>OV815994.1:29508432-30758432 GCA_929113495.1 Andrena minutula | reverse complement strand
GCAACAGCAGCAACAGCAGCAGCAGCAACAACCGCAACCGCAACAGCAACAGCAAGTACCCTATAACCCGAAGCCCGTGGTCATATACGATCAAACAGCAAGCAATGGTCCACCATCAGCGCCAGCAGCTTCATTTTTAGTTGCCTCTTCGACGTACACGCACGGCTCCTTTTCTGGCGATCAGTACAATAATTCTGCAGTCACCTTAATACCGCAACCCTACTATAAGCCTCCAGATCTACAATCGTTCTGTTTAGTCCAAGATCGCCAGAGCACTCAGCAACAGCAACAAGACCAACCACCCCACAGTTCCTACTACAACATACCTGGGAACAGTTGTAATCTACAAACCGTTAACGCCAATTCAACGTATCAGTTCCCCAATCTCGGTCCTTACGCTTCCACAAATTTCCCAAGCAACCAAATCCCAGGACCCATTCAGGCCATACAGCCTACACAAATCTTTCCCAATCCTCCCGTCAGCTTAGTCTACGATGGCATACAGACAGACAAACGCGTGTCCTCCTCCAGCACACTTGACATTTCGGCCTTCAAATGTACCAAGAGCAAGATATCTGTTGTCAACGATTCTCAGATCACACCGATTACTTCGGAAGGCTACAGCGCCTGGCCTTCTCAAACCATCACCCCTTCATCCAACACCCTGTTCGACATGAAACCGAGCACTGAGGACGCCAATCAAGACATGGTGACGATCACTGCTAATCCTCTGGACAAGGTCGTCACGAACGCATCCGCAAAAACGCAAGAGGAACATTATTCCGACGAATCTTCGGCCAGCTTCGATTTTACGATCGAGGCTGAGAAAATGGTCTCCGCCCTTTGCAACTCATCCTTGAACGACCTGGGTAAAGAGGACACGAAAAATGGTAAATCAAATTCTGCACCATTGTTCAATGGCGCTGGCGACACCATCTCCAACAAGAATACCTGGTTCGCTGACTTTTGTACGGATTACGGTAATGGCACGTCGGTCGCTGTTCAAACAGACAGTCTGTCTGTTGACAGAACCCAGTACCCAGAGTTGCTGAGGAAAGTTGTGTACTGGGGATGCACGGAAGCCGAGATGATCTTGAACAACAGCTCGAAAATCAATCCCAGATCTGGTTGGCTAAAGGATCTCTCCACCGCCACTAAAACAGCAGTTACAAAATCGTCAACATCCTTCCCGATTTTTGCTGGAGACCACATTTTCGTCAACGATTTGATAAACGCTTTGCTGCGGATCGGCAACGGTTGGCTTATTCTGGATAATTACTTGAACAAGCAGCATTACCCGAGTTTGGATGAAAAGCTTGACCGTCAGTTAGTCAGATGCTTTCAGCTATGGGAAGAGAACACGCACGAACTGCTGAATCAAATCGTGCAAACCTTTATGAAGCTTGATGAGAACAACGACACCTCTAACCCCGAGCTGAAGCAAGAATCATTTGGGACCTCTTTCCCAGGTGATGTCTCAGTGTACACCAACTGTGACTTGTTTGATCCGTCGTCAAGCATCGGTACGAATACATCGCGACAGGAGTCGAATGGTAAGAAGAATGACCAAGGCTCTACCTTCAATGTGACGAAGTTGTCGATTGGAAGCCTGCGAAATATTGGCCTCGCCAACGTCAGTCAGGAGAAACAGTCCTCTCAAAAAGAATCGAAGTTACGAAGTAAGTGGACCGTTACTGAGAACTTAACGACAATTGACAGCGCGAAGTCTTTGCCTGATACGTTCTTAGGGCATGCAGAAGCTGGAGTTCAAGCGAGCAGTAGATTTCGTTCCAGAGGTAACTCGTCTTCCACGAAGGTCGACACTTCCACGCAATCCCTGAACGCCGAGTTCTTCCATCTGAGGAGCAAAGTTCTCACGGAAAATAACCAAGACGCCTCTAAACAGTGGAGCTTTGAAGAGAAACAGAAGCCCTCCGAAGATAAAGCTCCACCACAAGAGGACCATGACTCCATGTTCAAACTTCAACGACAACTCGATGAAAATTATGAAAAGAACTACCCCCAGAAATACCTGTCCAGAGTGGAATCGTCGTTTCTAAACCCTTCGATTAGCTTAGAGTCTATGTATTTCACTTCTAACGAATCAGACAATTTTGAACCGAATTACACTGTTTGTCCTCCGTATACAGTAGACTACGTTGACAAGGATTTAAAGAATTTCGATCACAGTCGTGGGAATAAGAGTAACATGGATTTAGTTTACATTGGTAAGTCGTCGACAAATCAATTGAAACTGGCAGCTGTGCCAAAAGACAAGATGACGTTGCTCAGTCAGATCGAGCCAAGTATTCCGGAGAAATCGTCTGAAGAGATGACTGCTAATTTGTCAGCCTGGTTCGCCAGCATGAGGAACTCTGATAATCGACAAATCCCATTTATGAATATCGGAGAAGCAAAACCGGGAAATGCGGTGTCGCGATTGCCATCGCGTCAGGAGATGTCAAAGAACACTATGGACATTAGCAACTGCATCAGACAGTTGCAGATCGACGCGAACCGGCAGTTCCAGACATTACAGAATATGCAGAGCATTCAGAGCGCACCTTGGACCGCTTATAACTTGATCAATAATCGCGTTCAGGTGCAACAGCTTCCTGAGGAGTATGATAGTTCTGAAGACGTCCGAGTATATATGAAACCAGGAAGCTACAATGTTCCGAAGAAAAGGCATCAGAGGAGAAGCAATCGTCGCGCAGACAACGCGATGTCTCGAAATGTAACTGGTGGGTCTAGCAATAGTCATCGTAATCATTACTGTAATAAAGAAAAAGTGTTCTGCGCACCTACGTCGTCGACACCTGTGTCTAGATCGAACACAACACCTATTCCCACCAGTGTTAATAATCTCACAAACGCAGCAATGAATCTACCCTTTCCTGCAACTCCCATCGCACCACCTCTTACTTTCTCGCACGAAAATTCGCCTAGAATTTTGAAAAGGTCTGACACGGCAAATTACACGGTGTCCCAAGACGTCACTTGGAAAGCAGCTTGTGCGTCGGCTGAAATTTTATTGGAGGCCTTAAATGTGAAGGAGGACACCGAATCTAAAACGAAGATAACTGATCGTGTCGAAAGTGATCGCGTTGAAAGACACGAGGATATGACCTCGAAGGAAGACGATAACAATTACGCAACTTCGCAATTACAACAAGAGCAGGAAAAGATACAGGATAGTTTCCCTAAAAGTTTGAAAAGTCATAATGACGGTGGGGCTGGTGCTTCGAGTTATGAAGCGTCTGAAGATGACTCAGGATCGACCTCTCGTTTTTCCACCAACACGAGCATCAATGAAGTTTCACAGTCCTCTGAGAATAAAAATGGTAAAAATTGTAATTATTTAAAATATATTCTAAGTATTATACATACTTTATTTAGAAAATAGTTTATTATTAGTGGAAAACCTTTTGCTATATTCTTTATTTATTGTTGCATTACAGAACTGCATTATAGAACTTACTTCGTTGAATTGCTAAGATAAATTCTATTCATTTTAATTATTTAACTCGACTAACATTTAGTTGCTTTAATACTAGAAGGACGGAAATTTCGTATATTCTGCATCATTACAATATAGTAAATTATAAATCAATATATATACAAGAAAAAGAAATTCTGAGTCATTAACAACATCATAAAGACAGATCTCGTTGACACAGCCCTTTCAATTCCTAATTTTATATGTACACTAACGCTCATAAATTTCGTTCATTTTATTCATACCACCATAAGAAGTCAACTCGAATTAAATCAATTAATCAAAACTAAAACCTGAAACGTTTAACATTTATTAGAAAACAACTATAAATAACCACGATCTTTGTTTCAGTCACAATTTTGAATCGTCTATATGTATTATACAATATAGCTGTCTCTAACTATTCTTCTATCAATTCTAATCTTCTCATTTTTCTCTTCTCGATATCTTTCATCATTCTTCTTGAAGAAAAATCTACAAGTCGTCGGAGATTCCGCAACAATAACTAAACATGGTTGAAAATCTCAGAGGAAGTTCCTCATAAATAGAAAATATTTCTAATAAACAATATTGTTTGTGCAAACTTTCTTCTCGCTAGGGTTTTCTAATGAACAAATCTTACATTGTATGTATGTATATATTTGCCTGCTAGTCGTTCCTCTAATGTAGAAAGACATTCTTGAAAGACTTTTCATACTTTGCTGGAACAGAAAGAACATACTGGTTTGCAAATAGGGTAAACGCACCAGTAAATGAACACTTAAGGGGTAACACCACTGTAAATTTTTCGGAAAATTGATTTTTTTTTATTGGCTTAAAAGATACTTTGAACCTTCTAGAACAGGGTTGACTAACTGACGACTCACGAGCCGCGGGGGGCCCTTCCTCCTTGCTGCCACGCTGAACGGCCCCTCTCCTTATCGTCCAGACTCCGACAATCGCAGTCGATTCCTGCTTCTTTCCTTCTCTTTTCGACTGCGATCGTCAGAGTCTAGTAGGTATGGAGGGGGTTATTCAGCGTGGTAGCTAGGCGGAGGGACCCCCGGCAGCTCGTGAGTCGCCAGTTAGTCAACCCTGTTCTAGAATATGGGAAGAAACTGTATTAGTTGAAATAAATTTGTTTCCTTGAAATTTCGAGCTCCTCCCCAAGCGCGTCGGACTGCTTCGAAACGACTACCGGCGTCAAATTAATAGGAAGGTACAACCTAATGTTCTACCTTTTGATTTTTAACTTCTCTAATATACAACGGATGTCGTTAGAAAGTTGTTATGTTCAGATAGAAGCATTTCCAAATAAAAGTATGTTAGCGGCAACATTTCATTTCTTCATGTCTATAACACATTTCAAAACTTTAAACGCGTTTTTCTCGAAACATGATTTTTCAACACGGCACGCAGCATAACTCCAACAATTTTCATTCTTTTCATTCGACCCTTTAACAATATCTTTAAAATAACATTTTGAAGAGAAATACGTACGGGATTTTCGATAAGTTAATTTAAACATTACTTATTGACAAATGATTGCCCTCTTTTTATAGAAAATTGAACGTTTTTCATTCAAATGCTCACCAATCACACAAAAATCAATATTTTTAAAATCCCCTACGTATTTCTCTAGCTATAAACATGTAGATTTAAGCCATATTTTTTTTTTTTAAATTCAAATTTGCACCAGCTACACTGCGTGCCGCAGAGCGCTAAAACTTCAACATGCCTCACGAGAATGGCTTCTGTGCCGCCATTTTGTAATATTTCTCAATAACTTTTTTTTTTAATAACAAAATATGTGCTTAATAACTTCCTCCGGTATAGTTATTCTATTACCTTTCCTTCCATCCAAAAAAAATTGCCAAAAAAACGCTATTTTTCAAGCTGTTACAGTGGTGTTACCCCTTAAGGCTAGTGAATGGAAACTTTTATAAAATTATGTTTGCAGCGCGATTGATTCCACGTGTTGCGAAAATTGTTTGGATATGAAGCGAGAAACTAGAAGAAGTCTATAATTAATTAGTTGCTTATTTTAATAACTTATTTTACTCGTTTTAGTAAAAAATGTCCATTCACTGGTAGTGTCCATTTACTGGTATATTTACTCTACACAGTGGCGATTTGGCGGGGCTGCTGATGAGCAGTTGCCGTCTGGACTCCTGCCCAGTAGGCACCCCCAGAACCCCATCTTCAAAAAAATAATGATTAGATATAGGTATGCAAACACTACATTTTTTTCGAACTACTACACGTGGCCCGTTTTTAGTAAACTATCTCTTCATTTTCCCGAAAAAATGTGCCTCTCAGAACGTTTGCCACCTGGGCCTTTTCTTTTTAAATTCGACACTACAAATACAGTAGATAGGACCTAGATTAATTATCCGAATCGATGGTTGCGCACACTGTTCGGATAATCGAGTAGCTGCATTTTTTTTTGCTATAATGAAGAATAAATGGTGAATTGAAGTAAACAATCCACTTGCTTTTCATTCCCAGAAAACAGTGTTCGCATAAAAAATATAAATACTCCATTAATTGGTGGTGCGATAATGGAGATTTCACTGTACTTATGAGCGGTAGTGTACAAAACGTTGTACTAATAAACAAGAATGTATCTCCAACGATATAGCGAAATGATACTTACATTCCGTTCTTCCAGCATTAAATTTCGCAATATTTTATGCAGCTGCCCGTTAACAGGTTCTAGTAAAAGAAACGTAAAAACGGACTCGTGGTTAATCAGAACTCTGAACAACGCCAGTATGGTAAATAAACAGAAGCGTCGGAAGAATAACACCGAACCACACAGTTCAGAATCCTCGAATAGTTCAGTTATAGAAGACGAACAAACTTCTCCCGTCTTTTCGTTAACGGCCAACGACACTACGACGACGGTTGTAACCACAACGACCATCAAGAACCTTCAGCAAATGACCTGTTCCAGAAAAAGTTCGTGCACCCTTTTAAACAACGACCAAACAACCGAGGAAATTGAACGTACCGTAGGGAAAGCCACATACTCCGAAACTGTACGACGATGCACACCGTTGAGTGCATTACACCCGGAAAAAAAGGAGTTTTGCAAAAAAGGAAAGCTAAACGTCGCCAACGCGTTTTGTAGCGCAGTAATACCGATTCCTGAACGCAAGTGTCAAAGAAAAGACTCTGAAAAGTCGTACTACCTCTTGCATAATAGATCGCGTAAATGTTCTGGGAAGAAATCTGCAAAGAGTTGCGAAACTAGTGATCCCCAAATAGAAGAAATATTGTGCGCCCGATCGAAGAACTCGCGGAACGACGCGATCAGGGAGAATGTATCTGTTGCTCCATCTCTAACGTCGAAATCTGCAATGAAGCATGGAAAGAAGAAAGAGGGAGGCGAATGCGTTGAATTCTTGGACGGGAAATTCGGTGGAAAATCTAGCGACCGTGGTTGGTCTGTGTGGTACAGTTCGAAAAGAAAACAAAATCTTAGCCCCCTTGCGCTTAACAAGCTGGAGACGATACATCAGACAGTTTGGCAAATGGAAGAAGCAGAAATCTTTAAGTGCCCATCCTTGGGAAACAGCGGTGGCAGTCAGTCCTCTACACACACGGTTAATTTTCTGTTGCTGTTTATAAATTTCTATTACACTATCATATGATCTATAAAATAATTATACAAATTTTGTTTCAGATCGAAGAATATTGCAAAGTTGTCAAAAGTCCGATGTTCCTCGAAACTGTTGAGTACAAACTAAAAAATCGAGTTTATCATAAAGTAGAGCACGCGGTTAGAGACTTTCGCCGTATTGTTTATAATTCAAAATTATATCATAAGGTTTGTAGTATATAGATGCTATCGCCATTAAATAATTAAGAATTAAATTTAATAATTGATTACAGCTGTATATATCTAATAATAATTTATATATATTTTTCAAATAAAAATTGTTCGGTATTTAATTTAGTGAAGCAAAAAGATTGTCTAATAAATACGAATGATATTGCAGGACAATCATGATCGAGTAAAAACGATCGAGACGCTATCGAAGAAGCTCGAAGAACTATTCGAAGAACATTTCTCCAGTTGGGACTTGGATAATATTAGCGGTAGCCCGAGGGAAGATTCGCCAGTTCCGCATCGATTGAAATCGAGCGGGCAAAAGCCGATAACTGGACGTTTCGGTAATACGAAGAAAAGCCCGCCTTCTTCGGTCACCGAAACTGTTTAACTCCTCCACCGACGCACGTTTCTATGTGACGCTAAACTTTACTCGAAGAATTATCATGCCTGTAATTCACGGTGACGTTCTGTTACACATTTGCAATTTACATTATCATTAGATTGAATAAAACTCTCGAATTAATATGAATCTGATGGATTCAGAGTCAGGAATATCTCTAACAAGTTGTAAGAATCCATCGCGATCAATACGATTTAGTCAGGCATCAGTTCGTATCGTTGTTAACGTAAGCGTTCTACGAATTTTCGTTCACAAAGCAACTTGCTCCGTTAGAGTTCTCTTCGTTTATTTCTAAGGAACGCGAAAGTTTAAACGCTTAATGCACTGAAAAACAGATAAACGCAAAAGAGGAATATAATTATTTGTTCGCAATATCATTAATGTTATAACGACACCAACAACTAACACTTTAACATACACATCAGCGCTGTTAATGAAACATTTTGATAAATCTTTCCCGAAAAGACCGAGACGCAATAGGTAAAACAAAAATTCCGCGAATAATTGAATTACGTGCATAAAGTGATATGATTAATGTATATGAGAATTAAACGTCGACGAAAAGAATAATAAAAGTGAATGCTGTGATACAAAATTGTACTGGGAAATATATTTGTGAAATAAATATGTACATGGAAAAGTTGAAAAGCCCGCGTTATATCCCCGCGAATCGAGGCATGCGCAATACGAGCGTTACCATACGGTCAAAGTTAATGCGCATCTACCGTAGAAATGTCAGTAGGTAAGTATGGATGTACGTACGTATATGTAACACGGTGCGAATAGTATATACGTATAGATTATAGTAATGTCAAACGCCGAAGTAAGGGAAAGATGGCGGTCGAGCGGTAATTTTGCGATGCATGGGATATAGGTAGTTGATAAACGTTGTGTCTCATGTTCCTTATCGTGCGATGTAATCACATTGATTGCGACCGTCCCGTGAAGCAGACCGTGTCAGAAACGGCAGTAGAACTGCAACAAAGAGAGAAGGAAGAAACTGGGGGGAAGAGAGCAAGAGAGAGGGTGAACGGGCGAGGGAAAGGGAGGGCAAGTGTGCAGAAAGAGAACGGACCCAGTTTATACGTAACGAGTGTCGAAGCGGTTCATTGCTCCGCTCTGAGTTGTCGCCAAGATGGATTGGGACTCGATTACGATGGCAAACCTTCACCTGACGATGACCGAACACCAATACTACGAGGATATTTTGAGTTATTGTTGTGAAAATCCTGACACCGAGAGTGTGCCGGTGATTAAAGTTGCCGAACTGCTGCGCTCGGCGAATTTACCAGCAGTTGTCACGATGAAGGTAAATTATGTCTACTCGTTATGTTTAGCCTGTCAGCTGTTGGTTTTCTTCTCGCTGCCGCGATATAAATGTTCCGACGATTAGAATACATCAACGTTTAATTACATCGAGGTGGGCGTTCGATGTGTCATGATGTCGGCAAATTACGGGAACTCGAGAAGGTTAGGTCTAAGCAATGATCACGAGCGGATTATAAATTTTGTCGTTGAGTGAAAAATCGAACGAGACAAACGGTCGTTTTGTTGTACGTTTCTTTAAACGAAGACCAAATTCAATTAGATGTAGGTATTATGAATATGATAATCACCTGTGCAGCGACGCTACCGCAAGTAAATATATATATATAGGGTAAAGGACCCAATTACTGGCTCCCAACCCAATTACTGTCACCTTAAGCTATTTTACTTAAAATAACGAATAAATAAACGTGTAAGTAAAATAGCTTAAGGTGACAGTAATTGGGTTGGGAGACAGTAATTGGGTCCTTTACCCTATATGTACATACATCGTATTAATTATCAATATGTATTATTCTAAAATTGATCAACATTTTCGTACTCTTGTCTTTGCAAGAGATTTCTAACAGATTTCCAATAAAGTGTGCGCCAGTGAAAACACATCTATTCTCCAGATTACAACAATTTGCCACCATACATTATTATTTTAATAGTTTTTTATAATATTTGTAAATACATCAAATAACTGTATCAATGGTTTATAATCCAAACATTGTTTAGATTCCACTGTACTAACTATAAGTAGTCGTAAGGTATGTAGTTATTAGTTCTTAGTGATACATACATACGTACACTAAAGAATAATGATTCCAAGTGTCTTTATTGACATTTAAAATATCACAAATGCGAAACAACAGTTAAAACTCTGAAATGTGGTATTAGAAAATTTAAATAATAATTGATTTAAATAATAATACTACGTGCAAAGGATATAAAAAGCTTGGATTGAATTGTCAGTGAAAGCAAGGATGGATTATGTAAATGTAATTGCAATTGTCATTGGCAAAGTGAATTTTTATGGTCCGTAGATTTTGGACATCTGCTTTGGAACTGAAGCGGCACATATTGGCACACATCTTGGGAGGAAGCAATTTTATGGGCTATTGAAGCTCGTGGCAGCTCATCAAGCAGGTCTTATTATCCGTAAGGACTTGATTACCATGCCTTTGGATGTTATACCCTTGCCGAAGTTTACTTGGCCCGCGTCGGGGGACGAAGATGGTAGAAGAAGTTCCGACTCAAACCAGGCTGTGAAAGGTCAGCGTCATGCTCCCGAAAGTACTACGGAAAGTGAAAGCGAAGCGGAGTCTCCGAGAGAAACTGGTGGCAGCACTGATTCGCCAACACCGACAAATAGTGTGATACAAGACAGAAACAACGATATAAGTGGTGATACAATATTGAACTCCGTATCTGGAGGTTGGCAGGGATTATTGGTATCCGAAGAACAAAGACAGTTGTTAGGAACCGAGGAAGAGAGTTCGGAACGTCATAGCAGTGATGAAGGTGACGGAGACGGTGATGGTTCGGGATTCCCACCGGAAGAAGTATGGATAATTAGTGACGAACAACGTGAATATTATACCGCCCAGTTTGCGCAGCTGCAGCTCGATCCTGATGGACTTTTGCACGGTCCTATAGCCAGGACATTCTTTGAAAAGTCCGCGCTTCCATTAGGGGAACTTAGTCGAATTTGGCAGCTGGCAGATATAACCAGGGATGGGGCATTGAGTTTGCAAGAATTCTTTGTGGCAATGCATCTCGTTGTGTTACGAAGAAATCATGTCCCTCTACCTGATTTTTTACCTCCACCCTTATTAATCCCGTTGCTTAAACAAAAGACTGGTCCACCGCCACCACCTATTCCGCCAACTACAACCACCCAAAAAGTCCCACCTAATTCCATGGGTACTCGGGAAAAGAATAAAGAGTGGACAAAATTTGTGGACTCGCCGACTGGAACGAGCAGTTCCCTCACTAGCCCAGGTCTGCAGTTAGTCAATTTCGATTTCCAAAAGTCTGCCGTTGAAAGAGATCCTAAGATTCTACACCCTGTACCGTTGCGTCTGACACCTGAAGCAGCTATTCTTGCTTCCGGAGCGAACGGTAACAGTAATAGCTGCACTACGTTGGGAGACGACGATCTCCAACTCACTGCAACTGCATTGATGCAACGACCTATCATAAAAAAGCCACCTCCACCTCCCGAAGAAGCTATTATTGTAACTCCAAAGAAGGAACCACCGCCTCCACCACCACCCAGACCATACAGAACACATGCAAGAAGTTCTAGTCTTGATCTTAATAAATTAGGTATATGTTGCTACCAATACTCTGCGATACTTATCATCTGTGGCTGTGAAAGCAAAGTTTTACGCTTCAAACTGTGCGCGTTCTTGTAGGGAAAAATGGTCAAAGTTTCCTTGGAGCACCTCCACTAGTTCCACCGAGAATCTCTCCTGGAATCGTAAGTATTATTATTTACTTTCAAATCGTTCGTTTATTAAGATAGTAAATTAAAACTTATTAAGTTTAATTGACTTATGTTTAATTGAGCTGCTTCTTACCCATATTCACGGTAGATATTTCAGCTATTTTACATATTATACTGATAATGAGTGTCGATTTTTAATTGTTCTTTGTCAAAATTTGTTAAAATCATTAATCATGTCGAGAAATATTTTAAATGAAAGTGATTTGAATGAGGCATTGCGATGTACATATGTAGATACAACTTGTTTGTAGGTAGACACATTTAGGGGACTTGCAACAGAACAAAAGTAATAACACATTAGTTTAGATCATTTAGATTCATTTTTCTAATTAGTATAGAACTATAAGAATTTCTAAAGTATTCATGTAAAAATGTTGTAGTTGAGAGCACACCATATTTATAAACATAGGGCAGTTTTAAATTATGTATTCTTTAAGATCTCTTTGTCTTTCTCTAGTATTTCTAAAAAATATAAATTCATAATCAGAGAGTAAATATGCTTTTACAGTAAATCCTCGTTATGAGCCCGACGAACGGGGCTGGCGGTGGGCTCATAGTGGGTTGCGGACATGATTCTCTCTTTCGTACCCGACGGATACAGTAAATACTCGTTAGCAGACTGGACACTATTCCGCGTGGCCACTGGCGCGAGTGAGAAAACCCAATGAGCGAGCGAGAGGAAACGAAAGACCCTCTCGCTCGTTCCCGGGTTCCCCCACTCTCGTCCGAAGAATTAAAAAAATGGTGAGGATAGTCGCCGCGCTCCTAACGCGTGGTAGAATCAGAATGCTAACGAGGATTTACTGTATTTTGTGTCTGACTCTTTTGTTTCCTCTCGCTCGTTGTCCGGTTCTCTCACTCTCGTCCGCAGGCTTCCAAAAAGTGATGGAGATAGTTGCCGGATTGTCAACGGGAGGAAAAAACGGGCTCATAACGGGAATTGTTATTATACAATTTAAACATTAAGTTCTTATAAAGATCACGTGATATGACACCCTCAGATTTTTATATGATTATCCAAAAAAAATTTATATTAAAAAGAATCCGCCACTTCTGATAACTTGAAGTGGGTGATATGTAACATCTGTTAACACACTTCTAACCAGTATTTAAAGTGATTGATAGATTAATTTGTGATCGAATAAATCATTATGTACCAAGTGTAAAACAACAACCTCGGTATACATATAAGCAGTAATTGGTAAAATGACTTTGAATGATCTTATCCTAATGTAAGTGTTAATTTTTCTTTTCTGGAGCTACAATTTTACGTAAGAAGATACGTCATGTATAAGTAATGTTATCTTCAAATATTGCCTTCTCTTATCTGAAACATTCTTTTAATATTACTAATAACATCGCTGTGAATCGATTAAAATGGGACACCCATTATACGATGTTATGAATTCGGAAAATTACAAAGCAGATACGATTGTTACATAAAGAAAATTTTGTCGTGTATCTGCACTACAGACTTCGCCTCGAAAATTGGTTGGTCAAAAGAGTGAGGGAGAGGGACAAAAGATGTTAAGTGAAAATCAAGGTTTTGTTGCTGATTTTTCTCACTTTTCTCCAAAGAGCGAACTACCTGAAAATCTACCTTTGGAAAGCGTTACTCCCCAATCACAGCAATTCACTGGTGTCTGTGGTGCATTTCATATTTATAGAAAACCGAGTCCAAGTAAGATTCTTATTCTTTCTACACTTACTATTTAAAAAAAACTCGTGTAAATTTCGAAGAAATTTACCTTCCTATCGTGTGTTTTTTTTCCTTTTTAGAGCGGGAAGGAGGAGAAGAAGATACACCTAAGGACGAGTTAGAAGAATCAAAAAAGTTAACGTTACAAGAATTACGAGAGAAGAACGCCGAGCTGCGATTAGTCTGTGAAGAATTAACACGAGAATTGGCTAGCGCGCTTCAAGAACGTATAAATCTACGCGCGAAACTTTTACTTTTAACATGATGTACTCTGTTATTATTTGTAAACGCTGCAAACTATGAAGTACCGATTTTTTCTAAATTCACCGTAAATTCATGTATTTGATATGTCGTACTAGTCTAGAATCTTTCTTTTTTTTCTCACTCCTTTTTTTAATTATTATTATCATTATTGAAGTCTCGTATATATTCATAATAATTAGCGTAACCGAAAGTGAATATTACTAAACAGATATGAATAAATATCTGTTATTTATAGAAACCATATAAAACAGATATTCAATATGAACTATGTAAAATCTATCAGGAGGGAACTCGTTGATCTATTTCCATTATTGTTAATTAATATTCGAAGTATCAAATGAAGTGCTGCTTTCTTCAGAATGTTGATACTTTGTACAAACGTATATCTATGTATTTTTAATACTTCAGTGATGTATAGTTTCTTGATACTTACGTATGATACGTGAATATGACATTTGATTCACGAAATAGAGATTTTCACAGTTATTGAAAGTCTGTATGAAATTTTAAGGTAAGATAATTTATGGTTACGCTATTATCTATGTTTTGTCCTTTCTCGCCAGCAATTCCAGTGTGCATTATTAAAAGTGTGAATATAAGTATTATAGCAACAGCTGCCACTCTGTAACGTTCAAATGTTGCGGCATTTTAATGTTCACATTATTTCAAGAACTTATATTTTTTACGCATAGTATTATGCTAAATTGCTAAAGAATAGTTCGTTGTATATTGAAGAATTCTGTAAAAGTTAAATGTTCATGCCGAGAAACAATGAAAGCCTCGGTGATTATTGTAAACTGAAAAAATTATAGAAACATATTGTAAAAACGAGTGATAGATGTTTATTGTTTACGACGACAAAATGAAACTGTATTTTCGTATCGCTGTACAATCAAACTTCTCCCAGCATGACGTATAGCTGAGAATCGGTATTCCTGTAAAAGTGTTACAATGTGTAATTTCATTTCGCGATAGTAATTGTACATAGTCAATAGATTTAGAACAAGGAATGAGAGAAAATGAAGTCTGCAGGAACAGAACATTCAGAGAATAAAATATACTTCGAAGAAAATGTTAAATCCTAAATCAATTTACATGTTGTTCTAATTTTGTTTTTTCTTTACATATTATTTAATGTATCACTGTTAATCTTGAATTATCACATTTGCTATTCTGCTTACACGAATTACATAAACATTTTATTGACATATAGATAATGTTCTTGAGTACATTCTTACTTGGCTGATTATTTTAAGAAGCAACGCTTTAATATTCCTATAAAATATTAATAACGATTCCTTGTGCCATTCAATACGATATTTTAGTATTAATAATATTACAGCAATTACTGATGACTAAAGAATAATATTGCCCTATCGTTGAAATTATTTAGAGATAAATGTTTCGATTAACAATTATATAAAAAGACCTTTTTGTAAGTGTATAGACATCGTGTAAAAATTATATAAATTTAATTGTTATCTACTTCGTTTATTCGTGTAACCCTGTAAAAATGTAACGATATACATATGCAGATCAACAAACGTTTGGAAACATGTTAAATAAAGCAACCTCTTAGTTTCATAACAGTTTTTATTGGTGTCAATGAGTGATAAATAATACTAATGTTACAGAAAGAAATCACAAATATTTTGAATGAATGAATGTATGAATGAATGAATGAAAATTAATTGCATATAACATACATTACTTGTACATATCTAGATAATACGACACATGAATACAATAATTTATGTTACATAAATGACTATGTACCTTTCATACATGTATATTGTGTTTCTACCGACATAGGATAGGTTTAATTACGAGCGAGATTTCAGATTAAGAATTATAACGAACTTTCCTTTAAAGCCTGTTTTATTTTGTACTGATTTTGGCCGATGGATGCCTATATAACATTAATTTCATTATATTATCTGTGCGACAAGAAATGTATGCTAAAGTATCCATTTTTTTTTTTCATATTTCCACTTTCTGCTTGGAAATCCTATTATTCAATCTGAAGTGTTCATACATACGATATGATACACGTCGTACAGAAACATTTATGAGTTTATTACACTTGGACGTACCAACGACTGCTCGCTTAGTTGTCCTTTGTTTGCATGAACTTAATCAAATCGATTACACGGCTAGAGTAACCAAATTCGTTGTCGTACCACGATATTAGTTTAACGAAATTGTCGTTCAAAGATATACCGGCTTTAGCATCGAAAATACTGGCGTGGGTGTCACCAATAAAGTCAGAAGATACTACCTCATCCTCTGTATATCCAAGGATTCCTTTCAAAGGTCCTTCGGAAGCTTCCTTTACTTTAGCTTTAATGGCGTCGAAGGGTGCGGGTTTGCCGAGTCTGACCGTCAAGTCAACGACGGACACGTTGTGGACCGGTACACGGAAAGCCATACCAGTCAGTTTTCCATTCAGAGCTGGAATGACTTTACCGACAGCTTTGGCTGCTCCAGTTGCAGCAGGAATAATGTTCTGTGCAGCACCACGTCCGTCTCGCCACAACTATTACATAATCAAAGAAGATCGATTACACGTGACGAATAAATCGATTAATATGTAAAAGAGAGTGGGATGAAAAGAAGTTTGCATACTTTGCCAGAAGGTCCGTCAACAGTCTTCTGGGTAGCAGTGATGGCGTGTACAGTGGTCATAAGACCTTCAATGATTTCGAAGTTATCATGAATAACTTTAGCAAGAGGAGCCAAACAGTTGGTAGTGCACGATGCGTTGGAAACAACCTTTTGGCTTGGATCGTATGCGTCCAGGTTGACACCAACAACATACATGGGTGCATCAGCTGAGGGTGCAGATATGATTACCTTCTTAGCACCACCTTCCAAATGAGCCTGTAAAGATAAAAACAATCTTTAATTATAAATCTGTCTGTCAATAAGGTGCATGATTACATAGATAGAGTTCTACGTACAGAAGCCTTATCTATGGTAGTGAAAACACCAGTCGACTCTACGACATATTCGGCACCAGCTTTCCCCCATGGAATACTTTTAGGATCACGTTCGCTGAACACAGCGATTTTATTGCCATTGACGACTAAGCAACCATCGTCAGCTTTAACTTCACCCTTGAATCTGCCATGAGTGGAATCATATTTGAACATGTATACCATGTAGTCCAAGCCGATGAAGGGGTCATTGATGGCAACGACCTATTGAAATCGTAATCATGATAATTAATAATTGACGAAAAAAGGTTGAAATCTATCGCACTACAAAATTAGTACATACCTGACCACCACGTTCAAGGGAAGCCCTAAGTACGAGACGACCGATACGGCCGAATCCGTTAATACCGATTTTGCTCATGTTGTCTTCTGATTCTTAACAACTGGAACAAAAAACGAGTTGATTTTTGACGGCATAATTCTAAATCAGTAAACAGCTCTTGATGGCGATAAATTAATTTTTGTGTTATGGGTATAAAGGTTTGACAAAAAACGGGCGAAAATAATTTCATTACTGCCGTTTGCTGAGAAGAAGGAACGCGAACGGTGCAAGGGGGCTATTTCACTCGTATTAGCTTCCGCCGCCTGTGTCCCGTTCGCTTACAGGTCGATTTATATTTTCCAGAACCGTTCCGTGTCGGATACGGATAATATAAATCGACCTTACTTCGTTTTCGGCGACGTGTAATGTCGGTCAATTGCGACAATACGTGTGCCCTACCTTTACGATTGTGTTAGAGAACGTGGACCTATAGGGATGTAAGTACAGATCGCGCATTAAAACTTTGCCTCCGAACGGCCACTGAGTCGGCCATGGGTGCGACAGAGTCTGGCGTTCGTTTAATTCGATTTGAAAAACCTGCCAACGGTCAGACGCTTTCGCACGCACGGCAGCCTCTCAGTAGCCGCTCGGTAGCGAAATTATATTACGCGATGTGTGCCAATACTATATAGCAATTTGTTTTACGATTTATAATTTGGTATTGGTAATGTTTATTAACTACCTTTTCCTCGTCAAGAAACATTACAGAAATGAATGGGTTTTCCCAATTTACATGCGCATGCATAATTATATTACGCAACTCTTAAAATTCGTGACTTTTATACATCATTTCAATTGTGTTTCGTCGAAAGTAATCGTAACGTTGTAATTAAATCGTTACGAATGAATTATGTATTTGCATTGTCGGAATTGTAGAACTGCTTGAAAATTGAAAAATTGATTGTACTTTGGATATTCGTGTAATAAGATTTCCTATGTTCTCAAAGGTCAACCAAGGTCAACACGTTTGCTATATAGACAATGTCCTTCAACTTGTCTTTGAGGGTGAGCGTGACCTTCTTCACGTACGAACCACCGGAGTATATGTCATAATCAATAGATTTACTATTATTTTGTAATTTTTTAACTAAGGGATACGTTTTATATTCAATACAACGAGCAGTCATTCGAATGTGACATGTATAATCGACCTGACGTAATAGTGTTTGATAAAAATGACAATAGCAGGATGTATACTATATTTTATTAGAATATATATACCTATGTTAACGGTTTATCGTGAGTTTTGCAAATTAAACGTTAGTAATTGTAATTAAAAATCAAATCGAAATTAAAACAGCAAGCAGCAATAACTTTCAACTAATAAATAGGAACTACATTTTCGAGATGTTTATAAATACATTAAAATCGGTAATTAATTATGAAATATAAAAATCTTTGTTAACTTTTTCAAATTCAGTCACAAATTATTACAAAACTGTAACTTATGACAGTACATATCACAGCGTTCGATAATTTATACACATAAAATCATTAAAATCGAGTGATTGCTGATGTAGAGGTCTTTTTAAGTAATTTGTATTTTTATGAAAAAAGTTGGAGTAATAGCTCAGTTGCATTTCACGATGTCATTGCATACAAGAGTGTGCAACAAATAGAATGAAATAAAATTTTCTCAAGTGGAGTTAGTGACTCCCCGGTCGCCGGGGACGAACTCGGGCATAGAAAGAATTTAACCGTGCACGTTTTCTCACAGATTCTCTGCAAGATAGTTGAACTATCTAATATATGAGTTACAATATGAAGATTATTATTCGGAATGACGTCATATTAACCGGTACTATCGACATGTACATATATACAGGCACATGCTACGTAACTCCAGATATAAGAGCAGAATAATTCTTGACTTCTAATTTCGTATTAAGGAATGCCAGCGCGAGAATGGAGGAGCATAGTTTATCGAACCAAACCGAAGTACACAATGAAAAGCATGTTAATTCTGCGGGTAAATGAAAATAAGATCGACTAGAACAGAGTTGAAACTTGATGATACTTACGTGAAAAACGATCCGCACGCTACGATTACCACAGAAGTAGTGTCATTTGAAGGGCAGAAAACAGTAATATAACTGGCATCAGCAAAGGTGTGTGCGTGGTAACCGTTTTTATTCTCGTGCGCATTCGGCTGTACTCGGATCACGTGACACGTGGTCTTATCGACGTGTCGACGACACGGATATATAAGTATACTATGGATTGGAGATCCTTGAAGCGATGTGAAGGTGGCTTTGGCATGATGCGCCGCCATCGTTCGAACAATGTACTTTACTTCCCTTCGCCCCGCGACAGCCGGCTTCCTGACTTTGCCTAAACTTTGCCAACTGTTTGCCAACCTTCGGAAACTTTGCCACGTCCATGGCCACTGCAGCGCGGGTATAGAAAAAGTATTTATTGGCAAAGGTGCTTAAATTGTGTACTGTTGTAGTGTTTATATGCAAATGCCGGTTTTGTTATAAATTTCCAAAATGGGCAAATGTGTATTTTGTGGGAATTTGAGTAATAATAAAAAAGTTCGGCGTTACGCAAGTAAGTAAAGATAACATAACCTCTTATCAACTTTTAATATATAGTACTGATATTGTTGCGATTCTCGCCCTAGCGGTGTTTAGCGCAAGCTCTTAAAACGCGGAGTTTGAAGTAAATAAATTAAATTTATTAGAAAAGAATTAAGAATGAATATTACAACATTAGATATTTGTTTTTGCCTCCTTCCTAGGCGCTCGAAAACATTGTATTAATAAAAGGAGGAATATACAAAGAAACTTATTTCTTCTCGCAATTCGTCATCGAACTTGTTACAATCCTAACGTGTTATAATAAATCCAGTTTTGATCTCCATAAAAGATCCTCATTCTGTTCGAAATAATTCTCAATCATTTGCCATTTTAATTTAGTCTAAGTTTATTAAGTTCATTGAGTTTTGAGTTATTTGTTACAAGACAATTAGTTCATTTACCTTAACACGTTTCACTAGCAGAGCCCTTCAGGGCTCCACGGACACCGAACCCCGTGGAAATACCACAAGGCACCAGATTTCCCAGGTGGCCACGCAACAAAAATTGGTGACAGAGGTGGGATTTCTCTGAAAAGACCATGGATGACTAATCATCATGAGAGCTGTTTCGTCAGCTTGTGAACATGGAATCAAGAAGTCCTCGTGAGTGCAGCCCCTCTTTCCTGGGTTTTGGCACGGTTTCCCCAAGAACTCGGATAAATATCAGAGGAGCGTCACTGCGGGTAGCCGTGCAGCAATTTCACCTAGACTCCTAGACCCAGATTGCCTTTATTCAAGACCTATGTAAGATATACAAGTTACTGTTTAATTGTTCAATTTATAGTTCATCTGTTTGTTAAAAGATTTCCCAGGTGGCTGCGCAACAATATATTTTTGTTCTAATTTCTGTACAATTATGCATAGATTTCCATGAGATGAAAAATTACGTAGAGTCAGTGAAACTAATAGGTTTGGGAGGAATAAGTACTGAAAACGTTTGAAACCAGGAACTGTGCCTACGATTTTAAACAAAGAGGCAAGGTTTGAAAAACAGAGGAACGTTTTGGTCAAAACATATTGTAGAGGTAAAAATATGTTTCATCATTCATAAAAGTTTCTTTACACCTCTACGTTAGCTTATGTAATGAATATATCAGGTGATGAACATTTCGTTTAGAAGATATTGCAATTTCAAATGTTACATGAAAACGTAATGCTTGATGTTCTGGTGTGTGTGTGTGTGTGGGAGGGGGGCGTGTTGGCCTGAAAGGTTAGACGTATGCTACGTCAAAATTAGACAATTTGCGAAAAAACTCGGCTCAACTAAAACACAAAATCGGACACCTAAAAGAGAAGATTTCTTGCAGGGTGTAAATTATACAGTGTATGTATAAAAACTGTTATTACATTTTGTATTTTTTTCTGCTTCTGGCATATTGAAATACGATTTCAAAGTTTACAGTGTACAGTATAAAAATGGTTGTAGTATTATGTATACGATATTTATTTTTCTGGTTATTGTGTTTTAAGAATGACTTCCTTTATCTGTTATGATATATTGTTCGTTATATGAAGCATGGTTTTTGCTTCGATATTGAAATAAATATTAAAGATTTAACAAAAATTAAGATTTCTTTTTTTACAGATTTCTTTTCTACAATTTGTTATTAGTAATGATGCGAGTATGGCCTGATACTGCGCAAATGAAATTCATTTGCTCCGATTAAATTTTCTGAATTTCAACCATCATGCAAGCAATTCGTATTATATGATTATACTACATTATATACATCAGCGTTATCCTGATGAACGATCCGAGAGTACGAGCATTCATCGCGTTTTCCAAAGCTCGCGTGGTTGGGCGCGCTCGAAACCAATGAAGTATCGGGCATATAACGGATCGGTAAGACTCTAGTAGTGTGCATGTAGGCTCGTACCCTGAAATCAGCATGCAACCGTTACATACTGATTTCATTGCGATTAAATTAATTTGATTTCTGGTTATAGGCTGATTTTAAGTCGGTGTTGACGCGAGCTTTGGAAAACGCGATGGATGCTCGTACTCTCATCGGAGCAACGCTGAATTACAGTAATTCGTCGTAATAGACCGGACGAACGGGGCTGACGGCGGGACAGCAACGCGATGCGGACACTATTCCCTTAGAGTAGTATATGCTCTAAGACTATTCCGTGCGGCCGATGCCGCGAATGGGAAAACCCGAGTGAGAGGGAACGAAACAGTTGACACGAAGTTGCCGTCGTCTGTTTCGTTCTCTCACTCTCGACCGAGGATTCCAAGATATGGTGAGGATAGTGAGCGGGACTATTACGCATGGTAAAAACGGGACAATAACGACGAATTACTGTATAGATAATATAATAATAAAATACATACATTATATTACACTATTCTTTTAGTCTCTTATAAACCATATTATTCAAACTTCCCGCTAGTAACCTTTAATACATCAGTCGAACGGTGACGGCGCTGGCATTTAAAGTCACTTTCAATTCGCTTTCGCTGGTTTGAAGCGAATTTATATTTTACACTTCCTTAGAAACTGCAAAGGGGAATTTAAGTTTTTGTCTTTAATGCTTTGTTTAATAAATTGTTCATTCAATAAGCCTACATTAAATTCAACTTTTATTTGTCCAGAAACTCGATCATTACATAGAACATGAATAAATCGGCACTCATTCGAATACTTATAATATTTACAGTAATAATTCATAAATTATGTGAACTATGACGAAATATTTGTGTATAAGATATCAGAGTTGTTTTGTGTCAGAAATAGTAAAACTATAATCCTGCAATATACACTTGTTTGTCAAAAGAATTATTCATCTTCCTCTTCCTGTAAATTCTGCATGGACTCTAAATTCGGCGTGACCTCTACACTCGGCTGGGGTTCTAAATTCTGTGGGGGATCTAATTTCTCCGTGACTACTGGTATTTCACCAGAATCAACTTTAATCATATATTGTATAAGATCCAGTATACGATGTGCATAACCGTATTCGTTATCGTACCTATAAACATTTATGTCTTGGTTAACACTTTACCGACCGGTAGCAGCTATTAATCGGCTACCTTTAATCGCTACCGGTCGGTAAGTGTTAATTTAGTAATATGTACAGCTTAATTGTCTAATCTCCTTACGTCTAACTTCTTATTTATGCCAGCAAACTATATAGCTGCGTAATTATAATTATTTTATAAACATATATAACACGAAATATGATCAAAATATTACCATGCAATAACTTTGATGAATGTACTTGTCTGGGGAATACCAGCTTTGGCATCGAAAATGCACGAATAACTTGTATTATTAAAATCAGATGACACACAATCATCATCTATATAACCCAATATGTCTTTTAGGTTAGATTCTGATGCCACTTTCATTGCTTCCTTTACTTCATCATATGTTGTTGGTTTGTTCACTCTGAAGATGAATATACAAGGTGTACCTTATTCATACATGTTATAATTATTTACATGATATTGATAATACATTACAGGAAATAAATTGATTTTAATTTATTTTATTTAGGTACTGTATAACACAGTTTTAGTTTTTTATTTCTTTGATGATTACATACCCCTTTACAGATTCTCAATACTAATAACATAAGAAATAATATAAATTTTATTCCAATTTATTACTGTGTCTTCCATACTTTATATTCTGTAATGTATTATATGTTTGTGTTACCTAAAAGTCATATCACATAAAGAAACATTGGGAACTGGTACTCTGAAGGCTATTGCAGAAATCTTGCCCTTGAGATCAGGAATAACCTTGTCCAATGACTTGGCTGCACCTGAAGATGTTGGAATAATATTTTGGAAAGCACCCCTGCTGTCTCTCCATAACTGTAATATATATGTAATTATAACATGTCCTCTGATGACAGTACAATACTAAATAAATTATAAGAATATGGTATATAATTATTGTAAGAAGAAAGGTAAATTCAAAGAAGATTATGGTAAAATTAAGAAAATGTTGGAGGAAAGAATATTCTTCGTCCATAATTATTAAAAATCAAAACAAATATTATAGTAATGGAAACAATGACAGCAAATATGAAGATAACATAAAATTCGGAAAGTGTATAATAGTGTATAATTAGCCGATTACATTTTTTTTTTCTATTGGACCATCCAAAGCTTTTTGTGTTGATGTAACAGCATGCACGCTGCTAATCATTACTTCAATAACTTCGAAGTTCTCATGCATTACTTGGATAATAGGTGCTGCACAGTTTGTTGTGCAAGAAGCAGCTGATACTACTTTACTTTTCTTTTGCTCATAACAAGTATGATTTACACCATAAACCATCATTTGTGCATCAATGGAGGGTGCAGTGATAATCACTCTTTTAGCTCCACCATCCATGTGTAACTAAAATTAAGGGGCTAGTCTATCATTACATAACTTATACACTGTGTTGCTTAAATGTTAGTACAATCAAAGGGATAGTACTTCATCATAAAAGAATACATTGAAATTGTAGAATAAAGACTTTAATATAAATGTTTTTTCCTTAAAACTTGAATTAAAATATTATGAAGTTCAGTTTGCTATTTTGCAATATTGCAGATTGCATTGCAATATTGCAGCACTATTGTGGAAACATTGCCGTGCAATATTGAAGTGGCAAGGTTCGTGTAATATACCTGTAATAAAATATTTCCGTCGTTTTTAATGACAGGAGAAAATGTCTAAGGAAAAGATTTTTTCTCAAGATTATATTTCCCATTTCAAGATCAACGACGTTTCTTTTAATGAGGTGACGTATTTTGATTAGTGTAAGGTTATAGCCAATAAAAAGACAAATTCAACCATATATAATATGTTGTCCTTCAAATGACCTTCGGACGAATAACTGGCTCTGCGATCGCAGTTGAATTCCTCCTACTTTCCTTCTCTTTTCGACTGCGATCGTCAGAGTCTGTTAGGTACAGGGTTCAGGGAAAATAGTGAAATGTGAACGTAAGGATTTTTTATCATGTTTTGGGCACCGATAAAGGTATTGGGACAACACCTGCGGAGGCGTTGATGGCCTATAAGGCAATAATATTTGTTTATATTTATCTAATTAATATTATAATGTAAAGTTTTATTCTACAATTTCCGTGAAATTAATTTTTTCTATAGTTTTAGTGAATTATGTGTAGATATAAATTTTAAAATCAAAATGCATAATATAAATTACGTTGTAGAAAACATTGAAAAAATTTGTGAAAAAAGTGGAAAAAGTGGAGTGTAATAATTGGAGAATAATAATAATTTTATATCTTACACTTGCTTTCTCTAAAGTAGTAAATACCCCAGTAGCTTCGATTACATAAGTTACGCCAGCTTCTTTCCAATTAATTTTACATGGATTTTTCTCTTGTGATGTGGAAATTCTCCTATCTTTAATCAAGACAAAAAGAGAAATTCATTTAATTATACTAATTTCTATACATTTTAAACTACATTGCATATGATTATATAGGAAATCGCACACAAATTTCTATTTCAAATAATTGTTTGCCCATCTCTGGTGCGAATAGTGCCAAAACAAGACCGTGGTTACAAAATTTCAAAAATAATAAATAGGGGGACGGAAGAGCCCCCGGGTAGGGAGGCCTACACCAACGTCCAAAAAAATTTCTCAAAAAAATTAACAATTTTTTCTTAATATTACGGAAACTAATAAACACCCGAAGCTATAATTTTAGATTTAGGGTTCACACCCCCTCCCCCCAAACCTCATTTCGATCGGCCACCGGTTCCTTTCGGAAGTACAACCAAAGCCTGACATGGACGTCTTGAACTTCCTGACAAACGACGTTCAAAAATGTCTATAGACGTCTTTAAGACTTTAGCAGACGTCTTTAGGACGTTTTAAAAGTTTGAATCAGACGTCTTAAAGACGTCTGTGTGCTATCTGGGCTGTGATATTCCAATTTTCTCTTGAATGAAATAAAATTTTTCTCTTAAATAAAAAGCTTCAAATATCAAAAATCTTAGAAATTATTAATTGATTCAGTATTATAGAAAATGCTACTTATACCTGCTGTAACAATATGTCCATTATCGCATTCTACCTTCAACGGATAAGTTCCGTGAGTTGAGTCGTATTTGAATAAATATATCATGTAGTCAGTTGTAATATATGGGTCGTTGATCAACTTAACCTAATAAAATGTATAATTATTATAGGTCTACTTGATCTGAAAGTGTCTGCATGTAAATAAATATTTTAAGTAGCAGTTATTACGTCGACATCCTTTTCTATACATGCACGAAGACACATTCTCCCTATTCTGCCAAATCCATTAATGCCTACACTTGCCATAATTTTAAGCTAAAATAGTTACCTTAAAAATTAGGGATATTATTTTGACATACTTTTAAATAGTATACAGAATTTGGATTTCACCTATTTAAGTTGTTCAAATGACAGAAAATCAACAGTGCGAATTTGTAGCATAAACTCTAGAAGTGCGAAGTTTGAATCAGACCACAAGTCCAAAGTAAGCACAAATCTAAGGGGTTTGAAAACAGTTACGAGATTCTTTTAATGAATATACTTCAATGTTATAAATTGATCTATACTGACCTGGAAACGGATGTTTGAACATTTGGTCTCCCCTTTTATCCCTTTTCAAGCCGCTCAGTCCTTTCGGGCCGGTTGAAAAATTCAAGCTACTTGGTTCTATCACTTCTATCCAAGTCGTTCGGTTCTTTCGGGTACCCGGTGCTTAATAATTTTAATACATTTGAATATCCCGACAATTTTTCTGTGGTAATTACTCGGAACCGCGTCCACAATAAACTACGAAAACTATGGATATAATGATTATTTGGTCCCTAGACAATTCAGCACTAATGAAATCATCGGTTTTATTTGTCCAATAGTCATATACCCCCTTAAGAACCGTTAGGGAAAAATACGGGTGATTTTAGGAAAGGATGTAAAGGTAATTGTAATTGTAAAGGATGGAAACGAAACGGAGGAGCTTCAACTCGAGAGGAACCATAAATTACTATATATTCTGTTTTATTTTATTTTCTATATTTTTTTTGTTGTATTATCTTTATCTTTGTACCAATCTGTTTATGTTTTGTATTCTAAAGGGTTCTCCCGTTGAAACAACAACAACAATAATAATAATAATAATAATATAGATATACATACATACAGCCTTGGCCTACGGAAAGTGCGACGTGTTCCCCTTACCTCCACGTGCTCCTCAGGCGCCCAAAAGTTTACTTCGGTGCAGGCGCACTGTGCTACAATTCGAAACCGTATATCTCGAAAACGAAGCGCGATATTAAAAACTTTTATTTTATATTTTCGTCTTATCTTGGCGCGAAAACCTTGGAAACCTCGTCTCCAGGAAAGTCAATTCTGAAAAGTCGTCTGGTGCGTGTCCATTTGTCTAGGAATTGACGGACTACAATAATAAATATGATGCAAATGCAAATATGAAGTGAATCCTTGGTCAAAAATACGTCGAAATTGTACAATAAATTTTTTTCGAACGAGGCTTCGTTTTCTCGAAATTCAAGTTTGAAAATCCGTGGAGAATGCGGGCACTTAACTAACAAGAGAATTAAAATCGATTTTCTCGAAAACAATGCCCAGATCGAAGAAAAAGTTATTCTAAAATTTCGACTTACTTTCTCGCAGTGAGTCACATTGCGTAGTTATCATTTTATCAACTATTCCAAGGCATGGTCCTTGACTTGATATTATTTACGATATGTATTCAACTTACTCTCATGTAACGTCATTAGGGTTGGGACTATTTGTCAAATTTTTCGGTATTCGAATATTCGAATACTTTAGTTGCTCAATTATTTGACGAATATAATTCGAATATCCAAGTATCCGAATACTATTCGAATATTTAAGTGTTCGAATACTATTCGAATATTTAAGTGTTCGAATACTAGTGTATTCGAATAGTATGGTGTGAATTATAAATCAAGTTCTTTAGGTTCATTTTTTACAAGCTTTTATTTAGTTTCAGTCGTGAGTTCGTTAGTTTGTCAGGTTGAAATCTTTTAAGCTAATAACTTGATTTATAATTCACACCATACTGTTTAGTATGAATACATCATTATACGAACAGTATGGTGTGAATTATAAATCAAGAAGTCACTCAAAATATTCGAGTAGTATTCGAATATTTAAATATTCAAATAATAACATTCGAATATTCAAATATTCGAAGTTTATTCGTAGCATTCGAACACTTGTAAAATATTCGAATATTAAATTATTCGGATAGCCCCAGCCCTACACATCATACCTTTTCGGATTGTACCAATAATTTGGTGACACCCTGTATTTTCTCGGAATGGTTCAGGTTTAACGTTACCCTATATAGTTTGAATGAGAATCGTCTTATATTACTCTTTCTTCTGAATGTAAGTTATTCGTTGTTACAATCACTATGAAATCTGAGGTATCGTGATATTGAGAATCCAAACATCAACATTGCTAGAGGATACAAGTAGCCACAAGGCGTTGTTGGATTGCCAGTTCCGCGTGTGTCGCACAGGAAGCCAGTTTGAGATGGAAATGGAAGAGTTCACGTAAGCGTTCATCGAAACGTTTGCTTTCCCCGAAAGAGGCTCGACCGCGACGGTGAGTATTTAGATTAGTGTTTTTATCTAAAAAATAACATTTGTCTGCACTAGTTGGAGTGTTTTCATAACGCTTTCATATACTTTCAGCAAAAATACGAGTCCCGTGTTACGTATTATTTGAAAGAAAGTATTAAAGTTAAGAGTAATTTTCAATGAATTCTGAAGTAAAATTAATAATTCGGAAGAAACACACAGGGCAAACTTTTAAAGAACTCGCGAGGTCGATTAAACGAAGTTAAAGTAATATTGTAAGGTACAGGTATTTTCATTGTGAATATTCTTAAAATAAAATCTAAAAATATTAATCTATTATTTAACCTGTTCGATATTATTTATATTACTTACATTCTTGCGATTTCAGGCGATTTGGCTCGAAAATGAACACGTTTGATAGAAAAGTAATAGTTTCGAATAAAAGCATTGATCGAGACGAGCAAGATTTTTAAAAAAAATGTTTTAATCCCACTGCGGTAATATGAAACAAATGGCAATTTTAGCGCGCCGCAAATTTTGGAAAGTATACTTTTGATTACGCGCAGCAAATGTGATTACAGTATAATATGACGAAACGGAAGAGAAAAAAAGGAGACATGTCTCTGTCAATGGATCAGAGGTGAATTTCATACGTATCGGGTACATAATGAATATTATTATTTTGAGAAATAATTATTGTAAAATAGTTCAGTTTTGAGTAATACTTTCCCTCGAATGAAAGAAAATTAATAATAAGTATATACAGCTCTACCGTGCTGATGCATATCATCTGAAATTGAAATATCGTTGTGACATGAATAGTATAAATCGCGCAAATTTGAATTGTATGATTCTTTTTAAACGTACACGCTATGTTTAATAAAAATCACTTGTCATTATATTAAACGATATTTGCGTATTTCAATGGTATGGTAGCTGTTCAGATGCTGTATCTCTTTTTATATCTTTGGATTCTCGGGAGGAAAAGTAACTGTTAATGGATTTTATGCAACAAGCATTCCTCAAACTAATCATACGATATGTATTCAAGATTGAATCTGCAGGCCCGTTTAAAAAAATTAACATGTATTTTGATGTTTTCCTAATAACATTGCGGTCGAATGTATAGAATCGTTTAATACAAGTATCGTACCTTCACGCTTCCTACAATCTGCATCAGTGTGTGGTGTAAATAAAATAGACTGTGTCTGAAAATATATCGTGACAAGTATCTATTTCCGAGGATTTACTAAACCTATAATTAAATTTGCAGAATACATTGTGACTGCTTTAGATATAAATTTCGATCTGTGGTTAATACTCGGTTATCGATTTAGCAAATTATTAGCTTTCAATTTTAATGATTTAATGAACATGTGCGATGTGTTTGGCGTAGGCGATTCAATTCTCTTTATTTTAAAAAGAAACCTCATAACATTTGTGCAACATCGAAATAAAAGCGGCAGTTTATTAATAATTATACCTATCACTGATAGAATGAGAGTCATCAATCTTAAGGGGATCCTTTTCATTGCCACTGCAATGATGACCGCTTTTTCAAGGATCATCCGAAGATAAGATGACTTTCTAAATATCGTGAACTACGCGTTCGTAGGCACAAATTGTTTGCGTATTTTGTCATTAATGGCCGATTAAATTAACTATGTCTATGTTAGCGTTATCTTATATGTATTTAAATTCATAACTTTCGAGGTAATTATATTGTTTGTAACTGTTTATTATCGTGGAGCAGTGAAGGGCTACCTATCACAGGGACTCGTTGTAATGTTTATTCAAGAAATGCGTTAAGGTGGGAATAAATAACACATTTAGAGTGGAAATGTAAAAAAATAACATTTTATTTGTTGCGTTTCTTGGATCAATCACGATAATGAAAAACACTTCCTTCTTAATAAATTGTAAATGAATTTTCAAATAATTGCGCGAGATCTTCCTCGGATTGTTCTCTTGGCGCCAGTTTTGTGATACGATGCTGGAAATAATATACGAATAATGAATTAGTAAGAATATAGTATTGATAATTAAATTCGATGGGTATGTAATTCTAAATTGTATAATAATACGTATACTTATGCATATACTATATTCTACATGTGTAATCACAAGATGAAAGTTAAAATTGTATATCGTTAATATCACAATTGTGAATTCGTCATATATAGATGCGGATATGGAATGTAAACAATATGGCAAATTTACTTAATTGTAATAATTCATGTGCGGTGACTAATAAATCACTGTTACAAATAAAGTAGTCTCTTTTTTTCTGCCTTTTCTGAGTTAGAATTTTTCTAAATACACAGTACGTGTGTATCATTGGCTGTTTTACTCGCCACTTTGTAAATAATGGGAGGGTAAAGGGGATAATGGTATATAGATCAAATTTAAAATGGATCGATTTATGGAACTCTTATTAATTTAAAGATCTTTCCTGCAACTTTACTTCAATTCAAGAAGTAATCGAAATGGCAATTACTCTTTCGTTTAGATACCGATGCTTCCCTATCTCTCCAACTTGTTATATTATTTAAATAGTATTGGTTATCGCATTAACCGGAGTTATCTATAACTCGTGAAAATATAAGAGATAAGATCTCATGAGTGCTGTTGTAAATATTATTAGCGCGTGTAGAAGCGTGATGTTCGTGATGTTATCACATCAATTAATATTTACATTTTGACAGTAATCCTATTCCAAAATCAAAGTGTTACCACCGTCCCCTATATACTAAAATATTAGTGAAAATGATATCGAAAAGAACAAGTTTGTTAGTGAATTTATTCTCTGATTATTAATTTGAATTGAAAGAAAATAATAAATCTTACTTGTGGCAGTGTACCCTGAACTAAAGTAGGAATATCTTCTTTCTTGAATCCCAATTCTGTCAAACCATTTTCAATTTTCATCACATGCATGTACTCTTTCACAGTATCTGCTAAGATCTTGCCAGCGTCTATCCTCTTTGCTCGCTTGACATCAGCACCAAGTAGTTCTGCAGATTCTAAGTGCCTTTCCGGGCACGCACTTCCGGTGAATGAGAATACAGCGGGGGCCGATATAACAACTGAAAGTCCGTGTGGTACTATAGGGTGATCTGTACTGTAACCCTGTAATCATTTTACAGCCTAGCATTAGAATTATTACTCTGTTCATGTATACAGAATGTTTATAAAAACGTGGGACATATTTTCGGGATCGGTTCTACGTTCTACTCACCAAAATAATAAGAAAATTTGGTACACGCATGTCTGGAAATTCTTAGGTTTGCAGTTATAAGTATTTTTATATTTGATCAAAGACGAGTCGGAATGCTTATTAAAGTGACATTTAAGTTTAACGAAGCCCAACTATGTTTCCGCGGAACGATATATTGAAAATCTGAAGAGGAGGACGAGTAAATGTTTTCTGTGTTGTATATTCAATAATTAATAACTTTGTAAATAATAACGAGCAAAGACTAAAACCTCTTGGAGGTTACTCAGGATAGTGTCCTTGACAACACATCCTAAGGTCAAAGTCATCTGAGATGTCTCCTCTAAAGTAAACATTGACCAAAGTCATTATAAACATGTGTCCAATTTTCAATGGGTGTGGAGATACATGTGTCATGATGTTTTACCATCTTATACACATATATATTATATAATTATTGGATATCCGTATTGTAGGATTGAATTGAACAATAATGAATTTTATTATGTATATTTTATTGTATATTAAATTTAAATTAATATTTCTTAATCATTTTCAAATATTTGCTTGACTGGAAATTATGTACCTATTAATACCTCGACTGATGAATTCTCTATTTGATTGTTAACTTTTTGAAAATTTGTAAAAATTACCTGAGGTAGGAAATTTCGTACATTTCCACTAATGGGGTAAGAGAGACCATGACACAAGTGAACACCAGCATTACCAAATCCAACGCCCGCCATAGTACTTGCGAGATGCATGTTACTTCTGGCTTCAAGATCGTCCTGATTGTAAACTGCTCTTTTAAAATACCTACAAAGGAGAAAAAAAGGAAATTGATTTGAATATTGACTATATGAACAAAACGTTGCAAATATCGGGTGACTCATGATCAGTGGCGGATTATTAAGAAAAATGGCCCCGGTGGTAAACGTTCTGGGGGGGCCCATTTTTTGGGAAAATGAAGAGGTAATAAAAACAAGCTCCGTGTAATAGTACAGGAAAAACATCTATAGTTGGGATAAAATCACAGTTTCTATTTAATTACGGGGCCCTGACGGCAACTCCTCATGGACCGGCCTGTTAAATCCGCCACTGCTCATGATGATTCCATTGTGTAATCGAATAAAGTAAATTCTTTCTCTCGAAAAATACTTCTTAAATTAAAGGATATTCTGGTTTAGACGGTCATTCTTAACGTGAGATTTAAAAATTAATTGACGAAAATTGATTAGATATAAGTAGGTACCTATTCAAAATTTGTTATCTATACAACACACATGCCTACTTACTTGCGCATAATTTGGAGAGCATATTTTGACCACACATCGCTGACAGGATTGCTGCCCTGATAAGCTGGCCTTAGGATTGGATTTGGGGGACAGGGTGTCCTTTCTGTATACGGTATAGCAGTAAAAGACTCTAGAGCATGGCAGAGAACGTCGAAACCAGAGTAAGCACAAACTCGTTCTGGCATGCTCAATGTATGTTCCGGATCAATGAGGCCTAATGTAGGTCTCAGTGCCCTATTTAAAGAACATTTTTTAATCATTTTCTACGTTTAACAATATTCATGAATGATTCATGGAATAAATTAATTTCAAAGACTGCTGATTATCTTGATTCCAATTTTTCGCAATAATCTACCTATTGGCAATTCCAGTTTTGGCTTTAAGCGGCCGATAATCGAAGATTGATACACCCGTAGTTTCTGAACCAGTACCGGAAGTAGTTGGTACTGCAACCAATGGCTTTAATGGCACTATAACTGGCTTCCCTTTGCCAATGGGTGCATTCACGTAATCCAAAAAGTCGGCTTCTGGATCAGAACTATAAAGATTTGCTGCTTTACAAGTGTCCATCACTGAACCACCGCCAACCTACACAGTAAAAACTTATAGTGATTCATTTCATCAAATTCAAAGACACGAGAACAACTGATTTATGGAGAAAAAAATGTACACTTTTCATAATTATAATATTTTCCTTAATACTTGACAAATATAAACGTATTTTTTTCATAGATCACAGGAAGATGAAAGTGAAGAGAATCTTTTGGCCCCTCACCGCTATGAAAGCGTCGAATTTCCCACGTTTAGCAAATTCGATGGAATCTTGAAGACTCTTCTCCGTAGGCTCAACACGCACTTGGTCATAAACCTCAAACTCGACACCATATTTAGTAAGACTGTCCATGGCAGTTTTAACAGGAGGTAGATTTACTAAATTCGGATCCGTCATCAAGCACGTCTTCTTTGAGCCGAGATTCTGCATATCCATGCCCAGTTCCCTGGTAACACCGACACCATATCGTATCGTGGAACAGGCCATCTGTAATTGTCTTCAATATTTAGTAACCGACTTCACAAAAGAAGAAGGTTACTCAAATTCGATCCGTATATTTATTTTATGCGTGTTCAGCCATAACTTCCGCATAGGTGCACCGATTTCGATGATTTTTTTTATTTGAAGGAGTATGAAGACCCGGTGGTAACATGTTAATTTGTTTTATTATTATCTAAATATTCTAGACTCATCTAGAATTCGAGTTTTAATGTACACTGCCTCTACGAGCTACGGGATGATTCTCTCGCAGCACCTATCAAAGAGATGCCGCCTGGTACCCCGTTACGCGGTCAACCCCCCGCGGTGCCTCACCAAATTTTATGGCTTTCGACCCTCGAAGGAGTTGGAATGCCATTCAGCAGTGACAAATCTCTCATCAGATCTTTGCGAAAACGACGCCAGTCGATTCGTTATGTTTCACTGATAAAACTGACACCAAGAACAATGAAGGAAATACCATGAAAATTTGATTCATATCATTTCAAGTTGACTTCCGTAATAATAGTCCGATTTACATGAAATTTCTTCATCGCAAAAACATAAGGAATCCATCGGTATCACTTCCATAGCGATACGATAAAAAATAAGGAATTTTTTTCTGAAACTGGTATGAATCCTCAACCGACCGCAGCGAATTGAGGTCGGTGCCCCGCAGTCCAAGATGATAATGTGAAATATTCATTTCAGCGTATTAAGAAATTCTTTATTCTTTACCGTATCGATATGGAAGTGACTCCGATGGATTCCTTATATTTTTCCGATGAAGATCATACCAAATTACATGTAAATGGGGCTATTTTTAACGAAGTCAGTTTGAAATGATATAAATCAATTTTTCATATAATTTCCTTCATTATCGTTCGAATTACGTAATTCTTGGTGTTAATTTCATCGGCGAAACATAAGGAATCGATTGGCGTTGTTTTCGCAAAGATCTGATGAGAAATGTGGAAATCCTGGACATTTCTCACTTCCTAATGGCATTCCAACCCCTTCGTGGGCTGAATGCTATAAAATTTTGTGAGGCACCCCGGGGGGTTGACTACGCCTCGGGGTAGCAAGCGGCATCTCTTTGACAGGCGCTGCGAGTGAATCACCCTGTACATACAAATTACAGAATCATCTCCTTCCCGCTTGCAGCACTCATATTCGACACGCTGTATATAAATGAATTTGGTATCAAAAATTTTTAAGCGGAGGTAAACACAGTGAGTTCGAAAACATCTGTTATCTGGATAAATTACTCGTAGGTAGTGGTTCATGCATGTTTGCATATTTCACAATCTATGGACATCATAATTAAGCTTGCGGCTCAGTAGCTGAAAGTTATCAGTATTTTATGTTCGCGGGATTTCCTTTTTAATTTTCAATAGGTATGCATACCTCGAAGGCATATTCTTTCGATGGTGTAGCATTTGCTATTGTACTACGAGCTTTCCCTAGCTCGTGCACGTTTGTGCCTCCTAGATTTCCATGAGCTGGACATCTGCACCTGCAAATAATAATTTTTCCCAACTAAAAGAGCCCCGTGACGTGTTACGTATCGATTTCAACGGAACAGTGCAGCATGTGAGTAGAGAATCGAAAAATATGAAATTTATATTCGATCGCGTGCTTTAAAAATCCAACAATAAATATCGTATTTTGAAAGTATAATTTGTGTACAAAATTTTTATTTCAAATAATTTTTAGCCCATTTCTGTTTACGAGTAATATTAACGACATAATACGGAATGGTCTATGTTTACTTAGGAAAATGCGCGAGATAAATAAATCTCGTTAGTAAAGGGTAAACTGTAAAGGAAAGTTTCGTGGTATAAGCTGAATGTATTGGTCTTCGAAAATCTAACAAATCAATTAATTTTTTTAATATTAATTTTTACCGATTTGGCAAATAGAAATCAATTTTCCTTAGAGGATTACAGAAATCAACAATTAATTACCTCAATACATATTTAAAAAATTACACCGTCTAACAAAATGAAACTTTTTTCTGTTCCTACAAGGCATTTTGGATATCTTTTTCCATTTGATCGTTGTTTAAACATATTTAAATATTCATAATGCAATAATAACTTATACCGTTGTATTCGGGAGGGTTCATAGAATAATTTGACGCAAAGAGCAACCGAATAAATATTACCGTTTCGACACAAAAGATGTCCAAACTTGAAAAATTGCAATTTTTTTCAAAGTCGTTTGTCTCAAAAACTGAAAGTGATAGAGCAATTCTGCTTGCGGATTTGTGTTCAGGGCGAAAAACTCTACAATAATCATCCAGCGGATATTGCGGACCAAAAATCGTATTGGACAGTGTTACTAGTTTAAAGTTACACAAGGCCGCCGCATCGCGGCCTATTCAATAATCCACGAGTTAAATGCAATTCATATGACCATGGAATATTATTGTCTGTATAAATGCAAATGAATTACAATCAAGAACCATGTGTTACTTGAAAAAGAACAGATTCAATCTGTGAGCCGAAAAGTGTAAAACTGCAGTCACACTCATTGGGCTACTGCGATATTTAGAAAAATCGTAATGTTAATGGTATTATATTCAGAGAATCAATGACTTTAAACATGCCCGTTATTGTTAAATATTTTATAAACTACTATTTAAAGTTCTTATAAGTTCTTATAAGTACAAACAATAAAAAATATTCTAATGATTTATCAATGTAATTATTTTTCAGACGTACGCAACGAATGATACCGTACACCAAGTAAACATATCGTCGTTTCAACGGTAAAGTTGCGAAACTGCAAAAACTTAATTATCATGCATTTAGCTGAGATTCACAAAAGTTGTAGTTTCGCGATTTTACCATTGAAACGACCGACACATATGTCAATTTTATTTAGGCTCATATCTACAAATATACGAATATTAATTAATTAGAAAGCTATCATTTATTATTCAAGAAGGTCAACTTATATGTTTTCATTAAATGGTATTACAATTAGTACCTTGAACATGTTGTACTAAAAGATGACTATGATATTGACGAGAATGTTTTATGAAAGTGTTCCTTCGTATCATTTAGTTCGTTCGACATACTTATATGTGACGATTGCAGAAATCCACTTTCAGTATTTACTCACGATTGAGAGGAAATAACTTGCAGTAGCTCTATGACGCGCCTTCTGGGCAGCATTTTTCAATCAAACAAATGTTACGATAAAATGCACTAATTTAAAGAAGGACTATTGTTAAAAAACTCGTGATTTCGCTTCGTCGGTTTCTCGTGCTCGGTTCTCCGGCGACTGATTATGAGTCGGATGCCCCCTCCTTCCTTGTTGTTATCCGTATATGTGTGATGAAATGCCACATACTACATATACATCGGTGCCAGTGCCGTACCAATTTTTATAGTCACACTTGCGAGATAATAAAAATTTTCAAGTAAATAAAATTTACGGGCAACATTATACCCTTATCGCTGCGATATTCCTATTTTCTTGATAAAGTAAATTTACAAACTGATGCAGCAATTTAAACGGATAACAACTGTACACTGAGGCAATATTTGATCAAACGATTTTTTTATTTTTATGATTTTCAGGGCACTGATTGATTTGTGTCTTGTTTGTATTGGGACAGTTTGTTAAGCTCTAGTATTCTAAAATGTTTCGTGATGTCATTGACCATTATATAGTGCATAATTTTCAGCTAATAATTTTATATTTTCATGGCGGGGATCGATGAAAAAAAATGCAAAAAATGGTATTATAAAAAATGTACCTAAACATGGAATTTGACCCTGACTTTAGTTTTCTTTTTCATTTATATAATAATAAAATATTAATACTGTTTCTTATGATCAAACATATTCTTCTCAAATATATTATTTGGTTTTATATACAATATTATTTCTCCACAAATATAAGTGTATGAATTATTTCTTGTTTAACGAACTTCTAAAAACGCACTTTCACGTATCAATGTGAAAACGTGAAATGAAGCTGAATTTTTTCGAAAAAATAATCTTGAATTATCAATATTTGCATTTTTTATTTTATTTTTATAATAATTATTCAAATAGGACACATGTTTATATGAACTTTTTTCATCGTCTTTGTGTCCCCCTTTCAAGGTGAAGTGGGTCCCACATGTTAAGATACATAGCAAACTACTTGTTTACTACTACTTTGTTTATGAAATGCTTAGAAGCATTATTATGCTTTAGGCAGTCCAGTATCGAATTGTTTACTATTTGCTTTATTAATCTCTGTGCCGTACATTGGCACAAATAATTATGTTATCCATATGTTGAAAAATAATGGAATGTTGGCCAATGATTAAAAAGGTGAAATTAAGTTTTGTGGAGTAATAAAAAAATTTTGAAAAATTTGAAAAGACAAATTCAAAATATCTAAAATTTATTAGGTACTTCTTCATATTTCATAATGAAATATAAAATTGCGAAAACATACTAAGGACAATATTTTTAAAATGATTATTTCATAAGTAGGAATAAAATGTTTTTTTCACGATTCAAATAATGAAGGAAGAAATAATGAATTTGTTTGGAAAACATGGACGTAAATGTAATAAATACTTAACTATTTATTATAATCAAACTTTATTAAAACGTTATACATTTATTTACAGTATGTAGCATAATGCATGATACATAGTAACGTACTATGGATTTATACTACGAGACGTTAGTTCTCTTAGTACATACTTATACATATTATGCAGTATTTAGTCGTAAGTACTTAAATTTTCATGGCTCGACGAGATATTGTTGTCGCGGCAGTTAAAAGTCACAAGTCTTATAACATATTTTACATATATTACTCTAATTGGGCAGACCGTCCTAATTTAAAACATAATTATATTTCGCTTGCCTCCTCAAGACCCTGCATTCAGTTTCTCTCCTTTCCTTTTAACGGAATGGTCATCTATTTTATCGCTCAAAATTACGTTTCTACAACGATTAATATTAAACAGAAGATACATGTAGGGTTACGTGTTACTAATTCAATATACAAATATAATTAAATTACTGCGACTCGACTCCCATTTTTGATAAAAATTAAAAATTTCAATACAGATATAAGATACTATTTAACCGACTATGCCGATAAATATATATATTTATACACAAAATAGATTAATTACCATATGTAGTTTTTAAACATTGTTAATTACAATTAAAATCTTGGAACTACAGCGGTGAATATAAAGCAATCTGAAAATAATAGATTCCAGGCGACGCATTTTTGCAACCGGCGACTAACATTTAGGATATACTCACACGTTCTCTGTTTCTTACTATAATATTCTTCAAAAAGAAAGCTGTCCTTGATGAGTGAATACATTTGAAATACTAGTCAGTCATAAGTTACAAAAATGTATCATATAGTAAGGCCTTTACACTTGATTACTGCAATTATGTTTAAAAACCTTCTTTATCCAGCATTATAGTCATTAAAGACAATGAAACTTTTTATAAAAAATGTATTAATGACAGCTGCCTAAGTACTGACTTTACGCATGTTTTTCTGAGCGTAGTCAATTTGCCAATTAAGTTTATATGGAATATTCTTTACCTTTCCACAAATTCTTCAACCTCATCAACGTCCTGAATAAGTTGAATTACGTCAATTACCAGGTAATTGATTACATAGTTATATTCGTAACAAAATTTAAACACTTTCTGGCACGATCTTGTCGTAGTGGAATGTACTGCTGGAATAAAAGCTTCCCCTCTTTGGTACGTGCGGCGTAGCGATTTCCTCTTGAAGAGGCTTGTAGACTAATCCGCAGTTCTTGTTGTCGATTAAACCTTGGCGAAGTATCATCGGTGGCCTGATAACAGGGCCACGACCGCGGCGTTTTGCCAAGTAGATTGCGATGTGGACTGCTAACAGGAGAATCATCCACGTAATGATGATCACGGTGATCACAGGCCAGAGAGCACTGCTGTACCAAGGATGATATTCCATACTCTCCGCTGCTACGAAATCTTCGTACTCTTGATCTTGAGTTGTCCAAGCTTTGTCGACGTCCTCGTTGGACTTCACGCCATGGTCAATTTGTAGATGGATCAGTTGCTAGGACACAAGTACATTAATTACATGAAAATCTTCATTTAATGCCATTCAAAATACGAGAATATAATTCAAGATCATGCAAATACTTTCCATGATATTTAGTTAAAAAACTTTTGAATGCTCACTTCATCGTCTTCAAAATCATTTCTTAGAAGGGAATTCGAATCGTCCGAGGTGTCGATTCCTCCGATAATAACTTTCAGTTTCTTTTCCGTGTGTGGAACTGGTCTTTCTGGTGGCCCATCATTAATATCGTCGCAGACTACTTTCGCCAAATCAGTCCACTGACTGATGCCATCAGAGTCTTGATCACTATCACCGGTACCATAATTGCTAACATATCTGTAAATAAGAAATTCCATGAAAAGACAATTATTAATATTCTATCGCACATTTACACAAGTCTCCTTGACCCAACACGATGTATCTTGACAAACTAAGGTACCTTCATGTTACGTATATACATACATATTAATTATACAGAAGGTTGGAATCAAAAGTAAAAACATATTCGATAAACAGAATTGTATGATACAGTTTGATTTATCTTTTTTTTTATCGTGAAAATTTGGAGTACTTTTCGTTAAGAGTTTATAACTGATCCCCATATAATTAAATGCACATAGATACAACTGATTATAATAATTATGAATTCAAATTATTTAAATTTATATTGACGAAAATAGCCTTTTCCTTCTGGTAGTACATACATACTACGATCTTTGCCCTATTTAATAATGATAAATACCTCATGGTTTCAATCGGTGTTACACCATGATCAGTGAGCCACTGTACAGATTCATTGAACTCATCATCACAGTCAAGAGGATTATGCGACAAATCCAGACCGACGATTTTTGGTATTGCTTCTAATTCCTCTACGGTGATTCGTCGAAGAAGGTTCTGACGAACCGACAGGTATCTAAAAATATAACAGTAATATTGATAATACCTACGTTTAAACTTTTATTCGAACTTTTCTTTTACTGAATATGTATAGCGTAAACGTTAGCCTAGTCGATGCAATAAATCGACACTTAAGCATCTAAATTTCAATGTCTCGTAAATTCGAATGAGAAATTTAAGAAGATATATATTTCCAAACACAAAACATTTTTCTTACCGCAAGCTAGTCAACGGCACTCTAGCCTCACTCCAAACTCTCTCCAACGCGCATCTGCTCACGTCAAGCCTGGTTAGGGTGGGAGTAACCAGGAATGGTGTCACTTGCAATGTTACCAAGGGATTACCTGCTAGGCTGAGTTTAGTCAAACCACTGGCACCCTGGAACATGTCACTATCCAAGGAATCAATTATATTATCAGACAGGTTGAGAACTCTTAACGAAGAGAGTCGACTGAGCAACCCCTTTGGTAGGCCAGCTAGGCGATTTCTAGAGAGATTCAGCAGCGTTATTGCTGGCATAGCGTGGAACGTTGCTGCTTCGAGGTAATACAATCCACAATTCGAGCAATCAAAACGATAGACACTGTAAAGAAATATTAACTGTTGATTACTTTTTACATATAGATATTAAAAGTCAATAATAACACGACATATCAATGAAAACGTTAAGTTCTGGATGTCTAAGCCTTCATTTAATCGCTTTGTGCTTAGGTGTATTATTGTTTATTACTGACAGCGACACTGTCGTGATGATACAACAATTGAAAAGAACACAAAACTTTTTAAGCAATGTATACAATGGTCATAATAGGTCAAGTTTTTACTTGTAAGTTTCATCTTCAGAACCAGTTGGTTTAAACACTGGCAAAGTTTCTAATCCAGGATTGTCGTTTAGTAACAGAATTTGTAATTCTATATTTGTCCTTAGGTGATGCTCTGTCAAAGAGGTTAACTTGTTGTCACTAATATCGAGGAAAGTAAGGTCATCAAGGTCAGCGAAAGCGTGTTGGTGAATCCTCTTAAGACCGTTGGAACTAATCGTCAACTGATCCAATGAAGGCATACCGGCCAGATCATCTTTTGCCATCACTTTGATTTTATTATTAGATGCATCTAATGATCTCAGTTTTGATGCACGAATAGTGCTTAAAGATGTCAAATTGTTTCCTGAAAATTAAACACTTTTACGTAAAAACTAGTTTTGAAAGTGTTTGAAATATGGTGTGAAATTCTTATATCATTATGATTGAAAATTTAATTTAATTTTGATAAAACGATATGCAGGCTGAAATTAATTCTTCTTTGTCGATAAACTGAAATTTATTGACGACCTGCCTCTTCTGAAATATTTTTCGACCATTATACAATCAAAATTTAATAAAATCTTACCAGAAATACGAAGCGATTGTACTCCCGTCTTATGAAACAGCTCAATCGGAATTTCATTCAATAAATTGTTGGATAGGTCCACTTCCGCGAGTGACTCCAACGTAGTGAAAGTTGCGGTGTCGATTTCCCTCAGCTTGTTGTTCCTTAGATTCAAATAAATGAGGCTCGGCATCTTCAAGAATGCTGTGCGTCGGAGCTTCGTTAAACCGTTGTAGGAGAAGTCAAATTCGGTGGCAGATGGAGCATCGAATAGACCATGTTTCGACAATTTAGAGTCCTGTGTGTGCTTTAGTGGATTCCCAGAGATGGCAAGCAATGTCAATTGTGTGTTGTTTTGGAAAATGTTGGGGTGAATATCTTGAAGACCATTGCGTGTTAAATTTACAGCGAACAGGTACGGAATGCCATCGAAGGCGGTTTGGTTTAATTCGACAATTCTTGTATCGGTGATCGTAATGGACTCCAATTGCTGAAGACCTCGTGATCGAAGTGCGTGAGGACCAAGGTGAATTTGCCCAGCGTTTTCGACCCGCAAGCGGGCGATACCTGTGCCGAAGGATTGTTCGTCCACGAGTTTGGTGCATCTGGACAGAATACGATAATTTTAAGTACATTAGTCTTGTGCACACGGATGCCTACAATTGTGGGTGAGTCACATATAGACGAGGTATCTCGCGACCCCATGTCGTTCATTTGCATGTATTACCCCGTGCTTAAATTAGTTCATACAAAAGAAAAATAAAAACATTTGTTTATAGAGATAGATCCTCCATTCCATATAAGAGTAGACGTACTCCCCTACCGATTTGCGATATCTCGTCCCCGGTTGCAAAGGGATTAGTGAATTTTCAAAACTGTTTCTCGAAAACAAAACCTCGAATGAAAAAATTGTATTCTACAGTTTCAATTTATTACCATGGTAATTCGACCACACCTTGTATTTTGAAAGTTTTTTAACTTCCAAAATCATTTAATTCGTCACGATTTTCTATGTAAATCATCAATAACTAATGACAGTTATGGTGTTATCAGTAAGGTTGTAAATATGTAAAACGTAAGTTATCGGCGCTGCATTTACCCTCCACTGTTACGAGAAGAATAATTCAATAATGCGTATAGTATTATCCTGAAAAAGTACATACGTTGCAGTTGTTGCAGCAGCATACTCCCCAGCGCATTTACAATAATCGGGGCACTCCGTCATTACTTGTTCATCATCATCAAGCTCATCTTCATTTTCGTCCGCATCGTCCTTGTAATCGTCGTCGTTCTCTTCTTCTTCATTCTCGCTAAAATCATCATCGAAGGATATATCTTCGGCTTCGAGTAATTTCTTTATAGCGTTATCTTCCACCGTGCTGTGATTTTTGTCGGCGACACTCGCAGTTGTCGGCTTTGCCGTCGACGATGAGTGCAACGGTCTGGTTCTTTGAGCTTCTGCTTTAAACGTTTCCGCAATTTCATCCTGAATCTGTAATTTATTCGACAAAAATTTAATTGTGATGTAAGCATCTATTTACACTTTGCAGCCTTTATTTTAACCACAAATATAATTATTTGCACACAGCGTATCTAGTTTACGGATCTCTTGTCGCGTACGTTCACACCAACAACATATTTGCACACCCGCGTAACACGGGCCGTGCTTCACTGCTCGCTCCCTCGCCCACAAATCACAGCTATCGGTCATTATGGAAATGCTGTTGTAGTAGGGTTGACTGGGGTCGAAAGTAACAATGTGAATTTAGAATACGATTTCGCAGGAATTATTACAGTTACAAAAAATTGTTCATACTCCAAGTTTATTATATATCTATCTGACATTATTGAAATCATAACAATTTAGCTTTGTGATAAATAATATCAAAATTATCAATCAAAAATGGATACGAGAGGAAATGTTACAATCGAGCCATTCCCCGAACTGGTTGTAACAGTGATCGATGGCACCACAATTTTAAATTAAATAAATCAATATATTTATTCAACTAAATTGTATTAAAATGAAAGGAGAAATTATAGGTCTTTCTAATCTTCTATTAATATATTAATAGTATAATTTTGATAGCGAGTTTATTCTGTGATTATTAGCGTTTTCTTACAAAAAATAAAATTGCACTAAAAAGTAAAAAATAATTTTTTCACTTATTTAATCTACGACTCTCATATGTTTAAGTCGGCGCCAGATTTACACAGTGCAAATGTTGAGGAAATAATATGAGAGTTGTGGATTAAATAAGGGAAAAATTATTTTTTACTTTTTAGTGCAATTTTATTTTTTGGAGGTCGGTTTTAATTTTTTTAAATTTGATTTTCAACTTTTTAGTTTTATATATATATATATATTGACACAACATGCCTAGGAGATATGCGCGCACGTACATACAATAATAATAATTAGATGACAATAGTCTTTATTATTAACCATAACTGTCAAAATATTGGGCCAATGTTGATTTAGTGTAGGATGGGACCACCAGGGCATCGCCCCCTTTCGAATAAAACAAAAATCATCAAAACCGGTCCATATGCTGATGAGTTATGCGGGGCAAACATATCAATTATTATTAGCTATAACTGTCAAAATATTGGACCAATGTTGATTTAGTGGAGCATGGGACCACCGGGGCATCGCCCCTTGCGAATAAAATAAAAATCATCAAAACCGGTTCATATACTGAGGAGTTATGAGGGAACAAAAAAAAAACATATCTATGGGTCGGATCTATAACCTCCTCCTTTTTGAAGTCGGTTAAAAAGAAACTGTGGCGTGCGAGAACGCACGTGGAACAGGTGAGGTCACGGGTGAAAACAAGCGATAGCGTTCGGGAGATTTGAGGAAGAAACTTCACGCGAGTGGAGAACACACGTGACAGGATAGACGATTACGATTGTTACGAATGGACTCATGACTTACGACCGATTTCTTCTCCTTGAGTAAAAGTTATGTTCCAGACAACTGCCAAATGATAGGATTCTACTGGCTTAGAGCATATAAATTGGTCGTTCACTGACCGGAAGATTACCGAAGGTGAAGAAATCGGCCGTAATAAATCCCTTATTACGTTTTGTTGTTAAATATCCTGTTGTATTTAACCCGGTTTACCCCGCGCCTAATAACTTCAAAATTTTATGGCATCAAAAAGTTATTTTGTTCATTGCACATGTCTACTCATGCATGTCTATGTAGTATCTAGACTGCTAGAGTACCGATGAGTATATTTCAATTGTAATTTTTCATCATATATTTAACCAACACCTGCGTTCACGGCTGTGATACAGTTTAAAAAATTTAACTTGTTACTTTCGACCTCGGTCTGTCCTACTTGCATTAAAAACAAATCAAATGTATAAATAAACTATTTGGTTACTGCAGCATGTTATTTTAAAGTTTAAACTGGATCAATACAAATTTCACGTCCAAATATGGGATAAAAAATTGCACAAAGCTAATCATATCTACTAAAAGCAGTACTTGTGATTCACTAGTTAGCGTGACTTTTTTAAACCAGTCTACAATTTTACTAATTATTACAAATGCTTTAAACGAGTTAATTTCTTTAAAATCATTACCTTAGAATTCGAGGACTCGTTGTCCAGAGTATCAATTTCTTGTAGAAGAATGTTCTCGGGGTCTATGAAAGGTTTCACGTGTTCCAAAATCTTTTTTTCTTTCGATTCCCATTTTGACGACAAGTTATTGGAAGGATGAGGAGGAACTGTTGTACTATATGTCGGGGAAACGACGGCACGTGCAGTCGTAGTACTTGAAATGTCTAATTTGGATGCGTTGTTATTATGCTGCGACTCAGTCGTGGACACTGCTTCCGTAGAAATTCCGGTGAAGTCGACTCGTATTCGAGGTACACGGGGTGGAGTATCACTCGAGGAAATCACACCATTTGAAAGGAGGGCCAGCAGCACAGCTGCTAGAACCTTCATTTTCCTTCCTGCAAACAAAAATACTTTTATTTAACACACGATAAAGTGAATTCGGATTTAGGGTGGCAATATTGTTTTTTTGGACATGGGCGGTCAAAACCCAGGAACGGCCCTGAAGATACTTTATTTTACTAATAATGTGTAGCAACTGATATAATCCTAAATACATGTATACCACACAATAATTTAATATATATCATCCGTCACTATGATAATACGTGCCTGGTTGCTAGAATACAGTATTTTAGTTTTCTTGATAATTTAGGATAAGTCGAATCACTTTGTTATAATGCAATAGAACAGTGGAAGTAATGTTTTTAATGATGACAATTGCAATCCATTTATGTTGCAAAATATGATTTTACAAGAATTTTATAATATAACGGGTCCGAAAAAGATTGACGTCAAATTAATACTGTTTGTTTCTGTCATTCTAGTGTACTTTCCTAACTGACATGTCTGGACGAATTTTAGAATAAAACACTACATGGAACACACAAAATATAAACAGAGACACAGAAAAACAAAAGAATAACTACTTAGGAATTATGTAATAAGACACTAATTGTAAGCGGCACCCCATAAAAAACGGAAAAACTTTCCGCTCAACCCAATAGAATAAAAACGTTTAAATTCAGAGTTGTTTCTCAGAAAAAAGTGAGGAACCATGTTTCGAGTAACCTTCGAACCGAGGAAAATCCATTTTCCGTGTATCGTGGGGCACGAGAGGAATGTCTGTCTAAATGTTAAAATAGTAAACAGGAGGAGTCACCGTAGACGAAATGCGGTTTAAAGGAGATGGGCGACGAAGCAGTCAGGTAACGCGAGTGAATGCTGTATTAAAAAGGTGGAAGGTGGGCTTAGGTCGCAGAGTGCTCGGATACCAGCTGGGCCCTTTGTTCGACCCTCGAAAAATCTCGGCGATTGAAGCCAGGTAGAGTTACCTTCCTTCGAGTATAGCGCAGGTGGTCCCTTTTCCTGTTCTATTTCGATTCGGTCGGCACCGACCCGTAAGAAAGGGGGCCGGGGGCCACTCAGCTCCCGAACAGAATCTGTAAATCTCGGGATTGGCATTTTCGAGTAACGTCCCCGGCCCACCTAGGCGGCATGTAATGAATCGCGAGGGACTAACGTCGAAATAGATAAATTAACTCAGGAACGTTGTTGGACGACGGACCCACCGAGTGTTTACTAAGTCAAGGTTGGTGGTTGACAATGGCGTTTCGACATGGTGTTCTTAAAATCGTAGGTATTTGTATACATTTTTCTACATTGATATTTTGTTAGATGCTCCTGTTTTTTCCGAAACACATTTTTATTTTTTATTTTATTTGTTTGGGTTACATTGACACTGTGGTTATTAATAACAACATAGGGGAATTATTCTAAAGAAAATTTGATGGTATTTTATGCTGTATAAAACTATGTAATCGAATTGTTTAAAATTTGTGGTGGGTAACATTTGACTGATTAAATTACAAATTTTAAACAATTTGTTTAAACAGCTTTACAGAGCATATTAAGCCGCTACGATTTCATTGTGAAAATTATGTTAAATCTACTACAGTTTTCAAGATACAAGGAAAGTAGGAATCACACATTAACCTTTAAAGCGGACCGTACACGATGAGACTTGCCTTGAGATATGTCTCGAAATTTTTGATTGTTTAAGATTGTAAACTGAATTCCTAATTACTTTTATAATAATAGTTTAACTTTCCACGTTTCTATTATTTTATACATTACCTAAGAACAAAATATTCATAAAGGTTGATCTAGTGTCGACTTTGAAAATTTCTGTGTCCTTTTTCATTTGGGGTCTGTCACGACCACAGTATACCAGTTACGTTTGAAAAAAAAAACAGTATAGCTGTTAAGGGTTAATAAAAGATTGTCCAAAAAATAGTAACAATCAGCCAAATCTATAGCCATTTCGTATACGTGTCACAGAAATGCGAACTGATTGTCAGAATACGCAGCTAGTGTAACCACCCACCTCAGACGACCAATTCGGATGTAGGGTAAAGGACCCAATTACTGACACCTAACTAATTACTGTCACCTTAAGCTATTTTACTTAAAATAACGAATAAATAAACGTTGTACAGTCATACACAAAAAGAATTATGTAATTCAACCTATAATTTATACTATAGATTATATACTATAGTTTATTTATTCGTTATTTTAAGTAAAATATCTTAAAGTGACAGTAATTGGTTAGGTGTCAGTAATTGGGTCCACTACCCTATAGCCTTACTATACATATATGTATACTTGACTTCAAGCCACTTGAATTCAAATAACTTTAAACTATATTAGCAAGATGAACCTGCTATTTATTTGACTTGAAATATTCTTTCAAGTTTCAAATGAAGTAGGGATTCTTTCAACTTTACGTACCTACTTCCTTTGAAATATGTACAACTCGACTAAGGTGAACGATGTTATACGGACGACGAGCTGTGTTGTCGACCGAATACGGATATAGTATAACCGTAGCCTGAGATGGGAATGCCGTTTTTTGTTGCGTGTCTGGAGAGGGGCGAGTGAGGCGATCAAGTATTTTGTTCAGCGGTGTAGTTCATTTTCTTAAAAGGCGGTTTTATGATTTGCAATTAGAAATGCACTACGCATTTTTCGGATTTGTCTTCCACTAAAATTAATATCTTGCGCTGACGTTTTAGATTTACAATTTTAGAATTACAATTTTTTCTTCGCCTTCATAAACAAACAGTATTCGAGAACGATTTAAAGTTTCAAAATTTTAAAAATAAAAATGTGTCTTTTTTAGTTTTTCTGACTTTATTCAAAAACCGTTTGTCACACAAGAAAAAGTAATAGAACATAAAAGATGCTCCTTGTCTGAATCTACAGCTTTTGTTTCACATATTTTTTTATGTAATCAATAACTTGGAGGATATTATATAAAATCGACTTTGTGAGCTGTTAAATAATTATTTAAATGTTAAAGGGCCCAGGGGCACTTTTTTCCATTATCCGATCGGGCTCAAACTTTAAACAGATTTTTTTGCACCCTAGTCTGCGCGCATACTGAGTCGGCAACCCCTTTGTACTAGCATTTCAGTGATCCATTAAAAGAGATTTCCTTAAAAAAGATATTCCATTATTTCCTGCGTTTACATTGCTAAAACTAATTGCAAGTCTTGTACACTGTTCGAGTACAAAACGGCGTGCGTGCAAAACAATTAATCATTTCGGCTTGTGTGGAAGGCAGCAGCTAAAATCCAAAAGTTTAATGTCCGCAGGTTACCAAAGACGCAATTTCAAATATGTTAAGATTTCGGCGGCAAAGTATATAATGTTTTTAAAAAAGCAATAAGAGGATCGTAATCAGGAAGTTTTACTCTATGAAGAATGCTTACTATGGTCATGCTTAGTGAACCGCATTCGGAAAACTGTAGGGAAGTGTCTTTACGTTACGCATTGCATGTCCACTGCGTCTGCACGTTACCGTCCATTTCCTCTTCGCTCAAACAACAAATTATGTATACCTACTTTTTAAACCAGAATTATTAAGCGCTTCTAATCTACGAATAAGAATCATTTCTTCCATTAAAAAATATAAAAATATATTTATGAAATGAATAATATCATACTCTTTATATATTTTTCTTTCATATGAGACTCTACTCTGCAATTCAAAAACGAGGAAACTGTCATACCGAAAGGAAGAATCTTTATGATTCATAACTTCTTATCAGGCAAGCCAGCGTTTTACCTCGAAGGAAACGTTCGAGTAGGGTTCGTCGGATAGTTATTACAAAGCGCTGTCCTTCGAAAAGCCGTATCGTAAGCATTCTCTGAGTCGGAATCACATATCGATCCGATCAAATCTCGGGTCGCGCTGCATGATCAATTCGTCGCACGAATGTTAGCTGATTTCTTGTGAAATCAGCCGGTTCGAATGACAATCTATACCAAGAAATATTACTTGCCGACGTTAACGTAACACTATCATAACGTAATCGCCGCAACTTGGTATCGATAACAGTAAAAGTGACGATTTCGTAAATCGGCATTTATTATTCCCTAGTAGGTATGTTTCAGAGAAGCGATATCATACAGCGGCGAGCATGAAAATAGTGTAAGACTAATAAACGAGTCACACGCAGAATACATTGTTTAAATTGTTATTGTATTTCCACGAGCAAGCAACGATGTGCCGTCGTCGACGAGACATTCACGAATGCCTCACATTTTTTTTTTTAATTTTTCGTCTCACAGTAGGGGATAACTACCCCCTTCGGGTCGTCCCTCTGAGCAAGTAGCTCAGTTACCGGCCAATTTGTATAATGGAGTTACCAATTGGATGTGGTGTATTTAAATTGGTAATGAGTATTATTGCGGAAAAGTTGCAAAAAACCGCAAATCCTAAATTCACGAATGCCTCGCGACATCACAGTCGTCGAAATTAAAAGCCTCCCTTGTTCAAGCCCCAACGCACTCGGAACGCAGTCTCCAGAAAAGCCTGGTTTACCTTTGTAACATTCCCAAGGGTCGGTCGCTTTCTCTTTTCCAAAACCCGCGTAGACACAGGTAGGTAAATGGCCGTTTAGAAATACCTGCGTCGAGAAACGGTCGAAATCTCATATTCCTTACAACAGGGAAAATCCTAGAAAATTTAACTTGCTTCTTTGTATATACGTAGCAATGTTTGTATTGTATATATTGTAAGCAATATAAATATAATATATACGATATAATATATCGTATAAAATATAATATATAAATGTTCATGTGTTCTGTATAGTTTATTCCACGGTTATCGAACAAAAATTGTGTAGTTAACGGCTGATTTCTTCACCTTCAGTAATCTTCCGGTCAGTGAACGACCAATTGGCTTAGAGCATTTAAATCCTCTAAGCCAGTAGGATTCCATCATTTGGCAGTTATGTGGAACATAACTCTATCTGGAAGATTACTGAAGGTGAAGTAATCGGCCGTAAGTGTTTTCCAGGAGGTTCTAACTGGTGAATTATTGTTATTTTCAGTTGTTTGAGAAGTTTTGTGCTACAAACATTGATGTTTTTCAATGTTTACGGTTGTTAACTACTTTGATGAGTGACATCGGCGTATTTTCATGCCCAGGGATTTTCGTTTTGTGCTCGGCTTTGGCATGATTTTAGTTGATATAGGTATACGTACGTAGGTAGGGTAAACTTGTCTAATTCGTACCTGCGCCTAAATCCTACTCCCGCTGTTTCTTTGAACCCAAAACGGCCATAATCGCCCCTAACGGTAGAAAGCCGAGTGCACAAAAAATAAATATAAAGCAGGTACATTTTTCGGGTACTTTTCTCAAGGATTTTGTACAATTATTATTTGTGAAAATCAGTGAAACAAAATTTCTATGTGAAACTATATCTACTTTCAAATTTATTTTCTGTTTTGACATCAACGAACAGTGTCCTATTTCTTAGCGCCACAGATTTGAATTCAAATTGACCTTGTGCCTATTTCGTAAGCTTAAATCGTACTGCTACGAACATACAAATGGGTCTAAATAGAAAATCATAACCAGAACAGCAAAGGAAATTCGTAAGAGGAAGAATACAGCCAAAATCAACACACAAAAGAAAGAAAAGAAGAAGAAGAAGAAAGATTATGAAAATGAAAGCTGGATTTGTAAATTGTGTCAAGAAAATAGACAGGAAAATATGATTCAATGCACGTGGTGCAAAATGTGGGTACTTACACGAGCTTTGTGCGGGAATAGTTACTTTTGAATATGTATGTGATGATTGTAGTAATTAAATTTGAAAATACCAATTAGAATAAGTATGGTCGACACGAGTTAGGAACATTAATGCTAAACCGTACTTTTTCCATTTTAACAATAAATTGCTTTTATGAATAGACGTTGATTATTTTTTGTTGCTTGAGTTTATAAAACTATTTATTCAATTAAAGAAGAGTTGATTACCACTAATTTTGCTTCATTTTCCATGTTATTTTTCATGTAATAAGCATTTGTTCTTAAGGATACGATTTAGGCAAGTTTACCCTAGCGATAAAAATTTGAAATTTTATATTTTCTATCAGATCTTCTTGAAAATATCACCAATATACGTAGAATTGATTCAAGGAGTTCGGAAGTGATTCGAACCATGTATAATTAAAAATAGACAGAATAAGGTCATATTTAGATTCATTTTCGTCGAAAAACCTCGTTCATCCATTGCTAGTGTTATTATGAAGATCCGAAGGGATAGAGATACAAAACAAAAGGGATAGGTAATCTAGAAATTTAGGTAATCTATAAATGAGCTAGAAAAAATTTCTTAGCAGAAGCGATCGCTCGGAAAGGCCTGGCCGAAGTGAAACTCACTGTAAAAAAAGAAACTAAATGGTTTATATGGAATCATCCATCAGGTATGGAATACTATCCCTGTTGAATGTTGCAACTGTTGAATTGATGGTACATATGTCTCGTACATGTGCTGAGGCAATCAAGTAGAGCTTAGTAGGGAAGTAGGCCGTCCAAATATTAATTACTAGCTTAAAGTACGCGGCGTTGCCCTGGTAAAGCTTCGATTGTCACGGAGTGTCAAGAGAGTGAAATAAGGGGGAAGGGGTGGGGTGTTCAGATTTCATGGTAGTCCAGCTTGGTTGAAAAAATCGGGATAAAAAGTATCCTATATGTTATTTCTGGTCCTAGACTATGTATATACAAAATTTCAGAAAGATCCGTTGCGTAAGGCAAATGTCCCAATACCTGGACACTAGTGCAAACAATGCTGATTATTACGTTTAATAGTCGCTTTATCCATAAAAAATTATTTTATTCGATTACTCAAATATTTAATAAAATATATTTATATACATATTTTTCTTAGTAAACATGTAACAATCGTAATAAAAATAAATTTTCTTGAACTCTCCAGTTTACACCATTTTAGTATTCCTCTTGTCTGATTTGCTAAACAGTCTCTACTTTTTCTTAAGCGAATATTATTAATACAGTTTTAGAAAAATGGTACTTGTAGTATTATTTTTTGATTGAAAAATTAAAATTAAAGTTCGTGTTAGTTTTTTATTCGCGTGTCTATATTCTGGTACAGTGAAATCCCGGAATGTCCCTAAACCTGACCACGTGTACAAACTGTGAAATAAGTACGTGTTAATGTTGACACAATAATAAAAAATTATTTAACACCTTAACAATAATTTGAACCCTGCAAACACTTTATATTCTTCGTATCTTGTTTTAATGATAATATTTCATTCATGTGTCATTCGTTAATAGATTCTTTTTACTTAACTTTGTTTACTGATTTGAATAAATTACTTATACAGAAGAAATATTCCAAAAGAAAAAACTATTGTGTTGTTTTTTTTTTTTATTTAATTTCCCTAGAAAACGTCCAAAATTATGTGTCCAGGTAATGGGACAGTAAAATCGGAAGACCGGGACATATTAGTTCAGCAAAATTATTCAATCCTACAATATGTTTTTATTTAATGATAAAGTACACGCGATGCCCCATATAATTGCAAAATCGTTTTTATATAAATCGAGTTGCATAACTGAAAAATTATCAAACGTGTGCATGAAACGTTGATATATGCTTCATGATACAGGTTTCACGATACATGTTGCTACGTCTGTAGATCGGTTTCCATGTTTCAGCATCAGAAGCGCAACTGGCATCTTGCTCATCAGCTAGGCGTGTGAGCAAGATGCAAGTTTCACGCAACCTGTATCATGTTGCATGTATCAATGTTTCACTGCAACATGCATCAGCGTCTGGAGTCTCCTTAACAAACATCCAAACACACTTTCGCATTTATTATATTAGTAGGATAATTACATTTGTCATAAGTCCTAATATGAAATAATATGAAATCCTAATATGAAAGTCCTAATAATATGAAAGTTTCATAATTATACATATAAAAATTCCTTATTCAGTTGCGTATTCTAAACAGGTACTGTTTAGTTATTAATTGCACATTGCAAATTAAGTTTAAACATCCTTCAATGATCAGGGTTTTTTAATCATTGAAAAATAGTATATTATACAAATAAAGAGAAATATTTATCAATCATCATTACCGTACCATAATCGTTCTTTCTTTTCTCTTTGTTTAAAATACTGAATTTGCGTTTATACTTTCTGGTTGAAACACGGTAGTATAACGAACGTTAACGGTTAAAATTCTGTGCACTTTGGATCCCGAAAGATAAGAAGATACGTGGTGGATATCTTCTGACATGTACACGTTAATGAATCGCGAACCTCTGATGTGCGCTTTGTCGCGTATTGATAAAACCTTAAAGGAAAATACCGAATTTTAAAGTGTCCCGGTACACCCCGCATCCCTTGCCAACATTCAGTTGATCGTACTGTTCTCGTTTCGTCGCATTAACGTTTTTGCATCATAATTGGCACTTATGCAATGCGTCACCGTTCGCAGCCGGAATTAATAACGGGGCGGGTTACAAGTTTTATGCCCTTGAATTTCTTCAGCTCGACGCGTTTCACATGGCTGTGCGAAGTAATTCATAGATCGTGATAAAACAACAAGTTCGGGTAATTTGTCATTAACGCAATCTAAAAATACAGTTATTAATTATTTTGCTTTGTAATCAAAATTTATGAGTGATCGTACTCCATAAAAATACGGAACTTGAAGCTTTGTATCTACTGACACTTGCAAAGAAATGAAACTGTTATTCGTATCAAGAGATGATCAATTAATCGAGGTTTCATTCTCTTTAGTAAAAGCAACGCGTTTTAAGTTTCGTTTAACACTTCCGCCAGTACACCGTTACCTCTGTTTTATCATGAAGTATACCGAGGTTTTTATCGGCATGCCTTATCAACGGGTTTATCTCACGTATATGCTGATAACATATTTGTTTTGTCTGAGACTACGCCATTGCTCTTTACGCCTTTGTGTCTTGTGTTTGAGTTTGTTACTAATTGTAGTCGTAAATAAGAAGTGCACTTTTCTGCAAACTTATCAATTTTGTGTTAAAAACCAGAGTATAGTACCGCATAGTAATGTAATAGGTACAGTCTAGTAAAGTATAGACTGTTTTTCGAGAAATTGGAATGGTCGTAGTGCTTCTAGTTAAATTCGCGTGTAGAGGATTACCTTGTATATTTTGCGTTCTGTTGCTATTAAAAAATGTATTGTCAAGTATAATCTTATTAATACTGACCAAGAAAAAAAGGTTTAAAAATAGTATTCAAAAAATATCATTATCACAATGTTTCCTTAAAATCTCGTATAGATCCGGCAACAGTCCATAGTTCTAGAAGTGGAGGATGCGGATTGCCAGGTTTCGACAGAAATGTTCGTCCGCTGCGTTCCTACCAACGCGAACATCCCTCGAGAACATTTGTACGTTGAGCTCTGTGTTCCGGGCGGTGTGGATACGACGAGAATGTTCGCAAACCATGTGTTTGTTCATGTTCGCCTTACTGAGAACTAGAGCTGGGACTATTTGTCGAATATAATTTGAATATCCAAGTATTCGAATACTATTCGAATATTTAAGTATTCGAATACTATTCAAATATTTGAGTATTCGAATACCATTCGAATATTTGAGTATTCGAATACCATTCGAATATTTGAGTATTCGAATACTATTTGAATATTTGAGTATTCGAATACTATTCGAATATTTGAGTATTCGAATACTATTCGAATATTTGAGTATTCGAATACTATTCGAATATTTGAGTATTCGAATACTATTCGAATATTTTAGTATTCGAATACTATTCGAATATTTTAGTATTCGAATACTATTCGAATATTTTAGTATTCGAATACTATTCGAATATTTCAGTATTCGAATACTGATGTATTCGAATAGTATGGTGTGAATTATAAATCAAGTTCTTTGGGTTCATTTGTCAGGAAAAATCTTGTAAGCTAATTTTGACCCACTTCACACCATACTATTCGAATACTCAAATATTCGAATACTCATATTCGAAGTTTATTCGTAGCATTCGAATACTTGTAAAATATTCGAATATTAAATTATTCGAATAGTCCCAACCCTAGTGGGAACCCGGGGTAAGGAATAGATTTTCATGATGGTTCGGGTGTCCTCTTTAAAATGGTAAAACAGAAGATTGTCCTTCGAACAATATCGCAGCGTCACAAAAATACGTCAGCATGAGTTTATCAAGGAAAGTAGCCGCTTCAGAGCCACGCATCATCGGGTACCATCGCGTCATCACATATGTATGTGCGTATATATCAACGTGGCCCCCTATTCGTTAAACTCGCTCTTTATTATCATTCTCACTCGCTACATACATCCAATTGTCTGCCATCGATGCCCAAAGAAGCAAACCTTCAAGAAGGTATTTGTTTCATTGTGTGCAATGACTTACATCCATGTCCTTTTGTACTGAAATTTAGCGATAGCGAAAAGAATCGATTGATGGAAAAGATTTGCTAATTTTAATTATGATAAAATTAAAATTTTTATCGACCATGATGTATCATCTTTTTGTACCACTGCAATATTGCGACATGATATTTATAATAAAAATGGCACGCACGCTCTCCCAAGTTAATGAGTAATAAATACAATAGTGACAGTATCTGGCAATGAGTCATTTATTAGCTACGGAATTATGAACCGTTTTACCAGGCATCAATTCACAAATTTCGGTTCATTAAATTATTAAGTGTGATTAGTTGTTCCATTCGTTTCACGTGTTTTATGAGAAGGAAATATTGTTAGTATTGACACTCGCGGGAAAACTGTTTCGCTGCTCTCGGGGTTGTAAGGCTCGATTAACTCTCGTGGTATGATACTTTATCACTCGCCAAATTAATATTAAGTGACTATTTCAATTATATCGTGACGATAGTATAATTTATCCAAAGTAATGATTCGAACGAAGTAGACTTTGATCCGTATGACGATCGGAATGGTAATGAAAGCTTTGCTTATGAACGTTGCTCGTGTTCCGTGGTCTGAAGGATGACCAGAACGAGCACACGAACCTTGCTTGAGGAGCACTAGCTCACAACAGATTTTTGGGAGATGCTAAAAACCTGATTGGCCAAACTTTCCTTGAAGAGGAGGAACCTTCCATCTACGAGTTTGGTGGTGAAAAAGGAACCCTGATCTTCATGCTAATGTAGAGGAGTAAAACTAGACACGAAATAAAAAACTGTGGTTGAAAGGTAGAAGATAACACAACATTATACTATCGGAAAGTGACAAAAAAGTCCCAGTATGTGGACAAACTAAAACTGCACGCCCCGATACCTGAATTTTATTATATCATCCCAGTAAATGGACAATCTAACAATGTACCGGTGAAATTGAAAATTCTTATACCAATAAATAAACTTACACTTCTTTAAAAAAATAATCATTTTCTTGTAAGTTTAACCATATTAACCTAGATTTCAATCTATTTACTATTATACTAATGTATTATTATAATACATATATAAATAAGAAATTCAGTTAATATTTTATTAACAAATGAGCGACGTCTTAACAGACGCTTAAGAAATTTCTCGAAATCTGATATACGCGCGAAGTGTGTTACAAAATAATTATTTCTAACTAACGATTTTCCATTTTCTATAATAATGATTTTAATTAACATTGCTAAATATTTATGCATTATGATACTAATTTTTGTTTTTAATTACAATAAAAATGAAGCTTAAGAATGTATAAAATTCGCATTACTATTCAGATACTGGGACATGGCCAGGCGCTGGTACATTTATCGCCCGAACTCCGAAGTTACCGTGTGTACTGTGTACCACCCGCTGACAAAGAAATCAACAGATTAACTCAGTGCGAAGAAAGTCGAAATCCCTGAAAAACGCATCAACAAACGGCACGATCATCAGGCAGACAAATGTTTCCGATGAATCCTTCGAGAACAAGCAATTGCCTACTTATTAGTCGCAAAGGTATGAAGAAATTTTATTTCAAAAATACAAAATTGCCGGCTGTAAAAGACAATTGAATTTTCGTCTCGCTCTGAGTCCGCTTTTGTCCCGCCAGACGGAACAAATATATCTGAAGCCAATATTAGGGCAACGTATTTACACGCTTGCGTATTGAAAATCGGACGTTTTGCAAAATATATGCGGACTTGGAAAGTCCACTAAACAAATTGATTAGCACTACAATGAATAAATTTTATTCCAACCATAATTCGTCTGCAATACTTGTCCTGAATATACCTACTTACATATATACAAACGTAATAATTTAAACCAATCCTTATAAAAAATATAAAACATAATTATAATAAATTTTAAGTCAAGCTAGCAGTTATTGTTACTTCGTAAGCTGGAAGAATAATCGTGCAGCAGTTTTTATCGTGCAGATGAGCTCTGTTTCTCGTCATACGACACGTGTCCAGTCACATATGTACTAATCAATAAAGATATTTAAAGAACCAACAAAAATGAATGATTTCTTAAATGTACTTGACGGTAAACATCCTGTGTACTGTCCACGATCAACAAACATCGTGTTTGTAGATAAATAGTTGAAAGAAAGAGCAAGGGAAGAGAAAAAAAAAAGGAAGATAATTGAGGCATTCTGGCGAACCGGCTCTTCCACTCGATATTTATTCATTCAGGAGCCGCGAGCGATCGTTTCTGATCTCGACTGAAAACATCGGAACGAGAATGAAATTATGGAGCACAGAATTCTCCGGTTCTAATCGATCTCAGTTCGAACAGACATGTCTTTCGCGTTTAAAAGACGTCTCGTAACTCTCGTGTATAATACGTGGCTTCATGAGAAATGTAATTTCATCGCGATATCGAACAGTGTGTTATACATGTACCTACCCACTTACTTAGAAGACATGTTTCTTCTAAAAAGCAATGAAGAGGGTAATTTTCTAAAGTACGATGCAACCAGGCCTTTTTACCGATTCTAACTTCATAATATCTTTAATATTAAGAGCTAATATTACAGTTTGATAAATTTGAACTATTGTTCTAAAGTTATGAATTTTGAAGAGAAATTTTAATTTTTAATAATTATGATGGTATAAATTTAATTATGATGTTAAACATGTTTCAATCATTCGTCTAGTTAAAAGTTAGCACTGATATCTAATTATTACAAATATGTACTGTCGTTTGCTGAGATGTTGCCGGCAGAAGCTTGGTGGTCCGATTAGTACATTCCCATAGGCCCACGTTCTCCAACACAATCGTACCGGTAGGGCAGACGTATTGTCGCTATTGGCCGACGTGACAATGTCGGGGAATACAAAATAAACAAACGGGATACAGGCGGTGAGATACAATGCGAGCGAAGTAGCCCCCTTGCCCCTTGGATCGTCTGGGTTCCTTCTTCTCAGCAAACGACAGTATTTACAGGTATGTATTAGGATTTAAAGTTTTAGCAAAGAGGAGATATAATAAGAGGCGTCACTCGACAAGGACAGAAATAACCTAGGGAAATCACTAGACAACCAATTTAAATGCCCATTCGGCAATGATCGGTAAACTTCGGCAATAATCAGCCAATTGCGGTAAGGTATATTTAGTCGATTTGAATATCCCGCTCGAATATACAACCAATTTAAATGCCAAGGTCAAGTAAGGACTTCAAAGGTTCCGCCCGGAGTGACGCCTCTTATTATACCTACTCTTTGGTTTTAGTTTAGAATGTACAGGAAAGAAGTGTGTTTTTTAAAATTCATAGGATTGCAAAACATTTAAAATATTTTAAATCGGTGAAACAAGTAAGGTCAAATTTTCTCCAACAATGTTCAAACGAATAAAATATGATGGTTAAATAAAAGGTAGACGCAATGGTTCTATGAGGAAAACATTGAAGAAATGACTGGTGCGATCATCGGAATTCTTGGAGGAAAATAGCCGCTGGACGTCACCACTGATTACGGGTGTGCCAAGTGATACTACATTTCTTTTGATCTTCTCCTAAAAGTGGTGAAAAGAACAAACTTCTCGTAGTGAGGTTTGAGGTTATCGTTAACAGTATCCACGTATTTAGGAACAATAAACGGGATAAGGTATCATTGATAACGTTTTGCAGAAAAATATTTTATTTACTAGAAGATAAAACAGAATCTCTACCAATAAAATAAATGTGCCAAGCAGTTTATGTACACTTGATAGTATATTCTCAATTGTAAATAGACAATTTGTAGAATGGGTCGTGGAAAAGTACTAGTTAAAGAAAATTTGAGTTAGAATGAAATTATAGATGAAAATAAACTAAATGCGGCCAACAAAAATGGGAATGTACTGATAGTAATAAATTGTAGCTTGAAAATTCAGTTTGAAAATTGGAAGTCGCGATTGAAGAAGTTAAGAGAATTTTTAAAATGTATTAGAAATATTAGAATTGATATACTGTTTTCCACTCCACATTTAAAACAAAACAATTTTGAAAATGAAATGAATAATGCATATATGGCTATTTTGAACACAAAAAAGTTGAACCAATTCTAGGGTATTTTTGAATAATCTTATGAAACGGAATTCTTCACCTTATTGATATGTTTAACTTTTCAACTATCTGTATGTAACAAAATTTATCTACTCCTTAGATCAGGCTTGCACAGCAAGGCTGTGGCGGGCACGAGCGCTCTCGATTGCTCGTGAGCAAAGCGAAGAGCGACACCGTGAGCAGTTCCCCACCCTGTGGCCAATAGCTGTCGTAGTATGCGTGTAACCTGTAAGGTGTGTTGTTGACGTTCAGCGGCACACTTCACTCACAAACACTCCCCACCACAGCACTTACGGCACTGTTGCTCATGAAGGCGTGGCTTAGTACTTTTCGATGCTCTTTCCGCACGAAAATTTTTGCCCGGCGGGCATTCAGCTGTGCACGCCTGCCTTAGATATTCCAAAAGTAAACAAAGTCTTCAGAACGTTAACACTTAAAGGAATGTAAAGTATAGCAATAATATGCTATACCATAGCATATCAACTGTTTTACGTTATGTTTTCTCTTCAAAACCCATTTTTGTTTTCTCAGCTTTTGAACGATTGTTGCATGTTCTTTTTTGTTAGTTCAACGGCACTTCAGTAAAAAGTAGAGATATCAAAAATTTAGAAGGAACATTTTTATCCAATCTCTTCCAAATGATAAAAACTATACTTCAATAACTGGCATCAGCACCACCCAAAGTGCGCAAGGAGGATGTGCGGTTGGATTTACGTTTCATTACAGAGCTGTAGATTCCCGTGGAACACACGGGAAGAGAAAAATTTCACCACTAGGCGATACTCGGGTAAACTACTCGAGATGTCACACAGAACCGTTCCATAATTGATGCTGCACTGAACGTCATAGCCTTCGGGTTAAAGGCGACACAGAAATACCCACGAAGAATTGAGAAAATCTCCAGTTCCGCAGTTCTCATTGAAATGAAAATAACGCCAATCGATTCCTAATGTTTCTCCGACGAGAATAACGCCAAGAACGACGTAATTCGGAGCATAATAAAGGAAATTATATTTAGAATAATTTGCATAAATTCAAATTGACTTCGTTATAAATAGTCCGATTTACATCAAATTTGGTATAATCTTCATCGAAAAAACATAAGGAATTCATCGGTGTCATTTCCATACCGATACAATAAAGCATAAAGAATGATTTTTTCCAAAACAGGTATGAATCTTCGGCCGACCGCAGCGAATCGAGGTAGGCGCCCCGCAATCGAGCGTAAAATATTCATTATAGTATATTAAAAAATTCTGTATTATTTATCGTATCCATATTAAAGTGACACCAATGGATTTCCTGGTGTTCATCCAATTAAAAATATATTAAATTTCATGTAAATGGGACTACTTTTACATAAGGAATACAAATTCCATACAAGTTGCCGGCAACTTGTCGCCACTACGTAACGGGGCTATTAGAGTCACAAGTCGAGTGATTTCCTAGTCAGATAGGTGACGTCAAGACATAATTCGATTGAAAAGGAATGAGCTAAAAACCGAGTTTGGAGTCACAGGGAAAGCAATCTTCAGTAGATACGATTAAATGAAAAATTAACAGATTTACAATTGAAAGAGTCGACCATTACACGTTGCAAATACATAGCGACAGTATGATGTTCACGCACACCTTGACCGCCATTCTGCACGGTCCGGTCTCTTTCACAGTTGCTTAGTACAGGGCAGGGGAACTTCTTGCGTCTTCTTTGCCGGGAACGATCGCGAACCCTACTCACAGTCAACCGGTTCCCCCACTATCAGCAATATCAGCTATGTAGAGGTGAATTCCAACGGCGCGTGGCTCGGCTCGGCTCGAGTGAAGGCTTGGTTCACTAGAAGACACGGCTCGGCGCAAACGACAAAGATCCTCCTTGTCGCCTCGGTGAATCGCGCTCGACGCGAGCCGGCTCGGCGAGCCACGCGTCGTATGAGTTCATCTATATAGAGTGAGAACTCTGCGCGGCTTGCGAGCGACCTGTATAGAATGTAGGAGCCAAATAATTGAGGGGGGGGGGGGAGGGGGGGGGGTCGTTCTCCTATTGCCCAGTGGAGCAGGCAAGAGGAACGAGCCGCTGCGGCTCCTGACTTGCGAGTCACCGGTTCCCCAACCCTGGCTTACAATTAGACCGATTGGAGAAGCTTGAATTGAGTTTCTGAGCTTCCCCCAGATAAAAATAGATCGCTCGAATGGACACTGACCTTGCTATTGCGTAACGAAACGAAACAACGCAGGGATGCGATATACCTACCTATTATTAGAGGAACGGGCATTTCGCCGTTCCCATCGTCCTAAATGCGGCCGCGACGAGGTAAACTATTAGGTTCACATCCGACTTTATCGAAGTAAAACACTCTCATTTACTCTCAAGAATTTTAACTTTCGTGATATTGCAACGTAGACGTGGAGATTTTATACAATTTGTCGTGGTCTTTACTATGCTTCAGTAAATAAAAAAGAACCTATTTTTTACTCCTGTAATTCGAATAGATTTTTGATTGTTTTACATCGAGATGATATGATGTTGTGATATAACAGTAAGTGGTTAATTTTTTATTTTTAAATTTTGATAGTTCATTTTTAATATTAATATGTATTTGAATCATTGTGTGAATACGAATGAATGTCTGTACAGATAAATATTGTAGAAATTATGAAAGAGGTTAGAGAGGTAAAAGAGGTAAAAGAAAACTGTTAACGACTCCCCATTTTTCAGAAAATATGCATAAATCATGCTTAAAAAGGTATGATATAATACAGACCCGGATTAAAGGGGGGGGGGGGGGGCAGTGGCCCCGGACTCCAGTTTCCGATGGGGGGCCCCGTTCAAAGCGATTAGTTCACTATCCCCCCCCACACCACGCTGTTCAACCACGGGGGGCCCTCGAAGGTTTGATAGCCCCGGGTCTGATATAATATCACACGTGGGAACTGATGTAACAATGCAATAACTGTTACTAAATAGAATTCCGCTTGTACAAAGCATATGTAAAACTAAAATTTAAAAATAATTTTGAACCATGTCTAACAAGTTTTTTGATTTGTATAACATTCTACAAAGACCATAGTCATGTCTTGCATGTCTCTATGCTTAAAAATTCAAATCGATCACATCGTCATGTCGCCTACAGCAGTGATTAGCAATGCGACAGTGGTCGCATTTGGCCTCTAGCCACTGACCGGTGGCCCGCAATTGTTTCAATTATAAATCTGTCAGAAATAACAAACTCACCCCATAAATTAAAATTCTTTGATTAGTATACTTAAGTATATAATATTGCGGCCCACGTAGAGTTTTGGTTTCCACTTTTGGCTCACTACGAGCCAAAGATTGTCCATCACTGCCTTACAGACAGTAGAAACGATCGAATGATTTCGCAGAAGTTCGATTATTTTTATCGTATGAAATTGTTTCCAATGAACATATATATATTATTACATATTATCTTCTTAAGTGCTATTGCGGTGCACATGGCTAAAACTATCGCTCCAGCTAGCACACATGCGCAACGGAGAGTGGCCAAACTGCACATGGTTGGCATTCATTTCGCGAACATTTTTACAATATTTCGTGCACATGGTGTTAGGGCAAACACGCCATATGCTGTCCTAAACAGCCAAACAGTGAAGTTGGGCCACTCTTCGTCGGCGATTTGTGATAGTTGAAGCAATATGTATCGACTGTACGTGGGTAGTAATACAGTAGGTGTAGAATTGGAATTTCCCACGTCTGTATTTTTATTACGTCATCTTAACTTATCATACTCAACTGTTGTTTAATTTTTTTCATTTCAACAGGAACAAAAGAACTATCAATATAATCTGAATGTGCTTACTGTATAGAAAATAATTCATAGGAAAAGCAGAAGAAAAGTGTAGGTCAAAACGGTGGCTTTTAATTCTGTTACGACTTTTAACCCAGATTGTAATTTAACATAATGTCAAAGAACGAGAAACACACATGATAACTGTTCTACATTTCAAAAAGAATAGTATTAGTAGGAATACCAAAAATGAATAGTAGTGGTATATTTCTTCCAATGTAGTACAGTGGTCTTGTTAATTCTGCAGCACGGTCATCATTTCCTAACTTCTAAAGTACCTGATACTTATTTCGTTCCAATAAATACTTAATACTACAGGTTTTAATTGATACTATAGTGGTATGAATACTAATAATTGTTATTATAATGAAAGGATGAAAGTATTACGTCCGTACTTGTTTCAATAAAATAGGAGATAGGTACATACAATGTATATAATCATAGAAGGAAATGTTCTGTCCAACTAATGCAGCGTTCAAATGACAAAATATTTGCATATTAGAACATTTAGATAACAGGTGCTCGGATACTATTGGTTCGACTGTATTTTTCTCAAAATTAGAAGACTCCTTAAAGAAATTAAGACGCGAGTTGATAAAAAAAAAACAAGGGGCGATAACGTTAAAAGACAGTGTTATTCGTACATTAGGTATAAATCTAACGAACGTCCACCTTTTTTTATAAACATGTGAGCTTCAGTAGTATGGACCATGTATGAAAAGAGCAGCGCGAGTCACGAAATAAAACAGGTTGCGTAATGAAGTTGGAGTTTCTTTTTGTCTTTACCCACGTTGATAGCGGCTTTTGTTATCTGAGATTTCAGAGATTACTTCGTAGTGCCGTATTCCTCTCGCGATTTGTGATAAGAATGTGCGACAATACTGGAAAAGCTGTACAAGGTGTCACGCAATTTAAAAACAAAGAACTAGACTCTAGTTATGTAGTAGACAGTAACTAATAAGTAAGAGACTGGATGTAATTGTAGTCGAGTATTGTTTATTCTATCAATACGGGTTTTCCGCTTTTCAATGAGTATTGATACTACCGTATCAATTGTTGATAATTATCCTCAGCGACATAATATAATTAATTTGATTTTGTATGATTAGATTTCATATTAATTTGTCTGGAAAGTTAATTTCTTTCAGAAAAGTTGATACATTTAAAATTCAATTAATCTTGTTGAAATAATCATAATTTAGTCAGATTAGAACAGCAGGTAATGAGAAGCTAGATAAAGCAACAAAGCACCTGTTATTTTTCATACCACAAAAAAAATTTCGCGCCAATTGTAATCACGTATACATTATTTTTCATGTATTAATGACTAGATCTGCAAAATACATCGTCCAATCAGTTGAATATAAATGAACTTAAATATTAAAAAATAACTAGGAGAATAAATAGAAGACTACTGTGTCGACATATTTTTCCAATAAGAAATATTTTTGTTATTTTACTTTACATTTTCGTCATTTGATACTATTTTTGTAAGATACTGTCGGTAATAAGAATGTTCAATATTTTACTGCAGATCGCAAAATGGGATGGTAATGATATGCATAAAAGGCGATCGCCAGGGCCACCTCTACCAATGGGATAAATGGAGCTTAAGTATCAAATATGACGGTATTGTATAATAATTAGGAAGAAAACTATAATAATTAAAATAAATCCCAGGATATCTTTAGCTGTAAAGTATAGATGAAAGGGGATTTTATATTTATTTCTATTTGTCCCAAGTGGGTTATTAGATTTCTTTAAATGAAGGAAGAATAAGTGTATAATTACTAAGATTGCAATAATTAATGGTATAATATAAAATGGAAAGAATAAAATTGGTTTAAAGTAGCATTATCAATTATAATAATCTCCTCAATTTTGGAAATATATCTGTTCAATTTTGGAGACAAAAATTTCTATCTGGAGTATCCTTGCGTCATGATCCGCGCGGACCGAACCACAGGTGACAGTGCGAAAACGCATCATGTTCTGTCTCTCCTCAATACATGATGCCAGGAGCGTTCGCGGGCATTGTTTTTGTTCGTGTTTGCCTTGTTGGAGACCTGGGGTTGTGATGTATTGCCTTGCAACGATTGCGAAGAAATTGCAGCCTTGAGGGCTAGGGCGCCAAATTTTTTTAGCCCGGGGCGCTCAAATTTGTTAAGACGGCCCTGGAGATCTCAACTCCGATTTTGTTGAATTTCAAATATGTTGTAGAGGGGATGATTTTGAGTAACATGCATATTTCTGAAGCGTGAGACGATCGTGGTTCAACAGTTATGAAGGATTAAAATTTTCGTATACATATATGTACGTTTTATAAGATGTACAATCCTTACAATTAGTAGATTCCTTAATAATCCAGATGAGATGATTAAGTTTCCGAAATTCTCGAATGTTTCGGTATATGTCACGAGGTATCGGTATAGGATTAGAGTTAAATTTGGAGGGGAGGCAGGCTACGTGTGTACGTAGTGTAGTGTTGGAGTAGATGCGCCCCCCTCCTTAAAGGGGCGTCCTCCCACCCACAATCTAGCCACAAACCTATACTGATACCTCGTTTCACTTTTTAATAAACAATGACCACCTTAAAACTGAGACATGTAAACATTGAATCAGTAGGTACTCGAGGAGGGATCAACAACAGAAAGCACTTATTAATCTATATTGGAGTAAATGTAATATAACCAGTGCCATCACCTTTTTGTCATAACTCTTAAACCACGATCTTCCCACGCTTTGGACATAGTGCATATTAGTCCGGATCCTACCCCCAATGAAATTCAACAAAATGGGAATTTCGCCCCCCTTTTTAGCATAATTACCAATAGGATTTTATTTCTAGATTTTATTTCTAGCCTGATTCAACGACCGATTTAACGATTCATAATTAAATTGAATTATAATTGACTAGGCGTCTTTTAACCCTCAAAGGTCACATTATAAATTACTCCCCCTACACGCATCTCTGGATGTACTGCACTGTTTTTAATGCTTTTTCTTTTGATCAATTCTTGAAGATAAAGAGATCATGTTAATAGTGAAAGTTCGGAAAGTTTTTTTTTTCTTTTACTCAGCTTCTTTCAGGATAAATATACGTGAGTTTCAGTATACAGCAATCGAAAGGTTTCAAGTCATTCTTTAAGGAAAAAAATGCGTTATTATGATTGATTCAAAAAAATATAATTATTTGGCGAGGTGAAGTTGAGTTATCTTTTACTTCTACTGAACAATTATTCTCTGCGAAGGATCGCCTGTTTCGTTGAAAATAAGAACATAAAAACTGCTACTGGCATTGGGTATACAGTATCAAAAGTAATTTCATTGATGGCTTTCAAAATCTAAAATAGCAGATCAAAAATAGCGGTCAGAGAAAGCTGAAATGAAAATCTCCGAAAAATTGCGCGTATTTAATGAATATCAGACACAAAAAAGTAAAATAATACGATGAAATGGTTGAAATAATAATTTATTCTACGAGTGTAGTGAAATTGATAAAATCTATATAATTCTTTATTTATCTCCATTTTTCAGAAAACATGTATTTCACTTTTAGTAACTCAGAAATTCTGTACATATAATAAATTCTCGAAAAAAAAATATTCACTACCAACTTGACTTTCACTTTTAATAGATTTCCTAACGTTAGAGTCATACTGGGTGAACGTAATCCACGGACTACATTTGCAATAATATTACTCTGCTGCTTCAGGCATACTAGCAATCTTGTATGGAGGGATTTGTAGAAGTATGTAATTTTTCTTCTAAAGTCCTAACACCCCGCACCTTACCGTTCAGAAATACCAGGAGTTTTCATAACGGACTGGATTACGCCAACCCAATGTGACCATTGACGGTTAAACTTTTCGCAGCGTAAATTCATAATATGTGTTTGGTTCTCTACGGCAGGGATCCCTTTAATGAAAAAAATTGCATATTCTTCCATTTTTATTGATACTATCAGAAATGGGAATATAAACGAATCGTAAAACATATTAGAAAAGTTTGAAAAAAAAAGAAAGAACTGAAAATCGTCCAAATTATTTTTTCCACAGAGGGACTACAAAAAAATGCATTGGAGCCTCCAATACTCTCACAATTAATGTGGCCATGCGAATGTAAAAGCGGTGCAGCTTTTAATTACAGATTTAAACCTTATTTCAAATAAAACTGACGCAATGAACCGTCAAATTTGTATTTTACTGTTGCAAACGCCACTGAAAACAGTATGTATGTAGTATACGTTGTGCATACTCACAATTATATTATTTAAATATCACATCTAAGTTGATATATTTCTGGAGTCAGAATTGCATTTTGATACAATACAAATTTTCAGATCGATTCGGATTGCTGTTAACAACAGGGACACGTCCCCTTTCACATTTCTTATCGACTCCATTGTTGCGTAGGAAGTCGGCGCCAATGTGACGCAAAAATAAGAACTAATCAGCTGCTGGCGATACGCGTTGCAACGGTATACAGAGGTAATCGCACACCTAAGTACGTATAATAATATTAAACTTTTTAATTGTTTTCGAAGTTCAAAATTATGCACCAGTGGTCGTTACTTATTTTCTAAAATCTAACATAACTGAAATAATGCGTGAAATATTCGAATCACAAGTGTACTGCGACATGCTGCTCCTAACATGAATCTAACGTCGATCGCAATCATCCATTAATTTGCATTAATCAACAGAAATAATAGCTGTATCTTGTATCTACCTTGATCGAGACAAGACAAATGTGACGATCTGGTGGTCGTTTAAAAACAAACTCTATATTTGGAATCATACTAAGTGTCCGTTCAAATACGGTTGACGGCGTTTCAAAAATCATTTGACCACGAAGCACGAGTTAAAGGATCGAAAGTAAAATGGTTGTATGGAAGATCTGTAGTTAACCTCGGTGCACACATTTAGTTTACGTAAATGATGGGTGAAACAACCATTCACTGTGGAAATCTACGTATTTTCGTTTAGACCAGCAGAACTGTATATAATAAGTAATACAATAGACATTTATGGAATCTTATGGAAGCTATTTATATAATATTGTTTTAAGACGTATACGCAATGTATAATAATTGATATTAAATTAATCAATTTCTCGTACATGGTAGGTACTATTTTTCCTGTATTACGATACACCTTTCTAAGTCTAATGTTATTACGCGTATATGATATCGAAGAACAAGGAAAATACGTTGTTACAAATATGTATATTGAAGTACCGAGTAAGGTGAAAAGCGGAAACTTTATTTCAGTTTACCACCAAGAGAAAGATGCCGATAAAGTAGACTGGAATATTTTTTCGATGACTCGGCAGTAGATCTGTTTCACTCAATATGATGTTCGTAAAGTTCCACTGGAAGCTTCGCAATAACGAATCAACATAGGTATATACGCGATGAACATTAATTCAAGCAGCGTGTACGCCTTCAGCGTACGGAATGTGTATAACGTTAAGGACGCGTAGTTCATTAAATTCCAATTTGTAATGCTGGTGAGCTCAGTCGATAACTCTCAAATCTTTTCAATCATATCCAACGATGTATTACTCAAATCATACCTCGATTAATTCAAAATAATCAACCGAGTAATTAATTGAAAGAATCAGTCACGTGTCCTAACGGGACACTCGTTCAACATATCGTTGAAAAATTATATAAAATTAGGTCGATTCCTGGAGGATGCAAGGAAGAAGAAAAGAATGCACGTACACGTTAATTTCACTTTCTATAAGCTTGTTCATCGAATACTGTAGCAACAATCGCATGGAACTGCGCGACCCTAATCGAAAAACAGAGTCGAGACGCTCGTTCTACAGAAAGAACAAGTGTTCAGGAAGAAGCTGGAGCCAAAGCATACAACGCCTACAAATATCCGACGTCCTCGACGACGGAATAATCCAATGGCATGTCCTTAGTTGGCGTGCCACTGGAGAAGTCCGTCTTATTAGTCGAACAGCGTATCCGATGCCACTTCGATGAAGGAACGATCGTCGAGTTCGATTCTTTAATCGATAGGAAACGCGTTACTAAATACAGAAAAATCGCTCACCTGTTCTTGTTCCCGGTGCTGGTACTCCGTGAGGTCTGATGCACTAATGCGCGAGTATGTATGCACTAACACGGCGTATGTAGGCCGAAAGCAGCCACGAAAGCTAACGCTATAAATTGGATTCGTGCTTACAGCGGACGAATTTCTGAACTACGTAGCCTATTGCACTCGAGCCAGGCGGCAAATGAAGGGGCGCTGGGGGGAGGGGGGCGAAGGGGCAACAGGCTGGCAGAGACCAGGAAGGGGGAGTGGGGCCCCAGGGTCGGCGCCGCGATTGGCCGGTGGGTCCCTGATGATAGAGCTGTTCAGGTAAAAATTCAGGTAAACAGGTGACCGTCGTCGTGCCATCTGGCGAACCTAAGATAGAAACTTACTCGGGAACGTGTCGATTCTTTGGCAAACGATTCGAGAACAATTGCGTAGGCAGCAGATGACAGAGAACGGAGATCGAAGAATCGTACTTGCTTAATACCACATTAATTAGTTTTTGCTTACATTGTGCAGACTAATCAATGTATTTATTTTAACAATCAGACTCGCAATGTGTAACTTCGTGTATCGCTTTACTGAATGTATAGTGTATGTACATCCGTGTGCATAATTATTGCCTTCAGTGATCTTCAACTACATTCTTCGGCATTAAGTTTAATTTGCACGAATTCAGCTCCATACACGAAAAGAAACAGATGCGAAAGCCACTAATTATGAAATTTTTTAATACTTGTAAAATATTGGTATATGAATATAACGACGAAAATATGTTCAGTGTTGAGGATTTTTAAGTGGGTTCAACATTGTGATGCTTTAAAAGAAGCATACATACATGTGTTTATACTCCTCAGGTTTGAGGATAATATAATCTGTATAGTTGCTGATGGACTTGTGGTTAATAAGCGTCTGAGTACGCATATATTTTCAGAGAAATCAATTTTGATAAAATAAGAGACCTTTAGCCTCATGCGTAATTGTAAACCTGAACAGTTATCCCGTTAGCCATGCTGTTATCCTATTATGTTGCCCTCTAGTAACAAAGGTACTAACTAAATGTCTAACAGTTGACCAACAGGAAAGAAGATTATTTATCTTAAGGGGGTAGACACGGGTAATGCAGCACGCTGTATACCGACACAATCTGGCCCGAAACATGGGTCTGGGAAATTACGTTGTTTGTCCTTATATGAGGAGATTTTGGGCTGGGCGAGGTCTCATTCGAGAGATGAAGGTTCAGTACAGCGCGCTATGGTCATGGTTCGACGAGATTGTGTTGATATCTAATAATATGAGTGTTCAAAGTAGAGCAAAAGTCGACAAAATACACCCGCAAGAATCCAAGTATTTTTAGGTCACTATAAGAGTTTTGTGACTCAAACGGCGAGTAGAGCGCTCCGCATTGAACCTTCCTCTTTCGAATGAGACCTCGCCAAGCCCAAAATAATATAAGGACGAAAAACGAAAAATCCCAAACCCATGTTTCAGGTTAAATTGTCGGTATTGCAGCGCGGTGCATCGCCCGTGTCACGTGACGTGTCTACCCCCTTAACATATTGGATAATAATCATATTGTTTTATCATAGACGAGACCTCGCCTGTCATCTTATGGTAGCCCGTGTGATCACAGACGAGGTATGGAATAGACCTATCACCTTATGGGACTTCGTGTCACCACAGACGAGGTATGGAATAGACCTATCACCTTATGGGACTTCGTGTCACCGTACAAACTGTGTTACCGATCCATAATTTGAGGACTGAATTTAGCGACCTCTGTTCATGAACAGCGTCCAACTCAAGAACTACTCTGAAATGTGTTGAAATACTGAGTTCATGTTAGAATATTTCAAGTTATTATATTTTATTCTTACATTCTATTAACATTGCAAGTTAAAGAAATTCTTATATCTAATTAGAATATTTGACAATCGCAACTATCGGCTCGGTTCTCACCGATTACCAGGTCTCACCACGAGGAGGTTGTTGCGTTTCGAGACCCGTAGAGAGATAGATGGAATCAAAGTTCCACCGATCTCCCTGTACATGAAACCCTTAGCCTACTCAACCAAAGAGATGGATGGAAACAAAGTTCCATCAATCCCTTCGGTTTAGGTATCGAACCTATCTGCTCATCGGAGATAGGAGGTAGGTTCGATATCTCCCTGTACGTACATAGGTGTTTACAATTCTCTTACTTAAATCTAAACGTACGAATCCCTCAGCGACTCCCAAATAATTCCCCGAATATCTCGCAAAAATATATTAACCCTTTGAACTTTACTTGCAATATTAAAGGGAAAAGGCTACTTTCAAAAGATTTTAATTTAAAGTCCAAAGGGTTAATATGCGTATACACGCCGCGGGGTATATAGGGGTGGCTCTAATTCGACAAAAGGAGCAGCTATTTTTGGCCCTCTTGTATTTTAAACGCGCCATTTCAATTATTTCACATTCCTTGCTCTCGGAATGAACTCGTTGGGCAAAGTCTTTTTGATTGCATTTTGTAGGATGCATATCCTACCAAACTGCACTGCGTGCAATTAAGTAGGATGCTTACCCTTGCAAAATACACGCACAAAGATTACTACCCAGGAATACAAGGTACTCGTGTCTACATAACAAGTCGCATGCAAGTACAGAATATTATTCACCGGTCGGCGAATATGGTCCGTCCTGTCATTCTCGCCAGCTTCCAAGCTTTGGGCCCTCTCTAGGGCCTATGCTAGGCCCTCTGTAGGGTCTCCCTTTGGGCCCTCTCTAGGGCCTACGCGCTAGGCCCTGTATAGGGTCCATTTGTTGGGCCTTCACCAGGGTCCACGAACTAGGCCCTTTTTAGGGCCTAGAATTTCCTTGGTAAGTCTAAGCTGAAAATTGAAGCTAAGCGAAAATTAGACTCTACTTCCGCGATAAAAAAGCAATTAGAACACCGGTGCTCTGGACGAACTTTTAATGCGCAAAAAATTGGCTCTACTTTCGCGAAAAAAATTCAACTGGTGCTTCGGTGCTCTGGACAAGTCTTAGATACGCAAAAATTTGACTCCAAATTCGCGGTAATACTACTCTACTAAATAAGAGCCGCGGTGCTCTGCAAAATACGTAGATGAACGCGAAAAAAAACGGGGACACTACGATCGCATTACGCGCGATCACGAAGGATCTTGCGGGACTGCAAGATTACTAGGGAGACTGGGATTCCACTTGGAACCTTTCCAAATTTTTCGCGGTGACTCTACTCAACACGATCGATTCCATTATTTTACGAATTATTAATCGGAATTGCAAAAATCGCGAGCAACTTTTGTATTGATTTAATTTTTTGGCCCCCTCCAGGGTCCACGAACACGGCTCTTTTTAGGGCCTAGAATTTCCTTGGCAAGTCTAAGCTGAAAATTGAAGCTAAGCGAAAATTTGACTCTACTTCCGCGATAAAAAAGCAATTAAAGCACCGGTGCTCTGGACGAACTTTTTATGCGCAGAAAATTGGCTCTACTTTCGCGAAGAAAATTCAACTGGAGCTTCGGTGCTCTGAACAAGTCTTAGATACGCAAAAATTTGACTCCAAATTCGCGGTAGTACTACTCTAATTAAGAGCCGCGGTGCTCTGCAAAATACGTAGATGAACGCGAAAAAAAAACGGGGACACTACGATCGCATTACGCGCGATCACGAAGGATCTTGCTAGCCTGCAAGATTGCTAGGAAGTCTGGTTCCACTTGGAACTTTTCCAAATTTTTCGCGGTGACTCTACTCGACACGATCGATTCCATTATTTTACGAATTATTGATCAGAATTGCAAAAATCGCGAGCAAATGTTGTATCGATTTAATTTTCTGATTTTAAGACAGACACGTGCATGTCACAATCTACGAGTACCTTGTATGGTCGGCTCATTGGATTCTGCTCTTTCCAACAAATATGCGCAGCGGTTAGTGGCCCACTTCATATAATTGGCATTCGTTTTATGAACATTTCTGCGATATTTCGTGAATATGGCTTAGAAAAGAACCACATCATGAGGCTACTGCCTAGACGCCCTAGACCATATTCACGAAATATTGCATAAGTGTTCCCGAAATGAATACCGACCATGTGAAATGGGCCCCTGCATGTCGCGCATTTGTGATGGAATTGCCAGAATCGAAAGAGCTAATAGCTACGCTACGTTTTCTACAGAAACCATTTTGTTCTATTGCGTGCACCCACATTCAAAGAATTATAAAGTGACTTGCCGTTCGCTGTCATCAAGAGTACTGCATCTCTGCAAACTCGAACCCCTCACCAGCAACCCTGAGAACAGCACCCCTCTGACCAGCAGCTCTGAGACCAGCACCCCTCGGACCAGCAGCCCTCTGACCAGCACCCCTCAGTTCAGCATCCCTCAGCTCGGCACCCCTCAGGTCAGCAACCCTTTAGCCCTCAGCCCAGCAGCTCCAGTTGGACTCGTGCATGACTCTACTTTCGCGGTGAAAAGACTAATAGGGTAACTGTACCTAATATCGCCAGGCAAAAGTTAAATCGCTGCCAATTGAATAATAATTGATATTTTTGCATGCAGTTTGTTTCAAAGTAAAGAGAGATTATTCATCTTTCATGTAGCATAAGTTAGAATCGTTGAAACCTACAAAATTTTAATTAGGACTCAAGAAACGTAAGACATGCAAAAATCGGGTGCTGAAAAAAGTGTACCTAATATCGCCAACTCAAGAAATATTGATTAATTCATGTATATATGAGTTTTTAAGTCATTTTCACAGGTGATTTTATTATTTCTTGCACTATAAATGTATTTTTATCCATCTTTGATTTTATTTATATTAGAAAAACAGAAATTTACAAATATAGATTTTTAAAATATTTTATTTTCCACATTCCGATGTACATATTGGACAAATAAAGTTTATTTCGGTTGCTCGGCACATTTCGCAACCCCACCTGGAACAAACATTACATCGAAACCATTGTTCTCCGGTAGGCGGTATTCGGAACACCCATACTGCTAAAAGAAAAACAGTATTTTCATCACGGAACATATTTGAATCGATTTCATACCTTAAGTACATTATTAATCAGGTATTTCTAGTAGATAGTCTTATATTCATGGAATTATTAGACTTTTCTCCTTCGAATGGGATTTAAAATTGTGGCAGTCCAATAAATTTTTCCACTATCAAGATTCTCCAAAATCCTTCCCCTTTTGTAATCGTTGATCACATGACGCTGCAATTACAGCATGTCTTCCTACATATGGTTAGGCACTAATTTAGTGCATAACCGATAAATTTTACTGCTTACTTTGCAAGATACAGGGGATGGCGATATTAGGAACAGTGGCGATATTAGGTACAGTTACCCTAGAGCACCGGAGCTCTCGACTAGTTTTACTTGCGCAAAAACACTGACTCTACGATCGCATTACGGGCGATCACAAACACTATTACTGAAACAGACAATTTGTATTTAAACAAGTTTCAAAAAATTTCCTTTAAATTCCAGGCAGCCGCATGGAGCGCCACGCAATTCGGACTTTCAGAAAAATTTCGAGCAGCCACATCGGGCGCTTAATCATTTTCAAGATTCATAGAAAAAAGGAGTGGCGACTTTGGGCGTCTCATAATTTTCAATTTTAATGAAAAAAGAAACAGCGCGGCGGCCTCTATGGGCGCATAACGATGCCGAATCACAAGCCGGAAGAACAGCAGCCTCTTTGGGCGCATAATAATTCCGAATTGTAGTGTGAAAAAAGCAGCCTCGTCAGGCGCTAATAATAAAAATTTTCTAATTCTACTCTACAATGATAATAAACCTTAACCCAGATCTAATTCCACCCCGAGCCTGCCAACGAAATTCTAAGTGAATTTCTTGAAGAATTCACTAGAGGACCCTTCGGCGAATCCCTCGGCGAATCCCTCGAAGAATTCCTCGATGGAACGCTTAAAACTAGACTTGCCTGCCCAACTATTCTAAGTTTCGCAGCACGCACACACACACACCACTCAGAGGAAGCATAACAGACTATGCTTTGGTATATTAACCCTTCGGACTGTGATAGCAATATATGGTAAATGGCAAGAAAATTTTTTTCAAAAGATTTTACTTTAAAGTACAAAGGGTTAACATACGCGCGTGAGAGAAATAGACGAGAGGATCTCGTTGATCTCTCTGCATACATACGATTACAATTGTAGTGGACTAAGGTGGGCATGAAATAAAGAACTCAGTTATACTGATACTATGTATATATATGTAGTCACAGTGAGCGCCCATATCTGGCCCCAAAGACAGCTTACAACTAACTGCGCATCGCGGCGGCTGCCGCCGAGACGCCGTCTAAACAAAGGCAAACGTCGCAACGGACATCGACAACACCGCGCGCCCCGATTCCCGGTATTCCTATATATAGGGCTACCATAGTTCGGCCTATCCTGACCAACGATTGCCCTCAATCGTCCTGCAAATACGGTTACTAACATAAGGTACATCATAAGAATGTTTTTCATAATGGGTCTTAAAACGTAACTAAGACTTTTACATAAATGCTTAACTCATAACATAAATTTAAGCATGGTATCGTAAGGTAGGTACATAAGATTCGTAATACTTAAAGACAATCATAATCTGTCACACGTCTACACAGAGCGCTCACTTTCAATTAACAATAAGGAAATTATTTATATCTAACACTTAGTATACAAACTATACTTAACTCATAACGATTACATTTAACTATTAACTATACTTATTAATTATGAAACTTACAACGTATTCATATTTACAGAATATACAATATATACACTATGTACACTATATACAAATACGCTCTCATTCATCACTATCACTATTAACCGAATTCAGTTTCGACCATAATCTCATGTTTTCCGGTGAACATATACCTTCAAAGGGTAGTTGAGTTAATTGATGCCCTTCTGGGTCACGTATTACATAACGGTTTTTGTCTAACACTTTCACAACTTCATATGGTCCTCTAAACTTAGGTAATAATTTTTTATTCAGTCCGGGTGTCACATCTACATTCTTTACAACAATATAATCTCCTACTGCATACTGCGTTGGGGTTTTGTGTCTTTTGTCATAATAATTTTTGTTGTACTCATTGGTTGCATGTATTTTTGCCACTGCATTTTGCCTAATGACACTTAAATCTCGATTGTCTGTAATTTGTTCTTCTAAAATTACGCGTAAGTCGTCATTAACTTTACCTAGTTGATTTATACCGAACAATAATCTACTTGGGGTATCTCCTATAGCGCGATTTACACTGTTATTTAGCGCATATTCAACATCTTCTAATACTTGGTTCCATGTACCCGTAGTTTGACTTATTTTCGCTAACATCGGTGTAAGAGATCGGTTGATTCTTTCTATTTGTCCGTTGGCATGTGGGGTTGCCGTCGCAATTAATGTATGTTGAATTCCGTTTTCAACTACAAAATCCTTAAATTTGTTCGACGTAAATGCACTACCTCTGTCAGAAACTAGTTTTCGCGGCTTACTATAGATTCCAAAATAAGTTTTCAAATGTCGAATTGCTTCTTCAGAATTTGTACTAATTGTTGGATAAAACTTCACAAATTTTGTATACGCATCTATTATTTCAAAAATATACTTGTATCGATTTCTTGTACGCTCTAACGGACCATAATGATCAATGTGCAAACAATAAAATGGCACGGATCCTTTGTCCGGACATTGTAAGCTTCCTTCGACTCTGTTCGCAATAGTGGAATAGGTAATACACTTTATACAGTTCATTATAAATTTTCTCACCTTTTGTTTCTTTTCCGGAAACCAATAAACTCGAGATATGTATTCTAATGTTTTATTTATTCCTTGATGACCAATTTCTTCATGGTTCGTACGAATTACATTCTCCTCCATGGACGAAGGGACATAAAATAATAATTTGTTGTTCATTTTCCGGTAAACTATTCCGTTATTCAATTCAAAAAATTTATTTTCATTATTCTGTAGCTCCTCATGCAATTTCTTAATTTGAGAGTCTTGACCTTGTAAAACTGCTAAATTACGTTCGAAAGTATTTTCTGTAATTACAAGTATACTAAATTCACGACTTAATGCATCAGCATGCATCATCTTGTCTCCCGTTCGGTGTTCTAGCGTGTATTGATAATTTCGTAAAACTAGTGACCATCGCAAAATTCGCGGATTTATTTCTTTGCGTTCCAAGGTTAATTTCAAACTCTGACAATCAGTAACGATTTTAAAGGGTATGCCTTGCAAATATATCCGGAAACGTTCTAAGGAATAAACTATTGCTAGTGCTTCTAGTTCAAAACTATGGTATTTTGTTTCAGCCTGCGTTGTTCTTTTACTAAAATAACATACAGGATGAAATTTCCCATCTACTTGCTTTTGTAATAATACTGATCCAAAACCATGGATACTTGCGTCACAATGTAACTCTGTTTCCACCAATGGAGAATAAATTGCTAGTACAGGTTCTGATATTAAAGATTCTTTTAAGCTTTCAAAACACTTTAAGACTTCCTCATCCCATTGGAAAATGACTTTCGATTTCAATAAATCGTACAATGGTTTCGCCCTTAACGCAAAATTTTTTATAAATTTCCGAAAGTATGCCACTAATCCTAAGAAGCTTTGCAACTCTCGATAATTCCTCGGTATCGGATAATCGCATACAGCTTGTATGTTGTCTTTACTTGGTTTAATACCTGAAGAATCTATACTGTAACCTAAATAAGTGATTTCGCTTAATAGAAAGGCGCACTTTTCCAACCTCAATTCTAAACAGTTTTTTACCACAATATCCATAACTTCCTTGAGTATCTCTACGTTTTCGTTAATCGTTTTCGTGGCTATTAATATATCGTCTAAATAAATTAATACTTTGTGTTCATCTAATAGTTTTCGGAAAGCAGTATTAATAAAACGCATGAAAAATGAAGGGCCGTTTGATAAGCCGAATGGCATACGAAGATATTCGTATTGTCCCATAAATGTAATAAAAGCGGTATACTTAATTGAAGTTTCCTTCATTCGAACGTGGTGAAATGCGTCTTTCAAATCCAATCGTGTGAAATATGCCTTATCTCGTAATTGATCGATTTGATCGTCTATTCTAGGAATTGGAAAATGATCCCGTAAAGTTAACTTATTAAGGTCGCGGTAATCAATAGCCAATCTATTTTTACCCGATTTTTTCTTAACAAGTACGATTCGGCTCCCATATTGAGACGTACTTAGGCGGATAATTCCCCTATCTAATAAATCCTTAATTATCGCCTCAAGCGCGTTTTTCTCGCTATACGATAATCTTCTCGGGTTATAGTAAAACGGTTGATGATTTTGTTTGAGTACTAACTCCATCTCTAATTTTGTTACTGGTGATTCTGGTCTTTCCGGTTCCACATAATATTCATCGATAATATGCTGAACTGTGTTTCGCGATTCCCAGTCTACCTTTTCGTCAATTTTAATGTTTGCCGGTGTACTGCCCGTAGTATTCTCTTCAACTACATCAATTTTCAAAATTTCCGACATCGGATAGTCGTCTTTTGTTCTGAGTTTACGGCAAATCTGCGCTGTTTTTCCTAAAGTTATTTCTATATTATCATTCGTAATAAAGTCTCGGCCTAATAAACAAGTACAGCTCATGGTATCTTTCGGGACTACGTAAAAATCAACTTCGATTTCACAATCGGCTACTAACATTTTTTGTTCTAAACGCCCTAATATGTTGATTTTACTACGATTCACTCCCTCAAACCGTACAGTATCATTATGCGGTCTTATAACTACGTCTGATGCAATCAATGATTTGCTTAAAAATGATACAGGGCTTCCCGTGTCTAAAACGGCGTTTACATTACCTACTTCGCCCAACGTTGCGTTGACGGTGTAACATGGTACCACACTCGTGTTGAATTGCACCAAGTGCGTCGTCGTTGCCGCTGCCGCATTCGTTGTTGGTTTTGAAGTCTTCCCCTTCGTTGATAATGAACTCTCGTTCGTTGCTGCAGACCGTTGAGGACAAAGTCGCTTTTGGTGATCCGTCGCTCCGCAGATAAAGCACGATCCTCTATCTCTCTTCGGTTTCGGACATGCAGCCGTCCAATGTCCTGTTCCATCGCAGTTGAAACATCTGTTGTGTGGCTTGCCCTCTCCTTGCGAAGGATTTGTCTTGCTTGCCGGTTTATTCGGATTTTCTGAATTCGCCGGGGTCCCTTTCTTCGTGGATGAACGATTTAAATTACGTATCCGATCGTATATTTTTAATTTCTCCTTAAGTTGAATTAACTGCTTCGCTTCGTATAGTTGAGCCTTCCGACTTGGTTCGTCTGGAATACCGTCGACAATGTACTGAATTAGTGCCTCCGCTTCAATGTGACCTCGAGCTGCAATTTCCTTCATGACTAAGAAATACTCATGCACTGATTCCTCGCGTTGCATTTTCCGGCTACGCAACAGTTCATGTAGCTCCGCACTATTGATCTTCGTCGAAAATTCTTCCAAAAGGAGGGATTTCAGTTTTTTTTCCACGTCGCAATACCTTGCTCACCCTGCATAAACAATTTCGCCAGACCCGTTAAACACCTCTTTGCAAATAGTAATGTTTGCAGATCTGTCCAGCCCAGCAATTCAGCGTTCTCTTCAAAATCCTGGATCCATCTTTCCACTGGATACCCATCTGATCCATTAAATTGTCGGATTGAATCTTCAATGTCACGAAAATGTAGCGTAAATTTCGGCGTTTTGCGATCAGTCGTCGTATCACGAGTAGCCAAATCACCGGTACACGACCCGATTGCTGCGAACGTCTCCGTCGGACCACTTGCATCTACCTGCACTGGTCGAATCGTCGCATTCAATTCCTCGTCTTCCGATTCTTCCGTTTCAATAGCCTGTGCGTTGTTCGCATTCAATAGATTCGGATCCGCCAAGTGTCGGCATATTCGAAGAGCTATCTCCTTACTATCCCCATTATAATTCAAATTCAGCATGTTGCAAATAACTATCAAATCGCCCAATTGAAGCGTTGTCACTGCCCACGCAATCTTTGCTTCCCATTCTGCCGATCCTTCCACAAATTTGAATCCCGTAAAACTACGCACTTTTTTCCGATTCGTTCGATCGCCTGCTTCTCCCGTGATAAATTTGTACAGCGTGCGAATCGATGCCACAGATGCTTTCTTCAAATTCTCACTAATGGCCGGAATACTGCTTAGGGCCGTCATGATTTACAAATTGCACACGTGTCCACAAAAAACTAAATAACACACTTGTTCTTTATCCCACTTCTGAAACTGTAGTGGACTAAGGTGGGCATGAAATAAAGAACTCAGTTATACTGATACTATGTATATATATGTAGTCACAGTGAGCGCCCATATCTGGCCCCAAAGACAGCTTACAACTAACTGCGCATCGCGGCGGCTGCCGCCGAGACGCCGTCTAAACAAAGGCAAACGTCGCAACGGACATCGACAACACCGCGCGCCCCGATTCCCGGTATTCCTATATATAGGGCTACCATACAATTTCTTTCGCATATTTTAGAGGTACGCTTGCATTGCTTTCAAGTGTCAAACAGATTCTAAGTATCTCATTGCAGAGATAGAAAAGAATTAACACACGGACACGGATTCGCCGTCGCGAGAGATCTCGAGCTGCTCGATACACTCACGCATTGCAGTTGCACAGATAAAACGCTACTACACGACCACTACTCATCTAGGCCCCTCAGTAACGGGAGTTCCCCTTTAGGGCCGCGCCTGAAAGGGATCGGAGTCATAGCGGAAGGGCTCACAATTCAATCACATGCAGCTGCAATACGCGCATCCCACCACAAAGCCGACAATTTGCACAGGCGAGTGCATCGTGCCCGAGCATCTTGTGCTGATTCAAGATCTCACCCGAGAGCGAATTATATTGCAGGAAAGAAAGAGAACGGAATTGAAAGTAGGGAATAGAAAAGTCACTATGACAAGTGTTTAAAAGCATGCTAAATGAGAAACGACACGGTCCACGGTCAAGCTAATATTGTAAAAGAAAGCAAATGCAAATTGTGTCACTCTCGACAAGCAAGCGCACCTCTACCCTTAAATTTAGCCTACCGCACTCTTTACAATGGGCCCTAGTGGCATAATCTATCGCAAATATGCACTTGCGTAACTTTCGGGGGATATGCGGAAGCTAAGAATCTCCCGATTGAGATTGCAAAGAAGACTAAACGACTAAAGGACCGAAGGACGCGACGCGACATTCACCCTCGATGCACCGAATTTTCGTTTCTACATGGCGTGCTCCATACTACGACTTTACACTGCCATGGCGTGTGTGGCCGAGAACGAGCAATCGAAGACATCAGAGCCGGCACGAGATGGACCGAAGCCCGGTATCGGCGGGATGACAAGAAAATCCGAGAGTCATGAACTGGCGCACAACATCGTCTAACAATGGTCCTCCGTGTAAAGCCGTAATAAGTTGTACCCAGCACAGCCGGCCTATGGCGGGCGAGCAAACCATGCGCGAATTCGAAATCAGTGATCGAAGGCGAATTGTATCTCTAGAAGAGCGCGTTCAGCACTCTTATATTTAAAAAGAACGAGACGGAATAGAAGCTTATCGCTCGAAATACGCAAGTGCATTTTTGAATAGATGTCCAGACCGAACCAAAAATTCACCGAATGTGAGTTTGGGTCGATCTGGACACTTAAACTAGATCGTAGGCTTCAGCTTGATTCCGTTTCGCAAGTCGCAATGCTTGGGAAACGTTACCAAGGCCAGGCCACACCAGCGGGGAGGTACCTACGAAAGTGACCCATTTCTACGGAATAATTCTGGTCCATATTTGACCAATGCTTTTCGCATTTTTGAAAATTTTGAAAAAGTCTTACGACTAAAGTTCTTAAACTAACACTTATTGATAGGCTGGCTTAAATATTGTAAGGAGAGAGAAAAGTTGAAGAAGCAAGCACACTGACCAAGTAGTACCAATATCAACTCTTATTCTCGCATATTAATATTTGTATAAGAAAGAACTTCAACTTATATAATTGAAAATCCTTAATAAATTAATGCTTTTCATTCTCGTTTTATTAACAGAATTTAATGGCTTGAATGTAATTAAACTTGAGATGTGCAATTCGTATTCAAAGAATCAAGCTTACATTATAAAATTCAAGAAAAATAATTCGGAATATTTAAAACGCGTTATTAGAACTTTGACCTCGAAGTTCAAATTTAATCATTGCTCTTGTCTGTATTAAGCATTTTGAAGCACGCGCGTTAATGTTACTGTTCACGAGTACAAAGTATGTATTCTTGGTCACTGTGCTTGCTACAGCAATCATTAATTCAGTAGCATTCAGAAAAATTCAAAAAAATTAAAGTGTACCACTCACCGATCGTTGAATGCAGTCTCGCCGCTATCCATGCAGTCAGGCAGCCACATTAGCAGGTTCACAAACCATGTCACTTTAATTTCGCGATCAAAAAGTAATTTGAGCACCGGTGCTTAGTCTTAAATAGTTCAAGATGCGTAAAAACACTGAATCTACACTCGCGTTGACACTACTAACACGCACAACCATTTCATGATTTTAAACACAAAGCACTGCACATTTTTAAGTGTCCCTAAGCAGTGGGGACCTTTGATAGGACCCGAGAAATGTGTTGCCCAAGAAGTCTTCTAGATACTGGGTGAATTGTTGTAGAATCTTGTTAAGCGACCTCCCACATGGTCCAGTAATCGATGACATCAATCCAGGAATCAAGATATCGCGAAATAATATGGTCACGCGTTCACTGAGGTCCGTTCACTGTCGCAGGCAAAGTTCAACTGCCAAGTGCATTGTTCGGCGTTGGTTCGACTTTGCTAGAGGTTGTTGACGTTCCGTCTCGCTCCAACGACTACCAACTCTTCGAGGAAAGTATTGCTTGCGAGGTCTTCTAGATACTTGGTGAATTGTTGTAGAATCTTGTTAAGCGACCTCCCACATGATCCAGTAATCTATCTATATATAATCTATATATAATCGACTCTTTAGTCGAATATACATTTTGCAAGTTGCTGAATCTTGCAGATATTGCACGAATATGTTGACGCCACGCCTTGAGAAATTTCTGCGCGAGATTACAAGATTACAGAAAAGATTCCACGAGAGAAATCCAAATAAATCGAAGATCAAACGTCGTTATTATTCGGGACTGAAGGAAGTTCGCAAGCATATCGAATTGAAGAAGCTTAAATTTGTGATTATTGCTCCTGATGTTGAAAAGGTCGACCTCGAAGGTGAATAGTAATTTTCTCCTTGGATATTTAAGTCATTGAATTTAAACGAGTCTTATCTGATTGCAGATGGGTTGAACCATGATGTAAGGACATAAGGTGTGCTCGTGCGCAGCCTTCCAGATTAGCCAATGACGTGCCCTTCCCAAGATCGTCCATATTGGATTGTCAACCAATACGACGTCATATTACATTCGTGTAGTCTTATTCAAACTTCGCGCCTCTAGAGTTTACGCTACACGAAGTTAGGTAGAACATTATAAACCCCATAATGTAACTAGGCGGCCATATTTTAACATGGCGGAAAGTGGGAAGGCGCAGTAGAAGACGAAGATGAGCTGCCGGCCGAGCACACCTTATGTCCTTACATCATGGGTTGAACGACCACGTGGAAAAGCTGCTGAGTTCATGTTACAATATTTCAAGTTATTATATTTTATTCTTACATTCTATTCACATTGCAAGTTAAAGAAATTCTTATATCTAATTAGAATATTTGACAATCGCAACTATCGGCTCGGTTCTCACCGATTACCAGGTCTCACCACGAGGAGGTTGCTGCGTTTCGAGACCCGTAGAGAGATAGATGGAATCAAAGTTCCACCGATCTCCCTGTACATGAAACCCTTAGCCTATTCAACCAAAGAGATGGATGGAAACCAAGTTCCATCGATCCCTTCGATTTAGGTATCGAACCTACCTGCTCATCGGAGATAGGAGGTAGGTTCGATATCTCCCTGTACGTACATAGGTCTTTACAATTCTCTTACTTAAATCTAAACGCACGAATCCCTCAGGGACTTCCAAATGATTCCCCGAATATCTCGCAAAAATATATTAACACTTTGAACTTTACTTGCAATATTAAAGGGAAAAGGCTACTTTCAAAAGATTATAATTTAAAGTCCAAATGGTTAATATGCGTATACACGCCGCGGGGTATATAGGGGTGGCTCTAATTCGACAAAAGGAGCAGCAACTTTTGGCCCTCTTGTATTTTAAACGCGCCATTTCAATTATTTCACATTCCTTGCTCTCGGAATGAACTCGTTGGGCAAAGTCTTTTTGATCGCATTTTGTAGGATGCATATCCTACCAAACTGCACTGCGTGCAATTAAGTAGGATGCTTACCCTTGCAAAATACACGCACAAAGATTACTACCCAGGAATACAAGGTACTCGTGTCTACATAACAAGTCGCATGCAAGTACAGAATATTATTCACCGGTCGGCGAATATGGTCCGTCCTGTCATCCTCGCCAGCTTCCAAGCTTTGGGCCCTCTCTAGGGCCTACGCGCTAGGCCCTGTATAGGGTCCATTTGTTGGGCCTTCACCAGGGTCCACGAACTAGGCCCTTTTTAGGGCCTAGAATTTCCTTGGCAAGTCTAAGCTGAAAATTGAAGCTAAGCGAAAATTTGACTCTACTTCCGCGATAAAAAAGGAATTAGAACACCGGTGCTCTGGACGAACTTTTTATGCGCAAAAAATTGGCTCTACTTTCGCGAAGAAAATTCAACTGGAGCTTCGGTGCTCTGGACAAGTCTTAGATACGCAAAAATTTGACTCAAAATTCGCGGTAGTACTACTCTAATTAAGAGCCGCGGTGCTCTGCAAAATACGTAGATGGACGCGAAAAAAAAACGGGGACACTACGATCGCATTACGCGCGATCCCAAACACTATTACTGAAACAGACAATTTGTATTTAAACAAGTTTCAAAAAATTTCCTTTAAATTCCAGGCAGCCGCATGGAGCGCCACGCAATTCGGACTTTCAGAAAAATTTCGAGCAGCCACATCGGGCGCTTAATCATTTTCAAGATTCATAGAAAAAAATGAGTGGCAACTTTGGGCGTCTCATACTTTTCAATTTTAATGAAAAAAGAAACAGCGCACAGTGGGGAAATTTTGTAATTTATGGCCAAAACCACAGAAATGAAATTTTTGAATTTTACCAATTTAATACAAATGTCAGTTGAAGAACTATATTCATTTTCGTGGTCAAAACCTCAAAACTTATTTCTAATATATAAAATTCTGCACTTTTATGTTCTGATATATGAGAAACTAAATTATCTGAAAAACAGCACTTACAAAAATTTCGAAGGATAAAGATATTTTATTTTTTACATTTATACACTTAAACCTATGAAATTATATGCCCTTAAAGCTAGTAGTCCAAGTCGGAATCGCTCAGAGCATGTCTCTGCTATAGTGCAGCAGGGCATACAAACAAACATACATAATACAAATAATCAAACAGAGGATCAAAGCTGAATAAAATCGTTTAAAAAAGAATAAAACGATTTGTAATGTATAACATGTGAACCAGTCTCGGTCACAGTTATGTCGTATGTTATACAAGACACACTGCATTGTGTTTTAAAAATGCATATAATTACAAGATTAGCAACTATTAACAATTAATAATTGCATTTATAGAATCAAAACAGTTCAACATAAAATAGGAATGATAAATCATTGCGGGATATTATGGGATTTATAACTATTTTATGCATTGAAAATTGATTCTTATATAAAAAGGTTATTTCTAAAACACTACTTTCAAAATTGTATGAATTACATATTAAAAACCGAAACATAATGATTTTGAGAACAAAAAGATATCTTACGCACCACCAGGAGTTGAATCCATGCCTACAAATTATTTTCTGAACTTTAGATAACACAATATAAGTGTTTCAAGCAACTTGAAAATCTGGAATAATTCTTTGCGATCTGTCTAACCTCACATGAACATAAACATTTGGGAGTCTATACGAGCTTTATATTAAAACATTTAACAGTAAAATTGGAGGCATTTGATGCTGATATTAGTTGTTCAATTGATATTTGCATTTATTTTGTCAAATTCAACAATTTATTTTTGTGGTTTTGGCCATAAAATCGCATAATTTCCCCACTGTGCAGCGGCCTCTATGGGCGCATAACGATGCCGAATCACAAGCCGGAAGAACAGCAGCCTCTTTGGGCGCATAATAATTCCGAATTGTAGTGTGAAAAAAGCAGCCTCGTCAGGCGCTAATAATAAAAATTTTCTAATTCTACTCAACAATGTTAATAAACCTTAACCCAGATCTAATTCCACCCCGAGCCTGCCAACGAAATTCTAAGTGAATTTCTTGAAGAATTCACTAGAGGACCCTTCGGCGAATCCCTCGGCGAATCCCTCGAAGAATTCCTCGATGGAACGCTTAAAACTAGACTTGCCTGCCCAACTATTCTAAGTTTCGCAGCACGCACACACACACACCACTCAGAGGAAGCATAACAGACTATGCTTTGGTATATTAACCCTTCGGACTGTGATAGCAATATATGGTAAATGGCAAGAAAATTTTTTTCAAAAGATTTTACTTTAAAGTACAAAGGGTTAACATACGCGCGTGAGAGAAATAGACGAGAGGATCTCGTTGATCTCTCTGCATACATACGATTACAATTTCTTTCGCATATTTTAGAGGTACGCTTGCATTGCTTTCAAGTGTCAAACAGATTCTAAGTATCTCATTGCAGAGATAGAAAAGAATTAACACACGGACACGGATTCGCCGTCGCGAGAGATCTCGAGCTGCTCGATACACTCACGCATTGCAGTTGCACAGATAAAACGCTACTACACGACCACTACTCATCTAGGCCCCTTAGTAACGGGAGTTCCCCTTTAGGGCCGCGCCTGAAAGGGATCGGAGTCATAGCGGAAGGGCTCACAATTCAATCACATGCAGCTGCAATACGCGCATCCCACCACAAAGCCGACAATTTGCACAGGCGAGTGCATCGTGCCCGAGCATCTTGTGCTGATTCAAGATCTCACCCGAGAGCGAATTATATTGCAGGAAAGAAAGAGAACGGAATTGAAAGTAGGGAATAGAAAAGTCACTATGACAAGTGTTTAAAAGCATGCTAAATGAGAAACGACACGGTCCACGGTCAAGCTAATATTGTAAAAGAAAGCAAATGCAAATTGTGTCACTCTCGACAAGCAAGCGCACCTCTACCCTTAAATTTAGCCTACCGCACTCTTTACAATGGGCCCTAGTGGCATAATCTATCGCAAATATGCACTTGCGTAACTTTCGGGGGATATGCGGAAGCTAAGAATCTCCCGATTGAGATTGCAAAGAAGACTAAACGACTAAAGGACCGAAGGACGCGACGCGACATTCACCCTCGATGCACCGAATTTTCGTTTCTACATGGCGTGCTCCATACTACGACTTTACACTGCCATGGCGTGTGTGGCCGAGAACGAGCAATCGAAGACATCAGAGCCGGCACGAGATGGACCGAAGCCCGGTATCGGCGGGATGACAAGAAAATCCGAGAGTCATGAACTGGCGCACAACATCGTCTAACAATGGTCCTCCGTGTAAAGCCGTAATAAGTTGTACCCAGCACAGCCGGCCTATGGCGGGCGAGCAAACCATGCGCGAATTCGAAATCAGTGATCGAAGGCGAATTGTATCTCTAGAAGAGCGCGTTCAGCACTCTTATATTTAAAAAGAACGAGACGGAATAGAAGCTTATCGCTCGAAATACGCAAGTGCATTTTTGAATAGATGTCCAGACCGAACCAAAAATTCACCGAATGTGAGTTTGGGTCGATCTGGACACTTAAACTAGATCGTAGGCTTCAGCTTGATTCCGTTTCGCAAGTCGCAATGCTTGGGAAACGTTACCAAGGCCAGGCCACACCAGCGGGGAGGTACCTACGAAAGTGACCCATTTCTACGGAATAATTCTGGTCCATATTTGACCAATGCTTTTCGCATTTTTGAAAATTTTGAAAAAGTCTTACGACTAAAGTTCTTAAACTAACACTTATTGATAGGCTGGCTTAAATATTGTAAGGAGAGAGAAAAGTTGAAGAAGCAAGCACACTGACCAAGTAGTACCAATATCAACTCTTATTCTCGCATATTAATATTTGTATAAGAAAGAACTTCAACTTATATAATTGAAAATCCTTAATAAATTAATGCTTTTCATTCTCGTTTTATTAACAGAATTTAATGGCTTGAATGTAATTAAACTTGAGATGTGCAATTCGTATTCAAAGAATCAAGCTTACATTATAAAATTCAAGAAAAATAATTCGGAATATTTAAAACGCGTTATTAGAACTTTGACCTCGAAGTTCAAATTTAATCATTGCTCTTGTCTGTATTAAGCATTTTGAAGCACGCGCGTTAATGTTACTGTTCACGAGTACAAAGTATGTATTCTTGGTCACTGTGCTTGCTACAGCAATCATTAATTCAGTAGCATTCAGAAAAATTCAAAAAAATTAAAGTGTACCACTCACCGATCGTTGAATGCAGTCTCGCCGCTATCCATGCAGTCAGGCAGCCACATTAGCAGGTTCACAAACCATGTCACTTTAATTTCGCGATCAAAAAGTAATTTGAGCACCGGTGCTTAGTCTTAAATAGTTCAAGATGCGTAAAAACACTGAATCTACACTCGCGTTGACACTACTAACACGCACAACCATTTCATGATTTTAAACACAAAGCACTGCACATTTTTAAGTGTCCCTAAGCAGTGGGGACCTTTGATAGGACCCGAGAAATGTGTTGCCCAAGAAGTCTTCTAGATACTGGGTGAATTGTTGTAGAATCTTGTTAAGCGACCTCCCACATGGTCCAGTAATCGATGACATCAATCCAGGAATCAAGATATCGCGAAATAATATGGTCACGCGTTCACTGAGGTCCGTTCACTGTCGCAGGCAAAGTTCAACTGCCAAGTGCATTGTTCGGCGTTGGTTCGACTTTGCTAGAGGTTGTTGACGTTCCGTCTCGCTCCAACGACTACCAACTCTTCGAGGAAAGTATTGCTTGCGAGGTCTTCTAGATACTTGGTGAATTATTGTAGAATCTTGTTAAGCGACCTCCCACATGATCCAGTAATCTATCTATATATAATCTATATATAATCGACTCTTTAGTCGAATATACATTTTGCAAGTTGCTGAATCTTGCAGATATTGCACGAATATGTTGACGCCAGGCCTTGAGAAATTTCTGCGCGAGATTACAAGATTACAGAAAAGATTCCACGAGAGAAATCCAAATAAATCGAAGATCAAACGTCGTTATTATTCGGGACTGAAGGAAGTTCGCAAGCATATCGAATTGAAGAAGCTTAAATTTGTGATTATTGCTCCTGATGTTGAAAAGGTCGACCTCGAAGGTGAATAGTAATTTTCTCCTTGGATATTTAAGTCATTGAATTTAAACGAGTCTTATCTGATTGCAGATGGGTTGAACGACCACGTGGAAAAGCTGCTGAGTTCATGTTACAATATTTCAAGTTATTATATTTTATTCTTACATTCTATTCACATTGCAAGTTAAAGAAATTCTTATATCTAATTAGAATATTTGACAATCGCAACTATCGGCTCGGTTCTCACCGATTACCAGGTCTCACCACGAGGAGGTTGCTGCGTTTCGAGACCCGTAGAGAGATAGATGGAATCAAAGTTCCACCGATCTCCCTGTACATGAAACCCTTAGCCTATTCAACCAAAGAGATGGATGGAAACCAAGTTCCATCGATCCCTTCGATTTAGGTATCGAACCTACCTGCTCATCGGAGATAGGAGGTAGGTTCGATATCTCCCTGTACGTACATAGGTCTTTACAATTCTCTTACTTAAATCTAAACGCACGAATCCCTCAGGGACTTCCAAATGATTCCCCGAATATCTCGCAAAAATATATTAACACTTTGAACTTTACTTGCAATATTAAAGGGAAAAGGCTACTTTCAAAAGATTATAATTTAAAGTCCAAATGGTTAATATGCGTATACACGCCGCGGGGTATATAGGGGTGGCTCTAATTCGACAAAAGGAGCAGCAACTTTTGGCCCTCTTGTATTTTAAACGCGCCATTTCAATTATTTCACATTCCTTGCTCTCGGAATGAACTCGTTGGGCAAAGTCTTTTTGATCGCATTTTGTAGGATGCATATCCTACCAAACTGCACTGCGTGCAATTAAGTAGGATGCTTACCCTTGCAAAATACACGCACAAAGATTACTACCCAGGAATACAAGGTACTCGTGTCTACATAACAAGTCGCATGCAAGTACAGAATATTATTCACCGGTCGGCGAATATGGTCCGTCCTGTCATCCTCGCCAGCTTCCAAGCTTTGGGCCCTCTCTAGGGCCTATGCTAGGCCCTCTGTAGGGTCTCCCTTTGGGCCCTCTCTAGGGCCTACGCGCTAGGCCCTGTATAGGGTCCATTTGTTGGGCCTTCACCAGGGTCCACGAACTAGGCCCTTTTTAGGGCCTAGAATTTCCTTGGCAAGTCTAAGCTGAAAATTGAAGCTAAGCGAAAATTTGACTCTACTTCCGCGATAAAAAAGGAATTAGAACACCGGTGCTCTGGACGAACTTTTAATGCGCAAAAAATTGGCTCTACTTTCGCGAAGAAAATTCAACTGGAGCTTCGGTGCTCTGGACAAGTCTTAGATACGCAAAAATTTGACTCAAAATTCGCGGTAGTACTACTCTAATTAAGAGCCGCGGTGCTCTGCAAAATACGTAGATGGGCGCGAAAAAAAACGGGGACACTACGATCGCATTACGCGCGATCCCAAACACTATTACTGAAACAGACAATTTGTATTTAAACAAGTTTCAAAAAATTTCCTTTAAATTCCAGGCAGCCGCATGGACCGCCACGCAATTCGGACTTTCAGAAAAATTTCGAGCAGCCACATCGGGCGCTTAATCATTTTCAAGATTCATAGAAAAAAATGAGTGGCAACTTTGGGCGTCTCATACTTTTCAATTTTAATGAAAAAAGAAACAGCGCACAGTGGGGAAATTTTGTAATTTATGGCCAAAACCACAGAAATGAAATTTTTGAATTTTACCAATTTAATGCAAATGTCAGTTGAAGAACTATATTCATTTTCGTGGTCAAAACCTCAAAACTTATTTCTAATATATAAAATTCTGCACTTTTATGTTCTGATATATGAGAAACTAAATTATCTGAAAAACAGCACTTACAAAAATTTCGAAGGATAAAGATATTTTATTTTTTACATTTATACACTTAAACCTATGAAATTATATGCCCTTAAAGCTAGTAGTCCCAGTCGGAATCGCTCAGAGCATGTCTCTGCTATAGTGCAGCAGGGCATACAAACAAACATACATAATACAAATAATCAAACAGAGGATCAAAGCTGAATAAAATCGTTTAAAAAAGAATAAAACGGTTTGTAATGTATAACATGTGAACCAGTCTCGGTCACAGTTATGTCGTATGTTATACAAGACACACTGCATTGTGTTTTAAAAATGCATATAATTACAAGATTAGCAACTATTAACAATTAATATTTGCATTTATAGAATCAAAACAGTTCAACATAAAATAGGAATGATAAATCATTGCGGGATATTATGGGATTTATAACTATTTTATGCATTGAAAATTGATTCTTATATAAAAAGGTTATTTCTAAAACACTACTTTCAAAATTGTATGAATTACATATTAAAAAACGAAACATAATGATTTTGAGAACAAAAAGATATCTTACGCACCACCAGGAGTTGAATCCATGCCTACAAATTATTTTCTGAACTTTAGATAACACAATATAAGTGTTTCAAGCAACTTGAAAATCTGGAATAATTCTTTGCGATCTGTCTAACCTCACATGAACATAAACATTTGGGAGTCTATACGAGCTTTATATTAAAACATTTAACAGTAAAATTGGAGGCATTTGATGCTGATATTAGTTGTTCAATTGATATTTGCATTTATTTTGTCAAATTCAACAATTTATTTTTGTGGTTTTGGCCATAAAATCGCAAAATTTCCCCACTGTGCAGCGGCCTCTATGGGCGCATAACGATGCCGAATCACAAGCCGGAAGAACAGCAGCCTCTTTGGGCGCATAATAATTCCGAATTGTAGTGTGAAAAAAGCAGCCTCGTCAGGCGCTAATAATAAAAATTTTCTAATTCTACTCAACAATGTTAATAAACCTTAACCCAGATCTAATTCCACCCTGAGCCTGCCAACGAAATTCTAAGTGAATCTCTTGAAGAATTCACTAGAGGATCCTTCGGCGAATCCCTCGGCGAATCCCTCGAAGAATTCCTCGATGGAACGCTTAAAACTAGACTTGCCTGCCCAACTATTCTAAGTTTCGCAGCACGCACACACACACACCACTCAGAGGAAGCATAACAGACTATGCTTCGGTATATTAACCCTTCGGACTGTGATAGCAATATATGGTAAATGGCAAGAAAATTTTTTTCAAAAGATTTTACTTTAAAGTACAAAGGGTTAACATACGCGCGTGAGAGAAATAGACGAGAGGATCTCGTTGATCTCTCTGCATACATACGATTACAATTTCTTTCGCATATTTTAGAGGTACGCTTGCATTGCTTTCAAGTGTCAAACAGATTCTAAGTATCTCATTGCAGAGATAGAAAAGAATTAACACACGGACACGGATTCGCCGTCGCGAGAGATCTCGAGCTGCTCGATACACTCACGCATTGCAGTTGCACAGATAAAACGCTACTACACGACCACTACTCATCTAGGCCCCTCAGTAACGGGAGTTCCCCTTTAGGGCCGCGCCTGAAAGGGATCGGAATCATAGCGGAAGGGCTCACAATTCAATCACATGCAGCTGCAATACGCGCATCCCACCACAAAGCCGACAATTTGCACAGGCGAGTGCATCGTGCCCGAGCATCTTGTGCTGATTCAAGATCTCACCCGAGAGCGAATTATATTACCGGAAAGAAAGAGAAAGGAATTGAAAGTAGGGAATAGAAAAGTCACTATGACAAGTGTTTAAAAGCATGGTAAATGAGAAACGACACGGTCCACGGTCAAGCTAATATTGTAAAAGAAAGCACAGGCAAATTGTGTCACTCTCGACAAGCAAGCGCACCTCTACCCTTAAATTTAGCCTACCGCACTCTTTACAATGGGCCCTAGTGGCATAATCTATCGCAAATATGCACTTGCGTAACTTTCGGGGGATATGCGGAAGCTAAGAATCTCCCGATTGAGATTGCAAAGAAGACTAAACGACTAAAGGACCGAAGGACGCGACGCGACATTCACCCTCGATGCACCGAATTTTCGTTTCTACATTGCGTGCTCCATACTACGACTTTACACTGCCATGGCGTGTGTGGCCGAGAACGAGCAATCGAAGACATCAGAGCCGGCACGAGATGGACCGAAGCCCGGTATCGGCGGGATGACAAGAAAATCCGAGAGTCATGAACTGGCGCACAACATCGTCTAACAATGGTCCTCCGTGTAAAGCCGTAATAAGTTGTACCCAGCACAGCCGGCCTATGGCGGGCGAGCAAACCATGCGCGAATTCGAAATCAGTGATCGAAGGCGAATTGTATCTCTAGAAGAGCGCGTTCGGCACTCTTATATTTAAAAAGAACAAGACGGAATAGAAGCTTATCGCTCGAAATACGCAAGTGCATTTTTGAATAGATGTCCAGACCGAACCAAAAATTCACCGAATGTGAGTTTGGGTCGATCTGGACACTTAAACTAGATCGTAGGCTTCAGCTTGATTCCGTTTCGCAAGTCGCAATGCTTGGGAAACGTTACCAAGGCCAGGCCACACCAGCGGGGAGGTACCTACGAAAGTGACCCATTTCTACGGAATAATTCTGGTCCATATTTGACCAATGCTTTTCGCATTTTTGAAAATTTTGAAAAAGTCTTACGACTAAAGTTCTTAAACTAACACTTATTGATAGGCTGGCTTAAATATTGTAAGGAGAGAGAAAAGTTGAAGAAGCAAGCACACTGACCAAGTAGTACCAATATCAACTCTTATTCTCGCATATTAATATTTGTATAAGAAAGAACTTCAACTTATATAATTGAAAATCCTTAATAAATTAATGCTTTACATTCTCGTTTTATTAACAGAATTTAATGGCTCGAATGTAATTAAACTTGAGATGTGCAATTCGTATTCAAAGAATCAAGCTTACATTATAAAATTCAAGAAAAATAATTCGGAATATTTAAAACGCGTTATTAGAACTTTGACCTCGAAGTTCAAATTTAATCATTGCTCTTGTCTGTATTAAGCATTTTGAAGCACGCGCGTTAATGTTACTGTTCACGAGTACAAAGTATGTATTCTTGGTCACTGTGCTTGCTACAGCAATCATTAATTCAGTAGCATTCAGAAAAATTCAAAAAAATTAAAGTGTACCACTCACCGATCGTTGAATGCAGTCTCACCGCTATCCATGCAGTTTCACCACTATCCATGCAGTCAGGCAGCCACATTAGCAGGTTCACAAACCAAGGTCAGTAGTACCAAACAGAATGTATCACACACACACAAATATGTCACTTTAATTTCGCGATCAAAAAGTAATTTGAGCACCGGTGCTTAGTCTTAAATAGTTCAAGATGCGTAAAAACACTGGCTCTACACTCGCGTTGACACTACTAACACGCCCAACCATTTCATGATTTTAAACACAAAGCACTGCACATTTTTAAGTGTCCCTAAGCAGTGGGGACCTTTGATAGGACCCGAGAAATGTGTTGCCCAAGAAGTCTTCTAGATACTGGGTGAATTGTAGTAGAATCATGTTAAGCGACTTCCCACAAAGCCCAATAATCGATGAAATTAATCCAGGAAGCGAAATGTCGCAAAATAATATGCTCACGCGTTCACTGAAGTCCGTTCACTGTCGCAGGCAAAGTTCAACTGCCAAGTACATTGTTCGGTGATGGTGCGACTTTGCTAGAGGTTGTCGACGTTCCGTCTCGCTCCAACGACTCCCAACTCTTCGAGAAAAGTATTACTTGCGAAGTCTTCTAGATACTTGGCGAATTGTTGTAGAATCTTGTTAAGCGACCTCCCACATGGTCCAGTAATCGATGTAATTAATCCAGGAATCAAGATATCGCGAAATAATATGCTCACGCGTTCACTGAAGTCCGTTCACTCTCGCAGGCAAAGTTCAACTGCCAAGTACATTGTTCGGTGATGGTGCGACTTTGCTAGAGGTTGTCGACGTTCTGTTTCGCTCCAACGACTCCCAGCTCCTCGAGAAAAGTATTACTTGCGAAGTCTTCTAGATACTTGGCGAATTGTTGTAGAATCTTGTTAAGCGACCTCCCACATGGCACAGTAATCGATGAAATTAATACAGGAATCGAAATGTCGCAAAATAATATGCTCACTCGTTCACTGAGGTCCGATCACCATTGCGAGTAAAGTTGAACTGACAAGTACATTGTTCGGCGTTGGTTCGACTTTGCTAGAGGTTGTTGACGTTCCGTCTCGCTCCAACGACTCCCAGCTCCTCGAGAAAAGTATTACTTGCGAAGGCTTCTAGATACTTGGCGAATCGTTGTAGAATCTTGTTAACAAACTTCCCACATGGTCCAGTAATCGATGAAATCAATCCAGGAATCAAGATATTGCGAAATAATATGCTCACGCGTTCACTGAGGTCCGTTCACTGTCGCAGGCAAAGTTCAACTGCCAAGTGCATTGTTCGGCGTTGGTTCGACTTTGCTAGAGGTTGTCGACGTTCTGTTTCGCTCCAACGACTCCCAGCTCCTCGAGAAAAGTATTACTTGCGAAGGCTTCTAGATACTTGGCGAATCGTTGTAGAATCTTGTTAACAAACTTCCCACATGGTCCAGTAATCGATGAAATCAATCCAGGAATCAAGATATTGCGAAATAATATGCTCACGCGTTCACTGAGGTCCGTTCACTGTCGCAGGCAAAGTTCAACTGCCAAGTGCATTGTTCGGCGTTGGTTCGACTTTGCTAGAGGTTGTCGACGTTCTGTTTCGCTCCAACGACTCCCAGCTCCTCGAGAAAAGTATTACTTGCGAAGGCTTCTAGATACTTGGCGAATCGTTGTAGAATCTTGTTAACAAACTTCCCACATGGTCCAGTAATCGATGAAATCAATCCAGGAATCAAGATATTGCGAAATAATATGCTCACGCGTTCACTGAGGTCCGTTCACTGTCGCAGGCAAAGTTCAACTGCCAAGTGCATTGTTCGGCGTTGGTTCGACTTTGCTAGAGGTTGTCGACGTTCTGTTTCGCTCCAACGACTCCCAGCTCCTCGAGAAAAGTATTACTTGCGAAGGCTTCTAGATACTTGGCGAATCGTTGTAGAATCTTGTTAACAAACTTCCCACATGGTCCAGTAATCGATGAAATCAATCCAGGAATCAAGATATTGCGAAATAATATGCTCACGCGTTCACTGAAGTCCGTTCACTGTCGCAGGCAAAGTTCAACTGCCAAGTACATTGTTCGGTGATGGTGCGACTTTGCTAGAGGTTGTCGACGTTCCGTCTCGCTCCAACGACTCCCAACTCTTCGAGAAAAGTATTACTTGCGAAGTCTTCTAGATACTTGGCGAATTGTTGTAGAATCTTGTTAAGCGACCTCCCACATGGCACAGTAATCGATGAAATTAATACAGGAATCGAAATGTCGCAAAATAATATGCTCACTCGTTCACTGAGGTCCGATCACCATTGCGAGTAAAGTTGAACTGACAAGTACATTGTTCGGCGTTGGTTCGACTTTGCTAGAGGTTGTTGACGTTCCGTCTCGCTCCAACGACTCCCAGCTCCTCGAGAAAAGTATTACTTGCGAAGGCTTCTAGATACTTGGCGAATCGTTGTAGAATCTTGTTAACAAACTTCCCACATGGTCCAGTAATCGATGAAATCAATCCAGGAATCAAGATATTGCGAAATAATATGCTCACGCGTTCACTGAAGTCCGTTCACTGTCGCAGGCAAAGTTCAACTGCCAAGTACATTGTTCGGTGATGGTGCGACTTTGCTAGAGGTTGTCGACGTTCCGTCTCGCTCCAACGACTCCCAACTCTTCGAGAAAAGTATTACTTGCGAAGTCTTCTAGATACTTGGCGAATTGTTGTAGAATCTTGTTAAGCGACCTCCCACATGGCACAGTAATCGATGAAATTAATACAGGAATCGAAATGTCGCAAAATAATATGCTCACTCGTTCACTGAGGTCCGATCACCATTGCGAGTAAAGTTGAACTGACAAGTACATTGTTCGGCGTTGGTTCGACTTTGCTAGAGGTTGTTGACGTTCCGTCTCGCTCCAACGACTCCCAGCTCCTCGAGAAAAGTATTACTTGCGAAGGCTTCTAGATACTTGGCGAATCGTTGTAGAATCTTGTTAACAAACTTCCCACATGGTCCAGTAATCGATGAAATCAATCCAGGAATCAAGATATTGCGAAATAATATGCTCACGCATTCCCTGAGGTCCTTTCACTGTCGCAGGCAAAGTTCAACTGCCAAGTGCATTGTTCGGCGTTGGTTCGACTTTGCTAGAGGTTGTCGACGTTCTGTTTCGCTCCAACGACTCCCAGCTCCTCGAGAAAAGTATTACTTGCGAAGGCTTCTAGATACTTGGCGAATCGTTGTAGAATCTTGTTAACAAACTTCCCACATGGTCCAGTAATCGATGAAATCAATCCAGGAATCAAGATATTGCGAAATAATATGCTCACGCGTTCACTGAAGTCCGTTCACTGTCGCAGGCAAAGTTCAACTGCCAAGTACATTGTTCGGTGATGGTGCGACTTTGCTAGAGGTTGTCGACGTTCCGTCTCGCTCCAACGACTCCCAACTCTTCGAGAAAAGTATTACTTGCGAAGTCTTCTAGATACTTGGCGAATTGTTGTAGAATCTTGTTAAGCGACCTCCCACATGGCACAGTAATCGATGAAATTAATACAGGAATCGAAATGTCGCAAAATAATATGCTCACTCGTTCACTGAGGTCCGATCACCATTGCGAGTAAAGTTGAACTGACAAGTACATTGTTCGGCGTTGGTTCGACTTTGCTAGAGGTTGTTGACGTTCCGTCTCGCTCCAACGACTCCCAGCTCCTCGAGAAAAGTATTACTTGCGAAGGCTTCTAGATACTTGGCGAATCGTTGTAGAATCTTGTTAACAAACTTCCCACATGGTCCAGTAATCGATGAAATCAATCCAGGAATCAAGATATTGCGAAATAATATGCTCACGCGTTCACTGAGGTCCGTTCACTGTCGCAGGCAAAGTTCAACTGCCAAGTGCATTGTTCGGCGTTGGTTCGACTTTGCTAGAGGTTGTTGACGTTCCGTCTCGCTCCAACGACTCCCAGGTCCTCGAGAAAAGTATTACTTGCGAAGGCTTCTAGATACTTGGCGAATCGTTGTAGAATCTTGTTAACAAACTTCCCACATGGTCCAGTAATCGATGAAATCAATCCAGGAATCAAGATATTGCGAAATAATATGCTCACGCATTCCCTGAGGTCCGATCACCATTGCGAGTAAAGTTGAACTAGCAGGTGCATTGTTCGGCGTTGGTTCGACTTTGCTAGAGGTTGTTGACGTTCTGTCTCTCTCCAACGACTTCCAGCTCGAGCGTCGGCTAAACACGAGTGCTGGGTTATCGCAAACGCGATGTTACGACGTTTTAATACATAAACACGATGTTCCCTCCCAACTAGCTAATAGTTTAGGTCGTATCCAACGCCGGGCAGAAAGTAATAAATACAGAACGCTTATGCTATTCAAGAATAACGCATTTTATTATTTTCATCATGTCTGAACTAATATTTTGTCCATTTCAATTGCATGTAATTATTGTTGAATTAGTGATACAAATGTTCTTTTTTAAGTTGATATAAATCGCTTTTTTACCAACATTTTGTGACCAAGGCGTTGCTTGAATTATGATTCCAACCTCTGAAATAAATTCCTTTTTATTTTTGGATGTCGTGGGACAATGACGAACAACTCGGTTGGGTAATCTCGAACCTTCGAGATTAGCAACGATAATCGATTTCGATGAAATTTTCAGTATGTACAAAACTTACTTAAATCTACAAAAGGGATTTTTGAATTTTCATTACAAGCTCAGACAAAAAAGTTTAGAAAACGACCTTTACTATTTTTTCTGAGGGGTTTGAAAAGTAACCCCCGAAGGGGGACCCCTGAAAACGGTGACAGAAAAATACATTGGTTGATAGGTCTATTCCATACCTCGTCTGTGGTGTGATTAAGCCTGACGTACCGACCTCGCGAAATCTAACTAGTTTTCGAGCGCCCTCTAGGTTTACAAGCGGTTGCCGTGGGAAACATTCAGTCTAATCGCAGACGTGGCAACATAAAGCGGACCACAGACGAGGTATAGGCGCAGACCAGGTATACATAGAATAGACCTTTCACCTTATGAACTTCCGCGTCATCACGTTCTGAAATACTGACCCCCTAAAAACTACTGGATTTCGACTGCCCTCTACGTTTTGGAGCGGTGGGTTTGAGAAACACATTGTATTGATAAAGCGAACTTATCACCGAGAGAAGTATAAAATATGTGTATATACAGAGTGTCCCACGAACTCTGTCCACCTCAAATGTTTGTTATAACAAGTAATAAGCAAAAATGTTATTTACGAAAGTTGTATGGTTGTGAGAAATACGGTGGGACTATATAGTTTCTTTACAGGTGGTGGCGCAACGGGAATGTGGAGCACAATTTTCCAAACCATTTCTCGATGTCTACATGCTTGAAGACAGGCAAATGGTCGAAGGCGAAATAGTCTAGTGAAATTAGGATCTCTATATGGAATAATTCCCAGCAAGTTAAATTTTATTTCGTCGTTTTAAACAATATGTCAAAAATTTTTCAGAGAATTGAAGGTAAAAGAAGGTGTTTTTTCGCGAATATCTCGTTACCTATCAGTTTTACGACACAAATAGTTAGTATGAAACTTATATCTTAGGAGATTCTCTACAAAAAAGGTTTTATGAGTTTTTTCGTAGGAGTAACCATTTTCGTGTATGACGGGTTACTAAGTTTCAACCCACATACTTTTGACAAGGTAAGATGCTGCACCCGGAAATACAAAAATAATGAAATTTTGCGGATGTGTCGGGGACGTCCTCTTGAATACAACACAATTTTGTTTGCTGCAAAACGTTTTACAATTTTTTGAATTTCCGGGTTCGGGATGTTCCCTTGTCACAAGTATGAGGGTTGAAAATTGGTGACCCGTAACACATGAAAATGGTTACTCTTACGAAAAAACTCATACAGCCATTTTTGTAGAAAATTTTCTATGATATTAAGTTCATAATAACTACTTTTGTCGTAAAACTGTTAGATAACGAGATATTCAGGAAAAACTTATTTTTTTTACCTTCAACCCTCTGTAAATATTCTAGCGGATGTCGAATCGATATGGACTGCTGATATACTGTTTAAAACGACTAAATAAAGGCCCATACCAAAATTTAGTTTGCCTGAGAATTATTCCGTAGATTGGCCATATTTCCGTCTAATTTCATTGGACTAAAAATGGTCCCAAAATAAGAAGCAAAAATACATTTGGCATATTTACCTGCAGGAGTATCGTTTACATTACTTGAGTTTTCGCGAACGACTTATCCGATGACCCAGAATATTGTTGCCGCGCACACGGTGTAGGTGTATGCGCTATTAAATTCAACATGGTCAAATGGATCTACACGGCCATCGTGGAACCGCAATTGACATATGCCTCAGTGATATGGTGGACCTCCACGAAGAGGACAACTCACAACTGAACACTGAGCAAAGTTTATCGCTCGCAAAGTGTATCTGGTGCGTTTTCCACGACAGCAACCCTGGGCGACGTGGGTCATGCTGGACCTGGGCTAAGTGTAGAAATATAGCTGACGTTATTCCTACGCGTTTCGGAAACCACGGAAAAAGAGAGCTTTTTTCGGGAATCAAACCCGAGCCGCTTGCGTGTTGATCAGCAGCGTTTGCCACCACGGCTAACGCCGACTACTGTCCGTGGTTCCTTAGCCCGGGCTCCCTCTTATGATGGGGGTTCCTTATCCCACACTCGGCCCACTTGCGACGACATTTGCCCTCGAGTGTCATTGTCGCACATCTTTACGTGGTGTCTGAATGTAGTAGTGAAATCCAGTCTGGTGTTAGCCTGCGTAGATATGCTGTCGCAACTGGCAATAAGCAACCGTGTCAGACTACTATGGATTTTGGATACGCCGAAATCAAAGGTACTAAAAGGGCGGATGACAAGACTTGATAAGGAGCACGTAGACCTGATCAGGACCCGCTTTGCACCTTAGACGTCTCTATGGGTACTGTGAAGGAATGGACGAGGCGCTGGGCAAGACAGCAACTCGATCAGCTCTCAAAGCAGACCCAACATGAGAGATGCGAAAGGTAAAAGGGATCTTCGTAAAGGGACCTTCCCGGAAGCTAATGGCGTGTTGTGTACGTGAATGTTCGAGACTTGATTGCCGAACCGTAGGCGTATGTCACACGTCGACTTCGTATTGATGTGAGATAAATAAATAAAGGATAGAAATATACACGTGGATTACAAAACAATAAACTGTATATTTAAGAAATCAACTGAGTTACAAGATGAGGGATGAATATGACTTGCTCGTACGAGAGCTTGTTTCCATCTGGTGATCGAGTTAAAGTTTCCGCTAAGGAAAAATCCAATCGAACGTGATTGGTCGCTTACAGAAAAAAAAGGTGAGAAGATTAGCCCTGGGATTGGCTGAACACATACTAGGCGTAGGGATTATGTAGCGGTTGTAAAATGCGCCTATCTACTGGAGAGCCGTACTCACGCTCGCATCAAAGGCCTGACAATTGCCCACAATAAAGTATCCCGAATTTACAACCGTGTCTAGACGGTGTCAGACAAAAATATAGAATGGTAACAACTGGACAAATATAGTTGTCGTCTCAACGGAGAAACTTTGAGTCGCTTGGATAGGTCGCAGTTGCGACTGCCCGCGGGCACACTGGCATACGACGACGTACCTGGCGCGTCTTGGGATCGTGCAGGGACTAAGGTGCCCGAGGTGTGCAGAGGGCGAATAAACTCTTTTCTACTTAACAACGCAGTGCGATGGCTTGGCGGACTAGAGACAGCTATTATTGGGGGCTGCCTTCTTTCGTACGACAAATCTGGAAGACACAACCATGAGCGGGCTTCTTGAGATTACACGAGAGGCCGGTCTAACGGGGTGTCCTCCCAATTAGGACTGATCGTACGGGCTCGAGGACAATGGTCCAGGAGGATTGAGTGCGCGGAAAGCGTCAAATAATAATAATAAACCCAAATAAACTATTTTTAAAGGAATTATGTTGTCAATTTCGAATGATTTCGAAAATTCGATATTAAAATGATAATATTATAACGACGGATTATCATTCCGTACTCAATACTTTGAAGCAAAGGTATGCCTTTTTGCTTATCATTTTATAATGGTAGTCCGCTTAAATTATACTATTTTACCGATGAATGCCTTCAAAAATTAGTCGAGTGCAGCAGTTGGATCATCAGCAGTCTTGTGTGGATAACGGATAACCGAAGTTACGCATACGAAATTATTAATAACTCATGAAATGATTCATTTTCTATTGTAAACTAATAGAGGATTAAGGAACTAATACATTTTAATCTTCCTTCCATTCCCCAACGTATCTTAATGATATGTAGTGATGCAACGTTTTGTGGTTGATGTTCCTCATCCTGAAGTGCCCTGTTAAGGGGACACGTACCCCCATCCGTGGCGAAAATGAATGACTTTAGGAATTTTTTTACGGGTTTTAATAAAAATATAAAACAATATACTTATTACACATGATAAAGTCCATAAAGTACAAGAAAAAATTTGTTCACAATAATTTTTGTATTGAATTATTTATTATTTTTTAGGTTTTTTAGATCACTCCAAAAAAATTCTGCTTCACCTTCGATATGATATCTCCTTTAAATATCAATGGATCTGAAATATAAAATGAGATTTTTGTAAAATAATGTTGCCCGTATAGTCTGGCGAGTTAATTTGTTTAATTTTAAAAAATAAATAATTAATGACATTTTAAGTATAGTAAAAAGTGCCCCCAAACCAATTTGAACTTGATGTACACCAATCGATAGGTTCCTCAAAGAATACTATTTCTGCCAAATATCAATCTGATATTCCTACTTCTAGGGTAGTTACGGGGTGGAACGTAATTTGCAGTTTAAGCTCCATTACTTTTATTCTAGTGAATAGAAACTTATAAAAAACCCTACCCATTGGTGTTTTGATGTTATAATTACCATAATATATTACTGACGATTTTAATTCTGCTTTCTAAGCTTCTTTCCTTCCTAATTAAACAGTGATTGATGATGGAAAGCCACGTACTTACACTTTTCTTACATGGTAATGTTCACGGTTTATTCAGTTACACATGAAAAAAACAAAAGATAATGAAAGACAGAATGAGGGGAGGGGATATAATTAACTACGTAACGTATGGCAATGAGTAAATATACGCTTTTAGTTACCTTGTAACAGTTATTTATTAAGTCTGCACAAGGATGGCCTTAAATTTTTGAAACGGAAAAAGAGTAAAAAATTCAAAGGATTCCGATTCACCTCGTCTGACTTTAGTCTTAACTACTTAAATTTTTCTACGGAATGTATAAGCGTGTTTCAGATTTAATGTCGCATCGTTATATTTTAATTGATGAACTCTTATTCAATTTGTGGTTTCTCCCACTTCGACATAGTAATGTTATCATTCTTTTGTTTTGTACTTGTATTAGTAAACTATATTTATGTTTAATTAAAACATTCATATGTCCATCTTTTATTCATCTGTCCATCCATTTAAATATGTATATAAAAAACAACGTAAAGCACAGTGTAGAAAAATGTGACTTTTAAATAATTTTAAATTTTATGCGCATAATGACCCCAAACACGTCGCCACAATCTCCCAAACATTAATATTATTGAACATGTGTTGCATGAACTAGGAAAAAGTTAGATTGCATTGTGTTTCTAATAAAATACAGTTAAGGACTGTATTACAAGAAAAGTGGCCAAAATCCATGGTAACAATATTTTTCAAACGATAATCTGCTAAGCGTTACAGTGTACGATTTTAAATGACACGCACTGTAGGTATATATTTTATTACTACAGCATGCATGCCCCAGTCATCACATTGACTAGAAAAATTAATTTCTGTATTCATTCCTCTCGATATCCTAATCTTTAAAAAACGTCTTCTATACTAAATAGATGCGGCTATAATATTTCTATAACACGGAAAGAAGTGAAGTGGAAATGTTATCATATACATTGTATATTTCGTGGAAAAGTATTGCTCGTCTAAGGACAGCTGACCCCGTAAAGACGTAACTATTCAAACAATAGAAACAGTTAACGGAACGAGATGAAAAGGAGGAATTGTTCAACGTCCACGACGTGACAGACGGCAATGTCATTGCCAGAGGATTCGCTACGGCCGTTGAAACTCGTCGTGTCCGGGAAGTTGGTCCATTAGCTCTTAACATTCTCGCGTTAACGCCGTTCATTACGTGGGCGTAACGTAATACCTTCGCGTGGACCATTTTATCGGCCCGCATGTACTTGTGGCCGTTTATTCGGCAATAACTGCTGGCCAATTGTCACGCAGCAATTTACAAAACACGCACAATTTCTGCATTAATCCCCTACTTTTTGTCGACTAAAGATCAGAATTGAAGCGATAATTTCGAAAAAGGGATAGGTCCTCAAAAACTAATTTGACAGGAAATGAAACAAAAGTTTAATGTCCATAGAATTAATCTTAGAACACACAAACTCGGCTATATTATTCTTCGATTAGGTATCTTGTGTTCAATGAAATTTAATTGCTTTTACAAATTGTAAAGGTGGTCAAATTTCAGTTTTTGTTGTTTGGACTTATCCTCTTTTCGATGTAAATAATATCGAACAGAATATGTGAGGAATTATTTAAGAGCATAAAGGGTAGGGATAGTTATATAAAACATTTTATTTAACTTACAACTGGGAAATCAATACGAAGGAACTCAATGCAAACAAACTTAAACTTATTATAATTACAATGAGTTTTCAAAAATATCACATAAGAATTTTGATAAAATGAAAGATATCGTAATGTAATCATGATCAGACGTCCTAATAGATTGATTGATACTTATGCTTTAATTAACCGTAGCTAGTGCTCATTTCCGTACATTTCCATACACAATTTCATGAACATAACTTATTACCAAATATAAAATGTGAAATATAAGACATGAAATGTATAGAATACTACATAGCTGACCAGTTACCCGGTTGCACCCGAGAATTGTTTATGATGTTTCTAAAATAAAAGTTATGCGAAAAAGGCGCCAAATTCTTCAACCGGGCCACTAACGCGTCAGCGTGGTCTAATACCGCTGCTGGACCATCGCATAGGTAGATATTGCCACGTGGAACGGGATCGGCGCGGTCGCACTCTTCAAATGGCTATCGTTTTCTTACTCGTCTGCTACGTCAAATTTAGTATCCTCTGGCGGAAGCTAAAAGCACCCTGCGCTCTCTACTGGCATCTAAAAGACCATAGACTTTCATCATTGGCCCATAGATGGCACAAGTATCGCCGCACGGTTGAGTGGAATCCGTAAACAACCTAAAAATTTAGAAACACGGCAATAGTCTTCATCAGGTTTAGATAGTAAGCTAGCCTTTAATAGATTATAATAGTTTTTAATAGGATGAGACCAAAAAGTTCAAAACGGACTGTGATAACTAGATGTAAACTACTTATAAGCATGTATATATTTTCACTACTTTTTTAACCGTTGTAAATATTTAGTCCACATGTACTAACACACTTCTGTATAGCTAGCCTCAAAGTTTGCTTAAGGACCTGCTAAGGTTCAAAGCTGAAAATAAAAAAAAAAAAAAAAAAGAGTGGAATCCGTCCGTGCATTGACGAAACTAGGGGGAGGAGGGGGCAGCGGGTGTTTGCGGGGAGCGTCAAATAAGAATATAGTCTTTATAGAGAAAATACATAATTTTGGAAAACCTACATCAATGGCTTTATTCAAATTTATATTTTACGTTATTCTATTGGGAATAAAAGAGATACACATTTTATGGATAAGTAATTAATATTTATGTATCTGTTATCAAACGGCAAACAAATTAGGGTACCTGCAATATGTTTGAAACTAGTTAATAAATACGTTTATTATGCCTTTATATGTAAAGTAAAGTGTGGGCTCAGCCTCCTAAGGTGGGCAATACAAGGTGGTAAAATGTTGGAGGGGAGTCGGCGCCAAAAAGAATCTTTGCTCCGGGCGCTTATAATCTAGTTTCGTTCCTGCGTCCGTGAGGCGGTGTTGCCATTTTCAGTTGTTCGCGCGTGCGTTGGTTGCAATTTTAATGAATGACCCTGTACAACGGATACGGAAAACTGTAAGAATGTAAGTAGTAGTGTGCGGTATAGGACCGTACACATTGGGTGAAGTAACTGGCGCAGTGGTAGCGAACGCTGGGGCACCCAAGAATCTCAGTCATTCCAGCCTATCCTACGGGTATGAGCTTGCATCGCATACTACTATAGTTTCCCTATCCGTTGTACGCCCACGTTATCCTTGGCTTTCGAACTCCCCTTCCGCGGCCTCCGATAAACATCATGGAGGTTGGCTCCGTAATGGCCCAACTGGCCCACACTGCATTAGAGCGAAGATAAAAACAAGACAAGATTTACCAATATTCGAGATAAAATATTTTAAACAACATAGTGACACCCAGTCACGAAATTGTAAAGATTAAGATCTTTTTTATTTCATTTACCACTATAATATCTAATTTTGGTTGTAACATTCAATTAAAAATCATTTTTATAAATTTTGTGATTACTTATCTATAATCTTGTTTTCCATGTTTTACGAAAACTTTAAATCACCTGTGTCACCTGAAAATATTAACGCAGGTACGTGGATGGACAGTGCTGTCCACGTTGTAAGTAAAGTTGCATACATCATATTAATTTTTTCTGAATTAATTCAAGCATGTGTATAGTAAAGCTCCGCCATCCCTTTAATTGTTCAGAACTTATTATACCTTCGAGGTAAATATTTAATGTGATATAAGACAGAATCATCAGGTAAAGAAATAGCAAAGTCGCAGGTAAAAAACATTTAACACACAGTTAAATAGACGCGAAGTAGTCTTACGTTAAAAATCACTGTCTTTGAAAACTAAACGATTAATTAAAAACATTTATTCTATATTTTTTACTTGTTTCTTTTTCATGAAAAATCATCTGGCCGTTTGTAATACGCATTTATGGAACACCGTCTATTTTATAGAAAAGTAAAAGTAGACTGTGAGGTCAAGTAAATTCATTACTTTGTGTGTCGCTCTTTTCCAACTCTTCCCTTCTTCCAACACAGCTGTTTCTTAGTGGAGTTACGCATTAAGGATGCGAGGACCGATTTAATCGGGACCATGGCCTCTTAATAAATGGAACGGACGGATTAAGTGTAAATTTGAAATTCAAGGAAGCGTAGTCGAGATTGTTCCGATAAAAGTTTCATGGTTACTGGTGAATGTGGGAGCGATACAGTCATTCAGAGAAGCTTTTGTTAAAATTATAATTGACGCATTTTACATATGCATGTATTGAATCTGATGGCCCTAGAAGTTATCAGAATACCCTAAATTTCTTTTATTTTAAACATTTCGAACCTTAGGTCTTACATCTGCATTGCAATGAGAGTAGTGCGTAAGATTAATGAATTCTTATATTAAAGATGGCCTAAAATGAAACATTTATTCACTATTTTATTGCAGTTATCGTGAATTGTTTGAAAAAAATTATAATCTCTATAGAATTTAGAATATATTTTATTTACAATGTCTTAAGACAAATGGACTCGCTGAATATGTTATACAGGCTGTGTGCTTTTATAATTACGCGCAGACATTTTTAAAATTTAATCAATATTCCTTATTTTGTAGGTATTATCGAGAAACCAGAAGTTAATAACAATGTGAGATAAGAATTCTACATTTTATTTATAATGAACGGGAGGGAGTAACATAAGAATAACAAATTATATATAAACTAACGTTACATTTAAAAAAAATTTTTTTTAAAGAATCATTACATAGTAAAATCAAGGAGAACTAATTTATCCTTTTACATTTTCACTTTTTGCAGTTATCTAGCAAATGTTTGAGCGAAATGGACGTTCACAATGATAGTACAGATTATCATTCATATCGTCATATCGTTCCATAATTAATAAATAGTACAAATATTGACACCTATGCATAAATCGTTACCATATTCAGTGCCGTTAATACGAATCAACGTTAAGCGGCACAGCATTCCACCAGCGGGAATTGCACACTTCAATTACAGACACGTGTGTCGTTTCAGCGTGGAACGTCTCTCATCAAATGATCTAATTACGCGGTTGATGAATTAAGACCGGCCTACAACGAATCACGACGGAGGTTAACGGGTTAATTAAAATTTACCGGCTAGTTTTCTCATTTTTATTGACAGACGAGGAGTTTGATTTCTAAGGGGAGGAAATGAGCCCTGTTCAGCGCACCAAAATGCTTTCCGATGGCGGTGACGCGTTTCCAATGCGATTTAGGAATTATGTAGATAAAAGAATATTTAAATTAAGAACCGAAAAAAAAATTATCTTTATTAGTTGTTTGAATAATGAATAATTTGTTCGGCGAATAATGAACGGCATTTTTTTTTAATTTTTATTCGTTATTTATATTTTTTGCCTGGATAAATGCTTATTACGAAGCCCATTTCTGTTTCCATAGCAGCGTGTCGCTTCTAGAATAGGTATGAGTCTCATGGAATTATGTAGGTACCTACCTACTATTGTTCAATTAATTATTCCACATGATTTTTTCTTATTTTACTACTAATTTTTATCACTGATTCTCACAAATAGTAATTGTACAAAATTCTTAATAATCGTGGCAAAATTTTAGTGCAAAGTACCCGAAAAACTTACCTGCTTTATATTTTTTTTTGGAATGACGGTATGGTGACTGGGCTTGTTAATAGCGTATGGCTATCTGTTGTTTACACTTTCTAACTCTAGGGGCAACTGTCACGGTCTTAGGTTAAAAGAAACAACGGGGGGTGCGAATTAGGTGCAGGGACGAATAAGGCAAGTTTACACTACAATGTTTTCAAAGAGTTATCAGTCAGTAGACAACGAAAACTATCAACGGTTTATTTGTATCTTTAATTAGTATTCGAATTATTTGGGAATAGTTATCGATAGATATTATTATTTTAAATTTGGATTAGTTCTTATTCCGAATAATTATTATCCGGATGAAATATTGGACTAAAAAGAATTCATTTAGATAATTATCCTAGATAAATATTTATTCCAACAACTTCAAACTCTGCTCGCTTCGCCAGAAGACGACTCAGCAAAGGAAAATGTAATCCATCGTCAAAATTGCACCGGTAATTCGTGGCAGTTGTCGTGGATACGAATTGCGTAACGCTTTGTTGAAGATACTGGGGGGAATGATACTCGTGCACAGCATCAGATGAAAATTGTACGTCGCATATCTTGTGATTCGATTGGTCTATAACTGGGACGAATAAAGTTGAAGATATATGTAATATGTATATACAGTGGCGGACAAAAGAATGTTTACAACTTTTAAAATCGCATAATTTTTTCAGAATTGGTCCAAACAACATGAGTTATTTTTTAGAAGCTAGAAGGATTTGTCAAGTTACATACGTGTTTTGTCGTTTTGAAAAAAATGCAATTTGTCGGAGTAGCAAAAAAAATAATAAATGTCGTTTATTTAAATTCTTTTTTAAGCCTGTAATGAAAATTAAAAAAAAAACCGTTTGTAGATTGAAGTAAGTTGCGAAATTCCAGAAATCAACGATTTTCGATCTTATTCTACGATTTTGAAGCATTTATAGCTTAGAGCAACGGTAACCGATTTTGATAAAATTTTAGGCATGCAAACTTACTTCAATCTACAAACAGGTTTTTTGAATTTTCATTACAGGTTTAGAAAAAAAGGTTAGAAAACGACATTTGCTATTATTTTTGCTATTTCGACCAATTGCAATTTTTTTCAAAACGGCGAAACATGTCACTTAGCAAACTAATCCTTCTAGCTTCTAAAAAAACTGAACAGAAAGAAGAAATACCTTGAAAGGAGAAGGATAAATTCTAAGGAAGTTTATCAACCCGACATTTTTCCTCATTTTATTGTCATTTTATCCATACTAATAATAAGAAGTAAATTTAAAATACTTTTATACTGTAACTAGTAATTTCTCTGCGCTAGTCCATCTGATTTCTAATTCTTACAGTTATAAATATTCTGTTACACTAGTCTAAGTTAGCGTGGTTTCAAATTTGCGCGGTACGAGAGGCACGCATCAGACGCCATGTGGCGCCGTCTACCTGCCCACAGTGTCGGCGGGCTTCCGGGGAAGGCCCTCGCATTATTTTGTGAGTCCTATCGAAAGATCTGTATAGATAGATGTGTGTTACGCTTGACTTTGTATTTTCTATTCCGCTACTATTATAAAATGAAAAAGTTTCTGTCTAACTAGGTATTAGTGATTATTGGAAGGTGCCCAGAACAACTGTTAAACTCGTAAATATTCAAGTCTATCAGTTTCTTGAAGAATCAGTTCACTGTGTGCCACACTTGTATACTCATTCTGCCTCGGTGCACTCTTTAAGATAATTCGGTGCTGAATAGAGAAGGCTTGTCTTTACAACGTGGATCTGTTTACCTTGCAATGGCCAAGGAATTGCAAAGATTGCAATTTTTTATTCTTCATTTTATTAATATGAAATTGACACCAATGGATTCTTGCGGGTCTCCCGATTAAAATTATACCAAATCCATATCCATACTATTATATAAAATTGAAGTTGCATACTTTGAGATGCGATTTACCCTAGAAGTCTTGACTGGACTCATTAACTCCCAGGTCAAATCGTTTAACCCAGGAACGTAAAATTTGGAAGGTACAATTGCTCTTTCATGACGTAGGCATCCACTAAGGAAGGATTTTTGGTAATTCTACTCCCCAGGTGTATTTCCTCGCACTCTCTAATATCTTTTAGGTCGCAGTAGATATCAACTTGGTTCTTATTCAAAAAGATTATCCACACAAATACCTAAAAACCAGTTTCAGGATCTTTCCTTAACCAACCGCTCAGGAGGTAAAAAGGGGTGAAATGTATTTTCACGGATTCCTCAAAATCTCTTAGACACTTTTAGATATCAACTTAATTTTTACTTGAAAAGTTTACCCACCTAAATGCCTAAAAACAATTTCAATGTTTTGCCCTAATCAACCCCTAAGGGGGTGGTGCAAAGGGGTGGAATGCGTTTTCATGGAGTCCTTAATATCTCTTAGGCCCGAAACGAAGCGCGGGGGTATTTTTAACGAAGTTCGCTTAAAATGATGTAAATCAATTTTTCATGTAATTTCCCTCATTGTGGTCCAAATTACGTAATTTGTGGTGTAATTTTCATCGGAGGAACATGAGGAATCGATTGAAGTCGTCTTCAAAAAGATCTGGTCAGAAATGCAGAACTTAAAATTTCGCACTTTTTAGTGCGTATACCAGCCACAGGGTGCCAAGCGTTATCTCTTTGACTCGAGTCACGAGAACATCCCCCTGTAGAACATGGTACTGTCTCAACAAACCATAAAATCCATTTGAGTACATTTGCTTGATCATAAATTAATCTATACTTAGTTGAATAAAATTTAATAGTTCAAATAGAATATACTACATAGTTTTTAATGTAATGGGTGTTGATCGAAACAGCTGCTTCTGATACTTTTCATATAACAATTGTTTAACAAGCTTTTACTAGTTTTCAATGGAAAATGAATTGTCGCTGTGAACATTTCAAAGTCTCTATTTTTTATTTAAAAATGTGAGATATTTTTCCAGGGCTCTTTATTGGTACACGTGTATCATAATAATATTCAATAGCGATACTGCAAAAACTCTTTGCTCGTGACAATCCAGTATACTCACTCGCAAAGTTGGTTCGAGAATATTTACTACCTTCATCCCTTTGCGTAAGGATCGATGTCTCCTACATCGATCCCTACCCTTCCAGGATAACTCTGCTTCCCGCCAAAATTTCAGGACAGAGTCCTATCTTCCCGCGCCTTCCTCAAGTGTCTACATCTGCCTACCACTTGTGAAGAAGGCGACGCGCGACGCTGCTGAGGAACGTCCTTCGTCATTGTGATCTTTGTTCTTGTCAGCTCGGCCACCCTTAAAGCCTGCGGGCCTGAGCTGCTGATATTTCCTTCGATGGCAGACATTTTGCCTTTGTTTTTATTCCTGCTATTTCTTACAAAAAGTAGAATGCAGTGGTAGAGGATCTATATTATGACGAAAATGGTATGGCTTTATTTAAAAAAGTTAAGCTGACCTTCATTAAATAACTTTTGCTTAAAAAGTATCAGAAACAGCCGAAGACCGTGGCAATAGTTTCAGGAGCACCCTGTACAGTGTAAATTTTAAATAAAATGTTGGAATATGAAACAGTAAGCGGTATCGCAGGTATCGCGAATAATTTATAGCACGTTTTCATTGCAGCGTTGATAACATCGATATCGGGTGTGGCTTCAAGCAGATACGAAATATTCTTCGTATCAGACCACGCGACTTTTAACGCACCGTGGCTGATATATTTCTAAGAGGCGCTGTTCCCATTAAAAACGTACCGTGTTCGATAATATCGGACGGTTGCCGTATTACGGATACCATTATTGCATTCCTCGTGCGTTCACTGCGAATTACTTACGATGAAGAAATATTAAAGTGAAAGTGAAAATAAGCGAACAGCAGATTGTTGAAACACGTAAAATAACTTTCGTAATAACGCATGTTCTGTTATTCGATCTGGCTTTCGCGAAATTGTCCCCAATAAACTTCAAATGAAAAGAGAAACGTCATTTAAGTACAATTTGTGTATTAGTTATACAAAAAATTGTCGCGTAGTTGGCACACAAAATTTTATTTAACACGTGAAAGTAGATATACCAAAGAATATGTACTTTTCATGCCAGCAAAGAGTAAAAATGTATATATATTTTTATATGGTAGAACTGCTTACCATTTTTATGTCAAACAATAAAAATATTCCGATCATTACGTTAATGATTTTGTCAATGACGTTTGTAATTTTGGATATTATAAAACGATTTGTATGAATGGTATTCACGTCATTATAATAGGTACCATCCAGCGTTTTTCTTATAAATGGCAAGTGTAGGGTAAAGGACCCAATTACTGGCTCCCAACCCAATTACTGTCACCTTAAGCTATTTTACTTAAACGTTTATTTATTCGTATTTTTAAGTAAAATAGCTTAAGGTGATAGTAATTGGGTTGGCTGCCAGTAATTGGGTCCTTTATCCTATATAGGGATTGGAAGGAGAAGTTTCACTAATTTTTACAAGCAACGTGATTAGTGATATTAATTTTTTAAATTTGCAATAACTTTTAAACAGCCAAGGTGACCTTTAATCCTTAATTTTTTACTTTTTCACGTTTCCCATTCCCAAGCGCCAAAAGGCATAAAATTCAGTGAAGCGTGAAATCGCAGGTGTGACATTCGTCAACCACCCTGAATAAAAGATAATCTTCGGAACCTGAAATTATCAACTTAACCGGGCACAAGTACAACTATCGTTCAGTAGGTATATCATTCATTCGTCAATTAAAAAGTACGAATTAAAAATCGTAGGGTAAAGGACCCAATTACTGGCAGCCAACCCAATTACTGTCACCTTAAGCTATTTTACTTAAACGTTTATTTATTCGCATTTTTAAGTAAAATAGCTTAAGGTGACAGTAATTGGGTTGGCTGCCAGTAATTGGGTCCTTTACCCTATTCCGTATAAAAAGTAGTAAAACTTATCCCTTTTCCATTTTGTTTATACACATGCCAGTTGCAAGATAAACGCTAAATAGTAATAACGTACACAAGCCGTACCGGGCAATAGTACGTTCCCCTGTGCGGAAAAAGTGCAAGTCACTTCCGTTATTTCAAGTGACTGTTTCAATGTAAGTAAATGCAGTAGTATACTTGTCCATAGTAATCTATCATGACATGACATTGTAAGTACCTACAATGGCTTTTCCGAACATGCTTATGCCACAACTTCATCTCGAAACAAACAACAAATAAAACACGTAAAACAGCATGAAGAAAGATGGAAATTAACTCGCGCTACTAGGAAGTGGACTCCCAGGTTCGACGATGCTCCCTGAAAATCGTGATAGCTATAGCGATACACGGTGTTCCGGTTGATGGCGTCGATGTCTTCAAGGTCAACCGGAAATTCGGAAGCTGTAGTTAGTTCTGGAGAATTAGCACTGACCTAGGGAAGGCCTCGAGGTCGTCGATGGCACACATTCCGAGTGCGTCTATATTAAGTTAACTGCTTCATAGCTGCCGATTGGACAGTTGGTTTGCCATTGCCAACATATAGGTATACGCAGGGCATAAGCAATGCCAATTGTACGCATCCGCAAATTTGCCACCAACTGGCACGCTTATGTTATAGAGTTACTACGGCTCTACTTAAGTGGCTCCTCTCTCTAATTGTAAGACACTCGGTAAAGGTGTGCACACAACGATTATCCTCGCCCACTAATTGTAAGATATGTCAACATTGTGGTTTGTTCCTTGGGTGCTTGGAAAATATTTTGTGTTTGGTAGGTGTATTCTTAAAGTGGAAGGAGGTTCGTTTAAAACTTGGCGTCACGAAGGTAGAAATATGCAATATGTGTTTCAAAAGTAAAAATGCATGCAACTGAAGGTCTACTTAGGTTTAAGTGGACCTAAGAGGTATATATAGGTAGGAACCTATAATCTCGTCCGCCCAATTCTCGGAATAAGTTTTGTGTTAAATATTGATTTTGTTATTATCATCAATAATTATTTTCTTAAAGTACTATTTAATTCGAATACGTAATCCCTGTATTTTTCAGGCGAAGGTTCACAGAAAATGTGCTATTATGTGCAAATTACATGGTATGATTCATAGCTAAAAAATTTATTTACTGGAGAGTTGTAAATTCATTATTACTTCATTGTTTGTCAGAAATTGATCAACGAGTAGGTACGTTAACTCTATTTTGTAGGAAGAAATTCGTAAATAAGTAAACGTTGGAATATGATATGATTGATACAACAACATGATTAATCGTACGTAACTGCGTATGTTACTATTATGTATATGTATTAGGTTGTGCGTTACATTAACGTTAGATAACTCAACACAATACATGATACTTGCTTTATGCAAAGTACCGATCATTACATCATTAGACTAACGTGCGGTATATCATATTGCGACGGGTAGTAACGTAGTAATATAGTTTTCGTGAAATCACGGCTACAAGTAATTGTAATTGGCATGATTAGCCCTGATCAAAACGCGGTGATCGTTCTTTAAAACGTAACTGACACATTCAACAGTTCAACATCGAATTATTCATCAACGAATTCCCCCTATGAGTACCTATAATACTAATTTTCAAAAAAGAACTAATCTGTTTTTTACCCTCCTTTTACATGCGTAATAAATCATGTATTGCTTTTCTTACTCCCACAGTTGTTCTTATAAAGAAAAAAATATATTATTGAGAATAATAAACGCGTCAGATTTAAATGCATACATACCTACCTACATACTTCCGCAAGACTTTTCAATTAGTCTTATAATTTCGAAGTACTTAAAATAAACTTGAGAATGCATGCTACCCTGAATACAATCCCTCACCACGCGCGTCCATTATTTTCTTTTAGGATATTTAATTCAGGTGCGCTATTCCCTAAAATAAAGCTTAATTGGTCGTTTCGTAAGTGAAATAGAACTGCATGTTAGAGAAAATAATATTATGTCACGCTCACACCTGTGTTACTGTTTGCCACGCGCATCAAGGTTGCAGTGGAAAATGATACACGTATTTTACATGTGATGCAGATTTGCTTCCATTGATCTGTGACTAATGGGAATTCTGAGATTATATACTATGTAGTTCCATGTAGTACGAGAAGTCCCAGTTCGTACTTTCAAACTTAAAACTCGCGTAGAAGAAACCCGTTTATCTAAAGAGATTGAAGATTCGATGCGGCCTTAACTGATATGTGAACTGATATGTGTGCCCAGACCTTTAATCGGTTCCAGGCATGCAATGTACTTACTTACGTTTGCTTCTCAAAGTGGCACAGGCGACACATTCCTTGCCTTTATTTACTTGATACCACTTATTTTCTTTAAACTTGAGATAGTTTATCGATATTGTCGCTTTGCAGTAACGATATCAAAATTGGACGTTAAACGAGCACATATTTTGTAACGAAAATATTTTTAGAAATTACTTTTAAAAACTGTTTATTTTTCGTTGCGTTAAATGCGTTACTGTGATAAAACTAAATAAAGTAAGTAAGAAGTATCTAAAAATAAAATCCGGAGTATCTTTAAGATAGTTACATCAATGATTGAAAATAGTGGCCAATAAACAGTTCATAATATTGTAATTGTACAGTAAATGTTGAACAGGAAAACATATATTTAAGCTTAAAATTCCATCGTAACAAGATTTTCAAAAGTAAAATGTAATTATCTAGATTCGTTTCATATTAAAACTTATCAGTTTTGGCTTATGTTGCTTCCAAAAAATTTTCCTCATATATACAGTGTTCTATTCTTATATGTATATTATTTTATTGCAGTAGTGGAAACAACCTAGTATAGCTACAGGGTGTCTCGTAATTGCTAGTATAATCGAGAATTTAGATGAAAGAATAAATCGGAAAAGGGGAATTAAATTTGTTCTTAGGATGGACTTGTTTCTCTAGAAGACCGATTTCCAGAACTCGTCTAGTACACGCGCAGCTAAGCCTACAGATGACAGAAAACCTGTAGAATTTATCAGCAAGTATGGTATAACTGCAAATGCAAGGAATTCAACTACAGAAATACAATTAAAATTATAAAATAACTTTTGTTTTATTTAATGGGTTTCTATTTTCTAGAAAATCAATATTGCAACTCCCTCGACTAACAATAAGAATAGGTCCCATTTTTAAATTGATTTTATCGAAAACAAATTAGTATTGCCTGAAAGACAAATTCTTAGACACGTGCGCGCATATGAAGTGAGTTTTCAAAATCAATTTTCTCAAACGGAAAGTGTTCTATGAATAAATTGCATTCCACATTTGCTACTTATTTTCTTCACATACTTTTTTTTTTCGTTTCCTTGTATCGCCCTCTATAGAAACAAATTCGACAATTATTGTTGACCGCGTAACGATATTTCACTTCTTGAGGTACAGCCTTCGATTCGTCGATTCGTAATGGCTGTGTACTTACCGGCAGCGAGGTAATCGGCGTGTTAGTCGTTTAGCTCGACTCGATTCGCTACATGCCCCTCGACTCTCCTTCTTTGCCCGCCAGATTCTCTTTCTGGGTCAGACAATATGTATACGACGGGTGACGGTCGATATGACTAAGGCTGCTTTCACACGTAACGGTTTTCCGCCGGACGGTAAGAAACCGGACGGTTTGCGTCCGAGGAAACTCCTTTTACACGCAACGGTGTACTTATCGCCGGACGGTTCGTCAATGACGACGCCCACCGGGTCGCGGGTCCATAGTGCGACATTCAAAAATTCATTCGTCATTCAATAAAGTTAAGTGTATCACTTGAGTATCTTAAGTATCACTTAAGGTCTACTAAATATTCTAAAGTGATCAGTTAAAAATTAGTTAGAAATCTGTACATGCGTTTCAATTAAAAATAAATTTTGCAAATACTGTACTTGTTAATTATAGCTATTTTCATATTATTATTTTAAATTATTACACATTACACAAGCTCAAATTCTACTTCGCTCGGACCATTCTCCCTAGTAGCATTTATTGTTGGCATTTTGATGACTAACTAAGTCCCAACTTGGGAATACCGTGGGTCAACCAGAAAAGCTACTAAGGACATTTCTTACATTACCTATTAGCAGCATGTTGGACATTACAGAATGGAATTGAATTCCTGAGTATGTCGTGTAAGTGCTTACCAATAGCTCCAGTTTGTATAAATGTTTTTTGGACCTCTAGGGAAACATTGAGTCGCCTGCGAAGGCCTTAGTGGTGATAAATGCTTGGGTCAGCAGGTAGGCAGTCTCCAGCTAGGGCTACGGGTGCCATTGATGCACTCGGATGGCTTGACCAGCAGGTTTGAAGGTATTTCTGACGCAGATGCGTTTTATTACTATGCTTTATTTTTTTCCTCCTAATGACGAACGTATTAGAAAAATCTCTTTTTATATTTTTTACCAGAAGTATCTACCCACCATTGCTATACAGTTTCCATTGCAATATAAGTAGTTTCAGGAATGCGTTACGCCTCCCGTATGCGGTTTCTCTCACCTCCGCCTAAACCCGTACCTCGCGCCGTCGGTGCATGCGTATTTAGTTCAAATTAAAAGTCGACTTTCTCGAAAGTGAAGCGCGATATGAAAGAATTTTATTCTACATTTTTGTTGTATTGTGACCTGTAGAATAGCCTCCTAAATGGATGACCATCAGTAAACAAACAAAAGGATATATGTATAGGGTAAAGGACCCAATTACTGACAGCCAACCCAATTACTGTCACCTTAAGCTATTTTCACTTAAGCTATTTTACTTAAAATAACGAATAAATAAACGTGTAAGTAAAATAGCTTAAGGTGACAGTAATTGGGTTGGCTGTCAGTAATTGGGTCCTTTACCCAACAGATATGTAAACAGGTACCTACTACCACGCGACTGAACCCTGGTAGCACAAACCGTCTAACGAAAAATCGCTGCGTGTGAAAACGCCTTAACAATAAGTCATCGACACTATACCACCTCGGAGGAATTCTCTTTGCTGCGTCAGTAGTCAAGATGATGGAGACGCGAATAAGTGATAATCGATAATCGAATGCCACGGGTTCGAATGGTTGTTCGCGGCGAAATACGACCTCCGCACCGAAGACAGCCGAGGAAATTAACTACATAGTGCTCTATCTTCGGTCGCTGAGTCGGTTTTAACTGTCCGCTTTAGTGCTATTCACTCGTTGCAAATTATGTTTTATGCACGCGCAGTTTATCGTTAGTGCGATCTCGGGTGGTTGTTATGGAACCTGGTTGCGGAGGATGCGAGTCCCGCTGGGATAACTGTTGTGGGATGTGAAGGATATTTTTCTTCATTTTTTTTAACCGCATCTTGGTCCTTTTTGCAACGATACTAGCGTTTATGATAAAGCGAATAGAGACGAGTGAGTCTGTTCTCACTTAATTGATTTCTTGTAAATGATCATAATGTAGGTTTTACTCGTGAAAGAATTTTGCTCTTCTCTGTTGCGAATGAATGACCAAGTGAAGATTAGTTTATTCTCGCTGATGTTAAAGATTCCTCTGACAGGAATAGATAAAAAGATGAATGGTCAATAGATCAGTAGGATAAATTAGTTTTGCAATATGATTTAGATTTTTTATATTTTATTTATTTTGTAAAAGTAATTGGAAATAATGTTTTCTAATAAATTAGAAACAGAATTTAAATAATATGTTGAATGTTCGATTCACACTGCAGGTATGTTGGAACTTTAGAGTATAGGCAGTATATGGAAAATGGGCAATAAGCATTCAAATGACAGACCCAGTAATTGTTTTGAATAATGTACAAAGCTTTGTAAATACTCAAAATAGCAGTAGCTACACTTTACAAAAATATCTGCTCCATCTTTAAGCATAAAGTAAAATGTCTACCTCGAAGTATAAGTCTACATACTTCTTATCATTACGTTTTCACAGATTATTTCGTTTTCACAATATTCAGTGCAGTGGATTTTATAAGACACGATAGTCGTTACTCTATTATCGTGTGAAACACCTGCACGCTCCTAAAAGGTCTCTAAATCAATAGATTTAGAAGTAGTGATCACTCTCTTCGGGCACGCTTTTACTCAAACTATTTGTCTAATGTCTTCCTGCATCGTCCCCCTTCAACGACAATTCAATTCCGGTGTACCTTTGGCTACCAGCATTTGCACCTTGTGAGAGTAGTTTCCTGTAAATGTAGGTACATACCTACATACATAATATGTGCATTCCTTTAAGCATAGTAAAAGCAATTTCAAAAGTTATTTTTTCTTCAAGGCATATTTATCCAAGCCTAGAGTAAAATGAAACACATTAAAATTTTGCATTATTACTTATTTTAATTTCGGGTTATCCAACATTGAATTTGCAAATGATGTGTATCTTTAACAGGAAAGATTGGCAAGTGACACACGTCGATTTTGATGGAACTGTGCACAATTGTTTATTGGTCCACTCTAAGAACTTTGTCGTATTTGGTTGGTGCTAGATTTGTACTTTAAGTATTTGAGTATTTTTTGCGAATTAATTCCTAGGAGATGAACACAAGTTGTGACTAGTGCTTTTGGGTAATGTTTATCGATACTATAAACAGTAAAAAAAATTATTTGAATATTATATACATACGTATGACAGCGCTACAGTCGTCTGATATGTTGGCGTTTTTTCTGGAGCCGCTGTAATTTTGCAGTGATTCTGGCCGTAACAAATTGAATTGTGAAATATCCTCTGAAATTGATACTTTTCCCCGGCCTTCATTCTGCCCTGAACTTATTGAAAAAGAAAAAAATTCAAAATTATAAAAATGGTGTCTGTAAAACGGCAAATTTTAAAGAAACGTCATTTTTCGCCAGGGAAAAGAGCCATTCTATTTTTTTGTGTAAAAATAGGAGTTTTACAGACTTATGAGTAGGTTCAGGTCGTAACTAGACATGTTTGATATATGCTGAATTTTTTTTCAAATCGATGTGTACCTGTTTTTTCGCAATCACTGCACAACGAAGAGGAAATATGCTTCCGAGAAAAAACGCGTTTAAAGTTTCGAAAGAGAGATCTAGTCTACCTGCGTGCGCACAGGAACGGTTTATGGCGCGCTCGACCTTTTCGGTTGTAAAATCCTTAATTTTGCGAATTTTATTATAAACCAAACGGCATTTTACTCGAAAAGGGTGGTACTTTAAAAAAATGCAACTAAAAGAAATCGAGTTTCTGACTGCCCAGTCCTCTTAAGTAAAATGACTCGATTGCAGAAAGTTTTCACAACATTTTTCTAAATGTAGGAACCGCGAACATTAAGAAGCTGTAGTCTTCCTGTGGTTTTTTTATACGATGAGAATAATTACTTCTTTTCCATGAGGAACAAGTTTTTGTTAAACTCCTGAAAAATGCCAGCTCCGGGAATCCAATAACAATATGACTCGAGCTTCCATATGGAACAAGTGTATTTGCGTAAACAAAGTTTGCCAGATTTCGAAGGAGAAAGAAGATCGTTAGATGGCCTAAATAAGTTTTATGCCCATATTTAATGACCACCTGAGATCAATGTCATGGATTATTGATCCAATAGCAATAGCATCGGTGAACTTTGGAAGAACATCCTCCAAAATATAGCTTAATAAAATTTATCTCTTCGCGTCTCACCTGCTTTTATATAAGTACTAGCTTTACCACTCGGCTTCGCCCGAAATTTAGATTCAGATTTTACAAAAACAATTTTCATTTATTTTTTGTGAAAATAGTCACATTCATCTGGATTAGCTAGGCATAATGAGCTGAGGTACATTTTGTGACACCAGAGTTCATCGTTCGAAAGATTTTGAGCGACAGAAAAACACAAACAAATAAACATTCTGCTTTATAGTATAAGATTTCTCTCATCTGTATAACTGTTTGCATGTCTCGACCTTTCCAAACCGTTTTTTGTACCACGTCACGGGATTTCCGTTTCGTTTATGTATCTGGCTCATTTTCCAATAATCTACTGCTCTCTTTTTATACGCGAAATCGATATTACCTTTGTAACCGACTTAAAAAAGAGAGAGGTTCTCAGTTTGATTTGTTTGTATGTATGTATGTATGTAGTAGGTATTATGTTTGTCCGCGAATTTCTCTGTAATTACTGGACCGATTTTGGTTAAACTTATTGCATTTCGTTTAGCTTCAATAAACTTATGCATGAAGATAGAATTATCAAAATCGGTTAAGTAGTTGTGAAGTAACACCAAAAATAAGAAATCTGTTTCATCTCAACATATTGTATAATGCATGTTTTATATGTTTGGTTGCATCAAGTTCGCCGTTAACAACTACTTAAGGCAATGTACTCTTGTCCCTTTGCGAATAGTGTTTTTCAACTAATAAAAATATGCAAATAAAATTTAAAAAAATTGAACTCACTTCAAAATAGCTAAGAAAAGCATGAAATAATTTTTCTTATTACTTCATTATAGTATACCTAATAAATATCAATTTATACTTTTCGAAGTCGGCGCCAGTTAATTTAAGTTAATTTAAAAAATTTATATTTGCTAGGTATATTATTAACAAAGTAACGAGACAAATTTTGTTATGCTTTTCCTAGTCACTTTGAAGTCGGTTTAATTTTTTTAAATTTTGTTTTGCTTCTTCTGAAACGCAGAAGTCTTCCTCCTCTACAAATTCCGTATCCGTAATATCGCAAGGTGATATGTCTACAAACTCTGTTTCTAATCGCCTAGGCTCTTGAAATTCTAAAATCTCATCATCTTCAACCAAAAATGATCGATCTTCAATGCTTTGTATTATGATTTCTTCCAGTATTTTGGAACAACTTTTTTATAATTCACTGGGGTTAGCGCAAAATTCAAAGAGTGTACGGTAGTCACTAGCAAATTAATCACAGTTACAGAATTTATAAATATTATTTGTTGAAAACTGGTGCACTGATCGAAGAGAACCGGCACCTGTTCTGTCGGAACTAGTTAATTACCCATGCGTTTGCTCTTATACATAGCTATACTATGTAATACATATATTCTAATCTTTGTACTCTGTTACTCGCCGTTATTACACTTTTCGCAATTAAGATTATATCTTTATTAACGGTGTGATCTAGACTCATTACTTATTCAAGAATTATTGGTCACTGTAACAGCTAATACCGAAATACACAAAATTAGAGCGACAATTTTACACACAGTAACTACAGCAATTATACATTGTTATGCATTGTTAGATTTAGGATAAAAGAAGCGTTTATTCGTCAAGAAAATTTTTTAAAATGTAAGGGCAGGGAGAGGGAGGGGAGGTGGCGGAAATAACTTTCGTAAAAATATGATTAGAATTGCTGCAAAAAGGAGGCAGTTCCATAATTTGCTAAAATTGTGTAATAGCTACATAGCATTGAATGTAAAGAAAAATTAACTGTAAGTTAACTGAAGATGAAAATCGTTCTGTAATTTCTGGAACAGATGACAACGATCAAGCAGATGAACTTCGACAGTATTCAATGATTTGGTAAGCATATTTCACAAACATTTTTCTAAAATTGTGTAGATTCATGTTTTTTTATGTATTTCCATGTAGGTACTAATATCAAGTTTTATAACATAAAAATGGTTTGATGTAATTATTTACCCGAGATAAGTGGCTTTTTATAGAATTCGGTGGCAAAAGGGGGCAGCCCCAAATTTCGAAAATTCACTCTGCTATACAAAAATATTATTTTAATTAGTAGGTAATATTGCTAAATGATGTATCAACACTTATGTACGTTTTAGTAGTTAAAATACTTTCGACACATATCTAAAAATATTTTATTAACACTGTTTTTATTAGTTCTCGAAAAGTTAATAAATTTGGAGCTGCCCCCTTCTTGCCGCAGAGTCTTCAGTCGTAGTTCCCCGATGGTCCTTGGGCAACGCATTAAAGGACAAAACCAGGGAGAGTGACCGGTGTTCCCCAGAACGATTTTACCGGTTCTCCGAGACAGATCGCGCACACCTATCGCTACCGAGTGTGCCTCGCAAATCGTGGTGGGGCCGCGACAGGGAGCGGAAAGTTGGTAGGCCTGCCCGCTGACTACGTTCTCTCACTCGCGGCTTGTCAGAGTCCACAGTCCTAACTCGGCCTCAGGCTACGATAGATGGTATCTTTTCGTCGGTTCGATCTTGCCGCGAATTCATCTCGCGCGTGTCAGATTTTCACGTCCCTGACCGACCTCCTTTGCTCAAACCACGACCGATCGAACGACCCTCGACTACTTATCGCCAAAAGCTCACCGGCTTGCTTTCTTTTGTCACGCGTCACATCGATAACATTCCCACGAAACGGTCTTCCCTTTTTGTTTCAAGTGCTGGTGAACGTAACGTGTCGAGGATAATTTTCCTGTTCCGAGGATACAGTACCAAACGAACACAGGGAACCCAAGAGGTAAGAACACGTGGCTTACACAGCCAATTACAGGAGCCGACAGCTGCCCGTGAGAAATTTGATTTGAGCTGGTCGCGAATAGTTGCGGGATATGAATCGCAATCGATGCTGGCAATTACAAGGGATCATCGCGAGTCAATTTACAATTAAGTTTTTTTTAATACATCCACTGCTAGCAATTATCTACCTAACCCATTGGAAAAGAGTAACGATGTCTGATAACGATGTGTGTCTTGGAACACGGGATTGCAAAAACGTGTCCAGTCTCATGTAAATGTTTCTTAACGAATGAGCAACTGATTTTCAACGAGACGGCACTAATGTAACGTGTATTTAATGTCACATTATTTTTATCGCTCTTTGAGAAGAATCTATGTACGTGTGTAGAGAAGAAACCTGATGAAAAAGTGAAATTCCTTCGGCAAATTCAGGATTACAAATATGGTAGATTTTCTTTGGGATTTTTTTCTTTCTTGGAATTCTTGTAATCTAGGCATGGAATTATTTTAATACTGATTTCCATCTAGTTCGAGCTTTCCGTATACGACTATACGTAAATACCTGCACACCTATATATACGTATAACAGGGTAGCATATTTTATGTCAGGTCGTATTTTCTTTGTAATGCAAATGACAAGCATTTCTACCTGTGTCCTATTTAGATTCGATGCGATACCCATCTCGGTTCTTATGACTTTGGGAAAACTGTTCTTCCGGTATCAGTAGCCTTGCCGCGTTTTTCTAAAATTAGAACGAAATGCTAGAAATCGAGTAACGCAATCACGAGACAGTTGGGGTCGAGCAACAGGGTGCAGCTCGTCTTTATTTTCATATGCGATAAGTACCTACTGATAAACTTTATGGCACAGCCATTTTCTCTTCGGGAAGACGAAGATTGCAGATATTAGCCGCGGAAGATGCTATAGAACTTTAAAGAAATCGATAGAACTTAATTTTATAGAAGTGTGGGTAACCATGTACAAATTATAAATATTACGTCGACGGTATGAACACGCACGAATAAGAGAATATGTTGTATGTAGCTTTATACAGATTCGTTTATATAAGAACTTCAACTGAAGTGAATAATGAATTCAGGTCATAGGTTGAACTTTCTTGCTTGATACAGATTTTGTTGTAGTTTGCTGTTACCTTTTTCTCATTGACGATGATATCCTTTACTTTATCCAACCCAACAGTGGGATTATTTTTTTTTAACAGTGTAGTGCTTCACATCGTTGTTGCACAGTACCTATTTATGGTATGGTTACTTTTATGTTTTATAGTTATTTTTGGTATAGTATGTTAATGCAATACTTAACATATATTTGATAGTGATAGAATAGAAACTTATTATTATTATTATAGTGATTTTTAGTGAAGCAATATAAATTGGTCAAAGCATCTTCACTTCTAGGTAGGTACCTACGTGGGAACATATTTTCCGTTTACTTACTTTCAAGAATAATATCTCAAATTTGTTTTTTAATTTTGCACCGAAGGCATACAAAATTCGTTGAACATGATCCTCTGCGTGAAGCGCAGTCTCGAAAACGAGTTGTGAATCTTTGAATGAGTTTATCACTATTCTGCACTCAAAACCTGACTCATTGTTAGGCAAATAAAGAGTTTGTTCGTGCGACTATATTTTACCTTCAATTTGACGGTACGGTCGTTTATTTATAGCGCGTTTAAGGTGTAAATGCATTCTGCTCATGATTTGAAGAATAACATTAACGTGCTTTTCGTAATGTTTCACTTCTTTCGGTAAAATTAGTGCAGATTTTTCAATTACGTCAACTTCTATTTGATTGTTTGTGGCTTTAAAAAACATATATGGGTAAGTCCGGGACAGTCGGTTAAACTAGCATAAAATGGCTGTTAAAGCTAATACTAATATTATGTATTTTATCAGAACAAACCTAATATGTTCCGATATTTGTGCTGAGTCAGAAAAACTAACGATCTTTGTTTTAAGACAATATTTGCTGAAAATCGGGTTGTAAACTGAAGTGGATCATCTCTCCCGAGAGTCTCGAGGTGCCGGGAAAGATGGTTCTCGTCGTTGGGAGAGAACACTCGTATAATTGTTCATGAAAAAGTAACAAAGAAGAAAGCAAATTTATTTATGAGTGAATACTACCACTGCAGATTTATTGATATTTAATTTGTTTATGCTAAACAAGTAAAGAACATTTCAAACAAAAAGTGAACTTCCTACTGGCGATTAGCAAACCAAATAAATACAAAAGTGAATAAATAAAATAAATAATTGAAAATAATGGGAAAAAAGAAACAAAAATCTCGCAAAATATTGTGAATTTAACTGATAGAACAAAAGTTTAGAACATGAGTTATCTCTCAGCCAAAATTTCAGAGTGAACCATTTATCCCAACTATAACTCGACCAGCTCTACTTTTCTAAAGGGAGAGATGGTCTTTTCAGAAGCTTTGAAAGGAAGAATTAATATAGCCAAATACTTTGATTGTATTGTCCCCCAATACCTCTACTATCTAACTTACCCTTTATAACCTATAAATCCAGAAAAACACAGAAGGAAGCAAAATGACGCTATTCATTGAATTGTTTGGCTCCTAGAGAAGCTATTGTTCTGTACTTTAACGCGTTCTTACGTACAGAGTCCGAAATATAGAGACCCAACCAACTCTCCTGCCCCATCGGCTCATCCGCATTTACCCATAGAAGAAATTTTTAATGAGACTGTTTCAATCTAACATCATTGAAAAATTCGTATATTCCTATTTATTTAATGTTTCTTTATCATTATTTCTAATATAGGTAAAGGACCCAATTACTGGCAGTCAACTAAATTACTGTCACCTTAAGCTATTTTACTTAAAATAACGAATAAATAAACGTTTAAGTAAAATAGCTTAAGGTGACAGTAATTGGGTCCTTTACCCTAGGTATATATACCAATAGTATTTTACAATCAGAAATTCTGAGAACGCGTCCCAAGACTCCCAAATACGTGGATGTTATACTTTGAAACTAAAATTGAAGTAATTGAAGTACGAGAGGAAATAACGTTAGAAATTTCAATTAATTTCGTATTAATTTTAAACACTGATGGTTCCATAAATCAACGTAATCTAAAGAAACTAGGCATTAAACAATGCTGTCACACATACAGTACACCATATAGGTACCTATACACCGTTACTAATTCTTCCATCACCCATTTTACGTAATTACACGGAGATAAGCGTACATATCTTTGCTACTAAGAGTTGGCACGCTCTTCACTCTTATCTGCAAGACGCTTTTCGCCTAGCAAGCCATATTAACGAATCAAACTACACATAAAATTCATTCATTTGAAAGGAACATCAACCTTCACGTGGTTCAATATGCTTTACAGCTATAGCAATCCATAGAATACCTAACTAGTTATTAATATTGCTACATTCACTCATTGTCAGTGCACTGGTGATTCATCGGTTAATCTTTTATTGACTTTACAATACATTTCTTAAAAAGATTAAGGAATCACGTTCTTGTCAAATTCAGCGAAACCAGTTAAATCTGAGAAAAGAAAGAAACGTATCTAACATATCTATTGTTCGAACTGTATTAGATAGTGTGCTGTCATCGTCAGGTGGGAGAAAAAAGGATCACTCGTGCAAGCGATGCATGCTCCAATTCTTCTTTATTATGCTTAATTGTATGGAACTCCTATTATTGAGAAACACTCACTGTCATTCGGCTGCAATTTTTCTTAACGAGTGTAGGTATGTATGTACAAGGTGGCATGAGAAACTGTTGTGGTGATATCAAGCTGACACACCTCCGTTACTCCTACAACTACTTCATTCATTACTTACCCCCACCCTGGAGGCCTTGACTATTCTTACTGAGACTTGTACGCGGAATATCAAATGCACTCGTCCATTGGTCTGTGTCTTTGTTGGTTTTAATGCTACCTCCTCCAGAGAGAGAGGACATAGCGGTAAAGCGTCTCGACTTCATTTTATCGTGCGTGTGGGAATCATTACTATCTTGGTATCGATATATTATTGACGGGTTGACACGTGTACGCATGATCGGATTGCCACGTATGCCGCGATTAGTCACGCCATCGAGACGCACTTCCCGTCTCGGACTTGGGAAACAACTAATTTTTTAAAAATTCCTGCCACGGCGCGGCTAATATCAGGCTACGTTTGCTTCGCTAATTTGCACGGCTGTGAGTTTTTATCTTCAAAGTACACAAGCGAGTATACTTCAAAGAACCCGTTTACGCAATTATAATGACAATGGAGTAATAATTTTGCTAATGTTTATTCGTAACGTAGTTACCGACTTGGGTTATTAAACTGTTGTTATAACATGTTTAATCGCGATTGTTGAGGAACGCGGCTTGGTTGTGTGTTAATATTGGTTTCCCAGTAGGTATTAGTGTTATTAAAGAAAGTGATTTTTATCTTCTAATCATTTGGAACTAATGGGAACTGTGATTATTCTACATATTTCAGCTGATATTGCTATAATTAGTAGGTATTCAAATTTTAGTAATATTCTTCTTTATTAACTATATAGGTAATGTAGGTATATAGTTTCTTATTGACTAATTGTAAGTTAATAGACAATAATTCGCAGTCAGAATAATGATTTCAAAAATATAACTGTTCTTCTATGTTGGTAACTTAAAATTATTTAAACTATTCTAGCAGTCTTAAAAGTTCGGACAGGCCATTCTGTGGCATAATATTTCATCAAATTTACTATTTGATTCTAAAGAACTAAATAATCGTGTTTAAAACGATTTTATTTTAAAAAAAGAATTTTAAAAAATTAGAACCGACTTCAAAAAAATAAAAATACACTAAAAAGTAATTTTTCCCTTATTTAATCTACGAATCTCGTATTTGTTAAATCAGTGCCGGATGTACACAGTGAAAATGATGAGGCGCCAACTTAAAAAATATGAAAGTCGTAGATTAAATAAGGGAAAAATTATTTTTTACTTTTTAGTGCTCCACAATTGTATTAAAAGTGAAAAAAACACCATCGATTGTAGTACAAGATAAGAATTATTTTTTAGTGTATTTTTAATAAGATGGTTTAACATGCAATCTTTTTTAAATATTTTTTTATAACATTATAAAATAGTATATTTAAAATGTGTTGATCACCAACGAAAATATTGTACCTGATTGAAAATTTCTTTTTCTAAAAAGTGTAAATCTCATTCCCGTGTTGGCACATAATACTATCATTGTTCTAATGCATACCGATTATTATTAGTCACTCGAAGCGCTGCGCCGCGCCGCGTCGCCCATCCAACCTGGTGCTTTCGCTCCGCGGTGAGTTATTTCGGTTCTAAATTGCTCTATGAGAGCACAAACGTTCCACTTCAAGGGCAACGATTTTAAGACTCTTAATTTTCTTAAGTGAGAATACGATGACTGTGAATTTGTCGCGGCTAAGCTGGAGATTAAAGATTGCTTTTGATTAACGTCTCGTTGCGTAATGATTTATCCACGACGCGACATGACAACGAAGGAACCTGAAAGTTATGTAGCAGAGTTGAGTAGGTGCAATCTGATTCCGATCTTGACTAATTCACTGATTGTGAGTTTTTATCCGTCTAATAAGAATTCATTCAATTATTTAACATAGGGAGATAATTGATTTTCATTTGCATAATCATTTATTCGCTATTTGCACTTTTTATAATCTATATTTTTTAGTATCTATATTTTATTATATTCTCTTGTAGAAATCGATTTTACCAGCAATAAGTAAGCTACGGATAGGCATATGTCAAATTTGAAAGTTGCACGTCAATTTTAAAAACTGGAACATAATGTGTCCCTACAGCTTTTTTTTGAATGGGGCATATGTGTGCCGGAAAAGTTAAATAGGGTTAAAAGACTTCCGATCTTTTATTGGTATTTTATACATGTATTGTTATGACATTCCTGCCAGTGAATATGAATTCTACATATTTCAGAGGGGTGGGGAAGAAGCGTTGTTTTGACGGTGTGTAATATTTCTCGGGAAAAATACTTTATCTTCTCAATGCTCAATAAGATAAATAAAAAGAAAAATTTAAATTTTTTTAAGCAAAAAAGTTATCTCATACTTTAAATTGAAGGGCTATACAAAATTCAGGGAATTGTTCTACGCGTGTAAAAAACAAGATTTTTATCATTGTAACTCTGCAGCCATATACCTACCCTAAAAAAATAAAAGTTATCCAGCATATTACTGCGTTGCTTATTCATGGAATTGTCAGCCAAAGATAGTAGTACGTAATCAGATTAACTAGAAGATAATAAAATAACGCATATACCTATGTGTCGCGTATTTTTCTATAGATGATCACAAAAATTCAATAGGTACCTACATATACGTGTCCCAACAGGGTCGAACGGGTTAACACACTCTGGCTCTGGTGTCCAGAATGGAATATGTAAAATTCTTAAAATATTCATAAATTAAAAACGTGAATTTATTTAAGATACTCCAATTTTTATCTACAAACATAGGTACCACGTATTTCTATATTTAATATTTGTTGCGGAGTGGTTAACGATAGAAATAATATCTTAAAATGTATAATATTATTAACATTAAAAGCGTACACAATATTGGGGAAAATAATAGCTACATAAGTAACAAACTGAATATCACAAATCAATTGTGATGTTGGCCCTAAAGATATTGCCATCACAAGCCTTTCAAATTAATCACACGAAACTGTTAAGGATTATAATACACTGTCGTATATATTTACAGATTTGAAATTTATCAAATACTTACTAGAGTTAATTTCCTTTTTTCAAATGTTAGAAATCAAAAGCGTCCACTTCCATATCTGAACTTCTGAACTTCCAAACTTAACTTCTTCAAATTATAAAACTATATACGAATTTTTAAAAGTTAGACACATACATATCAATTAATAAATAACCCGTGTTCCCCCAGTTACAAATGATTTTGTGCAGATAAGCTACAGTTTCGATTTGCAATCGAGACGATCATGTATTTATCCAAGACATATGTTAGTCAATGCGTGAAGCCCTCGATCATTTAGAATGATTGATTCACGATCAATTCGTTTAGACGATACTGATGGAAAGAAATTGCCGCCGCTTAAGAACTAATAGACTGAAATCCGTGGGACCAGTTTGTGAATTGATTAATCTAGGAATGGGTTGATTTTGAGAGGTTCAGGAAAAAAACACACTCCTTTACATATGATAAAAAAAAACAGAATATTTATCGTATAATAAGATACAGTATTGAGTATATACAATACATAGCAGATACAATACATAACAGGAAAATGAATTAAACAGAAATGAATTACAGTGACGCGCTTCATGGTTCTTGAACGACCGACTTTTTCCTTCTTCTCGCAACTTCGGCCCCTTCCTTTTCCCCACGCGCTTCCATGCGACACACACACACATATTGTTCCGCTCATTGCCGCCTTCCCTCATTTATAATTATTGGAATATATTCTAACTAGTGATGGGATCAAGTATATTAGAAGTAGGTTCGAATCTGACTGTATAGTTTTGAACAGTTCACGAGTATTTTGAAAAAAAAAACACTACTTTCAAGTAGACTCGAACCTTGACGAGTCAGCGGTACTTGCAAGTATAATCGAACCCTGGCTATTTATATTTTCTAACCCTTTATGACTTCTAAGTATCCAGTTGTCTTGAAACTTTGCAGGCGTGCGTAGTTTGGATGACAGTATAATATTTAAAAAAAAAAAGTAGCCCCGAACGGGTGAAATAATTACCCTATAGATACTTATTCAAGGATTCGAAAGCAGCTTGTATGATCTGAGTACTTTACAACAGAGATGGGCAAAAAATTATTTGAAATAAAAATTTGTGTATGATATTTTTATTTCAAATAATTTTTTGCCCATCTCTGCTTTACAAGTACATTTAACTGAACATCATTTTTTATGAGTAGCAATCGAATCCCATGAAGTAAACTTTTTGTATTGGATTCGACTTAGTTTCTTGAGTATATATTCAACTTGATCCCATCACTAATTCTAACCCAAATACAACTGAATAAAACACCAGTGTAAATATTCAATTATCTTTACTTAAAGCAACAAGTTTATGAGGCTTCTTATATTTTTGTATCAAATACACTTTATTTCAAGAGTGAATTATAAAGAAAGTTACAGGCTCCAAAATCCAACTTGATAATAAAATATTTTTGTTGAAATTCACAGCTTCTTGGTCACTAAGCAAATTATGCATCGTATTAAACAGGGGAATATGCGTATCTTTCGTTTGTACCACAGGAAAACTTGACGCTCATTAATATCCTGCAGCATTAATATCTTTTTATAGATTCGACAACTAGCAATTAATTTACGTCATCGCGGCCATTAAGAGTAGACCGTAAGAGTGTAAAAAATAAGACGACGTATGTCTCGGGTCACTCTAGCTATTCTGCTGCTTGTAAGAGGGGTCAAGGAATTAAAAAGATGCACAGCGTTTCTCGTTAGGTAAGAAAAAAAGTTGCAAGGTAATGGTTGTCGTAACGAGTAGGTAAACGTTAACAGGAACTTTGCTGTCAGTACCTGAGCAAGTTCAAAGGACACAGCAATTTTGCTGGAACATTTAAAGGCGCGTGCAGATTGAGCACGAACGCGAATGAGGCAAACCGAGGTCGAATCGAATACCTCGGGCTGGAAATATTGAGATTTTTCGTTCTGTGCGTTCCGCACGAGGCAAACTGACAAGGGAACATCCCGAACCCGGAAATTCAAAAAATTCTGAAACTTTGTGAATAGGTAGGGAATTTCCTCCTGATTGCAACGTAATTTTTGTTTGCTGCCCAAAATCATTCTAAGGTGGTGTAATTGAGCCCTGAAAATCCGGTTATTTTCCGAGTTTGTGTTATAACTCGCGAACTGTAAAATATTTTTTTACCAAATGATAGATCTAATTAAAAGAAGTAACTTTTGTCTTGAAACTGTTTTTCTATCGCCAACTAAACAAAATCGGATTGACACCGAAATCGCAAAGAGTTGCAGCTAATTTTTTTGCTTCGCCAGTGGCGCGCGTGGGTATTTTCGGGGGACTGACCAGGCGACTGCTAGCAAATACAACTTGAATTGTCAGACACAGCACGAGGCACGTTTGACGCTGCAACTGTGCTTCACGCGTCTATATCGCCGTGATAACAAGTTGCCAGGTGTTTACGACCACGCGACGTCATCGAACCCACCTTTTACCATTTCAATCGCCTCAAGTTGCATTAACAGTTGTCTGTTTTATCCTTGCCTTCTTCTGTCTTCTTCTCTCTCGATCAATGGGTCACTGCTGTCATAACTCTGTGACATTAGACGGGAATAGCTTCATGTAAAAGATTTTCACTATTATAATGGCCACTATGGTGAAAAATTTGGTGAAAATGGAAAAATTCTTCCAATTATGAAATTTCACTTCTCCACTCTTGATTCTTTGCTCGATTAGTTGCTGTAATTCTACAAGTGATTCCTAAAGATGGAACAAAATTTTTGAAAAATACTTTCAACTACGAAATTTGTATTTCTGCAATGTTAAGCCGTTCGTCCACTGCCGCGGCCGCAACGCCACTGAAATTTGACTATGAAACCACTTGCATGCAGTGGCGTCAATCAATCGCATGGTTCTGTTTCACGTCAGCGCAACTTCTTTTCAATCAGTTTTATTCACGATGTCGAATTGTTCAGATGATGTGAATGCAATTGAAAGATGAAAAATCAATAAATACTAGAGTAAAGGACCCAATTACTGGCTCCCTACCCAATTACTGTCACCTTAAGCTATTTTACTTACACGTTTATTTATTCGTTATTTTAAGTAAAATAGCTTAGGTGACAGTAATTGGGTTGGGAGCCAGTAATTGGGTCCTCTACCCTATAATTTACGCTGTTTGTATTCTACACAACTTCATTCGCAAAAGAGAAGGGGAACCACACGTGGTTCACGATGACACCAATACAAATTGATGGATACCTACATTAAATGCCCAAAAATGGCGGGGTTATTTATGTAATTATTTTCAGTTTTATAGTTACATTTATTTATTATTTATAATTACATTTACAGACACGGATACTTTACAATCGTTTGTACAATTTTAACACGCCAACTAATGGTTAATAAAATCACACGACAGTTGCCCGCAAAACTGATCTGTACCATTGCACCGCGATCGGTTGCAGATCGGTTCAATTCAGATCGAATTACAGTGGTTTCGATGGAGGAGGTTTGAATTAAAAAGGTGTGTTCAATGCGTATGCAGTTGTGTTGCGGCGATGGAGGAACAGTCGATGTTTTAATTTGTCAAGGAAACATCCGACGAATTTCCTCGGGTTATACGGTTTAGCCCCACGCTATTGCATGCAAGTCGTTTCGTAGTCACATTTCAGTTGCGTTGCGGCGGTGAACGAACGGCCTTAATTATCGTGCTTGCACGCTGAATTCAAGGTAATTGTAGGATGAGAGTATTTGATTCTCGGGTTTTGTGAAGCTGTACACTAATTTCTGACTTCATATACTTGTTAACGGTTTTAACATTGGGTTTGTATAATACATACTTATTTAGGTACGTGGTTAGGTCAACGATATTAAAAGTTTTATTGTAGTTAATATCTATATAATTCTAATCATTTATTACCACCTTATTGCCCTTTCTCAGATTCGTGGTCCTACGATACTAATATTAATATCAATAGTAATACGAATAATAATAATCATAATAATAATAGTACGTCGTTACTGTACACAATAATATATAAATCATGTAAATTAAATAGCTGACAGATAGTGTCAGGTAAGCGATTATTAATCTAACCTTAATTCAATAGCTACTTAATGCGGAGGAAAGTAATCATGGAAGAGAATATGTCTTACTCTGTCGTTTATATAAAAAAGTGACCAAAAAATGAGGCGTTTTTTAGTCTCTTTTTGGTCCCACGCCAATCCCATATCCACGCTAACCCTAACCCCTGGAATTAATTGTTTAAATTATCGGACTGACATAAAAGTTCGTACATCGAAGCGTATAAGGTGACGCGTTAACGAATTTCCACTTCTTTCACCTCTCATATCTGAAAAACTAATTGTCACCTCAACTTGAAAATGTCATGAGATTGGTGTCTCTTCATAAGGTATCGTTTCACATAAAATTGAGTTCCAAAATCGTGGGACAAAAAAGAGACTGTTTCTTGGGTCACTCTTTGTTTCTGTAAAAAAAATGTATTAGACTGTTCGATGGTTAGAGTTATTCCGTTGGTAAATAAATAATGCATTACCCGTTATCTGGTTGACCTTTGAATAATAAACACGAATTAGAAAATTTGTATGAATGCAGAACGATTACAATAAGTATATATGTATTCAAGGTATCCTGTAAAGTGTAACGGATGGTACAAACTGAAAAATGACATTCTGTATAAATCGCACAGGCAAAACGTATTGGCAGTGATAAAATATCTCGTATTGGTTCAAGTAATTTCGAAGGAAAAATTTAATGTGTTGCAGTTTGCAGTTGATGATCTAAAAGCATTCCATAGAACTGTAGCGCTATCATTGCGAGGTATCGTGCGTGATTATCGCAATTCCAGTAATTAAAAAATTCTCCCCAGGCGCCTGCAAACTTCATACGAAGTTTTACGTATCTTTTTATCGCATGCTTATCGATGCGTGATAACGTTGTACGAGCCACACATAAAGTAACGTCACTTAGTACAGGTTCGAACGCTACTTCTACGACGGGCATATACCTACATATGTATAAAATGTAGTATAACTATAATATTAATGAGTAGGTAGAAACGGAGTTATTGAAGGTCCTTGATGACGAAGTTGATAGACACTTACACGAGCTGTGTAAACTTGTGTAGGTACTAGCAAGTAGTAAAGCGAGAAGATGAAATAATATTTAAAAAAGGTGTTTTTGGTTTTCACTGATCACACGTGATTTGGTTGTCAAAGGAACTAAGATAATTTTCAATTCTTTTTCATATCGAATTAAAATACATCTACATAAGTAGGTGGTTATATTTAACTGTCTGCAAATTTATTTTAGTTTTTTAAAACGCAGGTCAATAAAATGAACAGAATTTTTAAAAAATTGAATTTCATGTTTTCAAGTAGTTTGGATGGTATTCTATATACCATTCCATCTAAGAGTAGACCTACGCCCCTAGGAGTCTACTCTTAAGTAAAATGCAGTATAGGTATGTATTTTGAAATCTGCACTGTTGTCATTAAAAAATATATATATATATAATGATGTTTTAATATTAGGGTAGTACCTAAACAGCTAGATATATTTCAAGAAAATTTGAAGGAATAAGGAACCAGTTATCGTTAACTTCTGTTTGTAATTAATTATAACTATTGCAGATTGTCGTCTCCTAATCTTTAGAATCACCACTTAATATCTTCACTACGTCAAACGATTCATCATTTATTACGTAATCGAAAGGATCGATAAATGATTCCTTAGTATGTAGATTAGATAGAACTGATAGAAGTGGCGTAAAGCTTCATGTAGATAATAAAGTGAATTTGCATTTCCCAGATGGGGCTGAATCCACTCACAAATGAATTTTTTCATTCATTTACAGAAACATAAATCTGATTAGATTAAAAACTTCTGAATCACAAATGCGGTCTGTTTAGTTGTACTTATTACATCACATTAAGAATGTCCTTTATATGTATGTGTAGTAGCTACTTCTATTCCAGTTAAATCCAAAGGCACCGGTTAAAAAGTGTTTCAGACGTTTAAATGAAACATAATTTATAAATGATGAGTTCGAAAAGTATACATAACTGCTGTATATGTATGTATGTACGTTATATACAGTTGCACCGGGTTAACATGATAAACTCCGGTTAGGTTGATACAAAATCACCCCCACTACCACTTTTTGCTTATTTTGGATGTGGGAACTTTGTGTGGGAAAATTGTCAAGTTCCGCATTTCTCATTAAATGTTCACAAAACTGACACCAATCGATCCCTTGTGTTTTCCAAATGGAAGTGATTCCAAAGCCGACATAATTCGGCCTATAATTAACGAAATTATATATAAAATTAATTTTTAAAATTTAAAGTCTAATTTTACTTACTTTAATTTTAATGGTAGTGAATCCTTGTAAATTGCTATATAATGCACTAGTGTAAATAAAAGATTGAACATATTTATTAGTTTGACTGAAAATTATTAGTATGTCCATACTAGGAAACAACACAGTCATCGATTAAATTTTTCCAAAATTGAACAAAATCGCCTATCGGTGTTACGTAATTACAAATCTTAGATAAAATACTTCGTTACCTGTTACATCATCGCGTAAAAGGAAACATTAAGGCAGCACTTGAAATGCACAAAGAAATATGGAAATGATTAGTAAAGCCTGCTACTAGACGGATCTTCAAAAAACGTGAATTTTCTTGATTCCATGATACATGTGTCTCACGTGTGAACGTCCGCCAGAGGTGATATGTTGTTGTGATTGGTGCAGGGAAGAGTTTATTGTTTCGGTATAATATGTAGGGGATAGTTGAAAAGTAATGGGAAAAGAGGTACAAGAAGATAAGAAAAGAAAATGGAGGAGGAAAATAGAAAGAAGGACGGGTATAACTAAAGGAATACAGCAGGGATGTGAGAAAAAATCTCATATAAAAATGCATCAAAATACTTAAGATTGTATGGTGCAAGTATGGGAAAGAAAGATAACAAATTGTGAAAAAGTGTAAACATGTTAAGGGAGATTAATCGCTTGAACTCGATTGGAAGTTACAAAAATACGATTGAAATCTTTTTTTATGCTTCAAGGGTTTACCGTGATCTTTTTTTACGAGTACCTTATCTGTAGGAAACCCATGTGCGGGTGATTATGAAAGTGGTGTCAAAAAATAAAAAAATTGAGATTTCTCTTATTTTATGTGATATTGAGTTATATTTCGATATTATGAAAGAATTGTGGCAAAATTGCTGTTAAGTAAACAACGACATGATACTGTCACTTTCATAATGAGCCACGTCAGTTTCACGTTCACTTGGATAGTGGTGTAATCATTGGTTCTTTGTAAGTAATTTGTGATAAAGGCAATAATTACACATTTTTGTATTATGTATTAACCTTGCAATTAGACGTGGGTCAGGGAAGGAAAAGAAGAAAGAAAATGTGAAATATTTCTACTGAATTCTGCTGACAATATGAGAAATGTTAGGAGAAATAGTGGTAAAGAGTACATTACCAAAAAATGGTAAAATTTTTAGTTGCAAAGTATTTGAAACTAAATATTCCTTCGGTCCGAAAGAATGCTTGGATTTATTAATTGGGAAGACCGAAAAGTTACGTTTGAGCGCTTTTGGAATTTGGAGGACATTCAAAGAAGAGCATATATGTTGTGAAACATTTTCTTCAATAAGGGGAAAATATTTTTTAATACGCCCAAACGCAACAGTCTAAGTATTTCGAAACATAAATTACATGTGACCCTTTTTATACTGGAAAAATTGGCCTAAAAGTGGTGGGGATGTGTATGATCTCGGTTTTGGTAAGAAAAATCTGGTTACGTCGCGTCACCGCGTGGGCGATAGCTGTACTCAGGCGTGTGCATTCTATACCCCCCAGGAGGGTTAAAAGAATAACGGAGGGAGTCTCTAATCTCCATACATAACAAAGGTGTTGAGTTTCGTAGGGAACAGATGAATTTTGAGAAATTTTTTATAAAGAATGTAACTCTTCTAATTATTCCTAATTCCTAGCATAACTTATAAATCAGATTTTTGTATTTAAAAATATTTAGTTTTTGTACAACTTTAAAAAACAGTAGATATTATTATGTTTGATTATGAAAATATACATACATATTTACATTTTATGCGCACAGACGTTACAAAGGGGTTTATAATTTATAGGGTGGAAAGTATGTAGGCACAAAATTAATTAAGAAATGATGAATGAACACAAGGCGAAAAATTAACGTTATCACTATTGAAATCCATTTTCCGTTTTGAGACTCTACTGACTTTCTTCCTTCTTTAGTACTTACCTAATTAACAGCACACTATAACACTGTAAAATAAATAAACAAGTGACTATTCAAAGCGACAAAGTTTATTGTAAAAAAAACGTGTAGCAATAAACTAGCTCCCGTTATAAGTTTTCTAAAGTTGCATGTAAATTTCATGTATTCAAATTGTTTTTTCTGCTTTATTTACGTCTTACATGATGTTTATGAAGATTGTATATGCGTTTTTTTGGACATTCATGTGTCAATTAATGTGCATACATAATCCTATATTCGACAAAAAATAGTGTCCAGCTCTGTACATACAAAGAGCAGTAAGTACATGCCTATACGGACTCCATCGCTACGAACGGACGAGTAGAATATGCCTGTCAAGTACAGACCAGGAATTTTAGAGAGGGTACAGAATTCTGTGATACAAAAGGCACGTGAACAGTTGGGATACATATGCATATGGAAATTGAACGAGTCTACTTACAATACCCTTTCTAGATATTGAAATAAGCATATTATTGGGTGGTCGTTTACGTTAGTTTATCCAGCAAATCACTTTCATTACCAAAATCGACCTGTTCGTCGCTAAGAATTTTTTTCTTTTTTACTTTTTACACTAGGAACTATGTATAAATTATGAAACACACACCAAGATAATTTCGAAATTTTCACTCCACTTCAAATGACACTTCAAATAATAAATTTAATTAATCTCAATTTAATATGATACAAAATCGTTAGATGATTATTATTCATGGCCAGATAAGCTAATAATAAAACACCCCAAGTATCACAGCGAACTTTTTATGATAATTAATAGCATTGCGGGGAACGATTAGGTTTAATGGATGCATTTGACAAACAGAGGGTTAACTGCTAAGTGGTACAGTCCAAGTTACATACTATCTAGATCTGCAGCGTACGCAATTACTGCGCACGTCTGTGATGTCTGACTGAGAGAGTCTGTCCTGTTATTTTCGTTCAACTAATTCCGTAAAAGTATCGAAGTACTTGAAAAGTAAATTTCTTCTAAGTGGGAAGTCTCGTTAGAAATTAGGTGGGATCGATGGTCATTAATATTCGTCGTACCGTGTTCATATAGCTGACAATGAGAAGCGAAGGAAGTGGTGAATGGTACGTTTGATTTTTCATCCGGTTGGGCGGTGCGATAGAAAAACACGTTACTGACAATGAGCAGCACGGCATTAGCAATGCTGAATGCTGATGCCCTCGAAGACTAGACTACAGAAATGACCTACGACCTCCGCATATTTATTTGATCTCCTCTCTGTCCCTCTTCCTTCTTTTGTTCGTACATGTGTTCCGTGTTGTACGAAGTTGTTACGCGACGGCCAGTGAGATTCGCGTTACGTTTGCGGTCCGCGAGACCAATGCGACGCGACGCGACGCGACGTGGACGTCGAGAAAGGTCGTTATTGCGGACAGCTCCGGGCCCCCGGGTCGGGCACGTAGAAATTCTGACGTAATATCGCGATACGACGCGTTACGCAACCTGCGAGTTGCGCGATGGCCCAAAAAGCGCAAACTCCTTGTGTCTTTACGGGGGAGTGGGGGAAAATTGAATCGATAATTTCGAAAAGGGGATAGGTCCCCAAAAACAAATTTTACGGGAAATTAAATAAATGTTTAATGCTCATAGAATTAATGTTAGAACAATCAGACTTGTCTGTAATATTTTTCGATCGATACATAATCAGATATCGCGTGTTTAGTGAAATGTCAGTGATTTTAAAAATTCTTGAGGTGGTCAAATTTCAGTTTTTGTTGTTTGGCCTTATCCCCTTTTCGAAATAGGTGATCTTGAACGCGGAATTTGAGAAATTATTTAAGTGCACAGTGGAGGCATCCTTCACGCTTTGCTGTAGGCCAACTTGTTAAAGCTTCATAAAAATTCTTGAATTCGGACGGGACGTAGTATATATGTTATATCTTCGGCGCCTTTAAAGCACGAAGATTTGTTACCTTTCTAAAGAAAATGCAAAAACGTTAATATCGCCAAAAACAGGACTTATCCCATTTTCAAAATTATGGATTCAATTAGGATTGAGGGTACATACATTTATTGGTAGACACATTACGATATCAAAAATGTGAAACATGGTTCATATTTTATTTGAAACCAAAGGCGTAGATCGATTAAGGAGATTATGAATACCTATACAAGATATTTACCCCAAAAATCTACGAAATCGTAGTTCCTTCGCGTCAAATATATCATGCTTGATAAATGTCAGGATGAAAAAGTTAGTTTACATTTAATAGCATTGAATTTGCATGGGATGTGTAGCTTCTTTAGCATGAGTGACTTTCGAAATGTTAATTATATCATTTGTGGACAAATACAGAATAGTTTTGAGCCTTATGCATGTATGTGTATATTGTACGGGGTATTAAAAAAGTGATGGTCACTGTTTTCAGGGAATCCACACCTCTGGATCAATGGACATTTGTAAAAAACTCTTGCCGCAAATTTGTTTATAACATTCACCCTTGAAAGCAGTGCCAATTACGTTTCTAACACCCTGTATAATATTATTTTGTTTAAAGAAAGAAGAAGTTATTTTTAAAGCGTCATGACAGGGAAAGAATAATGGAGATTTATTTGAAAAATACTTAATGTACCACTTATACATGTAAATGAACGTAATAAATGTCAGGTGTCAGATATACCTACCTATCTGTAATTTGTAGTTTCTTGTATGGTTGCTATAGTATATATTTAACATAAAATTTTCTGGCTAATAAATTTAACAGGTATTTTAATTCATTTATTAATTATTAGAGTAGGATTACACTACATATATTATAACATGCTTTATGAAACTTAGAAACTTGAACTCAATATTGTAAGATTTACTCTAAAAGACGCATTATAACAGCTCGTACGTACATACATAAATTTACCATTGTTTAAAATATTGAGAAAATTCAAGAAAACGTCACATAGAAATCCCAGTAAAAAATATCCTACTTATGAAACTCAACAGGTACCTAGGTCACGATGTGCACGAATACATTATGTTGTGAAAATATGTGTCGCTAAAATATATATAGAATTAACTCTCGATATTCTTAAAATGCCGTATTTAAATGCTTTAAATGTCATTCAAGATTTGCACTTAATTAGTTATTTATCAAAAGCTCTTTAAAAAATAAATATCTACGTTTCGTTTTGTCGACGTAGGTAGGTATGCCAAGAAATACATTCATGAGTATACTTTTTGGTGTGCTAGAAACTATTTTTACACCGTAATTCCATGAAAGATTGCATTGGATAAGATAAGATAAGGTAAGATTTACCCTCGATATACCACTTTTGTGCGGCCTTTTTCCATTTTAAAACGAGTAAATGTGATATAAAATTGAATCGTGTACATTATACCTAGGGATACGTTTATTTGCGAATTAATCACACAAACTTATGAAACCGTGTATTAGAAAAAACTTGATAGGTTATCGATATTTTTACGTAATACCTATCGCGTAAGACGTAGCTATGAATGGAGAAAATCATTACCTATAAATTAACAGATCTATCATATATTTTATTACCGAGTTTGTCAATTTTTTATGAAAAATGAAATATTCAGTGCTAAATAATATTGTATTCACAGTTTAGGGACATATAACATTCATTAAAATAAGGTCTTTATTAATATGATACAATATTATAAAAAAATTTTAACTTAATTTTTCCATACATCTGTCGTTTATTAGGCTACACTTTCGGATCTCCATAAAGTTTCGAACATGTTTGACTATTCTACGTGTTTTTTAATTTTGCAATGGTAGTTATGAATTTACAGTTTACACTCATGGAACGTAAATAGCTGTATTGAACTAATAAATGCACAGCGTACTATAGTGTTTGTATTATTTTAATATTATTATGACACCAGTTTTATTGCCACTGAACGTTCTATGTATATATGTACAATTGACCCTTCATTAGTGCTCACAACTGTATTAAACTGCATAGTTTGCTGAAATGCATTTCAGCGTTATTTTAAATATTTAACAGTGTTTGCTTTTAGGACTGTTCTGATTTCAAAAATTTCATATCGAGACAAATCTTTCATTATAGCGAATGAAAAAATTCTCACTATAGAAGCCAATAATGTTAGTAGAATAGTATTAGACAAACACTGAATTCCATAAGCAGGTACAATAATATTGTAAAAACTCATTTGATCCATAATCAGACAACAAAATATTTCAATGGAAAATGATGATGCCTGTTCAAAGAAAATAACGCGTAAACATTTCACAATAATTTCCAAATCAAATAAGATAATGTGTCACTCAAATAATGCTTCAGCCTGCTAGGGGAGAATTGCCGAAATCGTACCTGATCAATTTCTTTGGAAATTACTTTGTTATTATTGAAAGGGAACAGCATTTAACACTAAAAATATGAAATGAATGAGAAATAAGACATAAGTAGATATAAACAAAAAATTGCCAGAGCATATTTTCTATTGTGCGTGCTACAATTATTTAAACATCAAGCTACAATTTCCAATATTGACTTGTGTAAAAAGTTAGTGTCAAATAGAAAATAGGAAACATAGACATAAAATACCTTAAGTGGTAGAGACTTAGGCAACTCTCCCCTATAAATTACCTTTGTGTCTCGTATTTTTCGTTTGCGTTGCTGACGTTACACAATATTTTGGTTCAGACGCGTGCCGATTTGCCAAGCTGAAAAACGATCGTGGTGTCAGAATAGCATTTTAGGGTCCGATTTCATTCGAGACACGTCGATAACGCTGGACCAACGGATCTCTTCTCGTACAGGTCGTGGATGAAAGTCGAATAAAGTGGATGCAACATGGTCGTTCGATTCGGCGTTATTGCACCAGCTTTCTTGCTACGATAAGAGAATCGGTTGTAACGAGGCGCGATCTGTCAGTTTCCGGGGTTGAACAGACTGCGCGAGCAATTTGAATCGATCGAAGAATGTGGACAGGCCAGCACTTGGTCACATTTTTCCTCCATCATACCTGAGATTCATATAATATCTTGCAAAACACTGGAATTTGAAATATTAAAACGCCTGTAGAATTTCTCAGTTATTCTAGCAAAAATATTTTACAAGCAATATTTTATAAACTTGAACGGCTAACGGACTTTGAATATTTTTTTCTCCACCCAGAGATAAGGTTTTATACATTATAGGTACCCAACAAGCGTATAAAATAAACTGGTTGACGAGAAGAGAAAATCTAAGTTTTGTAGTGAATACCTTGCAAATTTATTTCGAGGGAATATTGTAAAAATATAAAGGTTGTACTTACAACTTACAGTGTTAATACTTATTAATGCTGATGACATGAATTATCGAATTTGCAGCATAAAATGTTTGTTAAAGAATGTGTTTACATTACGTCACATTGGAATTATGTCCTTAGGTAAAATAATTTAACTTTAATTAATATTAATATACACCAAATAAAAAAAACCGAACCAGTGCACCAAAACCATCTCTTCTAAAAATTTACAGTCGAAATTCAATTTACACTATTTAATTAATATTGTACAATATAAGCGACGAATATTATAACAATCCTTAGTATGATAGTTTTTATTTACCAGGTGTTTTTTTTTAAATGCTCGATATATACTATACATATAGGTGTGTTACTTCTCAGACAAATGGTTCATGAACCTAACATCTGCGCACCACACTTACTGCTTTATTTTCTATACATAGGTATAAATAAATGAGTACGGCTGACTGTTTGATTACATGTAATCGCGCCATGATTTTAAAATGGGGTGTTCCCTAAATGCATAACTGGCTTAGATTAAGAATATTGTATGTACATATGTATAGGCACTTCGAAGTTCCAACACTAAGGGAAGATCTCTAAATAATATCAGTAAAAAGAGAAATTGCGAATTACAGTAGCTAATATTCAAATAGACCACTAAATCACCCTAACATATTATATAACTAAACAATTAATTGATGAACCTCGGGCTATGTACTCGTAGACTCCAACGCTTTAAACTTTAAACCATCAAACAACATAGGTAAACAGATTTTAACACCAACGTGGTACTGTTTTTGTTTTATGGGCGAAATATCTATAATTTACTATTGTTTAAGTTAAAATCAATGTTCAAACATTTACTTATTGTTTACCTATTGTACCAGATGGCAAGTAAATGAGGATTATAAGTAAATAAAAGAAAAGTTGCCGGTCTTGAGGTACAGAAACCACGACGACCTTGCCCTGTTACAAACAGTTTACTGACCCACATTCTTTGCTTAACAGATATTACTAATGATTGCGACAGTTCCTTGAAAGACACTTAACATTTGTAGTATTATACTCTTGGCAACGTATTGCAAATATGGATAATACAGTGTGAACGATTTGTTGCTTCTAATATTTAATAATACGTCACATTTCTATATCTACTTTAAATTAAGTATTTTCATCATTGTCATTCACTTATTCAATGCCAATAGACTTGGTAAATTATTTAAATAATATAAGGTTATAACAGCGTAACGGGAATATGTATATAAAATAAAGTAAATATATATTAAAACGGTCCCTTTTCCTTGAAAATAAGTTTAATCCTAAAGAATTTTCGGCAGATGCAAATATTTGTTAGTAGCAGAGTTGGATAGAATTTTATTCAGATGACGAGTAACCAATAACTTCTTTTACTCGAATAATAGGAAGTCGAAAAATTTTCATTCGGATAATTATTTATTCGTCATTTGCATTATTTTTTGATCTTATCTTTTTATTATTTGCCTACTAACATACTCTGCATTTGTTATTTTGTAAAAACAGTTAAGGAGTGATTTTTCAAACGGTTGTATTTTTATTTTTGATCTTGAAGCAAATTTTCATGGCATCGTCATGATAATCTTAAATTACATCCTCTACGAATGGCACAAAACTCTAGAAAATAGGTTTATTCCTGTTTGAAAAATTGAAGTGAAAATACATGTTTCATACAAAAGGTCTTGTTCCAAGTTTGTCTGGTGACATAGTGAAATAATTTTTTAGTCTGAAAGAAAACGGACATATTTCCTGTGCTCATCTAGGAAATTGTAATGAATTCGAAACAAAAGGAACTTAATTTTATAGGCTTACCCAATATATACTAAATTAGTTTAAAAGTGTACCTACTCTCATGGTATCTTTAGACTTAAGGTGGTTGACCCAGTTGTCGATCGGTTTAGACGTAGTCGTCGATCACTTAAATATTGAGATTTTATAAGGTTTTTGAACAATATTGTGATGATATATGTAGGTAAAGACTCTTAAATATTAATTTGCAATTTTGTCCTATACACAATATTGTTCAAAAACCTTATAAAATCTCAATATTAATTCAAATGATCGATGACTGGGTACCGATCGACGACTGGGTCAACTACCTTATACCTACGTGGCAAAACGTTTGTTTAACTATACACATATTTACTTCACTTACTAAGCGTTTGCAACCTTTCAACTTTAGTTGCTTCCACTTTTTTACAAAGACAAGCAAAGTAATGTGCACGTTACAAGACTACGTACTTATTTCTTTTTAAATAACTATTAAAACAATGTTTCTAAATTGAAAATATTACCGCTATCAAATGGAAAAATAAAATGTACGTGTAAAGTAATAAAAAAAGTAATAAAAAACAGAATTTTTTAATAAACGTAGGTACCACAGTTTCTTGCTGTTATTGAAAATTTGTTCTATGTGGAAATAGACGAAGATGTAAAAGAAAGGAAAGCAGTAAACAATGTTCAATTTTGACTGTCATCGGAAAAGAAATTTTTTTCACAGCATGTAAAGAAAGTGAGGAAGCAACATAGCAGCTACGATTTTTGCATTACGCGTGTTTATTATAAATTTTCCATCATCTTTTGGATAAATAATTATTGGATTTTGATCCCTCAGAACATTTAAAATTATGGTGTAAACAAATTGTTCTTTTACAATGACACTTAAAATTTGCCATATCCTACAATTTTGTTTTTCATCGTTTGGGCACTATTGGCTACTATTTCTATCACAGACACGCGTGTTCGTCGAATTCACAAAAACGTCTCACAAGGGATACGACGAGGCACGCGTTGCTCTTTTAGGCGGTTGACATCCATGGCGCTCGCGCCTTTTGTTTCGCCGTGAAATGTATGTCAGCGGCAAAGCATCGTTCTTAATTGCTTCGATTGGTTGTCAATAGGAATTATTTTAGGAGCATTGACCACGTGATCCTCGCGGTTCGAGTCGATTTCGTGGCACTCGCGCCGCTGCAAAGTCGTCGCCGTCGTGCGTCGCCGTCCGCGTCGTCGAGGATGCACGGTTTTAACGTTGCCAACTGACATACCAGCTGGCATGCCTTCATCAATTACGGGAAACCAGTTTGTGCCACGATAACGGGACTATTTTTTCTTTGTATTACAAACTGCCTGTCAGGGCTAAACGATAATCGTGAAATTAATAACCGATACGTTAAGTGTGTGTTAGCACAAGAAAATCTTGTTTTAAGATTTACCGTAATGGGCACTATGAACACGTAAAAGAGCAGTCAAGCTGAAACTTCCTTCGCTTTGATCTAGACAGAGACGAAAGTTATAATTAGCGCAACAGTTTGTAGAAAATAGTAGATAATAGTGTTCACTAATGACTTATCAGAAGCAGACTTAGTGTCTTCGTTTTATCAACCACCGCCGATGCATTTCTAAAAATTCCGGACCGGGAATAGAGTCTATATGTGTGAAAGTGTGCGAACATATGAAACATCATTTTTTCAAATTCGAAAGTCTAACTGTATGATGACATAACGGAAACACTATTTAATTTTTTAATTCTTCTCTTAGAAGGACGAGTCATACTCGTGCCCTGGGGCAAATTAAGTTTCCTATAGGTAATGGAGTCTAATAAAAAAAAGAAGGCGGCAGAAAACTTATGTTCTGAACAAACTTTAATCTATTCAGTTTTTAGTAGTTTGTTAATTCATATTTAGATAATCTGTTCTTTTTTTGGTCATTGAAGTTAATTTTAGCGGCTTTTATGGAATTATCATAGAAGTGGAATGAGAAGGGGTTAATTGTCAATTTAAAGCTTGGATTACATAGAACAGAGGTAAAGAAAAATTGGTTGCAATAAATTGCAACTTTCAGCATAAGAGCATGTTTAGTAATATCATGCATGGTACTCCAAAGAAGTAGTATGCGCGATAAGATTAAATAAAATTTTTATAATTTTGGTTTTAATTTAATAAGAAGATTTTCAACGCAATTGCGAAATTTTCCTGAAAAACTGAAACTAATTATTTTATAACGTCAGTTCTTGTCTATAGTATGTAGTCAGTAATACATTTTCTTAAAAAAAAGAAGTAAATCGATAGTACAATTCTTGTCAGGAAATAATGTAGTAAAGTTACATTAATCGTCTACGTCTATGCCAAAGATATAGTAATTGTCGAACGTTTCAAAGAAAGACTTGTTCTTACATTGGAGACTTAAAAAACAATGTTAATTTCCGCACATTTCTGTAGACATTGAAGTGTGAACGTGAACAGTGAACAGTGAACAGCGAACACTGTGAAATGAAGAGTCGATCAACTGCAGGTATATGCAACAAAATTGGAAAATTTATTGTTTCGAAGATAAAAGTTTTATTCTATATCCAGGATAAAATTTTTCATGAACAATTATCTGGCTTCTGAATACTCCACGTATAAGTTGATGGGATAAAGTTTCCATAAGATGTCGGAAATTGAAACTGATCTGATCAGATTAAAACAAGGCAAGCTGCAGTCAATAAATAAATTCGACTCCTCCCTCTATAATTGTTATGGTATTTATTTTTGTAACGTCAGTTTCCTTTCGTTGTTAGAAATATGTTGTCTTGATCATACAAGGAAACTGTGATCGCCGATTACAATACTTTTTTAAGAGTACAGTATTACTTTCACTTATTTTCAAGCACCGTTGAGCAGGTTTCCTCGACAATCTTGCCCAACGATTCCGCTTTACCGATTACCTTTTCATTTCGTAACTGAGCCACTAGCTGGACAAAAGATCAAAATAATTACCTCGAGTAATTATGCGCTTTAGTAGGTTTAATTAGTATAAAATCAGCATAAATTTATAAATTTTAATCAGAAACTAAGTAGAAATTCTATAGTTGTTGTTGCAACTACATACATCATCTCGTCCTCTACACCGACAGCTTTCCTTCTGCCTTTCTATTTGAATATGCGCAGTAACAACACTTGCCCTGTTTAAACAGTGCCAGAAACTATCTGTTAGTAATAATTACATATTTCTCTACTTCATTACATTGAACTGTTGAGGTGGCGCGATATTGTATCATGCATGATAGTGTGCCCAACAAAAAATCTCGTTGTGCATTCTTTTTTTGGCGTAATAAGTAATCGTCTGGTCAGCACCGCGGACGCGTCTCAACCGATTTTCCTGTCGCATCATTCGCAGAAGCACGATTGTAGTTCCGTGCGTTCGAATTTTTGTTGTTTCTCGTCTCGTTCCGATTCGTTCCACGGGCAGCACTAAGTGGGAAGGCGAGTTGACCAAAGCGAATACGCGATTATTGGAAGTCGACTGACCAGCCTTGATGTATGTACCGAGTCCGATTTTTAGGCAGTTACAGTTTGCTAATCGTTTCGCACGATCAGTCTCTCTCTCCCTCTTCCTTCCCCTCTCTCTCCCTCCCCCTTAAATAAATATTGATATAAAAGTAGGGATGAATAATTAATGCCGTTCGAATACTTTTGTGCTCCTGTTTCAGTACATCTTTGCAATAAACGTTTCATAACTTCAACTATATCACAAATATTATCGGATTCATTTCAAATTTGGTATATATAATCTCGATACTTGTGTCTTATAGTAGTTACAACATTACTTTTAGAACTTCAGTCTAACATGTATATTTTTATTGTTTACAATTTTAAGAGCGAGCGTTCGAATACTTTCGTGGCTCCCTGTACATACATATAATTTCTTATAGAAATGCTAGCTTTTAGATTTCAAGGTCGCCTTGAGTTTCTTTTCTTAAAAGACATATGTATGTTTTTATTTTTGTATACCTGGATACTTTTACAATAGGGAGGATATAAATTTTTCATGACCTTGGGGTGTCCTTGACCTCAATAATTTGTTTGAAATAGAGCAAATGTTGAATTCTTCAAATTACTATTCCTATAAGTGAAAAAAATAAAGTATGACTTAATTATTAAATACATTCATATTTACAATATATATAATACTAGGTTTAATGTCAAACAAAATTGAAATTGATTTCGAGATCAAAAATTTAGTTGCAGATGCATTCGATTACTGTCATCAGTTTCTAGTTGTAGGCAGGGCCTAACGATATGATAAATAATAAGATTTTAACAATTTTGTGAAGACTGAAAAGGTGTTTTTTATTTGAACAGTTCATAAAAATACAGACTTTCGCTTTCTTGACGATGTTCAAGATCGATGATGGCCAAAAATAATGATATTATCTCATAAAATTTCTATTAATTACTCGCGGCATTCATGCCGGAAAAGTATGCGAGTTATATGATCTAAAATCAAATTATGTTTGAATGCATTACCTGCTTCCTAATACTAAATCATTTTCTCTAATTACCCCGTTAGTAACAGAACGTTGGTTACTTATTTAAAAAATAATGAATTCGTCCCGCGTAAATAAATATGCTAAACTTCATATACCCATATCTACGTATGTCCCACATTTTCCGTTTAATCTAAAATTTTACTGAAATATCATATCCAAGAGTCCGTTGCGTAGCTAAAAACGACCTACAAAATAACATTGAATTGAAAGTACTAGATATACCTATCCGTCGACAAAGTTTTCTGGAATTTCTCTTACCTCTTCCCAAGAGATAATTATAACTCAAGTTGTCACTAGTTATAACTCAAGATTGAATCTTCCAACGACACGATACAAAGTACAATCTAAGCTCACAATCAGACTTACTGCGATCGAAATTCCAATTGCCAAGGATTCTCCAAGATCAAGATCCTCGCGTATCCATACGCAAGTGGGCGTTATTGGCAGGACGGGGGGATACGAAACAGGCAAAAAAACACGAATTGGTCGGTCAATTACTTTTCTTTCTTTCGTGTTCCAACGATTCCGATGGGAGGAGATCTCGCAGGTAGATACTTTCGACTTCCTCGTACTGAAAGGTACACGACCTCCTGAAACGACTTCTGGAATCGCTGGCTCTCTTCGAAGCACGTGGTTAACTGGACCACGAGGCCGCGATGGTACCGTTAAGCACGCAGCCGGCAAAAAGCCAAGCGAGCCATAACCAAAGCGGGCGTGTGTATGCTCCTTGTTGGCTTCTTTACAACTTCGAATTTCCTGCTTGCTGCTGCCATAGATATTGTCAGCTCCCTTGCCTGTCTCGCGCCGCGCGACGACGTGGATAGAGCAGGTACGCGTGATTTCTTTGGCCGCCATTCTCGAGCTTCATAGCAACACAGCACACCAGCAACTTGCGGATGCGCAACATCTACGAGATGTCGGTTTAAATCCCTATGATTATTCATTTCTGGACCAAATTTTTTTATCTTAAATCTCTATAAAATTGGGGACTAAATAAATTTGGCCCCACCCAAGTATCATTCAGAGTAGGGTAAAGGACCTAATTACTGGCAGCCAACTCAATTACTGTCACCTTAAGCTATTTTACTTAAACGTTTATTTTTATTTATTCGTTATTTTAAGTCAAATAGCTTAAGGTGACAGTAATTGGGTTGGCTGCCAGTAATTGGGTCCTTTACCCTATATACGAAAAGTTGAATAGAATCATAATCTTGACAACACGTTCAGAAATCTTTGAAATCAGTGTGGTGTACCCTCATTTTTTGTATAATTACCCTCTTCTGTTTCGATCATTTATTTTCTTTGAATATTTCAAATTCACCAGTTGCGATTCATCGTTTTTATTTTCACTGAAACGAGGCCACTAATGCATGAATGGTATACGTGCTTCTACGGAAATTTAATACAGGAGCATTTGATTTTTAGATGCATATGCGATCTTAAAGTTGGTGTATTGAGGTTATTCTTAGCGTCAGGTGTACAACTGTCTCGACAAAATGGCGAAATATTTAAAATTCTGCAGAAGGAACTTAAATTTTAAATATAGGTTAATAATTAATTATAAAAATGTAGAAAATTTTCTGTGACCACTGATTTCTCGCGAGAACGGTAAAGTAGAAAGTAGAAAATTTAACTGTTGAGAAATCACCGTGAAAAAGATGCACTATCATAATTACTCATCTGTTGTAGAGTCTAATCTTTCGTAATTCCTGTTATGTATGTAAGGTACAGTTCGAGAAATTCATGAATCACAAGACACTTACTTAGAAACAAGGAAAATATTCGAATCGTACTCGCTTTATTTTTTTATTCCAGTGGTAAAACAATTTAGCTCTTTCGCAAATATTTTTGTGACTCCAAAGGGCCTCAGGATTGCGGCACTCATTTCTTTATTTCCCTCATATTTTGTCCGTGACTTTGACCACGAACTGTGTGCTTCTATGTATGTACGAAAAGTTACGTCCATTAGTAGAAAATCTATTTTTTTTTCATATACCACAGAAAGTGGAGATAATCAAAGATTAAGAGATAATTTGGCTGTACATACTTTCGAATGGCCCCACTGGCCGATCGACACGAGGTTTGGGGGAAGGGGGTGTGGACCCTAAAATCTAAAATTGTTGCTTCGGGAATTTATTAGTTTCCGAGATATTAATAGAAAAACTTTTAGTATGTCTGTTGATTTATTCCGACATAACACATTCCACTTCCAACTTTGACCCTACGCCCGCTTGCGGGCGCGTAAAGCATGGTAGCGAACCGATGTGAGTTTGGAGATTTGAAGCAGCAACTTGCGAATGCGACCCATCCTACTATATTGGCTCTTATTCTATTAATAGTCAATATTTTAGGGGGTGATTCTAGAAGCCAAAATAAGACGGAAATATAGACTACAATTTTTTAATATCGCGCTTCGTTATCGAGAAAATTGACTTTGAATTGAGCCTGAGAAGCACGCGGACGTACGGGGAACGCGTCCAGCACTTCATAAAACAGTTTGGGGGGCCGGGAGAGTCGGGTAGGGGTGCCTGCACCTACGCCCAAAAAAAATTTCAAAAAAAAATTAACAATAATTTTGTATTACTATTTTGGAAACTAATAAATACCCGAAGCTACAATTTTAGATTTAGAGTCCACCAAACCTCATCTCGATTGGCCACTGGCGCCATTCGTAAGAATATCCGATAATTTTACAAGCTTGGGCATAAAAAGTCATCAACGCGTTAAAAATTGATCGGCCAATTTAATTTGCTCGGGTAGGTACATATGTGATTCTACTATGTGTAATCGTTATTTCGTTTATCGCATTTCAGATGTTCCTGAAATTACGGTGCTGTGAAAGCTACGCCTGATCAAACAAGTCGTAAGTAAGTATTTCGTTATCTGTTTCTACATATTTGTTCCAAAAGATTTCTTTGAAACACAAAGGTATTTGAGTCTATAAATGGCGAGACAGTCAAATATTGGATTTTTGAGTTACTAAGAGGAGGAATCTTGGATTCGGTATTAAAATCTTCTCAAACTAATTGGCCATGACCTGTCAGCACCCACGCGGCCGAACAAGACATACCGAGACTGCTTTGCGCAGTACGTAACTACTTACTTAAGTCGTATTAAACGTTGCGCCTGTTTGCAAAGGCACAGCCGTTGTCACTAGCGTCGAACAGTGGCACACACGCGTCGTTTGGACTTTTGATCGACGAAATTACGTGATGGAATTGTAAACATGCCCGTAATATGTACTGCAACAGATTAATACGTTTGCGATCACATATGTACCTAGGGTAAAGGACCCAATTACTGGCAGCCAATCCAATTACTGTCACCTTAAGCTATTTTACTTAAAATAACGAATAAATAATCATTTAAGTAAAATAGCTTAAGGTGACAGTAATTGGGTTGGCTGCCAGTAATTGGGTCCTTTACTCTATGTCCAATTACAGTCCCACAGATTCCGACTGACTTATAACTGTTGTTTCATATAGTAGCATTGCAATGTTTCCTTTCTTCATACAAAATTTGCATATCTAATCATTCTGTTTACCCCTTGCTTGTTTCCGGTACAATTATTCAAACTCGCTGTTTACCCATCCTGCTCTTGAAACATTTAACTAACTGCATAAAAAGTTGTTATGAAGATGAGAACCTGTGATGATTAATAATAATAACAATGCCACGTTACATACCGCATAAGAAGTACCTACAATAAAAAGTAAAGAAAATCGCAGCAGAAATAAATAAAATAATAGGAAAAAGGGCAAGATTGAATGGAGATGAACTATGTTTACGATTCTTCTGCCCTTTTGTGCTTTTCGCTCCACACTGCATTCTATACTTAATGCAGATTATTCGCGGTATCGTATCGATAACAAGAGGCATTTGTTTTATCTCGTAAATGGTAGTGGAAAAATTGCATGGCGCACAAAGAGGGCATAGTACGGGCGGCCTCATCCACAAGCGAACGTATTTATGTAGGTATGTAGGTACGAAATTTTTCGTGCGTGCGACGACGACAACGATGACGACGACGATTCTCCTATTTTTATCTGACCACGGCAATATATATGTATAGGCAAATTAGAATTACCATGTGACATCATATTGTAATGTCGGCAATACGGACAGTATGCAAAATAATGCAAATAACGTGCCGAAAGTAGCCGGCATCCCTCCGGTCCTTCTATCTATAGAACTGCTGTGACGGCGGTTTAGCAGTTGAAAATGGCATTTAAAGGCAAGAAAAAAAGCCACCAATGCTGCGTCGTTCGCGGGCTTGCTCGACCTCGGTTTCTTCGGTGAAAGTTCGGTAATTTTGGAGCAGATGACAATTTTACTTTGCTTTCGTTTAGATAGGTGACTCACAAGTGATACTGAAAGTCAGGTGTGTCACTTTTAACACGAGTACCAATAAAGCAGTTAAAATTACTGGTTTCTAATTTCTTATAAAGATTAGTATAATTTGTGACGGTGCATTTTTTATCATTTTCAATGATTTGTATGATTTGCAGTATGTGAATTATTATATTGGTCAATTTATCCCCGTCCCTTAATACATAAAGTGTTTTGTTATTATTATTAAGTTCAACTTTACGTATTTAATTTTATACTGACTTTTGCTGGGAGAATCTGACTTGCTTGTATGAAATGAACTGCCTCTTATCACTACCCATAAGCTGAATATTGTCAAAGTGTCAAACCATTGATAATGAGACTAATCGATTGTGAAGATAGCCGCGTATGTATTACGTTTCTCACTTCGAATTGCTTGCTCATTGGTTTTAATAAAATATGGAAGCTATTGGAAGGAACATTATAGACTCGAATATATGGTACTTGTCCTTGGATGATTATGTGATCCCTGAAAATTATATTAAACACCCTATTCAATACTTTGCTATAAATAAATATTCTGTGCAAATATTGATTACTAATTATTGCATTAAAAATACTTATAATTTAACAAAACACTATACAGTTCACAGTTAAATTTATATGATAAATATAATTGATCTTAATATTTCACAATTGAGTAAAAACAAGTTTATTCATCCCTATTCGATGCAAAAGATTTTAGTGTCAATAATTTTATAAATATATGCTCTTATAGAAATTCAGATGACACATTTATTTATTATGGCGAATTAAAACTTACTTATTGTCCTTTTCTGTAGTCTTTACTATCTTTACCACGAGTAGATAATATAAAAAAATATAATACTAAAGATAATAAAATAAATATGAATGCCTATAATATAATCAGTATTCCTCTCTTTCCTGCAGGTAATTCAGATAAAAAAATGCACCCTGCATCGTTCGTGCTGTCATTGTTCCTCATCCTGCTGAGCCACTCAGGTTGGGCTAATGGGCTCTGCAACTTGAAGAACGGTGCCGTGGCCCAGTGTCACGAGCTCGAAGATGTCAAGTACATCGAGACCTACGACCTTGAATCATTGAGGGCCACCGTCAGCGAGCGCATTCTCCAACCAGACTACTTCAGCAACTTGACCAGCCTCCGACACTTGGACCTCTCAGGTGGCAACCTAGAGCAAATAAAACCAGGAAGCCTCCGTAAATTGATCAACCTAAGAAGCTTGAATCTCGCTGAAAATCGTATCGGGAATTTGGATTTAGACTCTATGGACGGTCTAAATCATTTGCACAGTCTAAACCTTCGCCGGAACAATCTTCGACAACTGCCACTAACCTTGACCCATTTAAAAGTCCTTCGACACCTTGACGTTCAAGGTAACCCTCTAGAATGCAACTGCGCGACCCTCAAAGTGAGAGACTTGCTCCTGAAAAGGGGTGTGAAGTTTTCGAAGAAAATCCTCTGCGCTGGTCCAAGCAGTATGAAAGGGACACCACTGTTTAAGCCAGACGCGACGAGCATCTGCAATTTCGAGGAACAAGATGGCGAAATGCAGAGGGATCAAAGTTACGAGGGATCGGAAGATGAATTCGGATCTGGAGACGTTCCCGAGGAGCTCGTCAAGGAGGAGGAGTGCGAAGACTGCGACAAAATCGAAACACCGTTCCCAGAGGCTCCCGAAATCACCACAACGGAGACTACAAAAGCGGCACAACCTGACATAGACGAAACTGAAGCGCCGCCGGAAGTAACATCAGCTGCCGAAGAAGCAGTGAGCTCCACACCAGTTGCAGATTCCATCGAGAGCACACTAGACAAGGATCAGGAGATTTTCTTCGACTCCGACGAGAAGAAAGATCAGAACGAAGCCACAGAACGAAAAAAAGAGTACAAGGATAACTTGTTTTATCCGGTGGAAGGTTCTGGAGACAGTGACGATGGTTCTGGAGAAGGTTCCGGAGCGGGGATACTTTTCGGCGAATGGAAGAAGGTTGGTGACGTGGAAGACACGAGCGAAAAGGAAGAAGAGTCGACGTCTTTGGGTGATAAGATCATCAGTTCAATATTTAATATATTCTGGAGCACTACAGAGATTCCAGACACGAAGAAGGATCTGGATTTGGAAGGGGAACAATTTATCGATGTATCACCCACGGAAAAATTGGACGAGAAGCCCGTTGTGTCTAAAAACGTCAATTTAAATGAAGCAGCCCCGAGCACCACCGAAATGGCAACAGAAGGCACTGGAGTAGTTTCCACCAACGGAGTTGAATTAGTTGACAGTGACCTACACGACCCGCGTAAGATGGGCGAGGTGAAAGTCGACGAAGAAGATGTGAACGATGGATTGGCTGAAGTGTCCCCAGCGAAGCAGTCGAAGAAAGGAATGGGTTCCTACGTCGTCCTCGCTGCCTTGCTGGCAATTCTAGCAACACTCATAGGCTTCGCTGCTTACAAAGGCAACTTCTGCAAGAAGAAACGAAAACGCGGAGACGTTGAAAACGGAACCGAGCTGAAGGACATGCAGAAAGCTCTGTTAGACACAGAGAACGCAACGCAGCCAAAAATATCTTCCAATGGAAACGTGGAAAATATTCCTCTAGTCGAAGACGCGATCGACCACGATGACAGGAAGACCCCCCGCGATTATCAAAATCAAAGCACTCAAAATGGCACTGCCGATCGTGTGGAGCCAGTGAAGCCACCGCGGAGGTCAGTCAGCTCGCAGGACGATCTAAGAGACAGCGAGACGACTGGTCGGGACGCGAGTTCTGTGAAAGATAATTCATTGTCCGCGAGGACTAGCCCCATAGATCCCTCGGTTAATAACGGTCCGATGGCTCAGCTCTCGGAAGTCAACGGACCACCCTTAAGCCCTGGTGCTCAGAGAGTGAAGATCACCTTGCAAGAGAATCCGGACAGCGTGCCGAGGACGCCTATACTCATCACGAGAACAATGGCTGGCGAGAATCTAGTCAAAACGCCATGAAGTCGAACCGCGAGGGAGTTGATGAGAAACGTGAAATGCTGATCTATCGTACTATCGAAGACGACGCGAGCACGGTTAGGAGGTGGCCGAGAGACAGGAAGCAGTGATCAGCGTGAACGTGTGCTTCCGATTCCGAATGAATTCATAGTGTCCCCAGTGTTCCTAGGCTCACCCGTCATGGCCCCTCGTCGCGATGGACGTTCGCGATACAGCGAGATTAGAATTATTTTCGTGTCTGTATGTCTAAGATGAAGCGGAACTGCTTTTAGTGGAAGATCACGCTGATAGCGTGCGGCTCGGCGGCGATTTGCTTGGTCAAGTGTCAAGAACATTAGGGAGGGACGAGCGATTCAGTGAAACAAGTTTGTACATAACTGCAGATAATATATGTTATATAACCTACCATTACTTCTACAGGATTAATGGATGGGAAATATTTGATACATTTTATATACGTACATATATGAAATATTAGCACACTAGTCAGTTTCCTTAAGGATCTTCCTTCTCATGCAAACTTCAATGGAATTTAACTGAAGTTCCATTCGAATCCTCGGCACTTGGAACCTATCGACAATTCTGATTTGGACGTAATTTATTTTAGCACCGGCGTAACCATCCGCAAATCATGTTACGGCAGTTGTCTCCTTCGGATTCGATTAACGTTAACGAAACGTTAGAATTTTCAGTAAAATACTTTATACGCGTAAGGTAACTTTAGTTAGAAATAAATCTTCCACTGTTTGGCGTTGAATGTCAGTTTTAGAAATGGAAAGGGAATGAATTTTGAGTTTTGTTGGCAGACCTTGTCGTTTTACTAATTAGCTGGAAGGTTAATTTATTTGAAATTTGTACCGTATGAGTATAGAATGAGCATTCCAAATCAATCATATATCATCATTTCTAATAATATTGTTGCCATTTAATAGATGACCTTGTTTCGCGATTTGCAATACTTAAATGTTTTATACAGATTGCGCAGCTGATTGCGTTTAGAATAAATTATTCGAGGAAAATTTAGGTAATCCTCACTGTCATATTTTTGCGAACTTTATTAAGATACAATTAGAGTTTTAACAATTTTATATTTAAAATCATTTGTGTTATTAAGAAGCCCGCTGCTTGCGGCTATTTCGCGAATTTTCAAATCTGTTGAATGATTCTTTACTAACATTTTCGAATCATTATGCGACAAACTCATCTGCACAAGAACACATACATATTTGCAATCTCTACAATATTAAGTATTCTCAAATAATAATTCACATGTTTATCGAAATAGATATTGCAAATGTTTATGTTGGACATTGTTCGAATTTTTTATTGTTCTGTCGTGAACTTGTGTTTATTCATCAAACGTTACACCCAATGGCACAAAACATAAGTAACGCATAATTTTTTAAATTGTTCAACTACATGTATGCACTTTTCTTCGACATCAACCGCGTTCGATCAAGAATAAAAAAATGTTGGGAAAGAGGAAAACATAGAAGATGATTGTTGATTGATAGTGGTGATAAGTATTCCCATTACTTTCCTTACGAGCGTTTCTTTATACCAAATTTCTTTAGGTATGCTTCTTTATACCAAATGCGTGAAATGTTAAGGCATTTAGCTACGATTAAAATGTTAAGATAGGACAGATCCCTTTGTAAAAAATGTTCTCCCAAAGAAACAATGTACGTCCCCGTACAGCAATGATTGCAACATAGATTATTTATTCGTTAAATGTGTAAAGATTTCACACAAGCGGTCAGTTTAATCAGCTATGAAGAGGATTATCTCATCGACACTGTGATTACCGCTGAAACGCCAGAAAGGGGTGATGTTTAATCCTTCGTGATATCATCGACACGTCATCATTATTGTCGCCATTTGCTTTGTTCCCTAAATAGATAAGTTGGCTGTACAGCGTTTACAAGGTATACTTATACATTATTATGAATAAATACGATGACGAAAATACAGTTAACGTAATTGTATATGGAATATATTTTTCAAGTTTAACTTTCGGATGCGAAATAAACTATTAATATTTATCGTTTACCCCAGACCCTACCTATCGATCCTGTTTAAATGTCAGTAAATCAAACTGGTAATTGACTTGTACGAGTTTAAGTAATATCTTAACTATTTATCCTTCTATTATTTAGTATACTTATGTGTAAACAATATACAATGAAAGTGGGGAACATTATTATACAATACAATGGTACGGAAAATAAAATTACGCGGAAAATATTCGGAATATGAGATCATGAGAAGAAATTTCATCCTTGTGATAATTTCCGTTTTACACGTTGCCAGTTGCCTCAACACAAAGTGATAATGTTAAACACTTTTATGCGGATGAAAACTGTGGTAAACCACTTCGTAATGCTATAATATTTTCTAGCCGTGTCTAATGTTTGTTTGACCACGTTGGATATTACTTAAAGAGATTTACATTTTTTCGGAGATCCCATTACAATTTGTTCTACCTCACAGAGTGCGGTAAATGATAGGTACACTGATACGATCAAATAATTGCGTACGGTGCGAAGGCTGACTTTAATCGTTCCCCCGTTGCCGGGAAATTACTGTAATTTTATACAAGTACCTACCATGCTTTCATTCTTGTCAAGATTCGATCCTATGATTTTCCTTTTACGAAGGAAAAACCTTGTCAAACGTTACAAAATATCGGTATACCCACACCTAATTTATCAATATAAGTTTTCACTTTTAACTAAAAAAATATCGTTACAGAGATTAATCTTTCCTATTAGTCTATTTTTATTTTACGACCTACAAAACGAACGTAAAATTACAAATAATTATATTCACTTCACGGTAAGTATGATATATTCAAATATAAAAATACCTACCTACGTTGACTATTTAATTCATGAAAATGAAATGATGGCAAAGCAATGAAAGATAAAATATATATATGATATATTATCAGAGATAAGATATGTATTAAAAGATGCGCATAAATAATGAAATGTAATTTGATAACATTTTTTAAATTTCTTTCTTGAAATTGGGGCTTTAAAAAAAGAATATGAAGATTGTTTTGTGGTATTTAATGTTATCACTCGATTTTATGTAGGAACATAATATCTTGTAAATACGTTTATTACTAAATTTTTCAGCAATCTTTAATGACATTTAAGACGTTACACTCTATAACCCCCTCTAATTTTGCAAATTCCTCCAAACAATACAATAGTCTTAATATTGCAATATCTTGCGTCATAAAAAATTAAGTACCCAATATCACAAAAATCAGTAAAAGGCAGTATACAAAATTAATCAAGTCTTTATTGGACCCTTCGATATCCCAGCCTTCATTCAGTTCATAAGTTTTCTGTTGTCATCGCTTAACAATACCCTAATAATCATAATTATAACTAATAATATATATTATCATTCTGTCGTTTTTACATTCACAAGGAAGGTAAAAAAACATTTAATTGCTGCAACGTTTATAAAACAAACGTTGTTGCCACATGGAAAAACTCTCTTGGACACTTAAAGTTCTGCCACGGTTAGTAAGGCAACAGGTATCCATAGCCGCTTTTAATAGCCAGATGCTTACAAAATATCAGAGTGTAATAACATTTTATTTGAAAGGTTCAGACCATAGATAATTCAGAGTCCCGTTCCACCGCCGATTCTCTGTAACCGCTCTTTGGTTCCTTTCGTAGTTCTCTGATGACGATCGATCTGCTCAAAGGTATAGACTGAAGATCAGAATCCTCATCGTCAGTTGAGTGTCCATCGTAAACTGTGCGCCTTCGTTTCTTTTTTCTTGAACTGGGTGTTTGTGGCCTGGGTCGAACCCTATCTGTTCCTGAGTCTATAGACTCACTTACCACGCGTTGCTTCGCGGTTCTATTCGTCGAATTTGACCTCGAATACCTTTGACTGCCACTCGGTGGTAAATCACTAGCTATGTTACCGGTCGAGTTGTTCCTTTCCCGCCGAATTCGTTCTTGTCGACGCCCTTCTCGCCTGAGCAAATCGTCCTCGCTCTGAATCCTCTTCTTCAGTTTCCTTGTTCTCCTCTGCTTGGTCCTCAAATTATCTGCTGAGCCCATGATACGCATGGAAGATGTTCCTACCGATATTTCATCCAAATTGTCTAAGGACCGCGCCAGTCTAGGCATTTGTACAGCCTCTTCATAACTAGGTGGTCCTATTAATTCCAGAGGATGGATCCTTGGTTCTGGAGTACGTTCAATGCGTTCTTCTTGCACAACTTGAATCCTGCTGAATAAATGTTAATTATATGGATTTACATCGAGAAAGAGAGTTACAAAAATTCAAATGTTTATATCGTTATTAAAAAAATAAATTTCCGAAGAAACGCGCCGAATCACGATTTTATAGTTTATTATTAAAATTGTAATAAAATCTAAGAAATTCTAGAGATTTCTATAAATATAAATGGAATTTTAAAATGTGGGTTCATTTTCTCTAAAGCAACGTAGATTTCTTAGTTATCTTGTATAGGAAATATTACAATCTTTGTTAATTAAACCACAGACGAGGTATAGAATAGACCTGTTACCCAATGCTATTTTCTGTCTCAAGATTTCGGGGCTCATGAGCCCTATTACCATTGCCGAGTCACGTCCAACGTTAGCAGCTAACAATAAGCCTGAAAGAAGAGTGCAGCAATACAAGCGATAGGAATGAAAGTTAGAATAGCGGTAAGAATTTAAATACAGAGTGCGTCGATAGGTTCGTGACAAATTAATACAGCATATTCAGGAGGTCAAGTAGTTGAAAACAGTTCATATAAAAAATAAACATTCTTCAATTATTTATCAATCAGCAACTTTGCATATCCATACAACAGAGGATCATTGTACAGATTTTGCTTAACGGGTATATAAAGTACTTCCTAATGAATTATTACCTTGTCCCTCGGACAGAGGTTCATATGAACTCTTTTCAACTATTTGATATCCTGAATACGCTGTATTAAATTGGCGCCAAACTATCAAGTAAGAGGGAGAGATCCTCTACCTAGGTCTCTCTTCTTCTTATCACTGGTATGTCGGCACGGAACTGACACGCAAATAATAAGTGTGTCCAAACCTTAATCCGTCGCACGGATTGTCCGCCCCAGTGTGGCACCTTCCATAACATTTTTGTTACATAAGGTGCAGATAAATGTGGCACAAACTGGCCCACGTAGGCCAGACATGCACAAAGAGTCGCTCGGAGCCGTCGACCTCTTCACGATTCTGGCCGCCGGGTTAGAGCTGCCCAGAATCGCAAAGAGGTCTCCGGCTCGGAGCAGCTCTTTGCGCACCTCTGAAGTAGTCCAATCGGAGACAAGCCGATTTTATAGAAAAAGCTTAAAAGAATGTGATTACATCAATTTCGAATTTCTATGAACGTCACCTCGAATTGAGAACATAAATTTGTTTATAATTTCCAATGTTGCAAAAATGATTTTTCAATTTAAAAAAATGTATTCACAAACCCTGATCTTTTCCGATTGCAATAAAAGGAGAACGAACCCAATATCCTAAACAGTTTCTGAGATAAAAATTCGTTTTTACGGAACGTTTTCACTAAAATCAGCAAAAATCGCAAAAATCAAAGGCATGTATTTTGTGAACAAATGTGAAACCAGCAAAATGATTAAAAGAAAATCTTCGCCCTAATCTCGTCTGGACTACTTTATACTTCAATTTCATGAAAATTTCTAATATGAAGCGCAAAAATGATTATCCATCCCGCAAAGAACAGATCGCTATATTTAAATTCATTGAGAGTTCAATTCCCACCATAATGAGCGCTATAATCTGTTTCGATACTCTGTTGGCAACGTTGCGGGTGACACGGAAATGGTAATGGAGCTTCAGAGCTCCAGAAAGTCTATTCTATACCTCGTCTGTGCTTCAGTCGTCAGATTATGGGTTGGTAACACAGTTTTGCTGAAGATAGAAAACTTCAGCAAATGTTAGTTCTACCTTTTAGGCGTAGGTACCTTGTCTATGATTTAAACATATGTGGTTTTTCACCAAATGTGTGTAAATGGCATTTGCCATTTGGAAAGAAACCTGCGTCACGTGGAATTTTATTCTTTACTTTTAGTCTCGCTAAATTGTGTCGGCGAAATTGACTTATCTTACTAGTTTTTTTTTTATCGATTTCACTATGAGATAAATCATATACTGCTTTATCTTGAATACAAGATTTATAGCCAGAAATATTATAATTATTGTTTTTGCATTTAGGGCTAAATTATAAGGATAGAAATCTAAGATAGTTTCAATTTTCGCAAATTCGAAACTTTGCGCTTTTTTCGTGATTCGAAACTCTCGAAACACACATAAGAAAAGTATAAAATCACTGAATAAAGAATTGTCTGCAGTGTGCCTCGAGAATTTGTGTATCGTTATATTTTTGTTTATATTTTGTTAAACTGAATAGAGATTTATGCAAAAATTTGGTTGACTTTCGTTCTTAAAGCAAGATATTCTACTTGCAAAAGAGAATCCAGAACAGAAACACTTCAAGTTTCGAGAATTTTGAAGCCTCACGAAGTTTTGGATTCGAGTTTCGAGAATTTAAAAATTAGGTTGGAATCCATCCGTACTAAATTGAATTTCTTGAATGATTTTATCTGAAAAATCTAATTCTAGATAAATACGAAAAAATATTTTTCTAAATTTTTCAAAGTCAATTCAATCGTATGGTCTTTATGTTCCGTAATTTAAATTTTAATATCAACCTCACCAAATTCAATTCATGCAACATCGTTGAAGTTAGTCTGCTAGAATCTAAAGATCAAAATTTGTAGAAAGTTCTATATATTTTTGACATTCGAACAACTGTAAACTTTTGTAATCATTTTGATTATTAGTTTTCTTTTTTCAAAACTCTGTTGAATTTGCCTTTTAACCATTCATAGTACAGAAACAAGAATATAGCAGAAGCAGTTTAGTTACTCTTAGATTTTTTCATATTTCGGATTTTTTTGTAATATTGATTTTTATTACCTTCTGTGTCTTAATGGTCTCAACGTTTCTTGATGTAACCTTTGTTCCATGGCTCTTCTCTTCATTCTCATCATGTGCCTGATAGAGACAAAGCTACCGAATAAAACGAAAACTGTAAGAGCGCTGATCAGTACAAAACCCCAAGTCCTATCTCTGGTGTTGTACTTAGGTCCATTCCAGGCATCGAAACAAGCGCTTTCCCAAGAATAACCGGATACGTTTGCAGGACTCTGGCAAATCAAACTGGTTTCCGAAGTTTTCGCAGGAGGATCCGTTAGAAAGTTATACATAACGAAAAGATCCATGCAATCACAGTGCCATGGATTGTCTTCTAGTTTCACGGTATTCAGCTCTGGATTGTTTCGAAAGATGTCTGGATCTATGAATTGTGTCAAACGGTTACCTAAAATTTATATATTGAAGGCTATATAAATGTCTTTTAACGATGGATAATTTAATACCACTTATTGTTAAGCAACAGGGTTAATAATTTTTAACCAAACGAGACACGTGATCTGTTCAAAATTGCATTCCGTATCTTAAATTTCTATAACTTTTAGATAGCATTTGGATTAATGAACTCTCCCTCAGTTGCTTTAAATTTAATGTAATTAAATGTGAAAATTGAATTGTAATATTACTCTGTTAGACTTCTGTTACACCGAACTGAAACTACTTTTTCAAATAACTGAAAAATAACTAATAACAAGAAACTTATTTAAAAAAAAACACACTATTCTGTGGCTGTTTCATTCGTCGTAATGAAGACGTAATTCAACAATTATGTAAATTAATTCAACTTCTAGCTATCAAAAGAAGATAAGCATTAACCAGGTATATAAACAGAATATAGGATGTTCCACTTAATCCACACAACCAATTATCTTCTCTAATTTTAAAAATTCGAGAAATATTTCACACGTATTTTGATTTTTGAACAGCTTCAAGGAACAAATATACTGCAAGGAAAATTTCGTTTTTAATGCTGCTTTGTGCCAGGATTTTCAAGATCACCAATGGTTCCTTTTACACGGAAATACATATCTATTTTTTCTCTTGATATTACAATGTACAATAGCGTTGCACTCTAAAATTGAAAGTCATATGTAAAACTTATTTTCTTCAATACCCCAGATTTCAATATTTCTCTGTATAGTCAAACCGCTAAGAGAAGTCCTAGGATTGTTGACTTCCACCGTAAATCAAAATTATTAAAGATGAAATCAGAAGAACAACCGTTTCATGGTTTAACGAAAAACATGTTCCGATGCTAAGTTTCTTTCTTGATTATCATAATAGTAAATGTTCAATATAAATTTATTATACTTTCAATTTTAGAGTCGAAGGTCATCCTATGGTTATAATATTATACATCTTTGAATGCACATTCGTGCCATCTACAACGTTCAAGAGAAAAAATGCGTAGGTACTCCCATTTAAAATAGCATGAAAGACTTTCAAAATTCTGGAAAAAAAATGTGACCTTTTTGGCGGTTTTGAGTTTTTGAGTCATTGGTATAGAAATTACACATGTTCCACCTACACTTCTCTATTAAAAACACCCTCAGAGATTGAGCTTAGCGCAGAACCAGTATGTATAACATATGTATGTGATAGCATATGTCTTGCTGCTGCAGTAAAGAAGAGAAGAAGAAGAAGAAGAAGGTGATGTATGAACATCGGTTATGAATGGAATATCTTTCCATATAATTTGATTATTGTTTTAATAACACGTGTATTCACACAAGTAAAATGTGGAAAATCTTAGGAAAAGTGATTTATTGCAGAAGCGAATCCTTCAACATATTTTTGCTAGTTTTCTAATGGAAATTCGGTGATCTAATTTGACAGAAAAATGTAGAGACAGCTTTTTGGAGCATTAATCATTGTAATGAAACAGTTTTTATGACTTTTCTCAAACGGTGGAAAATGTCACAATTCAAATGAGACTGAAGTTATTCCCTGTAGCGTATTCGCCCTTTAAAACCATTCAAAGTACCTATACATATATGAAACATTTTTCCTATCGCCGCAATTAGAAAAGATACTTGGGCGGGTCTTGTTTTACCTGGGAAACTTTGTGCAATTTTGAGAGTAGTAAAATTTTTCACCTCATCCAAACGTAATCTATGCGCACAAAAGTAGAAGTCACACCTGACAAATCGATTCTTCTAAGTTGCGGTAGCTGCAGAAGAGTGTCGTTACTCAGTTGAACCAATCTATTGCTTCGTAGAAGCAAAGTCTTCAGCGTTGTGGATTTAAGTCCAGATGGTATCGTTTGCAATCGATTGTCACTCAGAATGATGCTTCTTATTTTCGGCATATTTGACAACGAATTTGTGCTCAACTTGCTAATCACATTCGACGACATATCCAGTGCCGTCACCGCTGACGTGAGGTTTGGAAACTCGCGCAACGTGTTGTAAGAAAGATTGAGAAACTCGAGCTTCACGTTCTCGTGGAACGTCAACGGGTGAACCTCTTCGAGGCTGTTGACTGATAAATCCAGCACCTGAAGGTTCACTAAGCCCTCGAAAGTACTGGCGTTCAGACTCTCTATACCGTTTGCGTTCAGATATAGAAAACCGAGCTCTCTGTTTTTAGCGAAAATTCGATCAGGCAGAAGACGAATTGTATTTCGAGATAATCGAGCGAGCTTCAGCGATGGGAATCCATGGAGGCCAGGTCTATCCAGATTGCACCTCGACACGTCGAGTTTCTTTAACCCTAAGTGTTTCAGGGTCGAGTGTCTGAAAAGTAACGCACAGGTATTAGTTCTCATTTTTATGCGAAGCACATATGTGTAGTAATTGGTAATGGCTATTGACTTGAAATTGTTGTTTAATGATCACTTTAGCGCGGTGTAGGTATACACTATTATTATCGTAACGCACTATCTTATATCTCGACCCTTCACGGCTACTTGACAGAGCCATGTGATGCTTTTCTAATGATGGCATGTGACGTGTATATATATAATGTGTTGAAAATGTAATATTCTTCTTATGACTGAACTGTTTGACTGAGTGACACTATTGTTTGAACAGAAAATACAGAATGTACCTATGACGTTTATTCAGAATTAAAAACCTATTTATGCATTGTGCACTTTTATTTAAGTAAAATTCAACATTTCACATACAATATTTCAACATTTCACATACAATATTTCAATATTGATAAAGTTTCAATATTTTCTATTGCATTTGTGTCCTTATCACGAATTATCAATACCTATATGTATTAATTATAAAAAAAACATTGCTATATTACAATATAGTTTTCCATTTTCAATTATTTTCATTCGTCTCAACTTTTATATTCATAATACTTTATACAGAAATGGACTTTATAAAGCAAGATGGATAAAATTATTATTTAAGAAAACAGTGGTCTTATGAAATGGAATCTGCCAGCTGTTTTATGATAAAATTCACGAGATCGTTGCCTATATCGTTAGAATGAATAGATCCTATGACTTCACATTATTGTATGTTATAGGAAAATTATTTATTAAAAGTTTCAGTCTCTCGTTTGCTAACCTTGTGCTATAGACTAGCGTAGGATTGTTGGACAGTTGAAGCTCCTCAAGTTCTGGAAATCCGCTGAAAGTATCGGGACTCAAGTAATTCAAAAGGCAGTCGGACATATCCAACGAGCGTAGTTTTGGACTCCACGCTTTCTGAACGAATTTCAAAGGGTTTCCTACCAAGCTTAGTGTAGTTAATGCTGGCAGACCGTCTAGAGATGTATTACTAAGTTCCCGTATCTCTATTAAAGGAAAATATACCTATTTAAAAAATGAGTGTCTTTTGTCAACAGCTGACATTTTGTCCTAAAAATCCACTAACATTAATGAACAAATATACGTTCTTTTTTCATAAGTAATGATCACACGTTCTTTTCTTTTCATAATACTCTGTTAAAACGTTGATTTTCTAATGTACTGTCGAAAACAATAATAATTGAATTTATAATTAACAAACTAAAATAAAAAAATTACACGAAATGATAATCGTGAAATTAATGTTGAGTGATTCTTGTGAATATTTTACACAATTGCGGTATTTATTGAAAAATATTATAAGCAGGAGCAAATATTCAAATGTCAATAATTTTATTGAAATAATCTCCAATTTTGAATACCGACATAACCAAATAGAATATGCATAATGTTAATTATAAATATATTTGATCCAGTTTAAAAAAAAAATGTTATCGTACCACAATGACTAGCATACAAATATTCAAGTCCAGAACTTATTAAATCCTCTAAATTGGATAATGGATTTCTGGATACATGCAGATGTGTCAGAGATGGCAGTTGCTTTATAGAATTAATATCAGCGATTTGGTGTATTTGGTTGCCATTCAAATCTAATCTCCGCAGGCTTTTTAAGGAACTTATGTCGTCGGGCAATGAACTCAATTTGTTTCTCGCTAAATTCAGGGCCTGCAGATCTGTCAGTCGATTAATATCACTTGTGATATTCGTCAACAGGTTGTTCGATAAATTTAATTGTTCCACCTGGAATGTGATTGAAAAACGACACCAATGACAAGATATTTATCTGGTATACATACGTACATACAGCTATGTACTTGCAAAAGTATCCGTTCACTCTATACGTAATATATTTTATATATATAATCACTGCTGAAGTTAGAATTACCCATGCTAATTCACATTATTGTAAACATTGATCGACATACTTTAAATTAGAGTACATGAAATAATTGAAAAATCATGCACAGTCTGTTTAAAGATGTATTGTTATTTATGGAAACAACACATAAATACTCGCCCATATTCAATATGTATTTAATTTACAAAATGCTTAATTACAATAATTTAATACTTAATATTTTTTGTCGAATATGTCTGCAATCTTATTATAAATTTTAATGCATTATGCATAGATGGAACTGCTTTCCTCTGAAATTCGTGCTAATCTTCATCCATTTTTCTGCTAAAATTTTTTAAGCATTTCTTTAGTAAGTACGTGGTACTAATTGTGAGTACCTATATTAACCAAGTTTTTTCCTACTAATACGAATTATAATTGGTAATTCTAACTCCAACATTGATTACATATGTAAAATATGTTATATATGTGTTTACATATATGAGCGGACATTTCTGTGAGTAACTGTAACTATATATTTGATTTAATTTATAATTAATTCCATAAGAATAATAAATAATACTAAATAGTGAATTATTTTTTCAAACGAATTTAAATCATCATAGTAAACAAATTTCACACAGATGTTACAAGCAGTGATTTACAGAATAATATACAGAGTAGGTTTATGAATCCGTAACACTTTCATGTAACGATGCAATTCGTACAAAATATTCTTTTCATTTTTGTTAATTTACATAGACATGTGTTGCAATTTTTAGCATTTCTCGAGTTATCTGTTATAGGAACTTTGTCTTGCTTTATCGGCACATTTATACAGGTGACTCAGTCCTAGTTACATTTACAATAACCGCCGCGATAAAGCGTATAAGAGTATACCTCCAACAATTACCAATCAACTTCAAAACTCGGGCCACCTTTAAGTTAATAGAAAGCTGATGCACAGTTCTTTGTATGTATTATTTAGTAGTCTCTATCAGAATGGCTCACTCACCACGTCGCTTATATTTTCAGGGAACACCTCCAAGCCTTGTTTCGAGCACATGACAATTCTTGGCGGCTGGCTGAGGTGGCACACACATTTTAAGGGACAAATAGTTTGGCACTGCACGATCGAGAAAATTCCCACGTACACGATTGCCAAGAAAAGAGAGCCAGGAGGCGTCGTTATCCGTTCCTTCATGTTTCCTGCTGTTAAACACGATCCCCTTGTCTTCCATGGAATTCACATTTTCATCGAGGGAAACACAACTGTCCACATCAATGACGACACAGTGAGCATTCTTCGGCGAATATTCGATTATTCATTTCCACAAAGTGAGCACGGCGTGGCGTAGATCGATGAGCGGCTCAACAGTGCTACGAACTGTCCTGAAAACTACTGAGTACTTATCTTTGATAAGTAACGTGGGCTATGCCGCATGATATCTCCGTAAGATAACTCGAGCGCGCGATGAGGTGTTGAGAGCAGTATTCCGTTCTATAGACGAAAAAAAAAGAAAGCGAATAGACGTAGCGAGAAATGCACCTGTGAACTGTTAAAAAATTACGCACAGTGCTGTGAATAAATTTCAGATTTAAACCTGAGTAGGGTAAATGACCTAAGTACTGACACCTAACCAATTACTGTCACCTCAAGCTATTTTACTTAAACTACCGAATAAATAAACGTTGTATAGTCATACACAAAATGAATTATTTAATTAAACCTATAATCTATACTGTAGATTATATACTATAGTTTATTTATTCGTTATTTTAAATAAAATAGCTTAAGGTGACTACTACTCGCATTAAGTATACTGTATCAGAAGTAATTTCATTGATCGCTTTGAGAATCTAAAAGGGCATCACAGAGGGTTGAAATGTAGAAATTCTCAGAAAAATGCATGTATTTAATGAAAATCGGGTACAAAAATGTCAAATAATATGATGGAATGGTTGAAAGAACAATTTCTTCCATAAATATAGTAAAATTGACAAAATTTGTTTGGGATAATATAAGCTCAGAGAATGCAGCATGCATATACTTATCCAGTTTATAACTATAGGATTACAACTAAAATTACTTACTATATACAAGTGTCCTACTGCTGGAATTTGAAAAATAATATATATTACGGAAGAATCAATCAATCAATCGGTACCGCTATACTGGTTCTAAGAAGTGATGATGCAGCATTGGTTTGGATAATCGACGTTTCGATAATCGAGGTTCAAATAATTGACGCTTATTGTATTTCACTTTTGGTAATTCACAAATGCTGTAGGTACATACGATAAATTGTCAAAGAAAAAAAAATATTCACTACTAAATTGACTTTCACTTTTAATGGATTCCCTAACGATGCAGGTACACTGGGTTGACGTAACCCACAGGCTTACTTTGCAATGATTTCACTCGGCTGCTTCATGCATACTAGCGATCCTGTGTAGGGGGGGGATTTGTAGAAGAGTTATCAAACAGTTTTCTCCCAAAGCCCCAACACCCCACACTTTAACATTCAGAAATGCCAGGTGTTTTCCGGACGAACTTGATTAGCGTAACCCAGTGGAGGAATCTCTGAGGATTAAAAAGTGTTGGATTCTGTTTTATCAGTTTGATATATGGTTAAAATGAATCTACTTGTATTATTCTCCTTGAAAATGTGTAAAAGTGATTCAGAAAACGGAGAGTGCCATTAAAAAAATTACGAAATTATGTTATTTTATCGATAAATTTAAACGAGGAAAATGGAGAACACTTTGTAGTAAGAAATGAATGTGCTTACCTATTTCATGGCAAAATTCGAATTGAAATTTGAATGGGCAGTCCCGCGGAAAATACAAGACATTAGATAAATACCTCAAGCATTGGAAAAGCCGATATTGAAACGGTCATCTCCTCGGTCTAAGACTCTCTTGGCTGACCCATGCGGATATTTTCTCCTTTCCCCAGCCACTGTCGCTGCATTACAACCTTTTTTATCCGTCCCTTCAATCCGACAGCCGCGACTAAGATCCTCCCGAGGATGATACCATCGTAACCCAGAATCATGCCGACAACGCACGTCAAGATACTAGGGACAAAGATGCTTGGACTAGTCATAAAGTTGCTGCACTTAACAAATATGAACGTAACTGCGCATTATTACTCACAATCTGCATCATTACTCACATTATTTACTCACAATCGATAACGGTCGGTGATAAGCGATCATTTATTTCTATTAACACTGGGATCAGAGAACAATCTCAACCCAACAATTCTGATTTTAATTAAACTTCGCGTATGCATGTATAGCATGTTGTAGTATGGAAAGAGTAATATTTTTTTTGTGGATAGAAAATTTCCACTCTTATCTGTAGTAGTGAAATCAGCCCTTAAAGTTATCGGGATTTCGTTTTTACAATATAAGTTTATTTTTCTTTTTGTAGTAGGTATTGTAGAACATAGAAAACTGAGCAATTTATGTAGTTAAAGTTTCGGTATAGGTATTAAAAAAAAATCGAAAAGGGCTGATTTCCTCCCTTCAAAGGGAATTTCCGCAACAAAAACAAATTGCTCAAGATTCGGCAAAAAATAGGTACTCTTATAAGACCTAATCTTAATAAAAAAAATTATAATAACACAAACAACACAAGACAATGTAAAGTGTCCGCGGAAGTCCGAACAAAAATTTATCCACTGATTCTAGGGGTGATTCTGAACTGTAAATAGCATACGACTATAGGTGTCGTAAATTAATAGAATAGTTAAGAAGATATAAATCAAAGTTGCTAATTTTGGCTGATTTCGACGTGTTCTGAGACTTTAGGTAAATTTCTATGTATCTCTAAAACTATTAATTTTATTGTCATGCATTTTTCTTATTGTTAGTTTTAGTCAGGAAGAATGAGTGTTCTAAAAAATGTAAAGTCACTTTCACATTAGTCTGCCTAATTATCAATATATTATTACTTTGCACTTTTCAGCAGAAAATCCTGTGTTGAATAATCTGAAAAAATATCAAGATTTAAACCAAGAATTGATTGGTAAATGAATGAGACTTTTGGATGAGAGTTGGAGTACATCCTGTCTGCCAGTTTAAACTATAATAGATCAGAACAAGAGGATTAGAGGAAGTTGGAAATTACGACAGGGTGGACAGCATGTTTGAAATGAAATTAGAATAGAATAAAGATGTGTAGGAACAGGCTTGAAATTTAGACAGATAGGGAATTGACGAATCAACAGAATATCGAAAAAATCGAACAAATCCAGGTGAGGTGATTCCAGGTGGTATTTTGTAAATCACACATCCGTTCTTGTGTTTCCTTTTTACTGCTGTTTCTGAAATGGTTTATCGCGCGTGAATCAATCGGGCCCGATAAGAATTAATTTCTCTCTCACCGGGCAGCGACGAAAGGAGATAAACGCCCCCTCCCCTTCTTGTGCTGGCGGATTTAAAAAGCCTTATCCGCGCAGGACTGTGTCTCTTTCTTTTTCACACGTCCGGTTGGTCCAATGGGGATGATAGGTCACACCCTCTGGAGGGTGCGAGTGGTTTAGCCAGCGCCGGCGCTTAGCCGACGGCTTAGCCAGTAGGGACAAGGACACGCTACTTCTACCTGTTGATACTAAACCAACCCCTTCGACGAGATTTTGCAAATCCGGAGTTTCGCGATAGATGTTCCGTCACGCCCTCTCGGCATGCGTTTACGCACATTTTTCCACCCTTTTCCGTTGTGACTATACAGGGGATGCAAATGGGTGAGGAATTGTGTCATCACGAACTTTCACGGTTTTCCTTTGCATTTGAGGAAAAATCTTTCGAATAATTTTTAGAGTTTGTAATGTATGAAAGTTATGAGATCTTGGTTGAGTGACACGACATGAGGTGTAGTATGTTTTGATGAATTGTAAGATTTTAAAATAAGATTTTACAATTTTGTCTCTAAGCTATGTATAAACTATAACAGAAAAATGCAAATTTGAGGAGGGCAAGAATAAGTAGCAGTAAGTGGTGAAATGTGTCGTTAACATTTGTGTGCTACCTGTACTTTATATACCTATGCACTCCAAATTAGGAATAATTATAAGAAAATATGCAACTATAATTCGTCAAAGTATAATTCGTTCAAAATCTACCCTGTCACTTGTCGCTTAAGTATATATAAGTAAGTACATAAGGCTAAATGAATTTGGTATGAAAAAGTACCCAAGGAATTATTAGCTCAAATTTCTTCAGCAAAACAAAGCTAAATTTTTGTTTCTATTAAATATTATTATTTTACCGAAATTATATACGTTTGTAAAAGTAGAGTTTAAATATCGCGACTTTGATTAAGGAGAACTCCTATATCGTGTCGGTTGTTTAAAGTGGCTTGTGCGTGGGTTTGATAATAACCCTGTATTGATTTCCCATTGCCAATTTTAAGGCGCAGTGGATGGGGCAATGTAACGGATAGTTGTAATTAAAAGTGAGTAGAGGGCTATACAAAGGAGCAGAAGCAGCATTTCAATGAAATACTAAATTGATATTCACATATTATATCCAATATTAATGCACCACTTAGCATGTAATAAAATTATAGCATTTCTATGCTATAAGTATAAAACTATAGTACTGCGTAAAGTGCTTCCCTGAAAAGTAAGGATTAATACGTAGAGGGTTCCTTTACTCGAAACATTGATCTGGCTCATAACTAACGACTCACGACTGGTAGGTACATATTGCTTTTCTATAAAAGTATATAAAGGTATCAGTAACGAGCCACAAGATTGTACCGCGTGAAAATGCCTTTAATATCAAAGGAAATATATACATGTTTTATTTATCGATCTCCTTTCTAAAATGCATTGTCAAGATCAAATACATCACGTTATTCAAATATTAGAAATATATCTTTCACTTAATATTCTACAACAAAAATATACACATGAGGTAGGTATATTACGGACTAACCCTCGCAATGCAATAGAAGTATCCTTAAAAAATTTAATCAAAGACATTAGTCACTATAAAACAGAAGCTCACAATATTTTAATAACGGCATCCTTTTCCCTTCTATTATTTAAAGAATTTGTAGAGTAAAAATTAAAATTTTCCAATCCACGTGGAAAACTAATGCATCGCACCGTAACCGGTAGGTACTGTCGTGGCAAAGATATCGCTCATCGAGAACGGAGCAAAAGTTCACGCCACGAAGTCCCTATTGAGGCCAGCTGTGCTAAACAGTTAAACAGTCACGGGGTAAAATATAATATTACCACTATCTGCCTCGGTAGACTCTGTCCCGCACGTCTACGTACGTAAGTACATACATACACACATATATACGTCCTTCTATATATTTTTAACGCCTTCATTTCCGGCCGCAGGGGACACCGGAAATAGCGGGACGATACCTCGCGGTGTTTCAGGTATTGATCAGTTCGAAGACCGGGTACCACCCACCCTCTCAGTGGGAGAGGGTGCACCCTCTGCAGACTGGAAGCTTCGACCCCTGCACCGACCCCCTCCCTTTTACCCTCACCACTGGGTTGCCAGCGTCTCTCGTGACGCCCCCAACCGCCTCCAACAACCACCCCTCTCCACCCCCTCGCGACCCAGACGCGAGCTATCGAAGACGAATCTTTAGATATCTCCGTCGTCTCCGCTTGGATCTTCGGGTTACGCTCCAGTAGACTCCCCGGAAATAAAACGAGGACTAGTTTGCATTGGTGCCGCCTTAATACGGTTCTTCCTTCATCGGAGAGGCACTCTAGGATACCATGGAACCGACCCTTCATCCGTATACATAATTCGAAATATGTACATAGCTACTTGGATCTAATGGTTCGTTCGGAAACTGAGCCTGAATCATTGACTATTCGAATATCGATGTATTCGAATACTATTCGAATATCGCTGTATTCGAATAGAGCAGTATTCGAATACTATTCGAATACCGATGTATTCGAATAGTATGGTACGAAGTGGGTCAAAATTGGTTTACAAGATTTCACCTGACAAATGAACCCAAAGAACTTGATTTATAATTCACACCACACTATTCGAATACACCAGTATTCGAATACTCAAATATTCGAATAGTATTCGAATACTTGGATATTCGAATTATATTCGACAAATAATTGAGCAACTGAAGTATTCAAATATTCGAATACCGAAAAATTCGACAAATAGTCCCAGCCTTAATATGGAGCACCAAAATTTCCTATTTATGCGCGTAATAACATGTCCCCATGTGACTATATAATGTCACCGAATTTATTGTACCTACTTAAAAAAGTTCAGTTTCTTGATAGCCACTGTTCGTATCAAACGAGGAATCAGCGGGGGTGACTATAATCACCCTTAGGGCACAGCGAGCGCTTAGCAATGGGTGACTGCAGTCAGCCTCTGTGGGGATGGGGTTAAAATTATGGCTGAAGGTAAGGATTCGATTTTATTGTATTCGATTCTTTAAATATCCGAATTGGTAAACATCTGAATTTTAGGATTTGAACAATCTGGGTATTAAATAAATGCTTAAGGGAAAATAATATAAAAATATTTCAATAACATTGCATACTTATATCAAATAAATTTTAATTATTCTCGATTAACTTATCGTGAGTGCGGGGAAACAAGTATATCTATGTGTGTATGTACCTATTTAGACCTGTATGAAGAAAATTGTTCGTGTCAGATTCACAGTTTTAATTTTCATCACGGAACGGTTGTTTTACTGACACTAATACAGAATCCTATATTTTGTAAAAGTACTTTCTTACTAATTTGATCTTATTGGTGCATTGTGGCATTGGAATATTTATAATTATACGACTGATTTCAATCCAAGTATTCGAATATTAAATTCTTCCAATTGCCCAACTACTCTACTACTCGAATTTTCAGAATTGTAATTAAAATTATTTGTAACCATTGCATCGGGATAAAAATAGGATTCTGGTATTTATACGTACCTATATGTATACCTAATGGGGAAGTTCAATGTTCGAGTAAGGTGATATTTATTAAGAAGTATCGAATCATGATATTAAACTATGTACCTACATATTATGTATAAGGCGATCTTTCATCTTCGTTTTACAGAAAACGGATGGTTCCCGTAATTGGCAGAGTTAGATAAATATCATTGATTCGCCAACGTTACTATTTGCATTGGAGGCGGAAGCAGATACTTGCACAAGGGGGTTACACACTCGAGATTCCGAAGTGATTTTATTTTGCCTAAAGCCACCCCCGCTACACAGTGGTCCTTAAGCTTAAGCTCGGTTATAAATAACGGCTTATCTTTTGTCGGCTTCAACGCCACCGCGACTCTGTACAAAGCCAAACTCCGCTCCGCCGAGCGACCCTTCCCGTCCACCTTTTATGCTTTGTAAGGGGTCGCGCGAAAGAAGACGTCTTCCGAAACGTGGGCCCGTAATTGCTCTGGCATGTATTTGAATTAATTCTAATGGTTTGTCGCGGTGTTTCCACATTGATGAGCGTGTACGGATCACGTGAACGGATTTACCTAGAGAGCCTACATGAATTTATGGTTTAGGCTAACGCGAAGATAGCTTGTTATTTCTATTTGTCTTATTCTTATTTTAGCTGAAGTTGATAGAGAATTCGATTACCTGTACTGTAATTGCAGATTATATTAAAGGAACCTAAGCAGGTCGAATGCCAGGTTATGGTGTCGGTAAAATTTGATCAGGAAGAATTGATTTTGCGGTATGTCATGGGTACTCATTATAGAGGGTGTCCTGGGATCTTCTTTCACACTGTGTAGAATCTTCTATGAGTAGAAAGAAGAAAGTGTTATATATATGTATAAATATATGCCAATAAATAGGTACTTTATCATAAAGTTATGTCAAAAATATAGGGTAGTTTTTTTTATTAATTTTTATGTGAGTTGTATTTATTAGTAGAACTCGTTAAAGGTAATCAGTATAGTTTTTGTTGATTATTTACTACTGATATTCCATTTCAGAGTGTTGGTTACATCGGAGGTATTTGCTAATACAAAATTGGCATCATTGATTTTCTTTCTATCTCAACAAATGCAATACATATTAATTCATGACGCGTATTAATTCTTCTTCCATGAACTTTTACTCTCAAACGTATACCTTGTATAGATCTAGTTAATTATAGTTTCGTTCACATTTTGTGTTTTTATCATATGTTTTAATAAAACATTTATGTGATATTGTTGCCTCTCCACTTTTGGTGGAGAAACTTGAAGTACTGTACTTAATACATAATGTGTAATATATAAAGAATTTTCATCTTAAATCTATGCTACAGAGGCCTTATGAGATTAAAGAATACTATGCTCATTTCTACGGAACATTAAAGTCGATATAGATAAAGAAAATATAATATTTTTCCACAAATTTTCCAATTTTGATTTTTCCATGACATTATTATATTATTGAAATTATGCACGTTTATAAGAATAGAGTTAAACGTAAATATTCTTTTTCTATTGGATCGATAAATAGTATGTATTAACTAGGTTAAGTAAACAATGCTTATTGAACATAGGTCGAAACATCAACCCTGTCAGAAATACAAGTGATTTTTTATGTTAGTAATGCAAGTGATTTGCGACGACTTCTATTTATCGCACACAATGTGAAAACAAAGGATTGTCTTATCAAATTTTTACTTTGATGTTTTTAAAATCCTCCTCTCATTTCCACACCTTGTACACATACATACTGTAGAACTGCAAACTATAAAAAATTTCTGGTTTGTGCTTGATAGGCATTTTCTACTTATTGAAGTGAAACTTACAGTATTTTGATTACATATAACTAAAATTATCAGTTGTGGCATGAATAAAATATAATTGTCAACGCTCCCTTGTTCTCACTTCGTATGCAATAATAGAAGAAAGAAAATCACTTGCACCACCTGAACCAAAAATCTCATCTACCTGAGGCAACGTTTATTATTCCACCCACCTTAATTATTAAGTAACTTAACTTTTACCAAGCTAAACAAGAATTTGAAGCTCTCTAAACCTATATAAACCCAACTATTTGATCTTAAAAACAATAAATACATAGTCGTTCGCACAAAGGGAAAAACAACTCATAAAATTCTGTGTAACTTTCGGTAGGCATATTAAATTTAAATACTTTTAACGGTTTGATACGTAGCAGATCCTCTTTAAGACTGCACTTTGTAACGTGTGAAGCCGCAACACTTTCCACATCGGATCTTCATTACCTTCACCACACAGTCCACACCCCCTTTGCATCACGCATCAATAACGTGTTCCTTCCGCTTCTTCTTTTCTTCCTCGACATTCATCGTCACCGTATCGTTACGCCGACACTAGCTGGCTTAAGTAGGTAGATTTCTCGTTGATATTTGAATGGATGCCCGCTATTTGTGGTTCAGTGCGTCCTTAACAAGATCAGAGACATTGAGGCGCGGAACACCCCGTGAGGATCAGATGCAGCGTATACCCAAAGATACGCATGTGTTCGTGTTTTCGCCTGTACATACAGAGCTGCCGGGTTATATACTCGGCCCATGACACCGTGCACATCTGTTGGTGCTCCCAAACTACGAAGGAAGACGAGGGGCCTACCAAGGAAGACTCGCTGAACCTGAGCGTCCTCAATGTTTCCGTAATACGTATTGTCTAATCGCCATCCAGGTCTATCCTTCACTTCATTCGCTGTCGTTTCTGCTCACCTTCTCCTCCTTCTGGCCGTCTTTCCTCGAGGGTTGGCTACATCCCTTCCCGTCCTTCCACCGTTGAACATTGAACGGCGCAAATCCGTATTCAAATTCGATGCGAATTCCGTAACCCCGAGACACGCTCTTCTCCACGTGGCTGACGATTAAAGGCCGTAGGTGTGGAGGAAGCAGCGCGTTAAGCAGAGTGTGAATTAAGATTCAGGAGGGAGCAAAGTTGGATCTTGTCGACATCTCAGTCTAAGTGCGACACGATCCGTGGAGGTTATTTTTTATGGGAAACGTACCTATTGATTAAGATCGTGTACAAGTGCGAACTTCTGTTATGTTTTCGTGGAATTTTCTGTTGGGAATGATTAAAATGAGTTTCAAATGTAAAATAGTGTTACGTCCAGGTGTTTGGCATGTTTTTAAAAATACGACAATGGTCACTATTATTATTATTACAACTGTATTACACCTCTAAAGCCGGGAATCCACCGAGAAGCTAAGCTGTGCGATGCGATGCTATGCGATGCTGCGTTTTAAAAAAATTAGCTTCAATACATTCTTATGGAATCGTTTCCACCAAAAGCTAAGTAAAAATATAGCATCGCATAGCATAGCTCAGCTTAGCTTCCAGGTGGATTCCCGGCGTAATTGAAAGAAGGAGCATATCTAGTACAAAAAGAAGTGTACGATAAAATATTTATATAAAAAACCAAGTTGCAGCCGTCGAGCTGTTATACAACTTAAATTTGAACATGTTGAGATAGGGAACAGAAGATCTTGATTCCGAAGCCGAATGGATAGGAAATTTCATGCATTCTGAATATACAGGGTGTCTAATTGTGAGCTCAGATGATACAAGCTGTTTTCTCTCAAACTATACTAAGGATAACGATACAATGTTTTTTAGTTTCTTACTGTTTGTGTTCTTTTACATCACTGCCAGTCTACCGGTTACCGCTACTAAATTCTCAGACAGGTGGAAAGGAATGAAAATTACATCCGTAATTTTTTTAAATTAGATCTTTTATAAATGTTTGTATTTTTGAGTAGTTTTCTTCATTTCTAACAACATTTATGTGGAACATTCTTTTTATTTTGCGTAATTAAAGCGTATTTCGTAGCATTGAAATTTTAATAATTATTTAATTAATACATACTTCATTTACTCTCCATCGTTTAGAGTCTGTTTTTTAATATCATATTGAAAAGCTGTCAATATCTTTGCATTCACAGAATTAAGTACATACGTGTTTCGTGAATTTTCTTTCCTGGCTTCCTCTGTTGTTGGAAGGCATAACCTTTACTATTTACATATTTAATATCACAAACAGTTTCATGTCTGTAGCTGGCATATCCTGTATAAATAGAATCACGCATATCCAAATACGTTTATATTCATAGAAATAAAATATTGAAATCCACCACTTTGTATTTAGGGTGCGGGTATGGTACCAAATCGCCCTCAACGCCCGTGATTTTCATTACATATCGCTACCGCGAGGGCGATTTGGGCGTAAGTGGAATTCGCCCTTAGAATGCTGCATCAGCTTCTGCGTCCTACTCGACTGTTTTGCAGATGTTTATCGCGAAAAACTAAGAGAGATTACCGAAATTAGTTGAGTATTATGATATGCTGAATACAAATGTCGTATCCGTTTTTGGCGGAAACCCATAGTTTTCAAGATATTAACCAAAACATATTGGCACTACTACATTGCATTCTGCTTATACGTAGATATATGTATGTGAATGCGTAGAGGGAGAGAGAGAGAAAACTAATCCATAACGAGTAATAAAACGGATTACTTAAGGTGGTATCGGCGCACTGATTCGGTCACAATACAACGATTTTATTTTATTTATTTAAAAATAAAATAAAGTAACACACCTATTTTGCAAATAATTATAAAGCAATCCGACGTTTCGGTTCTTGATTTGAACCATTATCAAGGAAAGTGAGATTGAAAATATAATAATACGTGTGCTGATGAAAAATCTGTCGCAGCGTTAAAATGAGCAAGCGACACCCTTATTTAATATTTCCGGTCGAAAATTTCAATTTTATAATTATCAAAACGGACTACTTATACCATTTCATATAAAACTGAACCTAAACGATTTGCAAGCGATCTGCGCAGCTCCCACTGCTGCCTGTACTACCAATCAACAAGCTCCTCAGAGTCGTCGGAACGAGTCTACTCTTAAGTGGAATTCAGAATAGTGTAAGGGAGAGTGGGGGAATTACGAACACCTAAGCAAAAAAGCAAAGAAAACGAAAACTATATGAGAAATGAATTTGTTTATTATTTACAAACATACCGTTAAGGAACTAGTTCTTGATCAGGCACTAATTTTTTATCAGTTCATGAAATAAATCGTTCTTTTCAGTTTATGTCCTTAAATAATTGTTTGAAATAATTACTAACATAAAAGAGGATAATTCAAACTAGTTCCTGACCTGATAAAAAATTAGTTCCCATGTATTTTCAGATGATCAAAAACTAGTTCCTAGTCACCTTATTATTCCCCAACCTTATAAATAATTAAATTATACTTATTTTCAACTTTTTAAAATTTTTCCTTAAAGTGTAAACATTAATTCATATTTTAGTATAAAAAAAGTCTATGGTTGAAAGTTTTATTAGGTTAAAAATAAATATTAAAGTGGGAAACTCTCTAAACTGATCAAAAACTAGTTCCTTAACGGTACTTAAACTATTCATCTATAAAGTACTGTGTGTACTACCAATACCTATGTTTTTGTTAATATCTCGAACACTATGCGTTTTTGCCAAAAACGGATACGATATTCATATTCAGCACGTCAAACCGCGTATAACGTGGGGGGCTAAAGATATCACTGCTCTTGCCCTGGAATGACTTCATCCGCGTGCACAGGCGCTCGCCCGGTTGTCCGCTTTCAGGCGATATATGTGTACCAAATCTTTAAACGCTTATAATTACAAAACGAAGCCTTTACCACAATTTCTTTATTTTTGATTTTCGGCTTGTTTAGAAGTCTAGAATCACCCCTTAAATTTTCTCACACCTGTAGCCGAACACCCTGTAGGTATAAGAATTGGTAGTTTTAGAAGAACTTGCGTGAGAGAGGTGTTGGTAGAAATGCCCTCTTGTGGCGAGAACGAAGATATCTCTACAAAGGTGCGCCGTTGCTGCTGGGAACCGAAGGAGAGAGAGAGGAGAAAAAAAGATGACATGACTATAATAGTAGTTCGTTGGGCAATATAAACAGATAAGCTTGAAACGCCATCCTGTTTAACAGGAAAAACAATATACAATACACTCAAAACGTACCTCATCAATTTCTCAGTAATTAAATAAAAATATCAAGTAAATGTGAAATAAGGAATAGAAATAAAACCTCTTGAGCTTACACCCTATTTTGTGCGTGCTATAATCATTTTAAAAAATCAGGTATGATTGATGTAACTTTTTACCAGTTTGTTTTAGCTGATAATAATCAAACAATGCAATTTTGTCCTGTACTTTTGTATTTTTATAAAAGAGGGTTTAATGTAGAATATTTTACATTCTTTTTAAGTACATATTACGTTCATTATATAGTTTAAATTGATATTTATAAATAAATTGACCATGTTTCCTAAATCGTACCAATGCAAACGTACCAGTAGGATTTGACAACTCGTATGTTATATAGGTTTTGTATATATATCATATATATAAGTTATTGCGGCCTGTGTGTGATCCATATACATAATTATATCTAACTACATAATAACAATTACTTTATGTTGAATATTCTCTTTCCTATTTGTTATTGATACTATTTTTAGTGGAGGTACGATTTAGGAGACTGGTTGCCTAAATCGTACCTTTTACAGTATGTGACAAAAAGATCAATAATAAATTAATTTGTTCTGAACAAAAGGTTAAGCATATAATAATAGGTGCCTAGAAGATCAAGCTACAATATCCAATAGTCAGTTGCGTTCAAATTAGTACCAAATATGAAATATAACGTAAAATGTCGTAAGTAGTACGATATAGGCAACCCTCCCCTACAGGGCGAACTAGAAAAACTGCCCTGACAGAAGCGATCGCACAGAAAGGCTGAAATTGTTTGAAGGAACGTTTCTCCAAATTTTGCGCGTCTCACTGTCAATCAGTGTTCAAATTCCACGTGTAGACGATCCCACAAGAATTACACGCCTGTTATTTTTCCATGAAAAAAGAGAGATGCCAGAACGTTCCTCGGGGATGAGCATAATTCACGGCGCTATCTGGAAGCTGGTGCACATCCGAATATGCCTAAAGAGTCAGAAAGATTGCGTCGGCGTCGTCTACAGCAGGCAACATGCCAATCTTGCTCGATACTTTTTATTGCCACGATAAGCGGCTGTCCTGTCTGTCCCCCGCCCCCCTCCCCCTCGAAACATTACGAATGTAATCTTTACTTCTGTGCCGCTCCTTAATGGACATTTTCGCTCCTCCACGCCGCGTAACACGCACCAACAACTGAATTTGAATCTCTTCGAGATTTGACAGGGCATATCTTCTTTATGGCATGGAGGAGAAAAAAAAGAGATAAGCTTCCTGAAAAGTGCAGGCAGTAGTTGAGAGAAGCGAAAGGATGTTTAAGATAGTCTATGAGTTTGTGATGATTTTGTGTATAAGGTGGGTGAGGATAGGTGGTACACCTGGACGTGGAGTGGTTCCTCGTGTGAAAATAAATCGGAATTGTGGTGTAAAATTTTACGGCTTTCAAAGTTCGGAGGGCATGTGTACACCTGACTATAAATTAACTGAATTTATTAGTAAATATGGTATAACTGGGAATGAAATAAGTTTTCGTCTACAAATGCATACCTCAAAAAAATTAAGGGATTGCTTTTACGAACCTGAAAATGGGGGCAAGTTCAAATGGTCATAACTCCAGCAAAAATCGTCGCAACGATGTCGTTAAAATATTATTTTATCTGCTTTATTTCTCGGAAAAGTTATAGCGATACGAAATGCACTTGGAATATTTTTAAAAAATTTGTTCAACTTTGTATTTTTACATTATATTGTTAATTCATTATTTTGCAGATTTATTATAATCGTGTTTGAAGAGAATGCCGAAAGTGTGCAAAGCATTAATTAAAGCAAAGTTCGATACACCTGCATACATAATAATGTATGTGTGTAGGTTAAAATGATTATGGAATAATGATAGTAGATAGAATTTATCAATTTTAATATAATGTAAATATATAGAAACTCTATTTTAATATTATGTATATCATTAATATATGTTTCTGAAACTTTAGACAAATTGTACAATCCAAGAGTTAATTTCAAATATTCCCAAACTTTTGACCGGTGTTGTATATTAGTTAATGAATTTCGAAATTGATATAGAGGACTTCTGGTGTTTTTAATTTACACGCGACAAGTTGTTGGCATCTAAATGGTAACTGCTGGAAATTGTATACTCCACATATTGCTTTACCATGATCAAATTGATATTAAAGCTGTGGATATTGAAAAATGTAATTGAATTTATGACAAACTGTGTTGATTAAAATCTGTTCTACCTCCTGCAGAGTATACGAAAATATACTTTATCAATAAAGTACTATACGATGATTTCTCTTTATTTTTAAACATAGCTCCGCATTTTGTGTTTCATATCAATTTATACGTTAACTCTGAAATTACTTGGAGTGCACAGAACATATATACAAAGAGCTTAATTAATTTCGTATGGAAAGACATCAAACACAAATTTTCTTTAAATTCAATTTTCTTGAATTCCAATAAATTTTGTACGAAATGCTTATAAATTACTTTAATTAAATTTGCAATTACTTTAAATGTCTCGTATCTATAAAAAAATTAAACATGAAGAGGTATTAGTGATATTTTTAAACGATTTTATATTAGTTTGAATCCGTTTCTTTGGTTCAAATCTTGTAACTTGATTTGAACCCATTTTTGCCAATACCATCACTTGAAACTTTGCACGCGTACGTAATTATGATGACAATACAATTTTTTTTAAAAAAACTTACCTTTGAGGGTGTGAAAAAATTGTATCCCCTACAATAAAAACACATAGCCACAAATTTAAACGAATTGAAATCAGCCTCTCGCCCACTTTTAGAAAACAACAAAAAGTCGCTGCATTGCTTAATTGTAACATCGGGAATTCCGTAAATATATAATTTATCGAGAAATGATCTGTCACGTACAAACATTTCAACTCTTCAAGTTTTTTTAGTTGCAACACTCAAACAGTAAAAGTACCTAAATAATAAAAAGATATATGAGAAAAAATTCAAGTTAAACGATTTTATTTAATTTTATTGAAAATACACTGAAGACTAAAAAATAAGTATTTTCTTGTACTATAATTACGATGGTGATATGTCACTTTGAATAAAATCGTGGGACAGGATATTTCATAACAGGATACGAATCAATTTAATACAGAATCAAACGTTGAAACGATCGAGGAAATATCCTGTCCCACGATTTTATTTAAAGTGACATATCACCATCGTAATTGAGGTACAAGAAAAGATTTATTTTTGAGTTTTAAGTGCACTTTCAATCAAATTAAATAAAATCCTTTAACTTAAACACTTTATTTCATATATTTTTTATATACCCAAAACATTTATATTATGGCATCAAATGCGATGTGATATTTTTATTATATTAATACATGCATACCTATGTAAGAGCACAAAAAAGTAAATCAATGTGTAAAAAAACAAAAAATGAGTTATACCTAATATATAATTGCCTACGTAAATAGAAGAGTACTTACTCGAAGAAGGAACGACTGTGTACTATCAAACGATTTAAAAGTTATTATATAGAAGTTCGCAGATTTAAATGTAGAATGTTTGAAGAAAAATTCAATTGGACGAATTGAAATCGAGCGAATATTAAGTAAAAAATCTGTTTTGCTACATAAGATGCTTGAGTTAGAAGATCTTGAGAACTGTATCTATGCTTCCCTTTATATTAATGCAAATTCGATGGATCGCGCCTACAGCATGCTTAAAGGTTCCCCATAATGAACCAGTCAGGGCGTTTAGCGATTAAGTCGCGCACTTCCTCAAAACTTAACTTACACGAAGCCTCGACAGTTCTTCGAGACTTGGAAACTTTGATCCATCTCTGCCTATAAACCCCCTTCTAGAAGCCTTTAACTTTTTCTATAGGTAAGGTAAGCAATGTTGCCTGTCATTCAACAGAGAGCGTATTAAAATGTATTAGTTCCCATTAATTTTCAAGTAACCTAACTTATTTTATATAAATATATATAAATATATATACAGGCGTTCCTTATCAATATTTTAATTATAATGAATTCATATTTAATGTTACTTTTTTGTGAGTATTTCGTGCTTAGAGTATTCTTGCGCCTAAATACCTACAACCTGTTAAACCGCGCTGTGTTAGCATTCGTCCTTGCTCTTACACGCATCATAATCATAGTCACGTTACAAAATAGTAAGAAAAAAAAAAGAAGAAGCAGTTTCTAAAAAACTATGCTAACGAAATTCAAGAAGTAAACATTCTCGCATTTTGCATCTCCTACTTAGTACCTATTTATTTGGTACCTAAGTACCAATTTAGGTACCTAATTTAGGGTACCTAATTTTCCAATTGCCTTTAAGGGTCTTCTTAAATGCCTATCGCATTTTCTAAAAATTCTCTCTAGATATATAGCTGTAATTGTGAATATTCCAAATGTATAAAATAAACATTATACAACATGTATTAGATCAAACACTTCTGATACGTTTGAATAAAATGTAATTATTTATTATTAGTACCTAATAGAATTTATTTAAGACTGAAGATATGCCTGGTTAGATATCGTTTTAAATACGATGGCATTATGAAAACATCCCCGTTTAGAATTAAATACTCTTTCCAATATCTAATTGTAAATATATGTGACAATCAGTGTGAAACATGGTGAGACGATTTGAGATGGTTTATCTTGGTCGAAATATAAAGGATTAGGCGCGTTTCAGTGGCGGCAGTTATTTTCAATTACCCTTCGACCCCTTCAGTTGCACCCCCGCCCTCTTCGAGCATAGAGGCCGGCCCGCTCAGGGGCGTATAATGTATGCGAGATAAAGACCGGAGAGGCGCCATCGTAGACTAAGATATTACAGAGAAATGGTATAAGGTGTGGAAGGTGGTGGCTGGAGGAGTCGAGTCGGTTGCAGGGTAACAGGGCACGGTGGTGAGGGGAAAGGGGTGCCCATAACTTATCGCAGATTTAAGGCTCTTAGACTTAAGGGACTCTAATAATAATATAGCGCCATTCCGCCACCGGTATATGGAATTCTGAAGCAGAAATTGTGTATGACTTAAAAAGTATTGCCGATGTATGTTTACGCGAAGATGGAACTTTCTAGACGAAAGACTGCCATAGTTTGATACATTCCTACCATTTTTTCTTCTATATATCGTACTGTAGGAAATATTCGATTATTTCTCTAGAAATTTGATTTGTCGTTGGTTTCTTGGTAAAATTCACCAAATCCATATTTTTCTATTACAATAAATGAAGGATAAAGGGGAAAAACAGGGAATGCCACAAAACAGCTTTATTGAGAAAATCAAGTTTTAATACTTTAGTCCATTAGTAGAGAAACAAATAAATGTTCACTTTTATTATTATTAAATTAAGGACGTGTACTCCTGACGTAGTGCAAGTAAGAAGACTGGGGACATTCCTTGTTGTGTACCAGTGAAGGGTGGGCATTCCCTGTGTTTAATCAGTACACCACATCTTTACCACATCGTTGTCTTACATGGACATTTCTACTTTATAACTCTTTGAGATTCGACAGTTCTGTGACCCCAGTTGCTACCAACAATCGTTATTTTACTTAAAATAACGAATAAAAAAACGTTTAAGTAAAATAGCTTAAGGTGACAGTAATTGGGTTGGCTGCCAGTAATTGGGTCCTTTACCCTATTCTACATACAAAAAGCGCTTTTTTGAAAACTCACAAAATATCAGAGCTCCATACTACGCGCTACAAATTAGAAGAAAGTAAAAGTCACCCATCTCGCTAATTATAATTAATGTTTAAGTACTCGGAGACACGAACAATGTACATATCATAGCTTATCCCTAGGAGGATTTCTAGGATCCTGACTGGCCCCATACGTTCCTACTTGTCTTGCGTTCTTTAATTATTTATGACCTTGCCGGTGTGCAGATAGTTATGGTGTGTTAAACGTTAGAAGAAAAGAACAAAAACTGTAATATATTGCCATGTACTACCAAGTGAATAATATTTGCGGGCAACGAACTATCGCAGCAAACTTTACAAATTTTTAAATTAATCTTATTAATTTGTGGATGTCTCTCAGAAGGCTTTCCTACTTTCTTTATGCATATCCTGATAATCATGAGTCATCGATCCTGATTCACCAATTATAATCTAGAAAAATATCTACTTCTTTTTTTTAGTAACACTTTGAGCGTCGTCAGGCGTCGGCGTGTTTTCACCGCCGACAGGCCGGATATTTGTATCTTGTGCACGATTTCGGCGTATTTTCACGTCAATATTTTCTGAAAGGCATAGAAAGTATTGTCCATGTGTCATCGAATGTTTGCTCGGGGCAAGTTAAGCAAAACTTTCGCGGCAGAAGCGATGGCACGGAAAGGTCTGATTGACTTGAAGGGCCATTTCTGAAGACCGTGCTCCACTGAAAGTGTTAAGAAATTGCCAGAAGACTGAACTCATTTAAATCACTTAATTCAAACCACGATTAAATCAGCAGATTATCAAATCTCGTCAAATTTAAATAATCCGAGAAGTTAAACCCGGTTGAAATCGTCCTAGGGTTAATCTACAACGGTTTGCCGCAAGCAAAGTGCAGGTATATCATCCGCACGGACTGGGCATTTGAGTATTATCAAATTTCTTGGGCCGGAGGGATAGGTTTTCATTCAGAAACGACGCACCCCTGGGGCGAACGTCGGAGGAACTCTGCTGCCCGAGTAGATAATGCAAAAGAAGAGAAGAACGGGCAGCGAATGGGAAGATTTAAGACAGCGTGGCGCTACCGTAAACAAAAGCCACGATAAATTTCATAAGTCGCCGAATTAATAAAAGATTACAGCGCGGTTACTACGGGCAGCCGCGAGATAAGAAGACACTCGGCGCGAGCACACTCGACGGAACGGCCTCGAGACCGCAGTTAAATCATCGGATATCTTTCCCCCGTGATACATAAACCACCCTTCAAGCTTACACGTAAACGTTCCATACACCGCTCCTCACGTTCTATCTCCACGAGAACAAGGATACTGTCCCGCCGATACCCCGGAAAAAGGGGGATCCGGATGTCGGACGGCGAATCGAGTCGTCCTGCGTGCAAGTGTTTATAATATGTATGTAGAGTGCAGGTTTCCTCCTCGGCGCAGAGCCTGGATATTTGCAATCTAAACTTGTTTCAAGCTGTCGGTTTTCATGGGTCAAATAATTCTTACGATTACACAGGGCTGCAAAACTGAGTGTTATAGAAACTTTTTTTAAAAATTTATGCTGGTTTTATAGGAATTTGGACTTCTAAATGCAAAAATAACCTCAGATTTGCCGTGTTACAACTTGCTTTGACGTTTTTATGCTGTAATTGGTATGCGACTGAATTAAATTAGTATAGTAATTCGTCGTTATTGTCCCGTTTTTACCATGCGTAATAGTCCCGCTCACTATCCCCACCATTTCTTGGAATCCTTCGGTCGAGAGTGAGAGAACTAAAGAAACGACGGCTATTTCGTGTCAACTGTTTCGTTCCCTTTCGCTCGGCTCTTGGGTTTTCTCGCTCGCGGCATCGGCCGCACGGAATAGTCTTACAGCATATACTACTTACTCTAAGGGAATAGTGTCCGCATCGCGTTGTTGTCCCGCCGCCAGCCCCGTTCGTCGGGACTATTACGACGAATTACTGTAAGGGAGGGTGGGGGAATTACGAACACCTAAGCAAAAAAGCAAACAAAACGAAAACTATATGAGAAATGAATTTGTTTATTATTTACAAACATACTTAAACTATTCATCTATAAGGTACTGTGGCGATTTTTTGAAAAATTATAATAAAAATCAACTTTATAGTGAAAAATAAAAACCCTTGGTGTCCGTGATTATTCGACTGCCGTGGGGTAATCGCGAACAGAGTGTCAAATCTCGCAGAAGTCGCACAGAAAGCGCGGCCTGCAATGGTCAACTCATAAGCAATGTTGCTACAACCTATTCCTAATGTATTTTTCAAATTCATCTTCTTGGCGTTAGAAAAAAATTATAATTGGTCGGAATATAAAAAAAATAGTAAAGGTCGTTTTTTAAACTTTTTCTGTCTGAGCCAGTAATGAAAATTCAAAAATCCGTTTTGTAGATTTAAGTAAGTTTTATACATGCTGAAAATTTCATCAAAATCGGTTATCGTTGCTAATCTCTAAGGTTCGAGATTACCCCATCCGAGTTGTTCGTCATTACCCCACGACATAAAAAAATAAAAAGAATTTATTTCAGAGGTTAGAATCATAATTCAAGCAAGGTCTAGGTCACAAAATATTGGTAAAAAAGTGTTTTATTTCAACTTAAAAGAAAAACAATTGTATCATTAATTCAACAGTAATTACATGCAATTGAAATGGACAAAATATTACTTGAAACATGATGAAAATAATAAATTGTGTTATCTTGAATAGCATAAGCGTTCTGTATTTATTATTTTCTGCCTGGCGTAGGATACGACCTAAACTATTAGCTAGTGGAGAGGGAACATCGTTTTTATTTATTAAAACGCCGTAACATCGAATTCGCGATTACCCCGCGTTCGTATTTACCCCACTCTCCCTTATTGGAAACTGAATCGATGTGGTATGAAATTTTCATTGTGTTTATCGGACTCAGCAACCAAAACTGTATTTAAAGAAACTGAAATATTGTGAAAAGTTTTTTCATTGCAGACCTGTGTTATTAAGGGACTTGATTCTCGACGCTTGTTATTATTATTACATGCCTCTTCGAAAGAAAGTAAAAACAAAATATCAAATGGGGCCTTCTGATTTTTTTACCTAAAAACATGCTCCAGAAAGAGTATTCAAGAATATTTATCAACTTTTAATGTGTAAAGCTAGGAGTGAGAATTTGATTATTAATAAACCTACTAATAAATTAATAACTTTTGCTTGTATGAAACTCTTGAACGATAGGTTCTGTTTCGTTAAAACGCAGCATTGCAATCAATTCGACGACCAGAATTTTTAAACATTTAAACATAACATTAAACATTTATGTTGCATTTCAATATCATTTGTGTTATAAACTTTACCTAAGATTATACTCATGCCATACATTTGCACTGCAATTATAGCTCACCTGTAGTATTTTTTCATTCTCTTTATTGATTTATTATTGATTTATTAATATGGCATATTAGTTCCAATAAGAGAAAATGATATCGGTTTAAATTGGTTTAATTGATCGAACTAGTGTGCCGATATCATTTTCTCTTATTGGAACTATTCTATAAATACGGTCGAAATTTTAATTATATTATTTATATGGCATATTATTGAGCGTGACTGAAACATCTTACTTACATTAAGTCCGGTGCAGACGAGCGGTTTGCGGCAATTTGCCGACGTCTGTATATGTATAGGTATGTACTGCTATATAGAACACCAGATTATTGTATTGACGCGGTGACAAATTGCCGCAAATCGCTGGTCTGCACCGGACCTTAAGGTGCGATCTCACGGAGCGGTGTGGCGTGTGGCTGGACGAGTCTGTAGGCTCGTTGACTCTGCTTGGCGAGCGCGAGTCAGTGTCGTCGATAAACCATTGATTGACGTTCTCACGACGTGAGTAGGTTCGCCGTCTCCTGACGTTAGCCAAGGTAGATAAGCTTTTCTTTCACTCGTTGCTTTAGATTGCCAGGCAATTCCCTACGCATAGGGAAGATGCGACGTCACATAGACTTATTAGCATTAATATTAATATTAATTGTGCACGCCATGCAATGAATTGTGGTACATCACCGCGTCACCAACACGTACGTCACGTCTTCCCCACGCCATCATTAATTCAAACGGGAAGCCCAAGCCGAGCCGAGCCGCGGGAGGCCGAGATCATCATTCCTGCGACGCGCGACGCGTGGCTCGGCGAGTACGGCGCGATATTCAACGAGCCGGGCGACGTGAGATCGCACCTTTACAGTTACTTCACAGATCATGTATCTCTCAACACGATCTCGTTGAATGATCAATATAAGGAAATGATACAGAAAGAGGGATCAGAGATTAATACGTCGTGGCCTGTCCCTTCTGGTCTTTGAGATTTCCGTATTTACTTACTATTACCAGATAAGACGTGATGCAGACCGTCGGACAAATATCTGGGTTTGGTATTAATTGGCAAGTAGGATACTTTGATAGACTGCACGGAGCGGACGGAAGACCAAAAGCTGCGCTTTGATGTCGAGGACGCGGTCCATTTCGTAGTAGAAAGCCCAATTAATTAACTGGCGATAAAGAGGGGTGAAATTATGTGTCCGAGAGTATCAAGACTATATTACATAAGTCATATGCTTTTGCAATTGCGATTATCGGTTATTTCTATTTTTTTTTATTTAGTTGTTACGCATATGCGAAATATTACTTACTGATATCTTTTTATTTCTCAATGACAGTTGTACATACATACATTATTTGATACAGCTTATTATTGTCATCACAATGACTTCAGAATTAATCTATATCATGTCTATTACACATTATATTCCTTCTATCAGCAGGTATACAAGATAAATAGGTAGCAGAATAGAGTAAAAGTATATAGCTTTTAAGAAGTAAATATAAAACATTGAGGAGGGATATAATTAAATCAGGTCAGATTAATGCAAAATTGACAAAGAGACTTATAAACGAAAAAGAACCATAAAAGTACTACGTACAATTAGTATTAAGGATCATACTCTTGTTATCAATATTGTACGGGTATGTACCTACTTATATAAATGTGTAAGATCTTTTTCAGCGGGGAACAGCAAACATAACTAATAGAAAAATAAAATAAAAATTTCGCGGACCGTCTGGCGGTTAAGACAGAAATAAAAACCAATGTAGATACATAGTATTTTATTTATAAAATTTAATTTTATAAAATCACAATTTAATTTAATTAATTCTTTTATTTAATGTAGCGGGTATAAGATTCGGCGAAATTTTTCGCGGATCGGCAGGAAGTTTCCGCGTTGAAGAACACTGTCTTAACCCTTTCGCGACGGCGATGCTTGCCGCCAATATATATTACACAGATATAGGCGCGAAAAGGTTAAAGAGAAAATCTACATCTGATATACACATCAGTCGAAGATTGAAGTTGCATAAGATTGTTATTATACCAGAGCAGCAAACGAAGATATCGTCTCCGACCTTGCATCACACCATCTCTGACCATATCTATACCTGCATACCTGAGCTTAATGACTGAATGGCATTGATTGAAAAGCAGACTTCGTGTCAAACTCACAATAAATCATCCACTATTTACTTAAGAAGTTCCACAAAATAAAATACCACTCGTTCTTTTATAACTTTCCCATCACATTTCGAAAAAACGATTACAGGGATTCTTTACTCAAGACGTCCTCTAAAATATCTTGCAAGAATTTTTCTTTCCCAAATACACCAAAGAATGGCTATTTTTGTATAATCTCCTTTTGGGAAACGCTAGGTATAAATCACCAATTCAACCTTCTTCGATCGAGCTACCAATCGATCTAAAAAGTCGTTAATAGCTACCTTGATCTTTCCGGCGGAACCATTGTCTGCTGACGTACAACTTTTGACACGTTCGTAAATGTTAAATTAAAGTGTGAGTTAAGTCCACGGTATTAAGACGCGAAGGCTGAAGACGAGGAAGAAGAAGAAGTAAGAAGGAGACGGTAACGGCCGCGAGGGGCACGTAGAAGGCGAGGAACAGGAAGAAAAGAGCTGAAGATACAGAGGCGGCCACCAGAGGCGGTGATCTATGGTGGGATTACCGGTGGCGGTATTTCTTCATAACCGTTTCTTCGGGTTGCTTCTCTTTTCTCTTCTTCGTCGTTCCCACCAGGTTCGGCTGCCCCTCTCTTGGCTGGCTCCTGCGATCTACCAGGAGCGCCTTTCCTTCTTCGGCTCTGCCTATATCTCCCTACGACGCGACGGTACGTATACACCCCGTGCTCTATGCTCCGCTCAGCTCGCGGGGGGTTGTATCTTAATAACATTCATGAGCTCAGATATACCCGCCAGATTTATTGCCCCGACACCCGCGGATTCAGCGAAGCCTTTGGAACCAACCACCACCCTCTCCTCTGCCCTCCTCCTTCCGCCACCGTTTCGTTTCTCTTTTCTCCAGACCGACTTTCTTCTCCCGTGTTCCACGATCCCCCCCTCCCTCGCATCTGCCGCCCCAGCGTGCATTGTCGTACACGATTTTCTATACGATTATTGAAATCCTGCGTATTTAGTGAGTACGTTTTGCTGCGGATTTAAAAAGGTTACATGTTTATATAGTTGTATGTAGGTATACCTGGAAGGAATTTTTGGTGCAGTTAAATTAACGGGTAACTGGTAACCATGACTGTGAATTAGGTATATATTTAGTATACTTTTTAAACTTTCTGATAGTATTTAAAAATAATACTATCTTTCTAAAATAAGAATTTATCACTTAAAAATAAATTCACGAATGAAGCGGTCTTCTTAAAAAAATATAATGTGCTATGTATTTCTAAATACCTAATAATTATACTTAATCTTACATTTGGGTTTGCAATTGTAAGCACATTGAAGTAATAACAACGGAGGTAAATGCCAGAATATAACCGGAACGATGATATGATAAGAGAATACCTTCCACGGGGCTGACTTCTTCTTTTTTAGTCGTCGCATATTTCATAGATACCTATGATCGATAATTAGGTTAATTGCTAGGCGAGCACCCTCTTACAACTTCTGTTATTTTAATATGGAATGAACCGCGGCTACGGTTTTATCCGTTTATCAATTGAGTTTCTCCCGTGGAATCGCCCCTACCAACTATGTACTCCCGTCCACCCTCCGTTTCTTGGCAGAGACCGTCGACGGGTCTGCGTTTCAATATTTATGGCTCCCTGTATATTACACGCGAGCTTCGAAGCTACCCACTGTCGTTATATATTCAGTATTAAATGTGTACCATCTTCGATTTACAGTCGATCTTTATAAACGTTTCGGTTTCAGATGCGACACTCGTTAATTCTAACGCCTTTTAAAAAAGCGGCTATTGAAGCGCAGGGAGAATAAAGTTAATGATTACATGTTGTAAGAAAGTGGTATAGGTATGTACGACGTACAGCTATAGATGCTTGTTGAAAAATGTTTTGTTTAATACTTCACTTGTGATGAATTTTTGTAGGTTGTCGAAGGTTTGATAAAAATGTTACAGAACAATTATTTGATAAAGCTTGGGTTACGAGTTGCAAGGAGAATTAAATTGTAGGTACTATGAAAATTAAATATGTAGATAGAGCTGGCATAATGTGAAGTTGGTGTTAACAGGAAACTATCAGGGTCCTTCAGGTAATTATCAAGGTCTGCATTGAATTTCAACTCGAATTAAATCTTTTTTTTTTAAATCTTCTATTTTCTTCTGTATCTGTCAACGCGTAATTTCCAGTAATGACCCTAATAATACATGATATGATGAACTTTATCATCTGAAATATTTCTGCTATATTTAAAGTTTCATAAAAATGTTTCCTACAAAAGTCACACAGTTTTGTGGGAGACCAACGTATAGTAACAATAATTTTATTCTACTGGCAGGGATTAACGAAATGAAATTTTGCTTTTTTAAAGTTTTTTAAAAGACATTTCGTGACCTTGAACGCCTTATTGTTGTAGGTCGTGAAATTCGTCTTTTGAACTGGCAATCAGGCACCGACAAATAAAATATAGCACTCTATTTAACAAAAACAAAGTTAACCTTCGTATCTCATTAGCCCCTCCCAACAGAATAAAGCAATTGTTACTTATACTTACACCGGACCTCAAAACAATATACAAATTTTGTAGGAAATATATTTATGAAATTTTAATTACAGTAGAAATTGTAGGTGATAAAGTTAGGTGAAACACCCTGTATAAGGTAATTATGCATAAAAGGGAACTGCAACTCCAATTTTCTTGAATTTCAGGTATTTTGTAGACGGATGGATCCTGAGTACTAATATGCACTCTGTTCGAAGTGTGGGAAGATAGTGGTTCAAGAGTTATGACAAAAAGAAGATGTTAGGTACTTTTTACCCGACTGCGGGACGCAAAGGTGGGTATTGTTAGTTTTTACATTACACTTACTCCAATATAAGTTGGTTCTATTATTAACCTCACTTCAGGTACTGATCCAATGTTGAGGTGTCGGTATAGGTTTGGTGCTAAATTTCGAGCAGAGGGTGGTAGGGCGCTTGAAAAGGACTGACTGTTTTGAAACAATATATCGCCAGATTTTACACCACTCAAAGTTTTAGTAACTAAATATTCCATTTTGTTATTTAACATAAGGTATCGGTTTAGTAGGAATCACGATAGAGTCCATCTAGTTTCTAGAGGGCGCAGTCGGGTTGGTTGCTCGGTGCCGATTACATCGTTTCTTGCGGGGCGCCTGCACGTAGGTATCTACGCTCGCTTATGTGGGTGTGTATACGTGATCGCGGTCATATAGGTATGGTATAAGCTTCTCCCGTGCTGCGCAAGGCAATACAGATTTATGTAAGTATTTAGCACGGGCTCTTTGCTTTATCGCGAGTCGCCCAGCTAAGACATCGTCGGCGTTCTACCCGTCCCACCAGCCCCAGCCTGACCGTCCGAAAATTTTCAATTATTTTTTCCATCCTCAACCCCACGATCCCCTGTCCCGTCCCCCTTTCCCGGGCGTTGTCCCACGGGATTACGCCGCTGTTCACCCGTGTGCCGGTTATCTTATCCGTCTGTCTGCGATGAAGAAGTCTCGAAACAGGTATTCGTCTGTCAACAATGTGTCAATTCTCGAATGACGTAGATTCCTTTCTGAGAAACGCTTTCTGAAATTGGGAAGTCGTAAGCTCTATCCGTATTTGAATTCACCTGTTAATCGGGCAAGTCTTGTTAATACATATGTCGTTTAAAAATGTCTCGTCTTTGAATAAAACGTTAAACCTTCGTGGTTACACTTCTGTAAAGTTATGCGGTGGTCACACTGGATCCAATGAACCCGGCAAATCTTTAAACTGTCACCGCGCGAATTGTATCAGCGCAATTGAGACTCAAAAATTATAATACACACTTTGAACATTGTAGAATACGGAATAGTCGCGTTTTAGTAAGAAATTAAATAACAACATGTACCAAATAAATGGAGAAGGTGGAAAATCCTAAAACAATAATTGTCTTTTCAATTTTTTTGATAATTAATATATACCGCTACATTTATTTGAAAAATATTACATTACGTTTTGAAATATGTATTAGTCACAACTCTAAAATGCATGTATTATACATAATGTTTGAAAAGATTTCCGGGTAATTATTTACAGAAGGGTCGTCGCCGCTGATTTCGATTACTTTGAAATATGTTATCGGAGGCATGATTTTGAATAATATTTTCCTATGTATGTTACCGTCGCTGGGTTTTAGTTTCCGAGATACATATTCGTAAAAAACTGCGATCAGTAGCGACTTAATGTTAGATGATTTAGCCCCCCCTCCCCCCCCCCCCTTCCCGTAGGGGGCCGCCAACTTATGGGAGATTTACACATTTCTTTACCTTAAATCTCACACGGGGCCGCTAAGCCATCTCACCCAAGCAACAGTTTTTTTCGAATATCTCGAAAACAAAAGCCGGGCGACGGTAACATGTATAGGTAAAAGTTGTTCAGAATGTTAACCCTGATTGACAACATATTTCAAGGTCATAGAAATCGGTAAGCATGACCGTTTTCAATCAGTGTTTACAAAATTTTCAATATTTATTTGTCTTTCTAGTAAGTTACGGTTTGTACGCAAAAATGACATGCGTAAGTTTATGTTGAGCATGAAATAAACACGAAAAGGAACCACGTATGTAAGTAGTTCCCAGCCATTGTACGAGAAAATACTTGCAATCCCCTGATCCTTCTGCGGCGTGTTCTTGGTTACGCCGTCCGTCGTAGTCTCCTAGCAAGGATGCGTGTATCGGATCAAGAAGATACGCTTGTGGACCAGGACAGGAAAGATGCTGTTTGGCCAATCATGAAAAGGCTGAAAAGCCATTGGTATCGTACCGAAAATCCCTCTGTCAAACCCTGACCTAGCAGAGTGGAACTTAAGCTGTATGAAATTCCCGCTGATCCCCGTAAAAAGGGAACTAATCAGCGTTCTTGAATTTATTGGAATCGGAACGGACGACATTGATGCTTATCCGTTTTTACCTTTCATCGTTAATAATAATGCAATAAATTATTTTGTATTACATATTTTAAACGAACAAGTACATATTTTTTTAAGAGCACAGGTACAAAGTATTATTCGCTGTGAACATGTAGGTATTAGGGTGGTCCTTATATGTATGGTACAAAATTAAATTTGTTAAAAATTGCTTCTGACCGTCTCAGAAGCTTCCAAATAGTTTAAAAGAATTTCGTCTAAAATTGTATTAAAATATATTAAGGATTAAAGGTCGCTCAATGGCAATGAAATATTACTATTTTGGTATAAATTAAGAAATTTTTTTTTCTTTTACAGCTTGTTCTAATTGGTTGGGGGACTGAAGAATTGGATGAGTTTAGCTAGTGTCTAGTATGGTACCCGTTTTTACCCAGGCCACGGTGTACAATATACCTATATTTTAAAGTTGAAAAATAAGGACCACCCTAGTAGGTATGCTTATGTATTCAGAAGACGATCTTACGTACTTTTATATGCTAGTTAATAAATACAGTAGGAAATACAAGAATATACACCTTTTTTACGTAAAAAGTAATAAAAAAGTTTCAAAGGCACAGCACTTTGTAAGAGTCGATAAACGCAAATATGCTTAGAAACTGCAAGAGCTTCATTAGGTCCCTGTTTCCACTGTTTACCTCACACATTTTTGCCAAAAAAGAAAACGAAACCGTTTAGAGAACACACACACTCTCTCTCCTTCTCTTATAGCTTTGTTTACAATATTAGTATCAAACCAACACCTGAATACCCATGAGCTTTCAATCTCACATCAGTTGTCTTCAGAACTGAACGTCCATCTTGCGGCCAGTGTGGATAATTTCTTGCGCCCGCGTAAATAAGTGGTCATACCGCTTGAGAGGTGTAAGGAGCAGGATGTTGGTGTTCGGTCGATCTTAATACTGTCTTAAGCCCACCAAAGCGCAACATAAATTATGTATCGTCCTGGCGTAAGATGCCTCCAAGATCCCAGGAGCACCTGGTATTCCTACTTCGGCTCATGGTTTCCCCCAGACTTCCTCCGCCCTCCTTCTTTATCCTCCCTCCCTTCACGGTGGTAGTTTATACGTTCCTCCGCAGCAGTACCTCCTCCGCAGGTCCCTAAATTTTCTCGAAGTCTATAAGGGTTAAGGAATTAACTGTGAGCTGCTAGCTGGACTGTTGCGAGCCTACAGGGTTCTGATACGACTCGGTGCAAGGGTGGCGGTGGTTGCCTCTGGGAGCTTAATAGCTCGTGCGAGGGGCAAGCGAAATAAGGATAGGGGGGAGGTGGAGCAGAGGGCAACAGAATCTTCGGCGAAAGCCATTACAAGGATTTCTTTTATTTACGGTCGCAAAAAGGGCTCTTTTGCTGGCCGAGCTAAGTGGTATGATCTTCTCTTCTCGTGACTCTTCTTCTACGATAGATCTTGGCCAATGACCGCCTAAGCGGCCACTTCGCGAGGCTTAATGTTCTGTCCAATCGTGTAATATTTGGCTATAGATCAATTAAGAGACTGGCTTTTCTGGAAGCCGCGAAGATTGCGGTGTCGATGATGGAACGTAACTAGCCGATCTAGGATTTGCCGTGGGTTTTTGTTAACCGTAACGTTGATATTACAAACGTCTGAGATTCTTTTGTATCGAATTGTTTTGAAGGATTTGAAATTAGTAGGTTTGGACGAAGACGGATCGGTTTAATTACTTTAATGATTGTGATAATTATATCATTTAGGTAATGCATACCAGGTTTAGGCAAAAATTGTTTATCCAAGAAACGAATGGTATTGACTTGTTGATGAATAATTTTGTACCGGTCATGTATTAGTATGTCATGCTTAATTTATCGTTGATCTCAATATAGTGCGTGATGTATGTATGTATATGTATTTAAGAAATATTAGTTACATACGACGCAATGTTAGACAACTTTAACGACTTCACACGTTTTATCCTATGCGTTAATATTATCAAATAACGAGTTATGTATTGCGTTTTCCTTAATTAAGATGGGAAAACGTGCATCTGATCACCAGTAGTAGCCTTCAACTTCACATCGAACACGATAACCATCCCCATCCGTTGTAAATATTCCTTAAATGCATTTGTTTGCAAATGAATCCCGAATTCCCCACACGTCATCAGAATCTGTGCTTTCCGGTGCTTTCACGTGGAGATCTGAAACAGTGGAGAAAGCATCTATACGAAAAATCTCTTCCTTCCTCTCACAGGTGATCAGGGCGCGAGGCGAGTGTCGATAAATTAACTGGATTAATTATCCAGACCCTCGGGTGAAACGTAACCGAGGATACGGTCTACTATTCTCACTGATCTTCCTCCCACGGCTCATTACTTTCAATCGCAGCTCTTCAACCTTTCCCTCTTCCCCCGCGTCTCGTCGGCTCGTAATTTTTATCATAGCTACCGCTGAGGCTGGGGTGGGATTAAAGAATAAGAACGGGAGGAGGGGTGGCGCAGGGGTAGGGTCAGGCTTCGTTTATACGACTTCATCTACTATTTCATCGGCCAAGGAAAGAGGCAAAGATTAGGGATAACCGAAGGGTGAGTAAGGGAGAAAGAGAGTAACTACGCCGTCGACTTTACCGTCCCTCAAGGATTATAAGGCCAATCCTGCGGCTAATTTGCGAGCTCTCGAAATTCTCCCTCCAGCACTCGGCGACTTGTCTTAACCGCCGTATCATTTGCCTTTTAGCCGTTTCGTCCTTGTTTTCTTTGTCTTTTCGCTTTACGCACGCCTCTTAAGGAAACACAGCGGATAAATGGAGAGCCTGTGCTCCCCATTTTCTTGTAATAACTGTGTAAAATGGAAAGAAGTAACTACATAGCGCGGCAAGAAAGATGCGAGGTTCATAAAAATGAAACATATTGATGCATAGTATAATACATTTTTTATTTATTCCATTCAAAGTGATGACTGTACAAGGGACTTAATACAGTGTTTACAATATTCAAATAATCGTTCAAAAGTTTTTGAAAAATATTCTGATTTAATTGCGTTTAGTTTACTTGTGGCAATCCTTTGAATATCAGATACGGACTGAAACCGCTGTCTTATTACTATCAGTTTTAATTTCAGAAAGATAAAAAACCCAGTTGGTTCTAAATCAAGAGAGTAATCGTTATCGAGTAATTGCAAAAAATCTTTGCAAGCATTCGGACGTCTGTTTTTTCGTCATTGCATCGTGCAAGCTGTAGGGAACAAGTCTGGCAGAAAATTTCCTTTGGCCTAGTTTTCGGGTAATTATTAATCTTGCCGAACTGATCCAGCCTGATTTCTTATTTCTTATTTGTCCGCAAATTTCATCCTAGTGACACCCCGATTACGCATCGGGTTCGTTCTCGAAGTTTCACTCTCCTGCGGTGCCTTGATTATTAAAAGTCAGGTTAGTCCGCGTCTGATTCCATTTCTAGAGGCTCCCTTATTCCACAATCGGGTTCTTCCTCGTTTATGATAATCCTAGCGGCTCCCTGATTAGGTATCAGGTTCGTCCGCACCCCTCACTAACAAGCTGATAAAACATATTCTTTGATTCATAACTTTCACCAAAAAGTTTCTCGCATTTTCACTGAACAGTGCGCGAGAAAATACGATTCCCTCTTCAGTTAAATTTTTTATATATACCCCAGATTCTTATCCTCTCCCAATTATAATAATTTTCATACAATTATTGTCAACTAGGATAAAACTAGGGAAATCATCACAACTTATGATAATTACAATCTTATATAGGACATACCACACTATCCGAAAAAAATCCATACATCATAGTTCATTACGGTATATTCACAGTAGGTATGCGTTCTACACCAAGAAATTCTTTTGTCTGTCCAAAAACGTACATACAACTGGCAATTCTGTTTTTATAACAAAGGACACGAACTCCATAAACGATGTTTAATAATAAAATTACAAGACTGGATACTGTAGAAAACAGTATTAGGATAGTTTTACCGCTGCCACTGATCGCATCCAACGATCTAACGATCCTATACAACATTATCTACGACGAAACGTCCGGCAGCTGTATGGAAACAGAATAGTTAGGTATATCCTAACCGCGGCTGATAGGAGAACAGCGTGGCTCTCCCGTTTTCTCTTTCTCCCAATCTCTCTGTCTTGTTACCCGTTATTATTCAGGAACTTTGCTGACAGCTCCCCGGATAGGCAGATAAGAACGTCCTCTGAATGCCGAAGCGCGCACAATGCTCCTTTGGAACGACGTGTACCCACGTTTCGCGGTTACTTTCCTCGTGTACAATTGCACCGGGGCCAGAGTTTAGTGCATATCGCGTCCAGCACCGTCCTGAAATCCCATATTTTCTTCGTTCACGCAGATTTGTCGGCCCCTTCCTGTGTCTGAACCATTTTCGTAACTTTATTGCTTGTCATTTACCGCATCGCAATATTAATTCGAATATTATAGAAATTAGAGTTTGGGTCGACAAACGCATTGCGTGATTACATTTCGATAGAAACTGGAGAATAAGTCTAAATGAACACAAGTAAAGGGTAAACCATCTGTTTTTCACCAAAAATATTGAGACCGTGCGGTTCCGCGAGTTTCTCTTCAGCTACTACGCAATCCCTGATAAGATCTTTTGGTCTTGAAATATAATTATGTATTATTTCAAGTAAATATTTGAAAGATGCAATAAACATTCTAAAGTAATTGGAAAATGTTAGTTCGTACAGTCACAGATTGGGGTAAAGGGAAAATGAAGAGTCACGCGTAAATTGGGATGAGTAGGCACATACATTGCACGTGGAATATTTGAAGGTTACAAATTTTTGGGAATCATTTCTTGATACGAAGAAAATACACAACGCGTTAAATCGTTGCAGAATCACTTACTTTCATCTGGAATAATTGGAAGTCTATGAACGAAAAGCCAGAGGGAGGGGGGTTGTTGGAGCCGGCATTTCTCATAATGATTTACTAGCGAGGGTGTGGTTTAAATTGTTCCCGTGCCGGCTGACAAATTAAGATCAGATAGAGGGATGATCCTGGAGGCTGCTGACTTTTAGATTTTCATAAGGCATCGACCTGCCACCCCACTCGAGTTCTTACATTTCCCTCCTTTCGCTCTGCATTTCCCAACCTCAGTTCCTTATCCGATCCACCAGCCTCCCCTCTTTGGCTGTGCCTTTCGATTTTCTTTGTTAAATCAAAAACTTCGCTCAACGAAAACGAAACTCTCCGGTGCGTTTGATACTAATTGTAAAAATGATAGTCGAAGCAACAATACTTGACATTTTCTTAAATTTAATGTCTACTATAAAATTGAACTGTGTTGATATATGCTCACAAGGGGATCGGTAAATTCAGGACTGGCAAATTCAGAAATTGTTTATGCTTAATGTATGTGAAGGCCTTCAGTCGGACTTTAATTTCCCAAAGCAGTAAATCGCGCTTTCCATCCAAATTCGAGAAAATCGACTTTGAAAAATGCCGAGAGCAGTTACATATATCCATTTGATACAAAGCAATATTAATGAATAACGTGACCAGTGCGTAGCGCTCCCTACTACCTAGTAAGCGTGAGGTCGCCAGTTCACGGTTGTTTCGGGCGATTTGCGTTAGAAAAAACTCCTTTTACATGCAACGGTATTTCACCGCTGTTTCATGTCGCGCCGTCCTAACATTCTACAATGCTTATAGTCCTATATGTAAGAAATGTTTTTCTTGAGATGGGCAACAAACACACGCAGGGTACACTATCGATATCACACTAGACTGCATTTTACAAAGGTAATAGCGGGTCGTACAAAAGGCAACCAGGGTGTCGCAAACACCATACAAGAGTGATCGCGTCCTGGCGGCCAAGGCATACCTACCTAGCGCCCTCAGGGTTGCGAGGGGGTTTAGTACGCCGTACTGGCATATACGAGGTGTGTAAATAAAGTAATGAGACTGATTTTTTTTCAAGTTTTTATTCAAATATAATTACAATGCAATATTGTCTCCTTCAAAATAGGTCCCTTGGGAAGCCACACAGCGCTGGAGACGGTCCTTCCAATCATCATAGCATTGCTGGAACTCGGATAGTGGAATAGCCTTCAGCTGGTCGGTTACAGCTGTTTTGATGTTTTCAAGTATCCCAAAATGAGTTCTCTTGAGGTGATTTTTCAATCAAGTCTGGTGAATACGATATTCACCAGACTTGAGCCCTTGTGACTTTTTCCTCTTCCCGAGATTAAAAAATCACCTCAAGGGAACTCATTTTGGGACACTTGAAAACATCAGAACAGCTGTAACCGACCAGCTGAAGGCTATTCCACTATCCGAGTTCCAGCAATGCTATGATGATTGGAAGGACCGTCTCCAGCGCTGTGTGGCTTCCCAAGGGACCTATTTTGAAGGAGACACTATTGCATTGTAATTATATTTGAATAAAAACTTGAAAAAAAAATCAGTCTCATTACTTTATTTACACACCTCGTATGACGTCACTGGGCTTGGATTGGCTTAGCGTTGGTATGACGTCATGGCGTCACCAACCAAATATAAAGGTTCCTACAGACGGTGATGCAAGAGTCGTGAAACACTGATGCTTGGAATCATGATGCAGGCATCATGATGCATGTCGCTACGTCTGTAGATCGGTTTCCGTGTTTCAGCATCAGAAGCGAAACTGGCATCTTGCTCTCCAGCTAGGCGCGTGAACAAGATGCAAGAGTCGTGATGCCTGGCATCAGTGTTTCACGACTTTTGCATCACCGTTTGTAGGAGCCTTTAGTGTCCACCTTCTCCTACGTCGTACGACCAAAAAAAAGATATGTACGACGTCATATTGGTCAGTACACCGCCATTTATTTAGTACACCTTGCAACCCTGACCGTCCTTCCCGTGAGGCTTCCGTTGGACCTGGGTTTTTTCCAAGTCCTCCCGCGAAAACGATCCCAGCCGGTGTGTTTGAGCTTCCGGGCGGTAAATCTCGGTTCCGGGGCGCAATTTGAATATGTGTCCATCGGCCTTTGTTACAGGACGGCGCGAACTGTTCGGTCAAAAACCGTTATAATTACGAGCGGCCCACGGTTTATGGTTGCTAGTTCAGGGACACGTAAATTGTTGCTCGCGATGTAAAAAGATTTTTTAAATTGCGACAAGTTCTACACCGTCTACGGCTACAAAGGTACAATTATCTGTGTGCGTGCTCCTGAATGGCGCGGAGAAAAAGTAGCTACATAACAATTGTATCTACTTTTGTTTTTTATTCGTTTATTGAGTGGTGTCAAGAAAAATATTTACTTATATTAATGTGACACAATTTTTGACATCGTTAATGAAAGTTTCAGATAAAATGACAGAATACCTACTAAATCCAATCATTCAAATTAGATCCAATAAATGTTGATCGTTAAAAGTAGTTTGAACCGTTAAGGGGGTAGACACGGGTAATGCAGCGCGCTGTATACCGACACAATCTGGCCCGAAACATGGGTCTGGGCGGGCATGTTGTTTGTCCTTATATGATCAGATTTCGGGCTGAGTGACGTCTCATTCGAAAGAGGAAGCTTCAATGCAGACCGCTCTGGTCATGATTCGACGAGATTGTGTTGATATGTAATAATATGAGTGATCAAAGTAGAGCAAAAGTCGAGAAAATACACCCGCAAGAATTCAAGTATTTTTAGGTCACTAAAAGAATTTTGTGACTCAAACGATGACCAGAGCGGTCTGCATTGAAGCTTTCTCTTTCGAATGAGACGTCACTCAGCCCGAAATCTGATCATATAAGGACAAACAACGTGCCCGCCCAGACCCATGTTTCGGGCCAGATTGTGTCGGTATACAGTGCGCTGCATTACCCATGTCACGTGGCGTGTTTACGTCCTTAAGTATTTTTAGGTCATTAAAAGAGTTTTGTGACTCAAACGGTTATCCCAGCGCTCCGCATTGAACCTTCCTCTTTCGAATGAGACCTCGCCAAGCCCAAAATCTGCTCATATAAGGACGAAAAAGGAAAAATTCCAAACCCATGTTTCAGGTTAGATTGTCGGTATTACAGCGCGGTGCATCGCCCGTGTCACGTGACGTGTCTACCCCCTTAAAGGTGAAAAGAGTTTTCCGACACTTTGTAGAATCCATTTTCCTTTTAATAAAATCATTTCATTTCTTGCAGAAGACCCGTAACCAGCTTCAATTTCAAACGTAAAAAATAATCCAAACTAAACAGTTAAATAATTTCCCAATTTTTTACATAGTCTCCTCATCCCAGACGATTTACCCGATATTAGCAAGGCAGCTAACGTTTTCAGAAGAGCGTTCTTAAATCCTTACCACCCTTCAGACGATTCCTCGACAAAGCTCAACTGAAGAGGTGAAGTCTCGATAACGATAACAAAAGGGATAACGGTTTCGGTTTGTGCCCGTGTTGGATAAGAAAAGGTTGTTGCAGCGATGTCGAAATTCGATGTTTTGCGAATGAACGACCGTCGACCTGTGTGGATCTTTGCAAGACACTTTAATTGGACAAATCCGCCTATCCTCATTAAATCTGCCCCGACTTCAGTACAATCTCCTCGACAACATCCTGTGCGTGTATCTCGTAGATGACAAGAACAACCCCCTTCGACGTTCTCGTGCAGCGCTGCCGATTGAAACGAAGTCGAAACTCCGATATCTGTGGTTGGGTTCGTTCATATCGTGACGCGAGCTACGATAAGGATACGATTCCGCTTTAATTATCATGTTTCATACGATATTTTCTGTAGAAGATGAAATGCACCTTGTCTTAACTCAAAGCTTCTGTACAAAATTGATTCAAATTGTTACTACTGTAACTATGGGTTTTAACCATAGCTATGTACTTTGCGAGCAAAAGATCTTATTAGTCGAGAGTTTTTGTAAAAGGATTCAACAGTGTGTAGTAATTTCTTGTTGGGATTATAGAACCACTTTAATACATACTAAGGAATTTAGGCAAACACTCTAGTTTGTTGTTAACCGTATTTTAGTTACTTATAACTTTTTGAAGAATATGAATTTTTAGAGAATTCTGTGTCGATTTTATTTAATATTTAATAATCTATCTGAATGAGGTGCGTATCTTAATATATATGTACGTATATATTACTCATTCAGGAAATACTATTTTTCAGTTTCAACTTCAATCCCCTGTTCCGATATTTTTCAACAAAGTAGTGCATTACACACACTAAGTTTCAATACACGATGTATGCCAAGTGGCAGCAACAAAATAAAGAATTACCTAAATTATCTAAATTATTGCATGTGTATGCCTACATATTCCGGAGTAGGTTCCGAATAATTGAGAACAAAAGTACGTAATGTCTAGAAAGACGTCATCTTTTAATTACTAACAATAAAATGGTCAAGAATGTAATTACTAAGGGGAAATTTGATCTCTACTATTTCATGTTTTTTTATCCCATTACATAACACCAATAAATATAGGTAGCCAGAGGTTTATTTCCAAGAAAAGCGTAGGTATCACATATTTAATTGTAATTGTGCTACACCTAAATTTTAGTTGTGAATGCTGATATAATTTATCGTCCATGTTATAGGTATGTCCTTCGGCTCCTTTCGAGAAAGACTCATTGACTATTGTTACGCTTGAGTTGGGGTTGACTCGACAACAACGCGGTGGTCTTATCTTAGAGCGAGATTTCGACTCGGCGCGGCGCGGCGGTCTGTGCGTTTCCAGACTTGGAGACAGTATCACGTCGTTCCACTCGTCTGTATATATGTACAAGTACATAACGTAGGTATCATATCTATTTACGCGTTGAATATGCATATGAGTTTCTCATTCGTCCATGTACCTATCGCGTTTAGTTCTACAGACGAGAGCCAGCAATGATATCGTGTAGGAAACTTGATTTCTGCCCTTTTCAGACTATCGCGCCCTCTCTTTTATGTTCTAAATATACATCTCCCCTGTGCAATCTAGCGCGATAAAATTATTATACTAAATCTGTCATTACCCTGACGGGATGAGGGAAATTTTTGTCGCGGACCCGGGGAAGGCTGTGCTCTTTTATTCTAAAGAGATTAGAATTGCTTGCTCGCGCAAGCTAGAAAGCACCAGAGCTTTCTGACTTCTCGTTCATGCGCAAGGAAAAACGTGAACTAGTGAGGAAATGCTATTTGTGGTTTTTATTGCGAGGGTGTGAGAATCAGAACTCGGATTGGTTGTTGAGAGGGTGGAAGTGGTGTTACTGGATAGGTGGTAATTTAGGTTGGAAAAGGGACTTAAGGCCCACGGCCGAATCCACTTGTTTGTGACTAACAATAAGTCACGCAGGCCTGAAAGGGACTAAGGGTAGGAATAAGTGACGATGGTCAGACAGAGTGAAAGGGAAAGTCGCGCGGCAGGTATTTAACAGTTCAATTGGGCCACGATGTTCAGGTAAATACATTAAGAAGGGAATGGCTCTAGGTATTTAACATTTTAGAGAAAAAAGAGTGCTTTAAAAATAATCAGTTTATGATTCCCTATTTAGGTAGATAAGTAAATTAAGAATTAAGATGCAGAATCCCGCGATTCGAGTAACAAGTCAGTTCTGGGCTAGATCGACACTCGACCGCGTTTTTTAATTCGTCTTACCTACCTATATCGCAACCATGTGTCCGTGTGGGTATACGAGGGTTATCTGTCGTCCGAAAATGCGTCGTAAAGAAACTGTTCCATTTCTTTCTTGTTTCAACCGCAAAAAGAGTACCCACCTATTTATAAGAAAATATAACAATAAATAGAACAAAGGAATGCAGGAAGGCTTGTAAGGATACAACAAGTTATGACGTATAGCTTTTATTCGACGTTATTCTCATATGTACATACATTCATCAAGGTCCATAATAATTACCTATATTAATCTTATGCAATAATTACAATAAAAGAGCAACCCGCGAGGGTGGTCGTGGTTACGAGTCAACGATATTAAGGAATAACGGGTCGATTAACGGTGTTTACTTCTCTTCTCTTCTCCTTCTACCCCCTTTTCGCGTCGTGGTACATGGTCGCAACGTCTGCGTCTCCTGGCTCCACGGTTGCTGCTAATTTACGTTGCTTCAGAGGGCGAGCTAGTCTGCGTGATATGGATGTGGCTGCGGCGCTTCGCCCTCGAACAGAGCCATCTTCAAGCGTTTGCACTTGGCCCGGCGATTCTTGAACCAGAATTGCACATTTTTGGGTTCCAGCCGCGGAAACTTCTGTCGGTAGGGCATTCGATTCAGTTCCTCCGTGTATTTCAGAATTAGCTGTGAATTAAGCAGATCAAACTTTCTAAGCAAATCGAGTTGTCAGAGACGGAATGAAACGAAATGAAACGGTCATATGGATACTTTATGACTTCTTCACGGCTTTCCAAATATACACAAGTTTTTTGCTGAATTCACAAGTAAAAAATAAATACGGGAAACGATCATCACGCGATACTCGGATCATATTTCCTATCGATTGGCACGGAAAAAGAATAACTGTGGTTTTGCAAACCCTGCGCTACTTGAAATGCTCGGTTTCATCGACATAAAGGCAATCACTGAAAACATTGATTAATAGGGAGGTAGTAGGTACATAAACTGCTGCCTGAGTTTCACTTCGGGATGATTACGTTTCAAAAAGTAATTGCGCCACGTAATTCCTATACGAATTTTAATTCCAGAAAGTAATGATAAACTCTTTTCTATAAATTATATAATTATATAATGAAATTTTAATAAAAAAATGTGAAAACAAATGTTAAGTCACAGTGATGAAATCATATATCGTAGGTGTTACACTACCTACTATATACTACATACGACATACATATATGTAGTGAAGGTATACATATAAAAAAATTTCATGAGAATAGTTAAACGTTTCTTCGTACGAAATAAATTTACGTAAAAGTTCGATTTCAGATCGGAAGATTTTAAAGAGTATCAGGCTCGTTTTAAGGATGACTACAATCTACATGAAAAAATAAGTAAAAAATTCACAATGGAATGTGTTGGTAGGAGGCTTCATTGTACCGATAAAATCGATTTGCAGGGTGAGACCGATTTGTAGTCAAGTGTACTCGATTTTCTTCAAAAAAACTAATTCTATAATTGCACTTGTTTCCACACAAGGAGTCATTTCACACGCAATTGCAGATACTACTGGAAAACTCTGCTAAAAAATTAGTTAAATGCACGCGTTTAAGATAAGTCTTCAAAATTAATTTTCTCGAGAAAGGAGTCTCTATGAAAAAAATTCCACGTTTCCTATTTAGTTTCCCTTCCCCATGCAGGATCACTGCCCTTTAAGCTGTGCCACTTACATAGCTATATATGTACGTAGCTGTATTATGAGAACGTTCCCTACGAATATACTTATTTAATAATAATTAGTTAGAAACAGCACATAGTCAGAAGAATTTTAATGTTACACCACAAGATATTGGCATTCAGTGGTTTGAAAGTATCACGAATTGTTCGTGTTAGGGTATACCGTGCATTGTCAAAGCTATTAATGCACACAGCTGACAAATTAACGTGCCGATAATGCAGCTGTAAGTATCGTTGAACTTACCGCGTGACTGGGATGAGTGTTGTGAGTGAACCAAGCCTCGAGCCTCGGCACTTCCGTCACGGGATCGATGAATGTCCGGTTCCTCTTCCTCCTTTCATCCAGCATGCTGGTAGAACAGCCAGCTGGCCCACGCGGCGGCAGATAAGGTGACATGTACATAATTCCATGACCGAACATTGGACTCGGTACTAAAGAGAATCCTGGCGGCAAAGGACCTGTTGGACGTGCCTCCTCGTCCTCGGAACCAGAAGACACTCTGGCATCCTCTTGCTTCACCGAAGATGGCGTCGAGGGTGGAGGCTGTTGGTCCTCGGGTCTGGTTGTCAAGGACAGTGGTCCAACTGGGGGGCTTCCAGGCGGACATGGAGAGGGTGAAGTAGACTAAAAAATACAAAAGGACACATTTATTTTGTATTGTTTAGTTAAATTGGTAATTAATAGTTTGAACAGTAACAGAAACTTGGTATAATATATAGAATTTTTGGGATATGAAGTTCTTCGGTTGCAGCGTGTTAAACTAAATTAAACTAAAAAATCCACGGACGTTACTGAATTTTAAATTTTGTAAATGAAACAGACGTAATTAAAAGTTTAGGGTAGTCATTTACTTATAAGTGCTCTGAAAGTATATTCTCTACAATTTCTACTTAATTTAAATATATTTAATATAAATATAAATAAAATTTTATTTTATAAATATAAATAAAAGAAAGATTCATTGAAAACACACTACAATGAATATTTGAGATTCCATGCAATTTTCTGTCGCAGTTTTGAACTTGTAAAAGATTTTTTGTAGATAAATTAATGTTTTCAAAGTATTACATACATAATTGTGGCTAATGAAACGTGATCATTGATATCAGAGGCCCCGTTTATTTGCGGTGCCAATATGTCCTACTTAGGTATTTTTAGGCTCTTTTATTTTGGAAACATTATAATCCCGGATAAAACTGGGTAAAGGATCAGCTAGTACTGTACAGTATAAAATTGAAAAAAATCGAAATTTTCACGTACCCGTAATATCAATTCAAGAAAACAAAGAAAATTTCACCTACAAGGAGAGGTTCTTAGGTGTCCGCCTCCGTTTGCTTTGGTTTTTGGATATGTTTTAGATGATCGAAAAATAAGAAATATGTGTCATTTTATTTTGGGAGTGAAACCACTCCTCGATGTTCATAAGAAGTACAAAAGTTCCTATTGTTACATTCAAGAATATTATAAAATTGTGTTGAATGAAACTTGATATAAATTTCATTTGCGTCATAACTTGCTGTATGGATGATGTGCTTATCGTCAGTCACATCTGTACCTGTTCTTATGAACTTTGAGGTGTGATTTCACCCTTTTAACTTGCAAACGGCCTGAAATAAAAAGACACGTATCTCTTATGATCCTCCGAAACATATAAAAAAACTAAAGCACTGGGAAGCAGGCACCACCATAGTTAACAAAAAAAATTATAAAACAAAAAGTTAAGAATAATTGTTCATTAGTATCTCGGAAACTAATAAATATCCGAAGCTAAAATGTTATATTTGGGATCTAGACTACATACACGTAGCTGCGGGGCCTCGCCACCCCCCAAGCATTCCCAAACAAACTCCGATACCTCAGAAACGATCAACACTGGTTTAACCGATTTCGAACACATACCGAAATGATCACTTCATAATAATACAATTATAGACATACTAATACAATCCTGCGACACTATGCCGTTTGTAAACAACCACAGACGAGATATTTCATTTTTCCAATTTGTATCAATAATAATTGAGAAACCAGTATGAAGTATAGTTATATTTTTGTATACTATACTTAACTGAAAACTAACTGAAACTTATCAACAAGGCAAGAGATTTAAAAATATTTTTAAAAGTGTATAGGGAAAGTAGAGAAAAGTTGTTCCGAATGATGACCCTGACAAAATATTTGAAGGTCATCAGAATCGGTGATATGTACCACAAGTATTAGGCACAATTAACGACATATTATTACATAACAATATTTTAGGATGACCATGCAATTAAAATCATCACGCGTTATTAGTCCGTATTTGAACGTCAACCATATTGCATCAACGTTACAATATACTGTAGCGTTACATACTGTAACAACGTTACAATATTAAAAGCTTCATTATCTTTAAATTTTCTTAGATTATACTACCACAAAGAAGATATCGGTGGAACATAAACTACTGCGCTATGCCGCAAAAGGAAGCAAAACAATTATTCCTTGGAAACCCAACTTGAGGAGAGGCCATCTTTAGTTTGCAATGTTTCTACACATACATACCTGGTGCCTGGAATCCTCTTCTTCGTCCGTGCAATCTTCGCTGACAATACTGGCGCCTCTCGGGCTAAGTCCAGGAGGACTGTAACCATTGACACCTCTGTTCTCGGCCCTCTTCTGAGCGGCTCTAGCGTTCTTGAACCAGTAGACAACGTTATTTACGTCTAGAGGCTTCCTGCCTCGTCGCGACTCCAGGGCGTTTAATTCCGACACGTAGTGCTGTATCTGCTGGCGTGACGGGTGTTGATTTTCACCGAACCACCGTTGCAGCCGCGGCAATTCCAGTTCCGGATCAAAACTCGTCCTCATCCTGGTCTTATGCGAGTACTGGAGGAGCGCAGGATGCGGAGGACCGATAGCGCCACTAGTCGATCCAATAGTACCAGCTCCATCTGGCTGAGGGCTCTGCGTGTGGTGATGGTGGTGATGGTGGTGATTCGATGACGGTACCATCGGGTTCAGGCCCAAACCCAGTTGTTGCTGTTGCAACCACGACTCAAAATTACGTTTGGTCTCCTCTGACAAATCGTTTCCACCTCTGCATAGAGATAATAATGTCATCTGCGAAACAAACGATACCATTGTTCTTGAATGCCAGGACAATTACATTGCAATAAATATGAGAATTTTGTTTACTTTAACGTAGGTATTTTTGCACGGTTATATGTTTAGCTCTGTTGTACGGTGACTAAATTAAGGTAAATGGTAAGGGCAATGTCTTGACAAAAAATCGCTTAATCTTAAAACTAATCTTTATTAAGTTTACATTACACAAGTGAATTTTTTTAATTTTCAATTTATAAATTTTTAATTAAATTGGCGCTACAAAATGGGTCTAAACAATTAACAAATCGTCGCCTGCCAACTTGGCTGTTTCTGACCCCCCTCCACGCGCGAAAAAATTCTGCAGAAGCCCTTGTAAGATGAACATATGATGAGAAGAACGAGAGTATGGCCGTGAAATGGTTATATTCATAGTGAAATTTTTAAGCTTAAATGTATTGGTGGTATGTATATAAGCTGCCAGATATTATTTCATAACAGCTGGCATATACCATAACGAACATATTATATTGTAGCGTGTTAATATTTTAGTGTTGAACGATTTGTAACAGTAATAACAATGTAATGTTGGATCATCGACTGAATTTACAGATTAATAAAATCACTTTGTAATTTTGATCACTTTTTTTTAGGTATTCTGTTCAACTTCCATTGAAATTTTTGAAAGAAATTCGAACCACTCTAATAACTGTTATTTTTATATAAATTTCGATTGATATTGTATATTCTGTACCGCGTTATTTGTAATATGGATTTGCGCTATATTTGTCATATTCTACATCTGAAAGTTCGTAAATCAACCTTGTGAAAGAAATTCCCAAAATAATGTTTCTTAAAAACATCTTATCTTTCTTTTGCAGCATATTTTAGTAAGTAGGTACCTACCATATAATCTAAAAGTAGTCTTAGCTTATCATCCTCCAAAGCACAGTTAAAAATCTGATATCACGGAAATTTTTGTATGCCACTGCAGATTTTAGAATCTAAGTGGATTTCAATGTCTCCACGCGTTCTTAGAATTGTGGAATTTTTAGATCAAAGAATTTTTCAATATTTAATTTTAATTCTACTTATACATAATTGGAGATATTTTCTGGGCAATTGATCTATTATGTATGCTTTCGTTCTTTTTCTGAGCAGTATTATCAGCTACTCAAAAAAAGCAAAAAATATGAATTTTTTCACAAATACTAATAACTCCAAATATACATTACAAAATATCCCACTTTACATACTTAATGTTATTGCTCTACACAAAGCCATATGAGCATTCCCAATGAATAAAATATTCTATCCAACTATAAAAAGTTAACGTACAATATATAATTCAATTCAATTAATAACAAGCACAGTAAATTGTGTATTCTTAAAACCTTTCTTCAGGCAACAAAGAAGCTAACGTATCCAATCCTCATAGAATAGCGTTCAAACAAAATTGTTCTTTTACTTAGGAGGAATACCGTGTTGATCCGTGTAACAAGCAGTAATCACAGTTATCTAAGTCATCCAGAAGTAAAATCATAGTGGGAATTTCTTCTAGTGCACCAACACAGTGCGCGATGCACGTTCATTCGCTAAGGCATTAAGGAGTCGGATTATGGAAAAGTTTAGACTCGTAGGAAATAGTACCAGGTTTGAGGAGCGTGTGCCTTATCTGGACAATGATTTACAAGAACAAACGTCTCCGCCCGCGAGGATCAAGGTGCTTGACGCCACTTTAATAACGCGGTAATCCGTCGCGTATCCGTGGCACCTTGGTAGCGTCAGATACGACGCAGAAGAACCAGTGTTATCCGCGGCCCGTCAACCGCTAAAATTCTCATCCGGCGAGTTTTACAACCCAGCACTTAATCACTCAGTGAGGCAGGCGAGACGCGGAATGGTTGACAAGGCATGAGACTTCAGAAATCGTTTGATAAACATGTAAGCACCGTCGAAAAAAAGGAAGAAAAGAACGGGCCACCCAATTTATCTGACAACATTGAGCTGTAATTCGAGGCCTGATTTACGCCTATTTATTATTTCCAGATAACGTGGTAACGTCAGCTGATCATCCGCGGGGAGCAGTAAATCAATCCTGCGGCAAAAGCTGATCAAATATTCCCGAATGGATTCCACCGCATCGTCAGCCTGGCTCTAGGTGCAGACTTTTCCGCAATACAGGCCTTAATTGACTGAAAACCAGAAACTAGAGGGGAAAGGATGACGAAATTTAATCAATGCCACGAGCATATAATTTATGATAATCACTTCATTCGCCGAAATTCTTCAGATATGCACATGTTGTCTTTGACTTGTCTCTCTTTTTGGTTCTTACAACAGAATATGGATCTACTTCTATGTGCATAGGGTGAGGCACATAAAGCGTGACGATTGAAAATTTTCAAAAATATTTGTGATTTCAAGGGAATGTTCTTACGCGAAGTTGAAATATTTTAAGTAAAAGGCCCAATGAATAGATATATTTTAAGAGCTCCAAGGCTCTTCAGATTAATTTCCTTTCTTTTTGTATGTACATGAAGTCGATGTTTTTTCAAATAGAATTATATCTACATATATTTTGTCTGCTGCATTATTATACATAGTTTGCAGAATAACTAAATTAATGACATGTGTAATGTGTCGTTTCGACCATATTTTAATAAAAGTAATTCAGTTCAATCTTATAGTAGATTGACAACCTCAACTAAAAGGTACTTTTTGTACTTTAATATCGTTCATAGTGACGAAAATATTCAGTTGTTACGCTTTAAGTCGGGTTCACATTTGTTACCACACCTCGCTCTGTTACTGCAACCTGTTACCTAGCCGACTGATCATGGTAACTGTGTGCTGTGTCTCGTTACTTGGTTCGGCCGTTGCGATGAATGTCTCGGAACCGTCCAACATCATCGACATTTGCTACCAAGACCGGTTAGCTAGGTAATAGGTCGCGGTAACAGAACGAGTTGCAGTAACTAATGTGGACCCCGCTTTATGTGCACCACTCCGCATGTACTTAATACATATCATAAAGAGATGCGAAACAATACCTTCACTAAGGCGTTTTGCGCCTGGAACTATGCGTATTAAAGGTATTTTAAGGGGGAATGCCACCGCTGAGGCCAGCGTGAGGAGCAATTCAGCTTAACAATGGAGGGGGGAAACACCGACAGGAGTGGTGGTAATGTGTGCGTGAACTGACGCCAGCGCCAAGCCAGCCAAGTGGTGGCAACGCGAAGCCAAACAGGACCAACCAGCGTCGACAATCTGTTTCCCGACGACGCTGGTTGGCCCTGGTTGGCTTTGCGTTGCCACTACTTGGCTGGCTTGGCGCTGGCGTCAGTTCACGCACACATTACCACCACTCCTGTCGGTGCTTCCCTTTTCCATTGTTAAGCTTAATTGCTCCTCACGCTGGCTGAGGCCAACAATTTTCGATTCATTCTTTTTGCATTTCCTGATACAACTAAATTCGTGCTAGAATAGATTCAGACTGGTAAGTCAATGCATGTGTTCATAATTATCACTTAAAATATGAATCTCAACTTTGAAGCTGATTTGGCATGTTAAAAAAAATCCTGGTTTAATCGAAAACGTGTCACTGCGTGGAGATCATGTAGATGTAGAGTATTGTAGAGTAACAACTAGTGATTAATAAACAATTCCTTTGAAGGCACTATCACTTCTAGCGCTAATTACTTGCTAACAATAAATACCACCGGTGTTATTTATGTTATATTATGTGGAATAAAATTATTACATATATAGGTACTATTATTATTAGTCCCTATCGCACTATAAGGGTTTTCTCATTCGAGACACTTCTGTAGATCCGAAATAGTCTTACAGACATATTCCCTTTATAGAAATAAGGGTCAATTAAAAATTAATATAGAAGGAGATAGGAACCATCTGAACAATTCCGAAACACTTGTGGCAAGTCACAAAACTCCATCTTGGTGAAAAGATCCTAATCGTTTACATTTAAGTAGTGTTTATATGCTCAATAGGTAGTTCAGTTACATGCAAGAAGTCCTCTGCTAATGCGCGACTGTCAGTGTTTTGTAATTCTTAACACGCTCGCTATGGTATTAGGACACATACATACATCATATATAAGTATATAACTATCCATGTACGTATGTACCTCCAGTATCAGGTTCCGTGGTGCGGCAACGAGAGTGTAATGTTTGCTGTAAGTGATAACTTCTACATTTCTCGAACATTTTAAACGACTCTTGTACGGTTCTAATGACGATGATGTATACTTCCTGATTTTTTAGAAAATTGTACAAAGCACATGGAATCATCGCGCCTACAACGCGACGCGTTCGTAAAATATCTTTTTCCTTGGTATCATTCGTGGAATGTGCTAACAAAATTTACGATTCCGTTTTAGGGACATCCTGTAAAAAGATTCTGATTTGTGCTACACCGAATGAAAAGCAATCGTATTGGCTGTCAGATGAGGTAATTTTAGGGCCGACAGTTAATCAGTCCGGGCTATCTACCTAAATCGACTCGTTACCGTAGTCAAACATTCTGAACGTCGCATATTCGTCGAATGATCTGCAGATTAAGTCACATGTACACGAACCGGGCGGTTCTCCATCACAGCCGTTCGCCATTAGCCAACGGGCCGAAACTCGAGCAGGAAACGTCTGTCAAGGAAAATTGGTAATCATAGACCACCGCGAGCGGCATTAAAGTTCGGGGATGGGCAAGTATAGCAGGATCTTCAAAGAGAGTGCACTTAGATAATGCCCGCCCGTAGGGGGTGGGACACCTCCCCCCTAACCGTTTCCTACTACCGATATCGAGGGGGCTTTTGATGAAGGCTGCGAATTTAGTTGAGTAAAGGGTAATCCTATCATACGCTATGAGATCTACGTTGCCGTCGAAAGGGCACGCTAGCGTTTGCTTCACATGGAAATCGTACGTACAATAGTACTTCAATCTCCGGGGAAACGAAATCAAACGGATCTTGTTTACCAATGATCTGTTCGTGAAAGTGTGGCAATAAAAAAGTTTCAACTGAATCCATCATTTATGACACGTTGAGTCTATGAAAATAGGATTTATTTCGTGATGTATTAATTGTCGATGTATAATGAACCGCTCTATTTGTAACGTGGTCACCAAGTATGGGGTGCAAATGATACAAGACGATAAATGGCTAAATTTCAGAGAAGCTACTTACTTAATGTGGGACTCAAAATTGATATGAACATATCTCATATAATCAGGGCCGGCGGAACCCATTATGCAAGTAATGCGCCGCATAAGGGCGCCAGCTGAAGGGGGCGCTAAAAACTATATCGCAGACTTAATAATAAAGGAAGCCAACTCCCATATAAAAAAAATGTAAATGTAATTCTTTTTTTAATTCTAGCTCGTAAAGGCAAAACGTATTAAATAGAAAACAGGTGCAAAAATTTGGGGGCGCCAAAAATTTTCTTGCATAAGGGTGCCAAAAATTATTTTGCATAATAATATTCATTCGTGAAGTATAACTTAAAATTATGTCTGATAGGTTAAATTTTGAACACTTGTTTAAATTTTGATGCACTTCGGAGTACGTAGTTTAAATACAGAATATAGTAACAAGATGCTGTAAAAATGCTTCTTTTGTAAATTTTACAAACAAATACACAAGAAACGAAAATCCTAGTAGGTGCATATGTATATAGGTACGTACCTACAACATACGGCATACAATTCAATTTGCTTTGCAACTTTAGTCTGTCCAACCATTGGTAACACCTTTTTATACCAATTTGGTAACCGAATCAAATATTTAATTGTTTGTTTTCAGTGACACATTATCCAAACTACTTAAAACTGGTTGTATCTCAGGGAGAAATTATTTCCTTCTATTAAATTCATCAAATTGATTTTAGTCTTTGGAACAACTGGGAAGTTGTTCTAAATCTCGACTTTGCCTACATTTGCATAATGCTTAATTTTAGAATATCATATTCATTCCAAAGAACATCCTTTGTTTTCTGCATTAAATGTCTATATTTATAATATTTACATATAATTCGTAAACCAATTAATATAAAAAAAATGAAATGTTCTATATTATATTTACAAGTTTATTATTATTATTATTATCATCATCATATGTCTTTATTGCATCATTTCAATTACGAATATATAACTAAAACTTCATTCAATAAATATACAGAAATCTTTTCTTTAGATGTGAAATATTTTTGCCTGAAACGTGTGAAATGTATATTCGAATAATTCTCATGGCATTGCTTTCGTCCTTCATTTCTTGTAAATAATATAACAAAATGCAAAAGTATAAGCGACGATAAGTGAATCAATAAATTTAGTTATAATACCAGTAAATAAATCTTTATGGAAAAGATAAATGGAAACAATATGTCGCGACGTTATTAGCAAAGCTGCTTGCATCATCCGAGAATGTTTTCAACCTAAAGAAGGAGAGCTGCAAATGACGTCGTGGTGACTTGAAACCGAGAAAACATTTATTCAAGACAAAGATCAGCGAGTCGAGAAAAAGAGTCTACCAAAGATTACCACTGTGATTCGCTGAGGAGGGACAAGCTCACCACCAGACCAGCAGGAGGACTTCCTAATGAGATTAGGTGGTCCCACGGCAAACACTTTCTGGTTAGATTTACATTTTATACATTTTTAAGTGGTCTTACAACGGGACACCTTTCCACTGTCTGATCCCAAATCGCCCTTAAATTCCTCGTTTTGACTTATTTAGTTGCTCAATCTTAATCTTCGGTTGAAATATCGATTCCGCACTAATGTCAGTCTAATACTTTGTGAAATTAACTTGTAACCTAATGAAAGTTAATCATTTATTATTTAGGTAGGGACAAAAGATTTGACGTCTGTATAATGTCTACTTTAAATATCAGTTTGTAAACGTTCATTCAATGGAAAAAAGTTTGTATACAAGATAGTATTTTTTTGTGTGATACGTGGATAACCCTGTACAATAGCCGTGTAATCGTCCGACTGGTCACAGTAGACGTGGTGGGGGTAGTTTTCGCGAACAAAATCAGAAGATCCACCAAGAGTGGAACATTTGAGAAGAACATCGGGTGTTTCCTCATTCTTGTTCGTTTCCAAGCCCGTAAAACATGGGCCTTGCTGTCACCTTTAATTGTGGGAATGCTCGTAAACAGGCGACTCTCTACCGACTACGACCTTCTGCCGGCAGGCATCTACTCCAAAGAAATAGTACATACCTATTCGTGACAAAAGCGAATTAAATTTTTAAATTTTTATATTTTTGTTTTAACTTAACAATAAGATTTCCAACGCATTTGTGAGACTTTCCCGAAGAAAATGAAACCAAACACGACACAATTCGGAGAATTGGGAGATCCAGTTACAATATGTATCTAATTATTTTAGATCGTCAATAATTTTCTATACTACTTACAAGGGAACACCGCGAACCCGGATTCACCGATTGGAATGCAACTTTGTGGGTTTATAGAATGACTCAAGACAAGAACAACGGCGTGCTTCATTTGTGCTCTATCGCCCTTTAAGGGCGTGAAAACTAACCTCAAAGTCGAATTGGCACTTCCACTTTTTCGCGTATAACTCTCAAAGTACAATAGACAGAAAATAATGTTTCAAACAAAAGTTTAATGGCGCAATAAGCGCTGCAAACTTGCGCTAACAAAAAACGGTTGCTCCTCAAAAAAATTTTTCCTCTTGGGGCCGCGGGCAGTGATGCCAGGGAATAGTTCAGCGAAGTGTTCCCGGAGTGGAGTGGGAAGACCCACGGCACTCGCGGTATATGTATGCGTAATGACTCCGGAAACACTTCGGTAAACTATTCCCTGGCATCGCTGGCCGCGAGTAGCCTGACTCGATGGCTTCAAGAGCGAGGAGCAACTCGCGGCTGCTCGTGCAAGCAAATGCTTGTACGGACTTGAGATATATAATATATATAGGTATAAATGCAATAATGTCTCCTCATTTCCTAGTAATATCCTACAGCTTTAACCACGAATCATCTAACAACAATTCTATCCATCTACTTTTTCTCGAAAATCTGTTATTCACTACTTAGTATAAAAAAGTGTTATATTATAAAACCATTACATGTTGTAAGCGAAGTTCAAACTTGTATGAATTGCATCGTGTTTGGTTTCATTTTGATTAGAAAAATCTCACCCATACATTGGATATATTCTCATAAAGGTGAAACAAAAAATATACAAATTTTGTATCGCTCAAAAGTGAATAAGTATTAGCTTTTGTCTCGCGTATTATCCCTTTGGAGCACCGACCTACCTAGCAGCGGGTGGTCGTAAAGGGTTGCTTGGTTTCGAGTAGTCCCAGAAGTGGAAGGGATGCGGATCGCCAGTTTTCGTCAGAAATGTTCGAACACATGTTCGCTGTGTTCGTACCTATTTATGTACATATCTAGGTACCGACGCAACATTTTCGAAAACGTTCGTACACTGATCGTAAGTTCGTTTTATTCTTTTTCGCCTTGAACATCGAAGAACATTGACACGTGTTATCCGCTGTGTATTTACCAACGCGAACACTCTAGAGAACAGTTTTACGCTGTGATTTTGTTCCTGCTCACCTCAGTGTGCATCCAGGGTTAGAATACCTACATAAATTTCCGAAGGCTGTAACTCTACAGCCTGTATACAAATGGGAGAGTAAAATTCATTTCCAAAATCCAAATACAAAAAGTATACTGATGTTATTGGTGACTATTTCTGTGCAATTCCCCTTTCAACCTTCTTTTAGTAAAACCTACTTTTGGCATCAACCTAATACTGTCACTTGGTACAAGTATCATCAAAGATTTTCTTCAGCTGATTTAATTTGTTAACTGTGGTACTCAATACTACGATATAATAGATATGTTTTCTATTTTGAGATATTTATGTAAAATACACAGTGTACGATAGCTTGTCATTATAAAATTTTGCAAACTAATGATACTAAGAATACCCGAATAAAATTAGGCTCGTCATATTTATACAGTCAGAAGCTTACCTCGTCTAAGGGGCAACCAGCCGACACGAGAAGCGCATGACTATGTAGCAGCAACAGTCTTAACAATTTATTTCTAACTTCGGCTGCTGGGCTGGGCGGTGGTGGTCTCGATCTGTAAACCTGAATTTTCAAAGTTGCGACTGATGTCAGTTCAGCTAAGATGTCGCCCACTGTTAACAGCGGTCCGTCAGCAACTTTCTCCATTGGCAAAGGTTTCCAATTTCTTATAACGATACTTCCCCTGGCACTTGGTATCAAGTCGCTGGAATACCCAAGCCGCACCAATGCCTCGCCCACTAAATCCTATAAACAAAGAGGAATATTATTTAATTAGAAATATAAATAGCCAGTATTTTGAATTTTTATACATAGAGTTATTCTACAATTCACTAACATTGCACTTTTGAATGTTTAATTTCAGTTTTCGTACTTTATTTCGTTATTATATACTAATAAATCAGATTTTGCGGAAAGATCTATAAGTGACGTAAGAATGATGCATATTTACTTGAAACGGCATAGCCACGGGGATGATAACGTAGGAGTCCGTCTCTACTTGAGGCCTCCGCCAATTCTCACGGGAGTTGCTCACATGAGTCTCCACGATGTTGTGAATTGTTTCGACTATGCAATGCACTGGGAGATTCTTTCCTGTAAAAAAAAATGTCCTGCATATAGATCATTTTCATCCAACACTTTTCTCGTTAATATTCTTTAAATGCTTTCAAGCTCGTTCATTTGAATACTATTATGTTTATAATTAATTAGGGAAACTGTCATTATTCACGTACAGTACATATTTGACTTGTGAATAGAAAGTTCACTAGTATATCACATACATGATATGCATATTTGGTATAAATACTTTGAATCTAATCTTATGGCGATATAAATCTACTATGATAGCGAACTGAAATACATTAATGAAAATAAAGCCGATGCAGCAGATAAAATGTATGGCTCCATTTAAAAGATCATCGATGATCTTGAAACCCCTTTAACACCTTCATGTAGAAAAAATAAAATTGAGCTGAGAAGTAGACATTCTATAACTTTCAAATTTGTGTAATAAAAAGAACAACATTCCTTTAAAATAACAAGTATTTTTGAAGATCACGCTTCACGTATCACGCTTTAGATGCCTTACATATATCGAAAATTAATAATTACAAGATTTTAGACCGTTTAACTTGTAAACTTACTGCATCAATGTCTTTTAATTATATTGAGAATATTCCGTGCTGAAAATCGTTACAAAATTTATAAATGAATAAGTCGTTATAAATTAATATTATTTATATTCTCAGTGTGCTAATTTCTGTAACGTTTTACAGCGTGAATCAATATTTTTTATTGTTATTTCTAATTATTAAAATGAAATGCAGGTTAAATGCCGCAGATATTTAAATAATATAATGCATCGCTATTAAGCGTTGACAGCTGAAACACATTTCATAAAAATGTTAAATGTCGAATACAAGTATATAGGTACGTACAATTTTGTATTATTTTTGCAAGTGCTTATAGTCGTCTGTTATTCACGATATAAGTATGTATTTAACCCAGCAAGGGGATGTTGGAAAAGATGAGGAAAATTCAACAAATGCTGTTACACATTACAGTGTGGAAATTTATGAAAATGTTATCTACGTTACTGTATACGCAACTATGTGGTACAAGATGAATTATTATACACTTATTAAACTTTTATTATTATACACGTATAATAGCACATTTTTTACTGCGATGCTATCGATACGATTTGCAAACAGAAATAAGTAAAATTGTTACTCACAAAAAATGAAGATTTATTCGCAAAAACTTTATTTCCTGCGATTTCGAGTTTTCGAAAATTATTATCTAATTATTAGTCATTTTTAAAAAATTATATTTCCATTAGATCATCTTAAAGCACCTACTTACTTAAAACAAATAATACGACTTACTTTGCACGCATTTTACATTTAAAACATTCTTTACTCCTTTTATCGTCGATGCTGACTTCAATATACTATTATACTATCGTTCGTAAAAAAGAAGAAAATAACTATGTGAAATAAATTCTTTCATATTCCATAAAAATTCACTGCGCTCAAATACAATTTAAACGCGTATTAAACTGCATTGTTTCTCCATTGATCATTGTACTTCTTTACATTGTTTAACGTGATGTTAATAGAGGAAACTCGATGAGAACAAGACGCGATACGAATTTATATCTTAAGGCTACTTGAACAATCAAGCTAGTTTCCGCTTTATACATTCAACTGACAATAGGCGCACGCATTCGCCTTCCAGGATTTGAATTCGAGGGTCCAGATGATTCGTGAAGCTGAAGATCGTTGAGAGAAGTCTAACTCCCGCGCTAAGCATATGCAGATCCACTCGTCTATCCCGAGACAATAAGAGCTGGGCGATGGCACAATAGCTGCGATCCTTGTGTAACCCTGACTTAAGTCCCGGAGTCTATCCCACTCCAGGTTATAATTCCAGACTTCTGCGAAACCGAGGAAATGGAGAACGAGAGGAGGCTGGCAAAGATGAAGAAGGAGGGAAAACTTGGCTCCCGCCCGCGCCACTTCCATTTGAGGAACGGAGAGAGATATACTTATTAAAGAAAAATCTTGATATCGTACAATCAAAAGGAACACAGTACATACTTGCGTTGAAAGCTCTTGGTAAATTGTGCGTTTCATGTTTACTTCAGAAACACGTGCCTGCTCGGCTTATGTCGTATTTCTGCGGGTAGCACGTTGATATTCGGGGTCTACAATTATGCGTGTGCATAATTGAATATGGACCAATTGTTTTCGTGAGAAATAATAGAGAAACGAGTATAGGAAATTAAGTAGTTGAATGAAAGTCTCTTATATCGAGACACATATCGATACGAATAGATGAATAATAAGAAGAAAATGTACTTTTTGGGTGATGTTTATATAAATGATAATTTGTCAATAGTTTGCAACATCATTCCGTTAATATACCTACCAACATATTTTGACGAGTTCAGAACGATCAAGAGTAACTAGAATTCAAGTGGCCTTATTTAAAATTAAGTTCGCAAGTAAATGACTCATATGTGTGTCAAAACTTTATCCGAAATAAATAAATTCCCTATAAGCTCGCTATAAATACGAGGGTCATTCAATAAGTAACGAGAGAAACGGCTGTTGCTTTAATATGGTTTATTCTCACAAGTTCAACGTATCTCACAATTTACGTATTTTTTTAATTAACACCTGTCACAATTATACACTTATCCCATCGCTCTACTACAGGTAGTGGTCAAAGATGTTGGTCGGTCCGTGCGGTTTTGCGAACAGCGATCGAGGGGAAATCGACCATTTCCATCCGAGTCTTACGCGTGTTCACTGTTTAGTTCATGGATTTGTTACGTCGAGGTGCTCGACTCCCGAAGGATATGTATGGTGAGCTAATGGGCACGCCACGCTGCTCGGTTCCTCCTATGACGTGGCCGTGTGTGTAGCTGATGTTTATGCCTATCGTAATACATAGTTGTACGTTACGAAGGTGTGAGTAGGCCAATATCTCTGACCTCCACTATGTACTATAGGGTAAAGGACCCAATTACTGTCACCTTAATAAGGCTCTGACATTATTGCACGGGTTTTGTATTTATTAGCCAAAAGTATAAGTTTCTCTATTTGTTTATTATTATTTAATATGTTTAGTTAAAAAGAAGAATGTTTGTGACTCTCAAAACCGCTACTTTTATTTATAAATTAATTGATTTAAAAATAAAAAATATGCCGGGAGCTTTTACTGTTATACTTAAAACGTGGTCGATCGAATTACTGACAACCAAATTACTGCCACCTAACCAAATACTGTTTATCTCATTTTAAGGTTATGTTGCACACGCACTGCATACAGCAGAGGTGTACAAAGAGCCGCTTGGAGCCGAAGACCTCTTTGCGATTCTAGGCACCTCCGCTGGGTCAGAGCCGAGCGTGAAGCTGTTATATTCGTTGCTCAACTCCACGCTCGGCACTGATCTAGTGTTGCATAGAGGTCTTCGGCTCCGAGCGGCTCTTTGTGCACCTCTGATGCACTGTATGGTTCAAAAGGTATCGATGCGGAAAGAAAAATTTCAGTCCTGTTTTTTGTATCATATAAATGACTTGTCATTGTTGAATGAGTGACAGAGGTTATGTACACTGAAACAGTTGTCAAACAGCTGTTTTAAATTGTTGACAGGGGTGACAATTTATGATATTGAAAATATCGTATTTCTTATTTAGGTATTCTTGGGATTAGAGCTCTTTGTTTTTTTCGAGTATTGAATAACCCTCGTATATGTATATACGTACATACAGTATCCTCCCGCTATAGCCTCGCGGTGACTGTTCAGTGAATAGCGGAGAAAATGTCAAGGCCCCGATTGCGCGAGTGAGAGAAATCGAGAGCGAACGAGCCCGAAGAGACAATGACGTCAGCCGCTCGCCCGAATAGTCCAAGAAATGGCGGGGATTGCAACGAGCGCTCAGCGCAGAGTCCAAAACGAGCCGATAGCGAGAGGATACTGTGAGCACTTACATTCATCAATGAAAATATTCTAAGAAGAACGAAATTGATTATTCGATCATTAAACTCTGTATCATATGAATGTTTATCTTTGCAAATTATTATACACACCACTCTAATTTCTAACTTTTCTATACGTTTATCAAACGATTTTCACGTGATACCATAAACTGATAGATGACGTTATCGATGCTCGGTGATGGAAGGTGGTAAGCCTCCCAGCCAAGATGACTAACAAAGGATTTACTGCTGGTGGCACGATATTAGGTATTAATGCCCTAAACTTCCATCTAATACGCTGGTCTCCATAGGGTCTAGCCCCAGGTTGCATAAGACAGGTTGTACCTCGGAGGACCTACCGTAGACTGACCAGTGGCCACCTTAATCCAGAGACGTATAGTTTTCATTAAGGTGTCCCGTCCTAGCGTCATCTCTGTACCGGGATCAGCTGGTTTAAGGTAGGCTTTTACTCCGCAGATTTGGCCACAGAAGGTCGTATTATGCGGTCTGTTTATTAGCGATGCTTCTTGTCGCACAAAGATCCCTTCTGTAATCTGCTGCTACTTTGATCCTCATTCTCTCAAGTTTAAACACGTCGAAGCACTCTGTGTTTTAATTACAATTAAATCTGCCATTTTTCTGCATGATTAAATTCGATTGAATTGGTGTTTTTATTAGAGTAAAAATGATAGTAGGAAGTTTAACTTTCGCGTATCTGATAAGGGTTCATTTGAACAAACCCTGTATATTAAAGCTAATTTTGTTATTAATAAGTCATTTCACGACCAATTGATAGCTATTTGCACTTGATGCCAGGAATTTTTATTAAATTGAAATCTGGAGGTAACCCATGCGAAATTAGAAGGAGGTTGAGTCATCGTTTTAACAACTTGGAACTTATTTAAAAAATACAGTTGAGCGGGTTGACTAGTATTCAGTTAATATTTTTTACCATCTATCAACTTCCTCCGAACGAAGTTATTCATTCCCATACTCTGCATTTAATGGTAGGAATTCATACATTGTTCAACTTATTTGTTCTAATAATAATGGCTTCAATCATCCTCTGCCCAGCAAACACCTGATCTATAGATCAGATATGATGATCTATAAGATAAAAAAACTGCAAATGGTCAAACATTTCTGTAACACTTTAAGTTCAGTGCAAATCCATAGACCCATTTCTTTCCTGTAGAATACACATAATATGTTTACTGCTACAGTTGTACTTATTGTTGTAATAGATGATAAATTGTAGTCTTTATTGTAAATGTATCGTCGGTCCACAGCGTTTACTGTTCGCTGTTCAATTTTACAGAGAAAATTCCTGGACGATTGCATTTGATTCAACTGATGCTTCTCTTGGAATAATGATGATAATAGAAGATTTAAACAATGATCGTATAAAACATAACACTGATGAACATTAAAATGTGCCCTCTCCGAATTTCGACACGTCAAAAGGCAACAGAAAGAACGAGAAAAGTGTCAACCATTCATTCGCGAAATCTTTAATCTCTGCAACCGCAAAGACATTTCTCATTTCTGGTGCAGGCCCTATCGGTCTTCTGGTTATCTCCCCGTTTACGCTGTGAAGGAAGAATGACGGAAACGTCAGGACGGCTCGTCTTTGACAGTTCTCGCTGCAAGATAAGATTCATCCGACGAGGGACCCTTGAAGAAGTGAAACTGATTGTGAGTTTCCCCTGATAGATTTCTTTCGTTTATGAAGATTCGTACAGTTTCAGGTCATTACCTAAATAATCGATTCGTTATATTCGTTTGCGAGGTATTTTTTTTTAATTATAATACCAACCTCGCACCACTTTCAAAGCGCACATGATTCTGTCAATGATTGGAAAGCAAAATATACGAATAACTTCAATTTGGAATACTTTTTAGTGCTATCTATTAGTACTCAAAACAACACTTCAGATAATAAAATTTCCAACTGTTCGTTAAAGCTGTGTAGTAACATATTTGGATTTTTTCTGCACTTGTAATTTGGGTACTTATATCCTATTACATAAAAACTTCGTACCTACAAACTTCCGTAAGAAAAATAATAGATATCTGTAATGAGTTCGTAATTACGTCTAAAGTCTAAGGTTAATTAATTATAGATGAAATTAATTGCTAAATACAAACTAATCTTCTAACTAAACTTCTTCTAATGCTCCATTTTTGTCTAGAAATGTCGAGGTTCCCTTTCGTTTAAATTTTATTAGCATGATTCAAAACAAATTTAAAGATTGCACAGAAATCGAAAATACACACGAAAAAATAGAAAAAGCTTAGTAGTAAAAAGCTTATTAGATTTTTTATCACACTACTAATATTTTTATAAAGAGGACTATATAAATCGATTACAGCCGCTAAAAGTAAGCTTCACGTCTGAAAAATAGAAGTAAAATAGTTCGGTTTGCAGAAAGCAGAAAGTACGCACACTAAAAATTAATTAGACTTTTCTCCAAGCAGTTTTTGTAAACTTAAAGGAAATTTGCATGGAACTCCTATTGCACAGGAATAAAAATAAATGCCACGACAAACATTATTCAGAAGAATAAAATAAACAGTATTCATGTACCTACTTCAGTTTCATTTTAATAGAGTGTTAATACACTAAAGTGAACCGTTATGAGCTTGAAAGTTCTCTTTAAATACATTTCGTACAGTTAACATTTAACGGGGGCCCCGCTCGATAAATTAACAGTCTAGCCCCTGCACCCATTGCCAAGTCGGCGATTTACCAGCGGCGGTGCAGATACAAGATAAAAAGTTAGAACATATTTTTCGACACCCTCTTGATCACCCTCTTGGTACTGGCGTGATAATGGGTTCTTTTGGCGCGCATGGGGATGCCAGGAGAATGAGATGGAAAATCTGTATTGAATGCCTCTTTCTCCGTCTTCGGGAACTGTTCTTTTCCAGGGAATAATTGCTCATGACGCCAAACCGATGAGAGAATCTCTCTAACTCAGAGACAGGAAAACACCACAGCTATTTAGATACATCGACAACGAAGTTTCCTCTGTTATTTACATAACAAAATTACGTTAAATTCACTTCGTCGAACAGATTGATAGAAAAGACTTTATTGTTAGGTGTAATCTATAAATAATAACACGCTGCATGTAAATGTACTTTTACATTTATGTATTGCTTTCCTTTTCTTGTATTTTCCTTTGCACGTAAATTATTATATAATAAAGACGATTTATCATCATTATTATTATACACAGGAATAACAACACTTTTCATCACAACCTATTTATTATTTTCATCTGTGTTGCTCCCCAACACTATACTCATTACTATTACTTGTTAAGTTGTAAGGCCATAATTAAACGGAAAATTGAAAAATGAACTATAATATTTATGTACCTATTTGAACTTGCGTTTAATCGAAAGCTAATTAGCTGCATCGTAAATTAATTATTAGAAAGTATAACGTGCTTTCGAAAAATGTATAATTCCAAATTGCGCACGCAACAGTATTACGCATATTAAAATATTTATTTGAATTTGCTGTGCGTACAAGCGAGAAGTTAGGCTCAACTCCGGGTAAAATTTACACCTAATCTAACGTTCGACATCCGGAAGAGGAACGCTATGCAGATAAGTCGCAGCACGGCCGGGACTTTGATCCTAAGGTTTCCCCTTCGTCTTGGTGACTCGGTAATCCAAGACGATTCCGCCTAATCTTTCAAAATCGAATCAACTTGTGCTCCGAAGCCTCGACTAAAGAGCAAGGGTATTAGAATTGCCGTTTTGTCAACGTAGACTTCATAGAATGGAAGTTAAAAGAGAAGGAAGACGCGAATATCCGCGACAATGTTCAGACACATGATTATCTTCGATAGAAGGCGCCAGCCAATCTTATGCAGCTGATTAAAATAATTGACGTTTGTAGAGATCCTTGCTATTTCTCCAAATTTGTATGTCAAAATTTAATGTTACACAAGTCAACGTAGAAGTATTTATGTAAATAGGGCGAACCAAATTTGTGGTACAACTTGAGATACGACATCATCAGAATAAGTGGAAATTATGCATAGTTTTCGTATAGAGTTTTAGTTTTGAGAAACTTGACTTTAAATTCTTTAAAGGCCCCCACACGGCATACACCATGAGCGAATCAAATGCTCGGCTCGTGAGATGCTCTGCTCGCAGGAAATTGCTTAGCACAACTGACGCTCGCAGAATTTGTTCATATCGGGTAAAGGACTCAATTACTGACAGCCAACCCAATTACTGTCACCTTAAGCTATTTTACTTAAACGTTTATTTATTCTTTATTTTAAGTAAAATAGGTTCAGGTGGCAGTAATTAGGTTGGCTGTCAGTAATTGGGTCCTTTACCCTAGTGTGTGGATACTCACACACAGCCGAACATGTTCAGCTACCCATTCGGCTCATATCCAAATTTTCACCGAGCGAGCATGCTCGCTGGTGCATGGGAGCCTTAAGAATTCAGGGAATGCAACAGCAAACAATGAAAACGGCGATTGTCATGAATTCTTGTGCTATAATGTGCCGAATTTATTTTCAAGGGAATCAGTTTTCGGAATGGGACCGATTATGTGCGATAGTAGCTGGTAAAGGTATAGCGAAGCCATAAATTAAAACCCACTGAGTGGCGGCACTGACAATGAATGACGTAGCGGTTCTGGTTGAGACTGAGGCTCGTTATCTTCTCATATTTGTGTCAATTTGTTTGTACAGACGCTCGAACATGTTTACTTCAGCAACGCTCCACTGCTACTACTATTACGAGCATGCTGACAATCGCTCGATGGATTGTCAAAATTGTTTCTTTAAAAACAAAGCCTTGCTCGGGAAAAGTTATTTTACAATTCTGACTCCCTTCTGAAGAAGTATTCACTTCATACTTATTTAGATATCTACTATTGCCGTACATTTTTTTGTAGTCGGATGTACACTTGCGTGCCAAATGTAGTTTACAAAGACAATTTTTTGAAAATGAATCCCAGTTTGAAATATAACTTGTTCTATGACTTATTTTGAAGTGTAAAATCAACTCCTCCCCCAACTTATAGCAAAATCTATTACGCACCCTGTATATCCCAGTAGGTAATCGCTACGTATTCAACTGTTTTTTAAATATATATCCATCGAAAAGTGAAACACTCAAACTAATATGAATGTTTTGTACAGATACCTACTTTCATAAAACGTGCCCTGGCGTTCAGTACGTGGCGGAATCCGCAATCCTTGGGAGCCGGCAGCTTCCGTTCTTGGAACTTAGACTAAGCGCGTGCACCAGAAGGAAAGGAAAGTGTGGGTGGTTTCGGTATCTGAAGCTGATCCGGCGGATGCCGGCCTTTACAGATAACCGACCAACTCTTTCGAACTCTTTATCTACTACAGCTACACCCGCCCTTTCTCTCTCTCTCTCTCCCTGTCTCTCTTCCCTACAGGACGCTGCTATTCGATCTGCCCGTGTTTCGCTTCGCATTTTCCTTATTTCAACGAACTGCATCCGTCGAATGGTAATGATACATAATTTTTAATGTGGCTTTATACGTTTTATTAAAACTTTTTTAAAAGTACAGCCATGTGTGGTCCATAATTCATAATACAATTAGGTAGTAACTGTAGGTAAGAGCAATGTTACAAGTAATACCCCTACTAATAGTACCTAGTACATATATATATGTAATAATGCTACAACCTACAACTAGTACTATGTACTGGGAACACTATTATTAAGACTACTAAATAATAACACTATTGCGAGTATCACAAGCCGTAGGCACTACTATAACTATTAGCAAAATTACTGCCAGTGCAACTAACAGTACTTCATAGTCGTACTACTACTACTACATTAGTGTATTTAAGGCGGATTCACACAATTCAGTTGCGTGACGGTTCAGTGGCGCGAGTGTCACTAACTGACACGGACAAGTGCGAACTGCTCCATTCTAAGACACTGACGGCACTGAACCGTCACAAAACTGATCTGATATGGTCGAATTTGCTTTTATAAAAGTACTACATAGTGGCATCTAATTGATCACCAATCCTTTTATCCAACGATGATTTTTCTACTCGTAACGAGCATCTATCAGGGAGATCCTTCGTAAACTTTCCAACGTAATGTATTAGAAGTTGGTTGCGCTTGGGACCTGCCCCAGTTGCGTGCAAGAAAAGGCTGTGTCCGTGAGCTTGCGTGCGATTTAAGCTCCACGGCACCGCTAAGCTTGCGTTGGGGCGAAAGCACCAGATAAGATATAATGAGATAACCTCACAGCTAGCGTAGCTTATAAGATCACCAGCCACGCGACGAAACCTTCTAAATCTAAGTGTTAGCTGATTTTTAGAGACCGGTTCACGCATCGGGCTGTAGAATACATGCATCTCAATACTAGACAGCAGACTTTTGTAGACACAAACGACGCGTGGTACCGTTCGATCACGTTAGAACTAACGAACGAATTGTGCTTGCGTGGTTTGGCCTCGTTAATCATGCCAGGAATATGTATTACCCTATATTTAAGATACTTTATTGAAAATTCATGTACCTACTACTCTTCGGGATTTTTTATTCAAATGTCCTAACTCGATAAATTTTCAAGTTCTGTGTTGTAATTATATGTAGGTGAGAAAATAGATTCTTCTTTATAATAATATTATAAAAGTGGCAGCATTTTTCCATCCTGGAGGGATTCACATTTTTATAAATTTGTGAGAATAGCAAAACAGAGAATGTAGTAGGGTAAAGGCATCAGTAGTTGATCAGGTATCAGTACTGGAAATCTTTTCAAAAAAACATGAAAAAATAAGGTTTTTATAAGTGACGATCTTGTGAACAAAGTGCAGTTCTCTAATTATCGATCTAACAGATCGTCACTTCTAAAAACCTTATTTTTCATGTTTTTCTGAAAAGATGTCAACTACTGATACATGGTCAGCTACTGGTATCTTTACCCTAAATAGCGAAAGATTTTAATGAATATTACTGAATGAAAAGTATTTTTGTACAGCAAGTACTCGTTCCTGAAATTAACTCCTAATTAAATTAATTCCTAAAAGAACTCCCTTGGGAGACTGTTATGTAAAATATGAAATAAATAAATAAATTATCGAAACAATTAATTGAAATGTAGTGATACGACAATCACTAATACTGTAGGTACTATCAGAGAATTGTTGAAATATTTAAGGAAGTTTCCTTCAGAAATGTGAACCATAAAATCCAATCCTCCACGTACTTCTTTCTAAAAATTGAAATTAACAGTCTCAATTGGTCATTACTTCTATTGTTCTGCCCAACAAACCACGCAGGTATTAATCCTTTCATTTTTCATCACACACTCAACCTCGATCCGATCCTCGGGAAACGTATTTTACTCGATAGTCAGGATCGTTCTCTGGAAGTATGCGTTGCCGTTGAATGGAAGCAAGGGTGAAAACTTGCCCTAAGACGCTTAGAGAGTAAGCTCTTATACAAGACGGAGAATACGAGAAGGGCGTCGTTCTCTCGTGCCTAGCTTTCTCTTCACTGTATCCGTTTTACGTACACATATACACGGTAAACCGCGTATACGCGCTAACAACACACACACATACGCATATATCCATATAAACACATATTGCAAACGAGAGAGTTTGTTTTCCAACGCTTTCACACAGCCTCCGTGCATTACCATCTTGTGCTCAGAGGTAACTGACGTTTGTGTGCACGCACTGTGCCCGAAAGATTAAAATTACTTCAGTAAACTGCGCCCAAGGAGGGAAAAGGAACGAAGATTCATAAGACACTAGAAGGATGAGGCACGGAGGGGTGGTCTCGAAGAGGGGTGAACGTCTCGTAAATTTCTCAACTAAGGAGCTTAATTTGGATTTTCGGTAACGAGTTATTGTAAGCGCCAACTCATTGAGGGATGATTTAGGTGACACCCAGGACAGGTTCCGGTGGTCTATTACCAGCAGGCGATGGATGGATTATTCGTTGAATTCTGAAGAGTAATATCGGGGAACTTCTTATCGCGGGCTAACCCGTCACTTTCCATCAGTCTCTAAGAATAAGTGCCTCTCGCAGGAGTAGCAAGCTAGGACGGATATGATTGGCGCGTCGTTAATTCTTGCGTAAAACCTCAAGAGAATATTCCCATATAGACGGTAAAATAAAATCCGTGTATTTTTATTATATTTTCTTATAGGTTCATATTTCAACAGCATGTTCTGAAAATGGTATGTCAGATTTTGAGGAAATAACGAAGTTACAAGTATTTGAAGTGCTGAAGTGGAAAATTTGAAGCGCGCGTGTTTTCTGGTTTACGCGAGTATTGGTATTGGCGGTCGTGACGTCACTAATCAAAGATAGGCAAAGAGAGTAGGTCGGTTGTAGTTTGCAATACGGTGTGAACGTGCATTTTCAGCTGAAAGAGTATTTATTTTTTATTAAAGTAATAATAATGAAGCTTCCTATAAATGACATGCGTGATTTTACAAATTCAACACCTTCATGCCGCAATTTTGCTGAAGGTGAAAGAATTTTAAATGCAGATCATATAATACTTTGCAGCAGGAAAAATGTCAGCGATGTCTGTATTTATTTCATTGCATTTTATTTACAAACGTCGAATTTAAACAGTAATACGCATGAGATAACTGAGTTGATTTCTGCTCCTGGGAAAATCGTACATGTAAAATGTTCTTGCAAAGCGAGATTAAGTAAGAAATGTAACCACAGTGTGGCTGTTTTTATTACTGGAAACAAGAGTTCAGTTTTGTATAAGCATATGATATTGCTGTTACCTATTTTAAATAATAATGTTTAATCAATCAAATTGATATTTTTTTTATAACAGAGAATTAATTACTTTAAAAATGAATTGCTAGAAGGTATTGATTTTATTTACATTTAAAATACTTAGATATTATGCAAAGAATTTTTAAAATTGATTTTTTAATATTCACTCAGTTTTTACAATTAATTCTTCAACACTGTATTGATTTTGTAAAATTGATTTGTACAAATGAATTATAAGATTTTTAGATTTTTAAATACTTTTAGAGCACATTATATACGGTAGAAACCATTTTCTTACCAAGTGTCATATTTTTGAGGGGTGAGATAAAAAATTTCGACCCCTATATGTAGGTAAGGGCCACTCTAGATCCCTCACGGTGAGGTTTCGCCGCACCGTTGCTCTAGCCTTCGCTCCCTACCATCCGCGGCTGCTCTTAGAAGGCAACATCAGTTGGACAGGTCTGCTCCAGCAGGTTGTTAGTCGTAAATGTTTAGCCTCGTAACTTTATACTACGGTACATCTTGAGCGGTAAACATGTATGTGTCTCTGTGGGTTTATCTCACACCGGAATTTCAAATAATATAAGGATTCTAATAAAGAATTGTGAGTAAGAAATAACAAAACTACCTATATTCTATAAGTTCAATCCTTACAATTGGTGGAACATAAAATTGTCGCGGTACCTAAATTCGGAGGTCTCGAAGAGTATAATAAATATCTGTATGCCTAACAACAACTTCGCGTACTGTACTGTTAATTCGTGCAATTGCCGAAAAGGGAATGGAACCCGATCTTGCTAAGCCTGTCTCTGAAACGTTTCAAACTAGAAGTGAGCTCCCGCTTTTTTTACTACTCCGCTGCACCACATCACTGCAGTAAACGATGACACCCCAGGTCATGTGCATAAAAGATACCCGAAAGGGTGAAGTGACAATATCATACAATATATAATCAGATCAAAACATATCATGCAAAAAGAGAATTTAATCTTTTGTAGACCGTGTTAAATCAAAATCATGTAAAAAAGTAGCTTTAATATTATTCAAAATACTCAGATAATCCAAATTCATATATTATCTGTAAAATGCCTGAAAATTTGGAAGATCGGCTCAGGAAGCAAAACAATTTACAAAAATTAGGTATATTTGTAATGTATTTGAAAAACGCACGGGTTTAAATATACTGTATTTTGTCGAGAAGAGGAAGGAAGGAAGGAAGAAGACGAGGATATTGACAGAGCGATGGAGGAATATTTCCTTCAGATTAACTGCTCTGGGTGTTAATCGGAATCGATTGAATAATCATTAGCAGGGGACCCGCAGGTATTGTAGGTGTGATTCCAAACCACCATTTGCCAAGAGCACACATGACTTCCTATATGGCCACCTATCCTAGCAATTCGAAGCACTGACACAAGTGCTCAGCACAAGTTAGCTTTGGTTACCTGAGGAAACCTGGTGCTTTCAGTATGGCACAACCATCGACACTCACACAAATCACATTTTCTTTAACAGAAAGAAATCACATCAACTAAATTGTCTATCTGAATAAAAAGTTTAAATAATTCGTAGTAGAATTATACCTATAACCTTTAATCAACTTACTATTTAATCCAGAATTTATGCATCTTCATTTTAATAATGAATAATTATCACTTGCAGGTATTATGCGTATACATACAATCCAATTTCTAAAGTGTCTTTAAAATACACTACACATATAGGTAAGTTATGAAAATAAGTGGAACTAAACAAGATAGAACTGTCTAATTATTATTAATTAATTATCATTAATTAGACAGTTCTATTTTGTTGAGTTCTTTATAAATGATTATGCACAAGCTCGAAGTATGCGTGTATCGTGAAATAAATACTCCTGGATAGCCTTGAGCAAGGGCAATTGTTAATTCAGTGAAATGCTACGCGATTCTTCAAGGACAAATTATAGAAGACTTCTTTGAGATCGCGAGGTGCCCTAAACAACGCGAAATGATTCAGCCTGTGGCTGACAACCTGATTTAGAAACGGGATAGAGTCTTCCACGAAATCCTCAGAAGGAAGAGAGCTGATCCTTCCGGCGACCGGAGAGTCCTGCAGAATGACGTAGTAATCCCGCGGGAGAGCCTCGGCCTTAGCCTTAGCTTAAGCCATAAGGGTTTGCATACAAGCGCAGAGAGACCGGCACAAATCAGGATACACACACAAGGTGGTGTGCTATATACAGTTGCTTACACGCGTCCTTAAAACACGGATATACGCGCAACACGAACGATCCTAATCCATGAGGGTTTCAGCAAAACCTGAACCCCCATCGGCCGAGCAACACTCTGGATTTAACTATTCCACTTGCTCGGACGATCTGAAATATTTAGGGAGATCGATGAGAGCCCCGTACGTTCCGAGGTAACATCAAAGACGATCGGATATGCAAAGGAACTGGGAGCCATTCTTCCTTTTATGATTATCGCGAAGAAATAAATGCACAGAAGGGTATACGATATTCGGAGAACAGGTCAGTGACACTTCAGTGCCACTTGGGAGATAAAGCTTTGGCAGGCTCCCTTTCAAAATTTACTAAAAACTGTGAACCTGGCAATATATATCCTTAGGATTTTTTTTTAAGAGAGCGAGTGTTGTGCTGTACATCAGCTAAGGCAAAACGTTTGTGGCCTCGCCACGCACAAAAAGCTTGACTTTTTTTTAGATTTTCTATATAGGTAATTTTACGTGTAGTATGTATTGTTTCCTCGTGGGACAGTCACTGTAGGTGTAAATTACTCCAGAAACGTCTTAGAACGAATCACAGTGGCATCTTCATTTTTCTCTGTATCATATACATATGAAAATTTATATATATATATTTGCAAACAAATATATATTTATAATTATACAAACACGCTATATATATGTAGAATAGTTAGTGTATAGCGTGTTTGTATAATTATATACTTATTAAATGCGTAGGTAGAGCGCAGTGATGAAAATTTTTCGAAAAAATGGAGTTCACAGTTTCTTTTTCGTAGACTCACAATATATGCACTCGTATATATTTATCAGAATTCTTTTGATCAGTTAAATAAATTCGTCTTGTTCTTGTGCAAGTGCATAGATAAACGTATAGGATTTGGAAAACACGAGATATTGAAGTTAATTTTTTCACAAAATTTGAACTATGCCCTGTCCATTTAATTCAAAATTCTAACCAAATTGATGCCCCGTAACGTTATACGATATGTGTTTAAATGACAAATCAAATCAGTAGGCAAGTACCTTTAGCTGACATTACAATGAAACGCAATGGTATTGCTGCCTTCCTCTCTAGATCTAGTAGTAAATAAACATGTTTTTGTTGCCTCTTTCCTCTCTCGGTTTGGAGACAAGGTGGAGAGGGTTAATTGAAACACAACAGTGTCCTCGGTTCTTTTAAACAATGATGGCGTTTTAGGCGACATTGTGCTAAGGCACGTAATCTTCGGGGGTTTCTCGGGAAGCGACGCCGGTCGTACCGAGCTAAGGATGGTAAGAGAGGAGGGTCCAAGAAGACGTCAGCCACGAGCACAGAATCGACGATGGAAGGGTGAAGGTTGGGAAGGGTAAAAGGGGAGGGTTAAAGGGCTCCTTTGCGGAGATCTTAGGCAAATCCAGCGTGAAATCGCATCAGAACATCCCCTTGCCAAAACCACCACTTACTCGTATCATCCTCCCTTGGTATCCGTGATATCCGCCTAGGAAAATTCTTATTGGGATATCTTTTTTTATCATATCGAAGGAATCTGGCTTATGCAATACAGCACTGAAAAATGCTGACACTTTAAAACGAGTTGGAATATACAATATGAGTGCTGTAATAAACACGACTAAGTAACAAAATTCATATCATTGAGCTTTGTTAGTTAGGTACCTCAGATTTGATAATTTGTCGGTCACGTATTTGGTTTGAACTTTTTTCTAAATATATATCCAAGTATGCAATACCTAAAGTGACCCACCTAAAAATGAGAATATGGAATGTTACTGTTTTTGGTATAACCACTACAGTACATTATTCGAAGAAACAAATCATTTAAGGGTTGATTTTACTTTGATCAGCCGAAAAATTAAGCTATACTTAAAGATTTTTTTCTCCGTAAATACAACATATAATGAAATAAATCTTTTTGGTATTTATCAAGCTACTCTTACACTATACAAAACAAAAAATTAAAAAAACTTTCGAATGGTAATCTCCATGGTCACTAATCCAGATGAGTGTGACCATTTTCACAAAAAATAAAAAATAGTTTTTTTTTAAAAATGAGAATTTTTAAACTATCGGAGATGCCATCTAAAGTCGGCGCTAGGATCGAAAGTGTTAATGAAGTATCATACACAAAACAACCGTGTTGAAACTCTGACAATCTATCAACTAATTTAAACTTACACTATTTTTAGTATTACATGATAATATCGCGATACATACCTAGATACGTACCTAAATTATCTCGCAGACTTCATTAATTCTCGTTATAGCTATCGCACGATTGCTATCACGATTTTTGATCGTCGCGGTGCTAAAATAAAGATGGCTTTTGACGACTTGACAGCCATAACTTTACAATTACTCAAAGCTCTAACATAGCTACTGTCACTCTCGCACTCCTTCCTCCTTTTCTCTCTCGCCTGGTTGCTACGGAACCTTTGTCGAGCAGTCGCGCTCGGCTCTCTTAATCACAACACGGAGAGAAAAGACATTAAAAGCCGCGGAGAGACTTGTATCTCGCGTCGAAATAAAGTTTTAGTCGACCAGGGAAGATAAGACTCCCCCTTGGCGCTACTCTCTTTCTTCCACTCTTATGGGATCGCTGTCTAAACGCACTCTATTATTACAATACATTCACGGTGTCACGTGTGATTTCTTCTCTCACGGAAGATTATGTCGGATCCTATGAGGCGGGAAAATGTTTCTGGCGTCAGATAAACCTTAACGGATCGAGGGTTTAATGCACGGCTTGCCGCACGACAATATCATTTCCTTCGGAGTGGTGTGAATTATTTTAAACGCGGATCGCAGTAGCTCGAACCACTTTTCTCTTATCTGATTAGTTAGTGAAAAAGAAGTAAAGAACTGGGACCATGTGATTAGGTGGTAGGTACAAAATTGTGTAAATTATTATAATGTTAATTAATGGTGTAGCACGAGATTCTTGGTCTATTTCGCAGGGCGTGCAGTAATTAAGGGGAGGTTTGGGTCTGGAAATTGAAAAAAATTGATATTTTTTCAACCTGTTTAGAATATGTGTTCAAATGGATTTTTTAAAATTTGAAAAATTCTTCTATTCATTTAAGTAGCGGCGATTAGGAGTGTCCGAGTACCCGAAATTTCGGGACCTGATTTGTGATACGGGACCCGATTTTCTTGATTAAAAATTCTTCCATCTTTCATCTGATCACACTGCAAAATCAGAACTTAAAAGTTTTCAGGTCTCGGATATCCTAACTAATATGCAGGTAGGTACGTTGGTTTTAAGACATTTGTGTCGGTAACTTTTGTAAGTAAAAACCAAGTTGATATCTAATCAGGCCTAACAGATATTAAAATATCAGAGAAAATGCATTTCACCCCTTTTCAACCCCTTAGGGGTTGATTAGGACAATATCCTGAAATTTGTTTCTAGGCATTTGTGTGGGTAACCTTTGTCAGTAAAAACCAAGTTGGTATCTAATCGGATCTAAGGGACATTAAGGAGTCCGTGAAAACACACTTTACCTCTTTTCACCTTCTTGGGGATGGAATTTCAAAAAAATCTCTTCTTATCGGACACCTACGTCGTAAAAGGAATATATTCTCCGAATTTCACGTTTCTGGAGTCAGCGGTTTGGGCTGGACGGTGATGAATCAGGGAGTGACACGATTATATGTATACATATGTATATGTAGATATAGAGTGTGTACCCTAACGGTCTGCATGATTTTTTTAGCTGTTTAGTATAATTTGAGAAAAAAGTTATTAACAAAAATTTCCCCGTGTTAAATGGGTATCTAGCTAACACTGAACGACAACAAACATTTCGGAAATACTCTTCTGTCATAACAAGCTCAAGGTCACCAAAGTTTTTAAAATGAAACAATATACTTAGCTATCTACGATTTTTTTTCATAATATTGTAAGCCACATTAAAACGCATTTAACCAATGCAGAATGTAACACTTTCAATCACATGATATTTACTTTATAGCAGCGAAAGTATCTAGCAGTAACTACTTCATCTGTTTTCAGCTCAGACTAGTGTTATTGAGATCCTGATGACGAATATGAAGATGAACATTTTGCATTTCCTGGAAACAATATTTCCATTTTACCAACACGCTTTAAGCCTTGTTCTGACGCAACAGTTTCGACCGCGCGATTACCATTTCAGTAAAATCGGCCACACTCTTTTACCGAAAAATTCGAGACCGCGCTTACCAAACGAAGTTCAAATTCGATATTGTGGAACACGAGGGCTCATATTGAAAAATTTTATGCGACATTTTTTATTTATCTTTGTGTCTTGTATGTCCAGTTCTATTATCCCATCTCGCCCACCCTGTATAACACTTTATTTTTTCTCTCATTTTCATTCACAGCACAGGTAGGGTAAAGGACCCAATTACTGGCAGCCAACCCAATTACTGTCACCTTAAGCTATTTTACTTAAATGTTTATTTTTCGTTATTTTAAGCAAAATACCTTAAGTTGACAGTAATTGGGTTGGCTGCCAGTAATTGGGTTCTTTACTCTACCTACTTACATTGGCAGACATTTGATCCTTTAATTTTGGAATACCCGTAGAGTTATCAGCGGTAGACGTATGTCCTCCACCAAAGTCGACTGACAGAAACTCCTCAACCTGCAAGTGTTGATGGGAATACGCAGCACATGTCGAGTCGAACGTTCGGGTCATCGACGTTCTGGTACCTAAGCTGCGCTCTCGCGAGCATCGTCTTCGACGCGAGCAGGAACTCGAACTAGATCTCTGCGTGAATACATCCAGGTGAATACATAATGTGTAATCCTCGGGGTATGCGGACTCGGCGTCTTAAGCTAATCTTGTTAGGCGTTCTAAGCCTTCGGCTGACCCCGCGGGCCGGGATTTTAATCCCTTAACACGGCTACGCGCACGAAGATTTTGCATAAGAAAGAAATAGGATTGCCCTGCCACTGTTCGAAGGTGACGAGTCATTATCCGTCTTTCTTCGCGCACCAGAAGAGCGTTTCCTAACGGTTTCATGCCTCACAATGCGTACTGTGGCGAACAAGGCGGGAAACGTTGCGATTTAAAAGGAAAAAAAGAAGGGTGCAAAGGGTCCTCGCGTCCATTAAGTCCTTTGATTCTTTATGATCCCCACATGGATGCTTTGGAAGCGTTATTCTGAGACATTTAAGGGACGACGACTCGCGAAAATTTCTTGTCAACGCTATAACGGAATAATTGCTAATGTGCTGTTTTTCATTTCATCACACGTGGAAATGAATTATTTCACACGGTTCTGGTAAGTTCCTACTCGTGCAATGAAGGTGATTTCATTCAAACCAAAACAGGGGCTGGTAATAATAATAATAATAATTATTGTACAGGGTGTTTCACCTAATTTTATCAACTAAAATACGTTTGCTATATTAAAATTTCATAGAAATGTTTTCTACAAAAGTTTCACAGTTTGTTTTTCACTAAATGAAATGCTATATCTTCTTTGTTAGAACCCGATAGCCACTTCTAAGACGAATTCAACGATCTATAGTGCTATAACAATAAATTTATGATCATTGAAGTTCATCTGCAAAAGTTTAAAAATACAAAGTTTCATCTCATTAGCACTCCCCCCTCCCGAAAAGAATAAAACTAGTTTTACTATGCGTCAGCTCCACAAAATTATGCAACTTTTGCAGAAAACATTTTTATGAAATTTTAAATATAGGAGAAATATTTCTGGTGTTAAAATTAGGTGAAACACCCCGTATAAAATGTACAATAAAAAAACAACTTAATCATAGAAGGAATAGATAAAAAAATGTAAAATTTTAGCAAAGACAAAAATAGTTATGCTAAATTCAAAATTCAGAGAAGACCAATTAAGTTGTTATTAAATATATCGATTCTGAGAGTATCAATTGATGTGTTACCGAACGAAGATCCTAAGTAATAATTAATTACAGTTGAAGAGCTTGATGGTTACAAGAGTTAAATGACGTGTCTCGGTTTATTTAATGTAGCGACTCTTCTTATATCGTTTGCGATATTATTCTCTATAAATGGTGCTGCAGATTTCCTTTGTCTGTTATAAACTTTGCTTCATAAATCAATCTGTTTCCTATATGTAGCCTATGCGAACGAGAACTCTATGTCTTACGTAGGTATTCTACTAATGCATCCATATAGCTTCACACACTCAAAATCCGATCAAGAAACGGACGATACGAGCTAAGTTTGAAGATACGAGCATCGTATATAGTGTTCTCTTTTCAGATTGTATGTCGAGAGACAGACGTAATGTCCAGAAACTTTTTGAGGCTTGTGGATGACAAAAGGTATTGCAGACCTGCCCGTGTGCGTTGCAACGCGGAAAAAGGCCAGTTAACGAATCCTATTAAAACTACGCACAGCTAAAAGTCATCGGACGATGCAACGGCAAGCCCGATGTCGCATTATATCTATATTCATAAGAGCCTTAGAACATTAAGGCTCTGCCAACGGCTATTATAAATGTACAATGAGGCGCCTTGACTCCGCCTCGAGATAATTAAAAAGGGAGAGAATTCGAGAATTTGGCTTCCGTCTCGACTGCGACGGTTCCCTTCTCGGCCTCCTAATCTGCTTCAGTCTGCTCTTAACAGCGCTAAGGCCACTTCAGAAGAAGAAGCGACTCGGTAGTCAAATTTTACCCCCTCCCCCGTTTAAAGGATATTTGTTGTGCTGTCCTTTCATTTTCTGTCCGTTCTGTTTAGTTTTGTATACGTCTGGTAAGATTCTGGTTGGAGTTATGGAATTGTTTACTGTTATTTGGAAATTTGTTATCTAATAATACTATTGTTTACTAATCTAAAAGTAATATGGGAGTGGTATTTAACGTTATTCGATTGCAAGTCGTTTGATACAATAAATTGTTATATTTAATATGTAGGATTGAAAGAATTAAAACGCTAAGTTTTTATTCTTCATCAAGTCTTCATTTGAGGCGCTCGATTTATTCGAGCCGCTCAAATAATCGAGTACTTCAACAGCTCTATAGCATCCCTCCTATTTGTATTCTATATATTTACTGATTGCAAGATACAAATGTTCCGTTTAATTTCTTAAATAACTCTACATTACTGTTTCAACGAAACAAGAAGTTAAGGATTAAATAATGTTTAGGATGATTAATTAACGCATGCCAATTCTATGGTGTCAGGGATTATGAAGAATCTTTAAAATACTCATCTTTTACTTGAATACACCCTACACATACGTGTTAAGCTGATTTAATGTTCACAAATAATATCGCTATCTGTGGAACAAAGTGTCAGATAATCTGAATTTGATCCTCGTTTCCCTAGTGGGACCTATTCTCAAAAATAGTAAAATGGTTATGCTGATAATATGGCGTATATGCATTTAATCACCAAAAGAATGGCATTGCACATAGAAGAATCTGTAGTATAAATATTTTTCGAAAGCAACAGAATTATTTTTCAAATTTATCGTTGCATTCACGATATTCCAAACCAATATTAACAACAATACATTATTATCTTCATGATTAATTTCAGTTGATTCTAATTTATTTCTCACACCCTAGGATTTTAAATTATTCAGCTCTTTTTCTATCGATAAATCCTTTAGATTTACAATTAAACAATGTGGTACATAGGTACATACAACTTGTGAATAAATGATCGTGGACGATCAAGAAACATGTCTGACTTATTGTATATACAGCACGAATCGATGACGTTAATAAACTGCAAAAAAAGATAAAAGCTGGATTCGAAGTTATTCGGGCGTCATCTGTTATTTTCCAGCGAGAGCGAGATTCATTGTCAACGTTAAGACGCGTGACAGAGTGCGTGAGTCACAGACAATTGGAACATTTCCTTTAATCCTCTCTAAGTCAAAAGCTACAGTATACCTACAGTTATACACTATACAGGCTATCAAGAAAACAGGCTCAGAACTTACATGGTAAATGATACTCACCAAACTGGGGAAAAATACATTAATAGACACAAGTCTGAGTTATAAAACCATTCAGCGTTACTGATCCAATTGGTAGAATTTGTACGTTGGCAGCTAATTATAGTGACGGATTTGATATTTTTACGGAGAACGTTAATGTGCTTAGGTCGAAGATGCTTAAAGTTTTGGGTTAGGTAATTATAATCTCGTGTGCTGTAATGTATTTCGTCTTTTTATATTGTAAAAATGGTATTGACCCGTTAAAGTGAATAAATAAATAAATAACTGGAAAAATCAACCATTTTTGAGATGTAAATGATTTTATATTTAGTAGCGCAAATGACTTGCCAGCTTTTAAACGCAACATACAGCATGGAAACAAAGGATAATCTTGTTAGACCACTACCTCGATATCAAAAAAGGGTGTTCTAGATTTCTGTCTTTCATTTCCGTATAGGTACGCTCAATATCTTATTCTTACAGAGTAGCGAACTCTTTCGAAAATTGTAGATCTTTGTCGAATTAATTGGCAAGCATTCTGGGATCCGTCGATGTAATTCTTCTGGGTCACTTACCGGTGAAGAATAAGATTGTGTTCTTCAGATATCCCCATAAAAATGTCCAGCAATTTTAAGTCGGGTTTAACCGTTTTTAAGTTTTTCTCGGGATGCAATCTTTTACTTTCCGCTGCATGCTACACATAGAAACCGCCAAGTCACTTACGACACCAGGAAACAAAATTTTTTTTATCTATGTTTAATAATATTTTTTTACTTAAAAACAGTTCTTCACGTACTATGTACCATATAATTGCTAAACCCTCTCTTTTAACATCCTAAATACACATACATTCATACAATCTTTGTTCGCATAATATTTTCTACTTTGTTTAATGTTGACATGCATTTATGAATGGGACTGATGATTCGTGAAACAAGGTTTTAAGTATTTTATCATTAGGAAATGAAAAAATTGGTTGTTATACACATTTAAACACCCGCGAGTTTATACTTTGTTCAAAGTTTAAACCGTTCAGATTTTTTTATTAGAAAAATTAAAAAATCATGTAGGTAGATACCTAGATGTGTTGAGAATGCAAGATACGCAGCATTTTATCATATGTCTTAACATAAGGAAGTAGGCAAACACAGCGTTCATTACCATATCAGAGCATGAAATAAATCGCTGAGACCAAAGATGTCCAAAATTTTTATCTAAATAAAAATTTCGAATAACGAATAAAAGTCAAGGAAATTATTCGCCGAATAAAGTTAATTTTTTTTATTCGTTGAGCGTTTCAACTTCAACGTCGAGTAAAGTTTTCAACTTTAACTTCCGGCGCGCGATCGAGCCGCGAGGGTCAGGGACTTGAGGCCTGACGGACATGTTACAATGCACATTGTACAATGTACATATATGGTATCGCCCAATGACGAATATGTATTCCAATTTCTATAATTTTCGTTTCATCCATTTGGAAATATTACCAATAAATGGGTCAGGGTTTTCCAATGATAATAAGCCCAAAGAGGATATATGTATGTAATCGAACTGGTTGTAACAATCACTATTCAGGATAATCAATATATTCAAATTGGTTATTGTTAAAACCAGTGCAATCTACACCGTGCTTAGACCTACTTCCATTAGGAAAATTTCACCATTCCATTGGTACTATTTTCAAAAAGGTAGGTTTTCATAAACCAATTATGAAAAAATCTACAAGTTCGGTACAAGAACCGTTCGAGAACTCTTTCGTTCGGTATAAGAACCATGGAAGTTATACATGTATACGAAGTATAGTTCGCTTGATCAATATGAATGAAGAAAAGCATACTTAATACGGTTAGGTCTCTCACCCTACACCACGATCGCTTGCATAAACGATACGGTGTATAAGCGGGCGTTACCACGTCCGATAAACTTTTTCATGTACATTATTCCTCGTTCTTGGTGGAAGCACACCGTTACGTAGGCCCATCTAACCCAACAGGCGTTCAAGAATAAACATTTCAAGCGTGATTACTGAAAGGACCAGGGACTCCCATCGATGACATCACCTGCCCCGTGTGCGAGCCTGAAAGAGGAGAAAGATAAATCGAAAACAGGATGCAGAGGTGTGGATTTTCGCAGAGGCTAACGTAGGGGGCAAGCACACACAAATGCATATCCATCGGCACACAGGGAAACCTGGCTCGAGATACAGTGGAAAGAGAAAGAGAGACGGCGAGGGGATCAGTGTATACCTACACGCATCATGGTACACACGAGAGTTAATGCCACTCACACATCGTTTCCACCTTCGGGGATTATCCTACGGGGATATTTTTCATCGTGCAATAATCCCTAATACGATTTACACAGCTCGTGCTCGCAGGGACGCACACATTATTCGCTGACGCCAATAACCATTCGCGACTCTACACCTGACTGCCGGCCGCCGCGAGCACCGTTGGGTTCTCCGCCCTGCAAGGATTTTAATTAACCGATGCTGTGATCACATAAATGATTCTTGCGTCGATCATAGCTCGCTGGTCTTAAAATGAAGTAATACACTCTTCGATCCTTGTCTTCTTGTAAACAATTTACAGCTGAGGATTTAGCGATAGAATTATGGGATCGAATACGAAGTCGTGAAGTAGTGTACAGAGAAATAGTGGTTTTAAAGAACGTTTGTAAGTAAATAGAGAGCAAGAAAGTAGTTGGCACTTCAACCATATTTGGTTCTTAACGTGGACTGCAGACGCTTAATAGTTTATAAGATATTAAATTTAATAATAGAGATTGTGTGTCCCTAGACACTTTCTTATTAAGCAAAGGGAGAGTCTACTGCGTAAGTTCCAAGCACTGTAACCTATATAAATACTTATGGACGTATACATTTAGTCTCCTATAATTATTGAGTTCGAATTTGAAGTGATTTTTCTCGCCAATAGAAAGGAGAACGCAAAAATAGTGAAACATTTATCCCTAAGGAAACCATTCTACTATTTCGTATAGTATTGACTATGGAAACAAACGATAAAAGGGTGAAATGTTCTAGAGCCCTCAATCTACATAGTTATAAAGTGCGTTTTAGTTAAAATCGGTGCGTAACACTGTGTGTATGCGATCCCCTCGTAACACGTATACCTACAATCTGCCTATTATATTACATATTATGTAGTTATATGAAAATGGTTACGCCCCGTACCTATGTATCTGGATACTCTCATGATGAAGGAGCAGTAGTGTTGTCGAAATTATAGTATTACTACACCCAGACCTACCGTAGTACCTACCTAACCTGATACTTCATCCTGCAAAAATTTTAATTAATCCATATTGTAATCGGACAAATCTTCCGCAACCAGTTACAATTCATTGTTCTTAAAATAAAATAATAGGTACCTACCAATTATTTTCCAGAACTTCTATATTCATATGCACTCATACATAAACACGAAAGTATAATTCAGTTGCAGTGTCAGCGCGACTGTAATCCGCATAGCAACTGCAAATGTAGGTATAAGTATTATATACATTTTGATTTTTAATTATTCCTAAAATTAGTTACTTAAATCATTCTCGTTATTCTGTATAGATTTACAAACAAGATTGGATAAAAGCAGCACCTTGAACTATATTTTATTTAACGGGTCGCTAAACAGTCTGTCCCACAAAAGCGTGTTCCTCGTAGCCATGGTGACCCTGTATTGTCAGCAGGAGTGGGTCATTGAGAATTCGGAGGAGAAAAGTGTCTTCTACTACGCTGATTAACACCTGTAACATTTTAGTTTTTGATTCCGTAGGAAACAGGCGATTTTTAAAATTAGAGCACCGTATTTTTTGCTGTGTTTGCACGACGTGGAAGAAGAGAAGAGCATAGTAACGTTTGCACTGACCTGCACAAGCGTCTGATACCAATCCAATCGAAACCGTTTGAGGTTTCATAAAGCAGAAGGTTCAAAGAAAACGTATATTCACGGTCAAGTAGTTACCTCGAGAAATTCCAGAAATATGGTCTTTATCTTGGGAGCATGCAAAAAGGTAGTTGAAAACATGCCTAAACGGTGTCAAGCGATTATCGATAACAACGGAGACTGGACCATATACGAAATAATTGCGTATTAGTCCATAAAACGTATTTTTCGGCAATACAGATTTTTTTTAAATCTAATGATTTCTTTCGGAGACGTGAGGAACACGTCTTGTGGGACTGACTGTATATTCGCTATACATCCCTAATTACTTATATGTAGGTATGCAAACATTAACGTAATCGGTGACCCGAACTTCGTTCCCTGCTCCATTTGTCAGTCAGGACAAATGTTCACGTCCTCCCTGGGTTCAAACATGTGCGTATTATCTACTTCTGTTCTGCCACAGTGTGCAGGCTTACAGATCGACGGAACCGCGAGCATCGATTAAAATATACCGATCAATCGGTCGCGCCACGGACAAAGCGGCACTCAACAGTTGTTAGCCGCTCGGATAAAGATAAGTGTCGACCCTTCTTCTTCTGTGTCTCCTTCGTCTTGTTCCTCTTCTCGGACGTGGCCGAAGATTAAGCCGGCAGCCGTGGCCGGTGACCCGTGAAAAGATAACCGGCCGTATATTCCCAAAGCCGTCGATCGGTTCGTCGTCCATGCGCGCCTCATAAGCCGCGACTTTTTTATCAACCCCCTTCGTGCGCTGCACGGTTAGCTTTCGGATTTCCGATGCGTCCGTTCGTTGCACTTTGAGTTGCACGCGCTCACGACGCAGGGAATCGCTAACTCTGATAAGGCACTCGGCGACCGATGCGATGGAACGAGACATCAGTGGGAGAAGAAAGGAAGGTGCAGTTTGTAAACAGAGGCTGCTTGGCGGCTGGGTCAAACGCGACACTGGTGGCATCCTTGTCAGCCCATCCGTCAGGTGACAAGTGGCACAAGTCTTAATTGTGAAGCCTGAGTTCATTATAAAAATAATAAACATTAAGAAAAGTTGCTTTATTTTCCAGAGTAATATGTACCAACTACTTATTTTATAGTGGTAGGTACTTCCTTATATGTTGAGAGAAAATTCCAATCAAATTTGCATCTAGAGTAAATTTACTGTAAAAGCTTCTGATATTCGTCCTAAGAAATATATTGCACGTGTAAAAATAATAAAATATTATAAACTATACCTGCATGCTTCGGAAATCCTGGTACAACAGGAAAGGAAATGTGAATCCTCATGCAAGAATAAGTTAAAATATATGATAAAATGACATTTCTTCATCTAGGGTAAAGGACCCAATTACTGGCAGCTAACCCAATTACTGTCACTTTAAGCTATTTTACTTAAAATAACGAATAAATAAACATTTAAGTAAAATTGCTTAAGGTGACAGTAATTGGGTTGGCTGCCAGTAATTGGGTTCTTTACCCATGGCAAGTATTCTTAGGATAAGAAAATGAATTCTCTTGGAGTGCATGGAAACTTGGAAAATGAGCTGGTTTTCAGAAAATAGAATAATCGATGTAGATAAATAATATCCCTTTTCAACTGCTTGAATTAAGAATCATGTATTACATGTAAAGATATGAGAAAATGAGGTAATATGATCTTTTAACCTGTTAACTCACGATGAGTTACACTAAATAGGAAGTTACACTATCAGCCACAAGTTTCGAATCACATTTGATTTTCATTGAAATCATATCGTGCGACAGATATTGAAATGTTCCTGATTCCAAAACATTTAAATACCTTAGCAAGCCAAAAAAATACTAAATTCACAGAATAATTCTAGATAGGTACCAGTAATGCACGATAACAGGACGTTTGAAAATTCCTCTGCAGTGTGAAAAACGAGTCTATTCGTTGGGCAGATTGAAAAATATCTCTCGTACAAAAAGATTAAATACTATATCAGATCATGTCTTGTACTTACTGCGGACTAACTGAGTTAATCTGTCCTGCATTCATTTTTAAATGTAGGTACCTACTATTTTAAATACACCGAGGGTGTTTCTGGCCCAGAAATAACTCTGTTAACAGATTAATTGCGTAAACTTAATTTTATCCATTGATCATCGTTTTGCATGACAAAATTATTTTTGTACTGTCGCTTCGTTAAGCGTCATTTTTGTCTCTCATAAACCTGTGGCGCGATTGAATTTTGTATTGTGTGAAAAGATTAAAACCATCACTTCGACGCGCGTTTTGCAGATTACACTTTACCACCGCGGTTTACTTCTCAGCACGAAATATAGCGCAAATCTCTTCTTTCTTCTGAACGTGACCGATAAATTTGATAAATATAACGCGTGCAATAATTTCATTGCATTCATCCCAGATTATAAAGATAAACAGTAATACAGTCGAAAATAAGATAACGTGGCGTGATCTTTGATGAGTGATAAACGTCAAGAGGCAGATTAGGTGAAAGTGTGAAATTCCATTTTGGATAACCGTGACCCCATTTTTAAACATACAATAGCTTTTGACAGTGTTACTTCTAACACGCATTTAATTGTCCGAAGAATCCACCACATTTCTCAGATTAAATTCTATGCACAGCAGGATTAAACGATACTGCCGAAATGTTAAATGAGTCGTACGAATAATGAATTCCAGATCCTGTGTTGCGCATTGCAAACGTGTGCGTACTGCATATATGTTTGTGCATGGGGCGTATGGATTTACGTTTAGCAATACGTAATAATTATAATCTTTGTATTTGCAGCCAGACATTCACAATCGTTTTTGATTCCTTTTATAATACATTCGCATACTTTTCATATTAAATGAAATTCATATCAAATAATTTTTGATCTGATATAAAATACCTTTTTAATGTATTGTGATGTTTAGAATGATTGAACATTGTAAACAAATAAGTGTTTATTCTAAGTGGAGCAACAGGATATGAACATTGCTTATTTATTATAAATACTTTCATCTTCAGTTTCAAATTTACTCCGACGGTACGAGAAATTAATCAGATTCTTTCATTTGCAATGCATAAATGTTTCACAGGGTTGTATATCTATAAAATAATCCCACGGTTGTGTTGCTTTATATTCGTATTCTATGCATTAGTGTGTACTGTATACTTATAAGTATATTTATACGCTCATTCAAATTTATAAACACACGCATACAACATACGAGTACAGTTTACCTACTGAATGTATATTCAATACGGCCTAATAAAGCTTACTTAATTTGCGAATATTCCTGCTTAGCATTTAGTCCTACGTAAGATTCATCAACCGTGACTTTCATTCTGTTTCCATTCTCATTTATCCCGAATGAGATTAAAGTTGAACTAGAACGCGTGGGTAGGCGAGTCTGTTTGGCGAGCACGAGTCGGCGAGCTAACAGTGAACGGTAGTCCAAGCCGAGCCAAGCGACAAAGAAGCCGACTGACGCTCGCCAGACAGACTCGCCGAGCTTGGCCGAACCTCAGGCGCGCCGAGCTACCCGCCGTTGGGTTCACCTTTTGGAGAGCGCGAATCGACGAGCCACGCGCCGTTGGAGTTCGCCTTAATATTGTCCTGACTTGAATGTAAGTTTGGGGACTGTGAATATGCCACATTTTAATTTTTTTAATAAACAAAAAGAAACCAGAAGACTTTAGAATAGGAGAACCTAATTTTTTGTATTTTATAGAGATTAATGCTTCTTGCAACTTATTTTTAACCGACTTCAAAAAGGAGGAGGTTATAGATTCGATCCGTATGTATGTTTTTTTTTTATGTTTGTTCCCTCATAACTCCTGAGCATAGGGACCGATTTTGATGATCTTTGTTTTATTCGAAAGCGGGCGATGCCTCGGTGGTCTCATCCTACACTAAATCAACATTGGCCCAATATTTTGACAGTTATGGTTAATAATAAAGACTCTTGTCACCTAATTATTATTATTATTTTATGGACGTACGCGCATATCTCCTCAGCATGTTTTGTCATAATATATAAAACTAAAAAGTTAAAAATAAAACAATTTTAAAAAAATTAAAACCGTCTACAAAAAATAAAACTGCACTAAAAAGTAAATAATAATTTTTTCCTTTCTTTAATCTACGACTCTCATATTTTAAAGTCGGCGCCTCATCATTTGCACTGTGTAAATCTGGCACCGACTTGAAAAATATGAGAGTCGTAGATTAAATAAAGAAAAAAATTATTTTTTACTTTTTAGTGCAATTTTATTTTTTTGAAGTCGGTTTTAATTTTTTTAAATATTTCATATTTCCCGATTGTACCTGTATCTGCGCACTCAATTCTGGTTCGGTTGTAAAGCCCAATAATGAACCTTAGTGGTGCACGTACCCTATAGGTATATTTAGTGATTTGTCAATCGTAAAACTAATTTATTTAACTAATTTTAAGTTACTTTCGATTATGTAAATGGTAGAGCTAGTGACTCGCAAAAAGAACATCCTAATAACTGATGGGATCGGTTAGAATTGTGTCTGTATGAATGTGGTCGAAACGTTAACCTTGATCAGAAATTGTTTTGTCGAATATCGCGACGAGAATCTTGCGGTCCGAAGGATAACCAAAGAAGATTATGTTTTCGAACGATGTCTGCGTGACGCACGCTTTGACGAGAATGAAATGATTCGAATGGTGAACGCAACGAAAATGAATGTTCGAACGAGAACTTGTGGTCAGAACGATGATCACGACGCTAATTATGTGATTCGAATCGTTTGCTCCAACTTTTTCAAGGAAAATGCAACATCTGGTTACGAAAACCCAACCAAGTTGATCTATGACTGTCACGATTTATGACTGCACCGTATCGTCCCGCAAATCGGTTGACAACGTTAGGTGCGCATCCGAAATCTACATGTACGTATCCTGCTATCCGCCAACGTAGCAATATACGGACTAACTCATTGTCAGAGCGAAGAATGTCTAAATTTTTATCAATTTTTAGAATTTTTCTGCAAAGACACCAATGCGCTAATCGTTTCGGAACTTTAAGGGTATATTATTTAACATTACGCTCGAAAAACTATCTATTTTTTGGTGGATTTTCGAAACTTTTTCTTCTAAAGTGCACCATTTTTATAAAATAATTTTTTTTAAACAATCGGTACGTACAACGGAAACTACACTCATAGATTATATTAAAACAACAAAATTTTATGTCAGAGTTGCTGTACCAAAGATACCCTTTCGATAAGCGACCTATGTTTTCTTGTGAGGGGTCTAGAAGATAAACTGTATATGAAAATCTATGCATGTTTTTCTATTTATTTTTTTTATAGTCTCTTAAGACATTGTACTAAAGATAAGTAATAACAATTTTATACGAAAGCTGTAATGGGCACATTTTTCCAACCGTCACAGTAGTGTTCCTCCTTAACACAGTATATATATTGACAAATACATACAATTTAATAATACGCTAATTTATTACCTTCAATCTACAACACATACCTTAAATTATTGCCATTAAAAAGCAGCAGCTTTTGATATTATTGCTTGTATTATTTTTTCTAAAATACAGTAGGTATAACCACTGTATGGAAAGTCAGTATTCTACTAAACTGAAAATTCTCTTAACCGAACGATCATGTCTCCCCATTAATACGGATAAGGTGCGCTGAATCTGCCTTAACGGAGCGGTCGTTCCTTCTTAATTCAAGCACTATAATCTCATACATATACCTACTATGTACTCTCACGTTCACATAATGTTCTGCATATTCACGTTGTCATTTTCTGATTCACCCTATATAGTATGTATATAGCATCGAATGCCACTGTGCTTCTATGTAGATAAGGGGACATACATCATCCTTCCTTCAGGATGTTACCTTTGCATGGTACATACGAAAATGTATTGCAATATATGAATCGCGCGTCGCGTGTGTGATGCATACTTAAAACATGCGCTTGTGTTATTTTTTTATACGAACGTTCATGATTATTTTGTGCACATGAACGCAGGACACATATACGTGAACCTGCACACAGCATCGCGGAAGTGCGCTTTTAATCCTCGAGCTAAAAATCAATAGCGTTGGCCCCTCGATGGCTAAAACCTCCCCCGGGATAAGCTCGCGCTGGGACCGTAGTTAAATAAATCCTGGATCAAAGGATAAGTCCTACCTTCGCTCTCTTTTTTCATACACACACTTTTTCCTCCCCTGTACGCGCAGCCCCTTTCCCGTCTATTCTGCGCCGCGGATTATTTCCAAGATCGTAAATTATGAATCTTAACCAGGTCGACCTAGGGAAATTATTTCCTTTTTCTCTCTCCTCCCTTTTCTGTTCGACCCAGTACGACCCGAGTAAGCAGGAAGATCGAGATTTGTGGCGATCCCTATTCGACGAAGTTAAGATCGTGTTCCAACTACGTTTTTTTATTTCCTTCCCATTGGTATCCTCGGCGTTTCTTTCTCTCTTTTGTCCCCTCGCCACTTCCTTTATACACTTCCCTCCTTTACTGGAAGCCACGACGCGTACGTAGGTGCGTGTACGTACGTCGTACATACGTGCAGACACCCTGGTGCACCGTCGTGTCGTTTGTTCGGGCATGCCGTAGGGCGAGCCTTAATCTCAGATTATTTTGACCTGCTTCAAGGATCGAGGATTAATTCGTGCAAGAGTTGACTTACGTGCCAGCAATGGCCCGAGAATGTACTACCGTTTCGTATTCTTTTCAGTTTTAAGCCATGAACAGTTGCATAATCAATCATGTAAATAATGCACAGTACACGGGAAATGTTCGCGAATGCTTTGAAAAACTGTTTACATCAACATGTAACTCACAAGAATTATCTTAGGAATGGAAGCAAATGTTACAAACACCGTGCGATCCGTTTTAAACTACAGAAACATGAAATACATTTTTTTTTAAATATACATTTTCTGAAATGTCAGAAAATGTAATATTTTCTGCAATCTTATAAAAATATTCAGAAATTTCGACGAATGAAAGTGGACTGTATAAGAGGAAATGAAAAGGAAGATAGCAGGATTTGTCCTAGGAATTTAAGGATAAACAAATCCTTAAGTCAGCAGGAAAGTATAAAAGAAACCGAAAAGCTACGGTGGCAGGCTGCTTGGTATCCTACTTCGATTGAAATCAAAGGGCTTTTCGTACCAGGGTTCTATAGCGTCGTCCTGTGCCTCCGGAAGGAGTAAGGACGTAGGCTGAACGTAGGATCACGCACAATCTGCATTTAGAGTTTTAGACTGGGTATATACGAGGGGTTTTATTATCAGGAGTTTATAAGTGACATCCATTGCAAATTCTCCCTCAGAGGTTCCATCGATGATCATCCCCCATTAAGTGTAAATGTGTCGATCTACCAAAATTGTTTGTTGGGTAAAGGACCCAATTACTGGCAGCCAACCCAATTACTGTCACCTTAAACTATTTTACTTAAACATTTATTTATTCGTTATTTTAAGTAAAATAACTTAAGGTGACAGTAATTGGGTTGGCTGCCAGTAACTGGGTCCTTTACCCTTGATATTTTTTAAATGGGTTGACTTAGTAATTTATACATACTGTTATAAGTAGTAAATGGTAACATAAACCTTCAAAAATCTTCATTTTGAATATTAAAGTTCCACAGTAACTCGTCTTTAAATACGATGCAATTTAGAAAACGGCGACGAATCCAACAGTGTGTTTTGATTAATTTTTTCTCAATTAAACTCTTAATAGAAGATGTGGATTTCCTTCGTTTAAGGTAATAAGGTTGTATTTTTGACATTTCATGAGAGACTTTAAGTAAATTTCGATTAAAGCTTTAAATTAATTCCACTGACATTCTTCATACTGTTTCTACTTTTTCCCATAGGCACCTTAAACCATCATGAACAACATTACAACATGTCGAGCCGTCTAATGACATGATTATTAATGTTTATGTAAAATTATACAATAATAAAAAAGAGCCGGGTTCCGATTTCACATTGCATTGCATCACGATTGAATGTTTTGGAGTAACTTGGACAGTGTGTACACATTATTAAATTACATCTTACCAGGAAATGGAAAACACGACACACAGACAAATCAGACTAATGTAAGGCTCCTTACAACCAAGTACAGTAATAATTTCAGCCCTTTGAACCGTCAAATTAAAAACAAAATAATCAATCAATAATATTTTGCATATTTTTCCTATAGTTTATACTGTGTAGGGTAAAGGACCCAATTACTGACAGCCAACCCAATTACTGTCACCTTAAGCTATTTTACTTACAATAACGAATAAATAAACGTTTAAGTAAAATAGCTTAAGGTGACAGTAATTGGGTCCTTTACCCTAGTACTTATCTGATATTTTATACCTACTCAAAAAACGTTCAATTATTACCGATACTCATTACAAAAAGCTCAGGTCACTTATGCAATTATTACATGCCTATTTCAATCAACTTGTAGACCAATGTGTGACGCAATAAGACTTCCCAAACGTATTCAGATTTACCAGTTTTTCCACCATCAGGACACATGGTCATCTTCCTTCCCAAAATCCTGCAGCAACCACTTGTAAGGACCACCAAAGATATTCGATATTCTGCAACCCTGATAACTCCTCCTACGTACATCCCCTCTGAATCGCCAGCGGAATCGTCCCTCGCTGAGATATAGCGACATTAGCGACTTCGTAAAGGCAGTAGGGGCTCAGGTCTTTAACGCCGCTGACAATGAGCGTTTCGGTGACGAGTCAAACGCCCAGGGATACATTCACTGGACTTTTTGGGTATTAGTTGTATGAGGTTTCACACATATCAAAGCAGAAAAAGGAAATTTCTTATCTTCATAAATAGTTTTATATTTGGTACATAAAAAAAGGAATCAGATATGAAGAGTGTAAAAATTATGTTGGATGTGTAGTAAAAGAATGTAGGTACATGTGATCAAATAAGTACAGCCCTGTAACAAGTAACCAGAAGTACAGTATTTCCCGGCGGGGTACTATACCGCTCATTCTTGAGCTTGTTGCTGGGTGACATCGCCCCTGTTGGCTTTCCCGCGCTACGCGTGGAAACGTGGGTATATAAAGCTACCGTGTGACCTCTCTATCCCAGGAGAGTAGGAATGCTGGAAAGGATTGACAAGAAACCACCTGCACCGGCTTGTTAAAGGTACCGAGGATCCTTGAAGGATCAGATTTATCGCAGAAATTATAAAAATGGCCAAAATCGAAAATTGGGGAAAATTTAATTTATCGCTCACTTTCTGAATTTATTTTAAGTAGGTATATATATAGATCACTTTAATAATCATAGTTATTTGATATTTCAGATCTCACTAATGTAATTCTGATAATTGTGTCTTTTTGTAACGGCATTCCTAATCGAATATTCGAATAGTTTCCGTGGATCACTAGCTATTTTTATAATTTGTTCTTATATTTCATATAAATAAATAGAATCAAGTGTATCAATGACACAGAATTTGTGTCGTGTTAGGGGAGTTGAATTGATTACTTGGAATATAACTTGAAGATATCGAATGTTACTAAATTTGCTAGAAAATGTAATGGAAATATGTAGATATGTAAAATATGTACATTGCGGCGGGTGATTAATTCGTAAACACATGATGAAATTGGGTTAAATAAACTTTAACGACAATAGGAGCAGAAATTTATGACAATTTCACCAATGGATTGAACGTCGGACCTTTTGTTATTTTCAGTAACACTGAATTATTGAAAATCAGTCTACACTTGCATCCACAGTTACCGTGAGCAGTAATACATTTTTCCTGTGTCTCGCATGACTCACGGAAAAGTTATTTTCATAATATAAACAAATTAAATCCGTTTACTAGAATGTTAAGAAGACGTGTACTGTCCAGCACCCAAAAGAAATCGTTTCACAGGTAATCAAATCAGTAGTGAAGCCATTGAAACTATGAGTAAACTGTTAGAGCTGTTTCACGCGACTCGACGATACGTTATAAATAAGTATACATATCGCGATTCACGTATGAGGGGTGCCGATAGTAGATCTATTGTCTATAGATAGTAGCGCTCAGACGGCGATTCTCGCGGGATACAGTGTGGCGATATGTATGTACCTATGTATGTATCTAGGGTAAAGGACCCACTTACTGACACCTGACCAATTACTGTCACCTTAAGCTATTTTACTTAAAATAACGAATAAATAAACGTTGTAAAGTGATACACAAAAACAATTATGTATTTCAACCTACAATCTATACTATAAATTATACCTATTCTATAGTTTGTTTATTCGTTATTTTAACTAAAACAGCTTAATGTGACTAAAATTGGTAATTGATCAGGTGTCAGTAACTGGGTCCTTTACCCTAGCTACCTACACGGATTTTCGGTATCCTCGGTCAGTCGGCCGCCTGGCGATTTTCTTTACATCCAGATGGCTGATGAAACATAGAAACAAATTCTAGCATTCACCCCTCATCCATTTTCTCACAAAAGGGTTCGTTAAAAATCGTGTGTTTCACAGACAAACTGAGTACCTGGGTAAAACCGGGACGTGGTATTATTTTTTAAACTACTTTAAATTTTCCCGCGTTATTGCAACAACATATTCTCGGGATGTGCATTGTTTCATCAACAAAAGATGATCGTGTTATAAGCGTACTTAATGAGGTTATATCGTCTTGTGTGTTTTTGAAGGCTCTCATTTAATTTTCGATCATTAAGACACTTCAAACATTTTTGACAGTGTTTAAGTAGGTACTTTTTGCTGTGAATTTTGATTGTTGCATATTAAAGTCTAAATAATTAAAATGTTTGTTTTACTTCGCCATAATATTGTTGATAATTTGTAATATTTACAAAATTGTATGTTGGGGCAAAACCGTACGGCGTAAAATCGGGTACCCGGTTTTGGACAAAATATGTATAACAAAGAAACAAAATAGAAGAAGTTATCAAAATTAAAACTCAATCTTAATAGAGGACTACAACTAAAAAGAAAGAAAACCACAAAATTAAACAAAATACCGAAGATTAATGATAACAGTGGTGATGAAAACGGTGAAGACATTTGCATTTATGTCCAGGAAGTATATATAATTGAATAAAGGTTGGGTGCAGTTTACAGCTTGTTCTAACTGTTTGAGCGATTGAAGAATTGAATGGGTTTCATTCTTATAGGTGCTAGGGCCAGTATCTAGTATGGTACCCGGTTTTACCCTGGCCGTGGGGTAAAATCGTAAAAACGGATCATATTTTAAAGCATTATTTTTTTGAATTTTTCCTGTTATTAAAAAAATTGGAAAGGGTAAAGGATCCAATTACTGGCAGCCAACCCAATTACTGTCACCTTAAGCTATTTTACTTAAACGTTTATTTATTCGTTATTTTAAGTAAAATAGCTTAAGGTGACAGTAATTGGATTGGTTGCCAGTAATTGGGTCCTTTACCCTATGTAGTACTATTATTTAAAAAAAGAGTTTATTCTAATGAATCCCAATTGCAATTTATTTTTTACTTAATAATGTCAAAGTTATGATTTTTCATTCTTAAGATCCCGATTTTGCCCCGGTCTTCTCTACATATTACATATTAACTGAAAGACAAATGATCCACACCTAGTTGCAAAATTAATCGAATACAGTATCGCGCGTACCGAATACATAAATAAGTATGTGAATCGCGATACACCTTATTATCGTGTGAAAGAGCTCCAATGTCTCAATTTTAAAAGTGGGGATAGTCAGAAGAACACTGCTCACAAAATCGATGGTATCGTCAACGTGAGACGAGACTGTAGTAAACAAATCAGCAATTGTGTAATTTTTTTTACAAAAACTACAAACAAAGAAATGACATTTATGTAATAATGCCAACAGTGTCCCAGTTAATTCTGGATTATATAATCCCTAAGATTATGCAATCGTGACGTTTTGTTTGCCAAAGACGCTTCAAGGATTAGTAAGTCTAAGTCTTAAATGACGGGATTATATAATCCAAGGGATTATTTAGAGCAGGATTAGGCGTAAGATAGAAACGGAGTAATTAATTTGGTATCAGTACGCGTTGTTACGTGTCCCATAGAACGGCGCGAACTAACAAAAAAAATACAGTCGTTACTGAAATAGGCACGCCTCGAAAAGCATCGAGGGACCAGCGAAGATCAACCGACGGCTTCATATTAAGAATAAATTAATCGTAATAAATGGCAATTGACGACGAGTATTTTTTCTCTGCATTCGTTAGTATTGTCGTATCGAATATTATCGCGCCCGCCTCTTCAGAAGGCGAGCATTATTTATTCGATTACATTCGTAAAACTCATTATGCAGCAATTTACGGTATCGTAAGCCGAATCCAGGCAATTGATACGCAATCGAAATGGTAACAAATCAATGAATTGTTACGAGGAAGCCCTCAGCGTTACAGGTGCTGATAACAACACATGAGGTGTTACGCATGGATTTCGATGAAAGTTCGTAGGAAAGTAAAAAATCGAAAATTATTTAACCCATGTTAGGCTGTAGACACTTATTTAACAGTTGACTAGATATTTAACAAGAAAAGTCGCATTTGCTCGTTGGCGTCAAGTGCCTGAAACATTAATCCAATGATGTGACAAGTAGGGAAATATTATTTTGTATATAAATTGGAATGGAACTGTGACAAAAAAAAATGTAAGATGATGGGACTAGAAACGGTGCTACGCGGTTAGGAAATAGTTTACTTTAATAGCAAGCCACCACGCTACTTGTTACACCATTGAAATTTCAGGCACTTAACGCCAACAGGCTAATGCGCGTATGTAAAGTGCAAATCCGCGATGAGACAAAAATATCGTGTCACACTGAGACTTTAATCTCATGAGACAATTATTTAATTATTTTTTAATTATTTTGTCATTAGGTTCATGAAATTATACACTCATGAGGCAAGTTTCATGATATATTTTCAAAAATATCAACTCTCAGCACTATTAGTTGTTGCTGAGATTTTTATCTTGCGTAAAATCTCAGTGTGGATTCTTACCTTTTTACATACCTCGTAAACTATTGGGTGTCTCATGTGGTTCCCTTCTGACAATAAGTGCTCAGCAGAAAGTTTATCGAATTCATATTTTATACATAGGTATTTTTTATCATATACTGATATACATTTTCGCATTCGTTCGAACTTCGAATACATATGTATACAGCATAACCATTCAAAAAATATTTCATAAATCTCCTAATTTATGGGGATGCGTCATTGGCGAGGAAAGGGAGGAACATTAATAAATAAAACTCAATAAAAGAGGTTGAGCAAAGTTGAACGATATTAAGAATAAAAATGATAATAGTGACAAAAACAGTGTAAATAGTACCTACCTACGCAAACTACACATAATATATATACCTACACAATACACAAAAACGAGAATGAAAATAGGAGAGGCAGATGGGAAAGTGGGTAAAGCACAGAATCGGGAAGGTCAGGGATTAAGGTCGAGTAGAAAGGGGAGACGAGGGGCAACAGCATATAATGAATATAGTTCAATGAAATGACGGAAGGAGAGTGGAAGTATAAAGTATAAACTATAAAGGTAGCGCCAGCGAATGAGGCAGGAAGAGAGTGCGCAGGGTGCACATAAAGAACAGTCATGCGTAAGGATGAGACATCCTACGATCCTGCTATCCTGGTTACGAGGATCCTACAAAAGCCCTTGTTTGGGTCACGAACCATTTCCAGCTAGCTGAACCTGGCCTAAACTACCTTCTCGCCTCTCCTACTGTCCCATCCACAAAAATAAGGCAGCAGGTGTCGAACAAAGGACCTCATTAGCATATTTTTGGCTGACAAGCAGGATGCTCGCGATATCTCAGCCAGCGAGCTATGGTGGGAACCAGGACGGGATACATCCTAACAGAATATGCTCGCCTAATACCAGAGACGTCTAGTAGGCCTACAAACTATTAGTCACCAATCAATCCTGCATAAAGCGTATGTACTATGTACATACATACTGCATACATTAGATATCCATTTGAAGCAGCATTAGATAAATAATTTTATGACACATAATGCACTTTATTGGTGAAATAAAATAAGGATTTATATACATTGTGCTTTATATCAACCAATTTTGAGTGAAGTTGTAACCGGCATTGGCCCTAGTCTAGCATCTAGAATTCAGAATAGGTATACATAGAGAAAAATAGCAGAAGAATATTTGAGGATAGTAAATGCAACAGGTAATACAAAATTCAATTTTTATCATAAATGGGGAAACCAAGAAGTTACTAAAAAAAATGGATTTTAATGGTGATATAGTTGATACCATGGATAAATACTGGCATACTACGATTAAAGTAATTGAGAATTATTTAGAATGTGCCTACCTAGTAATGAAAATGACAGACAAATTGAAGAAATATCAAAAGTTTGAATATACAATTTCCCTCACACTTGCTCTTTGCTAACGTTTCACAGATGAGGAACGCGGATAACACGTTGATTGAGGAGGCATTTGGGAAGGTAAAAAAGGGTATGGAATGACCCTTGAGCATTAGGATTACAGAAGCAGAAGAAGTGTACTGCACGAGCGTGCCCAGATTCCAAGATGGCAGTACGCCTGGAAGCCTCGAAATCCAGGAGGATCAGGCCTGCATGTCCTACGACTACGACGTCCCTGTTTCGACTATATGTATAGCTACATAGGTAGCTGTTGTCGCTCCTGCGAGCCTGATGCCTGTGTTCGCTCCTTATCCCAATTCTCACGTTGAAGATTACCTGAATCTCAGCAAAATCCATCGACAGACAGGACCGCCCTACCATTTTCTTGGAAATTGTGTCATCGTCAGGGTGTAAAAACTTTTAATTCCAGCCGTTTGTGTTTCCCTCGTAGTCAGATGCAACAGGCTAAGAACGCCTCTACGAAGATGCATGCCGACTGCCGAGATGAACCTCCTCCACGTGGCCGTATCCTGGCCTATTTAGGTTCTGTTACCCTGACACGAGAAGCTTGCCGCAATAATCTGCCAAGAGGCTATCGAATTCGCCACAGGCGACATCTACTATCTAAGTACTTTCTTACTTTATCAAAAATACTTCGAATCGTTACAAAAATACTTAATATAGATATGTATGTCTCATCTATTTAGATATTAGATGGAAAATTTTCATGAAAATAAAACTGTAGCGTTTAATAATGAGAATTCCTGCGGATGTTTCAAAACAAAAGTGACGGATAGAAACTTTTGGTGAAACTTCAAAATTACGTTATTATAACAATTGGATGTATTTAGATATTGATACAACTACTGTAATTGTTGTAGAATTTCAAGCTTATTGCCAATAGACAAATTGCGTGTTCATCTATTTTTTATTAGTTAGGATAATGATGTGACACATGGAATAGTAGTATTTTTTTTTGTTATATTGAAACCAAGAATATTTTTAGGCTTCTTTATGACTATGTGTTTAAGATTATGTATTTTCGTAATAAATCCATACAATCCATGGATTAATTATCATAGTACGACTGCGAGGTTTTAGACTCTCTAATCCCGAGATTCGTTTCAGGGACAAAATGGCGGGATTATACAAACCCCAGATCGTTTAATCCAGGATTAAGATTATGGTCGCAGAGTGGTGGGCGTTCGCGAATGTGTTTTCGTATTTTTCCCCTACGACGAGAGAGAAACGTTGAGCATAAAATCCATATAAGATTTCACGAGTTAATGCACCATGGAAGATGGTTTCCAGAAGAAATAACCTTTCATAAATATTTAGCGTGCCACTGAAATTATAACTTACCAATTCTCTATGTACGTATTTCTCCTTGTATCAGTTACCAATGATTCTTCGAGAAATGTGCCATCGGTATACATATTTATGTATGCAAGGGGGTCTCGGAAAAAAGGATGGTCTTCCTTCGGAGAGGTGTTTGGAACAGTAAAACGAAGTAAAAAGTGTCCTATAAGCATGGTCCCAAAAATAACGAAAAAGATATCAATGTTTTCTTAATCGTAGCAATATTTCAAACAGTCGTCTCGATCACTCGGCCCTTGAACTTTTGTGTTATACTTTTGGAGCGAAGTAGAGCAAACGGTTGAAAATTGGAACATAAAATATCACACTAACTGTGTAAATATGCCATTTCAAAAACCTATTTAGTATAATTTCGTGCCTGTGGCCGTGGTACCGTTAAACTTCGTAGGCATTCTTCTGAATATTTAAATGTGGGAGAGATAGGGGAAATACAAACCAGTTAATGAAAACTCAAGATATTTAATCAATCACTTGAAATATTTATTAGAACCTTTAGCCAATCTTTAAACAAGTAATAAACAATTACATAAGAGTGGCCTTCTCCACGTGCCATCAACTCAAAACACACTATAACATTTTCCTAAACAAAAACAGGATTAGCCCACATTGCCCAATCACAAAAATCACATGTGTAAGTACTTATTTGGTGTTTTACGACCTGTGCTAACTGTTCCTAACTTTTTGGCATCTTTAGCAAAAAAAGCTGTGACTATTCAAAGTCTTTGTGGGGGAAGGAGCCACTTGACTCCCATTACCCCCATGATTGTTATTTTATTTCTGTAAAAATAGCAGAATAACAATTGAAATAAATTCAAAATTGAAGATATTATAACAAAGTTCGACTATATGGATCATTCAAATTAAACCTAAACAAAATATAGTAGCCAAAGGTTTTGTACTTACTACTTCGACGCAAACTTTCGAAATATAACAGAAAAGACGTCCTCAACAAACAATATTTTCTGTCATCGATATAAATGCGACTAGCGAGACAAACAAATGCGCAGCATCATTTTTGTGCGGAAGAATACGCCTTCGTTGGATTTACAATATTGCTAAAACTATACTGGCTCTTATTACCCACTGGCTCGTATCCCCCCCCCCCCCCTCCGCATTCCCTACTACTCAAGTACTTGTTTTATATTATGTTTCTTTTAAAATTAAAGCGACCATGTTTTTCAAAAACGCTCTGTATAAATATAAACTTGATGCTGCGAATTGGAAATATTATTGCATTTTGAGGTACAGAAACTTAAGGGGGACACTACTGTAACGCCCGGAAAAGTAACCCAGTTTTTAGAATTTTTTTCAGGAATAATTTACAGTTTTCATAGAAAACTTTTATTACCTACCGTTAGTACTCTGTCTTAAAAGACTGTAAAAAAATGAATATACAAAATCCATAAATTTTAATGTATTAATTAACCTTCTAGACCCCCCCCCCCCCCTCCACGCGAACTGGTCGAAGTATGGAACCGCAGGTTCGAAATCAAATTTCATTTTTTTTATAAACTATAGGAGTGTAGTTTTTTGTTGTACGTACGGATTCTTTGATTGAATACGAATTTTTTGAAATATGCTCGAAAAACTGTCCATCTAATTCCACCATTTTTCAAAAATAATTTGTTGAAGAAATCGGTACGTACATTGGAAACTACACTCATATAGGTTATAAAAAAAGGAAATTTGATTTCGGACCTGCTGTTCCATAGTTACACATTCTACCAGCTCGCGATGGGGGTCTAGAAAATTAATCAATATAGATACCTATTCAAATTTATGGATGTTTTCTATTGATTTTTTTTGTATAGTCTTTTAAGACAGCGAACTAAAGCTGGTAATAGAAATCTTCCATGGAAATTATTCCTAAAAAGAAATTCTTAAAAATGGCTTACTTTTCCGGCTGTCACAGTGGTGTTCCTCCAAAGGAAATTCCGAAAATTCAAAAACGTTTGCACCCCTGTACAGCACCTTGTGTTTCATTCGACCCTCCCGTAATTTTTCCCAGTAATTCCCAGGATCCAGTGAAAACAAAAAACTCGAATCGCTCCTTAGTGAAGGAAACAAACAGAATCCACAACAATATCGAGAACCGCGGCGACTGTCGAGGCCGCGATGATCGCCAGAATTGCACCGCGTCTCTTTCGCGCCGTCCAATATTTCCGTGCAAACCGATGCGCCGCGCATACTCGCGCCACGACCCCAACACACAAAGAGGATATCTTCCGAATCGTTCGTAGAATTCCCGTCGTATCAGGACGGGATGTAAAGCTTCCTGGGGGATGAGCCGCTTAGCCTCTAAACCTTGTGTGCTCTGCCATAGTCCTCCTTCCCCTCGGCCGTCTTCCATGATCCACCCCCACCGTTCTCTACGCCACCCTTTTGTACGGACCATCATCTGTGTCCGTGATTGGTGTGCCGGCGTACGTGTGCACGCACACGCCAGCCGGCAAACGTATATGACACCCTACACGGGGATTATCCAGGTTCTGTATTCGTGAGGATTATCTTTGGTCGTTGCATCGATGTATGCCCGCGTGTGTGACTCGGTGTACGTGTACACGGTACGTGTTTATGGGTGTGAGTGTTGGCAAATCCTTTGGCGGCTCGGCCCGGTCCTATCCTCCGTGTCCTGACGCGCGCGCACGAGTACCTCCCTCTATAGTCTATATGTTCACGCGAGTGCAGGTGCACGAGAGCACGTATACTTCAGACACTCGGTTAGATCGGACTCCATGCGCGTCCCTTGCTGCGAATGTACTAGTAACTTGCCGCGAGGATATACGTCGGCGGGAACGTGTGCATCCATGGATCAGCACGCGTATGTGTGTATACGTAGGTATGTGTGTGTGTAGCAGGAACCTAGGATTTATCCGGGATTATTGGTCGAGTGCGCCGCCCGTCGTCCAAATCCGAAATCCAACGCACACAACTCAGCTAATCCTAACCCCCCCGCCCCCCTTCCTGATTCCCCCCACCCTTATGCCCCTTTCTCGCATCTCGCATCTCGCGCCCGCGCTACCCGTGTTCCACTCTTGGCGTATGCGTATCTTGTGTGTTCCGCAACATTCGAGGCATTATCCGTTGCCCGTACGCGGAAAGTGCACTACGGATTCTTTGGTCGTTTCGCAGTGATAAGTATTGAATCCCGGCTTGAAGGTTAACGACTCCACATTCTAATAAACTATTCATCGTTTGCACGAAATCGATGGATTTCTGAGAATAGGGGTGGATATAGAGTCTAATTTCTAGATAAGTTTATCGTAACTCTTTTTGTTTTCAGTTCAGCATAATTGCATTTTTAGTATTAATTTATGAATGGTGGATTTGAACAAATTAGTTTTTATGGTGTGTATCTGAACTTTTAACACTTCTTCTCCGACCAAACCAACGCCAACGATTATTTTTAGTTGACGATTCTTATCACTATTTTATTTTTATTTAATCTGATTAAAGTGCTATATTCTATTAATGATGTAACACTGATTTTTCATAAATGAAAAAGGAAGGAGCTGATTACCCAGATGCAAACAACCATCACGCTAAATAAGATAATTAAATATATTGAATATCTTTAAGAATATTTAATATATGTATTAAGATAATTTAATATTATCAAGTTAGAATTATATTTTGAGATACCTATTTTTAATGCGTTTTCTTTACCTCATTAAATTTACTTTGCCTTACAAAATGGAAAGGAAGTCGCGTTATTTGAATATTGTAAAAGGGGGTTGCGACTGTCGCGAGTCAAAAAAAGTTAGGAAACACTGAACTAAATAGAACAGTTTTATAATCCGTCAAACTTTAATGCTTTCATACTGTTTTATTGTGCTTTATGTGTAATGACCTAGATTTTACGTACATATAAATGCATATCATGTGTAATGAATAATTAGTGCAATTGCGATGCATTAATACTTAATTCATTACGTTCGTGAAAGAACTCTGCGTTAGTTTTCATTCAAAATTTATGACTTTTAGGTTTACAGCTCCAGGCTTTTATTGAATTATTTGAAAAAGCTCTTGATTGCATTGAACAGTTCTTGTGCAAATGAGCAAGCCTTGAGCGAGTCATCACAGGAGGACATAGGCTTCCAATGCGTCCTCAACAGGTGACACCACGAATTCACGCGTGTAGTGCGCGTTTACCACATTTACCGCATGTTTTCTAATTGAACTTGCGTTACGTTCCAAGTTAGAGACAAATGATGCTTATCGCTGTGATTCTTACTGATTCGTCACGATACGTACTTACATATAAACTGTTAGGGCATTTGTTTTATGTAATTTATGATTTAACAATTTTTCAATTTAACTTCAAATTGATGTAAAAGATTTACATGTCAAACATAATTTCCTTTACTGCTCTTCATTTTTCTATTATTTTTCTTTGCGTACTTCTTATTACATAAATTCCACAAAGCTGTAGAAAGTGTTTCATCTATCTGTTTTTCATAATTTACAATTATTTATACTGTTAAATAAGCATAGGTGCTTATTGTTAGATAAAAAATGTTATAGGTATGTAAGTATGTAGATAGGGAAACAAGCTATTAGAGACAACAATATTATTATAAAAAGTGAAACTAAGTACCATAAGTCTTAAAAATGAATTCATAAGTATATGTATGCAATATGCTACAGATAGTACCTGATATATCTTTATGTAGCGCGTTATAATATCGATTCTACCGTTCGCTTACTGCATGGTTATGTTGAAAGTTAACCGTACAATCATTAGTCATTAGACGCTTAGCAAGAGAATCATCTTTAAGTTGTTAAAGATTAATGAATAGGTACCAATTGCTTTCACATTCCTCTATTCGAAAATACTCGTCCGTTTCTCGTAGTTTGTTACTAATTGTATTTTATTAATTTGTTAACAGCGATCATCAGAAAACACAGGTTTGGACATCTGTGAAGCCTCGTATGCTAATATAACACACAAGTTTCACTACTGCATATCTATTTTGACACATAATTTCTATATAACACGTTTCTTTTACCAAAGACTCAAACAAAACTTCCTTTTTAACCGACTTCAAAAAGGAGGAAGTATGAATTTTTTTATGTTTGTTCCCTCATAACTCCACAGTATATGGGCCGATTTTGATGATCTTTCTTTTATTCGAAAGGGGCGATGCCCCGGTGTCCCATCTGACACTGCATCAACATTTGCCCAATATTTTGCCAGTTCTGGTTAATAATAAGCACTCTTGTCACCTAATTATTATTATTATTTTATGGACGTACGCGCATATCTCCTCAGCATGTTTTGTCATAATATATAAAACTAAAAAGTTAAAAATAAAACAATTTTAAAAAAATTAAAACCGTCTACAAAAAATAAAATTGCACTAAAAAGCAAAAAATTATTTTTTCCCATATTTAATTTACGATTCTCATATTTGTTAAGTTTGTGTAAATCTGGCATCGACTTAAAAAATATGAGAGTCGTAGATTAAATAATGGAAAAAATTATTTTTACTTTTTAGTGCAATTTTATTTTTTTGAAGTCGATTCTAATTTTTAAAATTTTTTTATCATTCCTCAATTAATATATTTCAATAAGAGAGAAGATTTCAGAATTTAAGTAATGTAAAAGAAATCTACAGCTCTACTCGATATTGTAAAATGTCGCAACGTCCCATTAAAAGCTCATAGAGAATGTTATTTATTTTGGTACGATGAAGTTAAAATCGTCGCTAGTTCAGGGCGCTCCAACGGACAAATTTAAATCTTTTCGTACCACAGACGAAAAGCGTGGAGGATCAAAAGTTCGGTTTCCAGTCTCGTAGCAATCTGAATGGAGCTGGCTGGAGAAAGGGTTAAATGTCGTAACGAGTTCAATCGTATGCTGCAAGACGGAGTAGTACGTGTTCGCAGATAGCCTAGCCACATAGCCAGAGATTCAATCCGGATTAGTTCGCAAGGGTCACAATATCCTCCCCTTCTCATGCTTGCCCCTTACTTGTACACCAAGGCACACAAGCCCTGGCACAGGTAAACCCGAAATACATGGGCACGCAGCACCCTATTATCCTAAATCGCAATTGCCGTTCCCTTGAAGCAAGGGAGAAGGCAACCTTTCGTGAGGAACTTTTTCAATTCTACAGGCTGCTTACAAATGCACAGTACTAATTTCCACGGTTATAATATTGATTAAAATAAGCAAAAAACAAAAAACTGGTGAACGTGGGTTGGAAAAGCAACCATTTCTGGCACCTATACAGGGTGTGCAGTAAATTGTGATGCAACTAAATAAGGGACAACTAAATCCTAATGAAAAAGCTTGTAGATAAACAATTTAAAGAAAATTTCTTTGGTTGGTTGTATGGTTTTTAAAGAAAAATTACTTTATATAAAGTATAAACAAGTATGGTATTCACTTGGGACTTGCAGATTTACTGATAGTAAATTTAGTAAAATATGTATTAAATATATTAAGTAACTCTTGGCATATGATTCCTTTATAAAATAACTATACAAGTGATACAATAATTTATAGTAGGGACGTAATAGTAGGTATTGTAAGTTTCATAAATCATTTCTTATAATGACTAGGAATAGTCCTAGGTACTATCTATGTTTGTTAAAGGTGAAATTGCACTCTTCGTAACAAATTTTTCTGAATTAATTGTAACATCTTTTTAATTATTTAGAACTTGTTATCTCTTTCTTTTAAACAATGTTTAACATGATCTCATAAGTAAAAAATGGACATACAGATAAACATAAGAGCCCCACGTAAGAAACGTCTTATGCATAGTCGAATAGATGTAAAATAGTGTCTTGAAAAGCGAAGCGAACAATCAATAAAATTTATTCTATATTCGTCACTTGTTTTTTTCATGAAAATTCACCTGCTTGGTTGTACCACAATTTACCAAACACCTTGTATAAGTAATTCTTATTATATTGTTTCTATTAATAGTCAGTCTTTTTTATATATTAACTAGTCTTATCTCTTGATTCTGTATATAAGCCAAAATAATGGCTTCAAAGACGAAATAATATTTCTCTCAAATATTCATCTTGAAGTTGCTAGCCAAGAAGCTGTGTCGGCCGAGCACACGCAGATTGTTTTTTTCATCAGTCGCAAGGTTCCACGAACTTTCAACGAATTCAAAAATCGAAGACAGCGAGGGCGGTCAAGATAAGGACGATGGAAAGGCAGAAACAGAAGCTGCGAGCTTAAAGTCGAGGATTAGCCCTGACGCTTGAAGATTTAAGGAGGATCCACGAAATCCGTAGATTTAGGAAGTGCGTGCTTCTGCCTCCTCTCTTCTCTTTCTCTTCTTTCTCCCTTTGTCATCCGAAATTCGAGAAGCAAATATGTACTTTCGCCCCCCTCCCCTTCCTTCTCATTGTGGCATTCACCGTTTTCTTCTCCAAAGTCACGATCATGGAAATTCCGATGGGACAAAGCTTCCCGAGGAATAATAAATCTTTCGTAGAACATCTATTCTAAATTTTCTAAATGACGAACAACAATAGTGCGTTGATTATAATAGGTAGGTACATTTAAATAAGGTAGCTTCACAAAGAAGCTAGGTATATCTGCGAGTAAAACAATTTAACCAAAATATTTTTCACAATTTTATTCGATTAGCAAACTCGTTTGATTATTAATTTGATTCGCTGTTTATTTCCACCCATCTTCAACACAAAGAAATATTAGGTCGTGTTATATGAAATGTGGGATTTCTAATCATTCGCAAATTGATCTCTCACGTGATTAGTTGAATGCTTAAACCGAGAGTTCTGAGTTTTTCGTGTTGACTTAAAATTCATACAATCCATGGTAGGTTATCATTATTTTGGAGGGCAATTGTAAATAAAAGGGTACACCTTACCCATTTGGAAGAAATTTAAATATGTTGTAAAACTCAATATTCTGAACAACTATTTTCTATACACTCTATACTGCATTATGATAACCGAAAATAGGGTTTTGTGTCGGTTACCCTTCTTTGTAATAACCAGACATAAACAGTCTGTCATCAATGATCGGCCTGGTCGGTCCCTATCTCGAGAAGCATTTATTCGTCGCTGAGCTCTTTCGAGTAACGAATAAATTCTTATTTGAATAAATCTGGCTGGAATAACGCTACAAATTTATTCGTTATTCACAAATAATTTTTCGTCGAATAAAATCGTTATTCGTTATTCACGAATAATTTTTCGCCGAATAAAATCGTTATTCGTTATTCAATTTATGAAATAAAATTTGCCCAACTCTGACTGGTATAAGAAGAGCTTGATGTATATTGTAAAACCGTCAGCAATCATCAAAGGATACCGAAAAGGTTAAAAAAGTGTTTTTCTCGTGAATTAAGCAATCAATAACAGCAGCAAAGATTTGACATTTGCAGTTCTATTTGAGGAACAGTAGAATATAGCTTTTGAGGAGAGGCGTAAGCTGCGATCAGAAGCGGATCACTTATGTCTCACGACAACAGAAAACGATCGAGGCAGCGGGTTAATCGCGGTAATCGTCCAGGACACAAGCCGGAGCCATCTCTGTATAGCCAAGAGAGATCATGGTGACAGTGTGGTGGCCTACAAGGGATGAGTGGGGCTCACTCTTTATTCCTGGGGCCTGGACGGACGATTAATACTCATTCACGTTGCCATGAAATTAAGGCAATCCATAGAAAACTGACACCAATTGATCCTATACTAATTAACAGACATGGGCAGCCCCTCCTTCAGGACACTGTAAGAGTACATGCAGCTCACAACCTGCGAAAGCTGAGCGACTTTGACTAGAAAATCCTGTCGCCTCCTCCATATTCCCCGTATCTTTCGCCGACAGATTACCTACCACCTGTTTCACACTTTAAAACATTACATATGAAATACAACATTTTGTAATGTACATGAGCTCGAAAGGACATTCTTAAACTTTGTGTTCTCAGAAAACTAGGACTTAGAGAGAGGAATCCTTTTGCTGGCATCGCAGTACAGTCAGATGGAGCTTATTATGACAAATAGAATGTTTGTTTGAATTTAATAATCGATTTTTATTCCTTCGTGAAAAATCCGATATTTTATATTACACGACCTGATACATGCATATCGTTAACAAAAATGTTTGTAAAAGATGAGGCACTATACTGGTGCCACCTATGATTTTTCTGAAATTTTGTTCCCATTTTATTCCTTATTAGAAAATAAGCACCTTTTCTACTTACAATTAACATCTTTTCCTATCACCGTAACCTACTTCCCAAGGAATTTGAGAAGACAGGTTTATCATCACCAATATGGGGGGCAGTTTTCCTCCCGAAACAAGGCAGGTACAAAAATGTGCGCGCCTTATATTTATAAGCACCCTACTTGTCAGCAAAGATTAATCGAAATCAGAATGTGCGAATTGAGAGATGTTTTACAGTTATCAGTTTGATGTGGTACATAATACGTAGAAAATCTGTTGCAACGTGTGTCAAATGAAATCAATAGGTCTCAAAGTAGCGCGCGCGGACTCTGGCTTTCATTCGCCCCGGCAAACGGACGCGTGTAAATTGTTTCCACCACATTATCGAGGATCAAGGAAATTCCGCCGATAGTCTATCTCGTTTACGAGCTTTAACAACCTCCCCGTGCGACCTCCACCGTCTACACACACGGACTCTTCGTCAGCCTCGACGAAAGTTTGTGCTACGAGCATCGAATTCAAATTCTTTCACTTGTGCGTTATGGTAGTTAACGGTTCCTGTGCTACACAAATATGTATGTGTACCATTGCTAAGTAGATTATTTTTCCTGTTTTGTGACACACACATTCTCACACAAAAATTCAGAACTATAGCTCGAAATACAATAAAATAGCCTGCCAAATCTGCACAAAAAATTCACAAAGAATTACTTATTTTTCAGCCCAACAAGGCGCAACCCCACTTTAAAGAATATATCCATGTATGTACATAAACTGATGACATCACGTGTCATCACAGAATATTCCGTTTTTAGCAATCGGTTCTTTTTTTACGTGCAGCTCTTTTTGTAGGCCTAGCTATATTTTTTGAAAATATATGTAGTTATATAACCTAAATAACTAAAAAGTAAAAAATAAACAAATTAAAACCGACTTATATAAGGTAAAAATGCATTAAAAAGGAAACATTTTTTTTCCTTATTTAATCTACGACTCACAATTTTTTAAAAATTATTTGCGCTATGTAAATCTTAAAGCATATAGACATGGAGGTCTCATTGAGAGCTCGAAACTCTCGCCAATATCACACGAGAGAGAAAGACATGCGCGAGCGAGAGAAGTATAGAGTCCTAATCGACCGTAACGCGCAAGCGCCGATATCGTGCGAGAGAAAAAGACGCGCGATTGAGAATCTATACTTCTCTCTCTCTCTCTTGCAACAATTCACACGTCTTTTTCTCTCGCACGATATCGGCGCATGCGCATTACGGTCGAATAGGACTTTATACTTCTCTCTCTCTCACCTGTTCGTTGCTGACAGTTTCGAGGCAGTCAACATAAAGCAATGAGACCTCCATATACATATGCTCTAAGGTGTAAATCGGTGCCGACTTAAAAAACTTTGAGTGTCGTAGATTAAATAAAATTAAAAAAATTATTTGTTACTTTTTTGTGCATTTTTAATTTTTTGAGGTCGATTTACATTTTTTAAAATTTTCTATTCACAATCACATGCATACATAAGGAAGCCTTCCGTGAACAAACACTAATTTTTCCATATACAATCGCTGCCCTTTCGATTCTGCCCCACCTGTTACAAAACACCCTGCGCATCAACGTTTCTAGCACCAAATTAATGAGATTCCATTTTATCGCATCAATTACCTACATTAAGTAATTCCTTTTGCAGCCTTGCGTCGACGGTCCTTCAATGAACACGGTGGAACGATTGATTCCCTCGGCTCTCATTCGTTCCGGCATTTTAATATTCATTAAATAGTAATCGGTAAATAAAGCACAAACTCACCTGTGCTGGAGCCAGATTTGCTGAGATCGAATCCTTCCTGTTTCGGGCTCGTGTTCGCTTCTTGCTTCGTGTGCTGATTGTGCACCGAAAATGGTGTCTGGGGCGCACTCAGCGGTGTCTGCGATTGATGAGGATGCACCGACGGAGACTGAACAGTATTCTGCGGCTGAGAGTGTTGAGACTGATGAGACTGGGGGCTCCTCGGTAACGAGGACACGCTGCTCGGCCTCGAAGGTGGAGAGGCCTTGTGTGTCAATGCCAAAGCTTGGCTCTGGAACCGCAAAATTTAAGATACTAAATAGTATCTACTTCATTTTGGTATTTTTCCGATATCTTGCGTGGCATTAATTAGTACATTAAAAGAGTATAACTTTCAGGTTGATATACACCATTATACATATAAGAAATTAGAGAAGGCATAATTATTCACGTACGATATTGTGAAATGAATGTGTCATTAACCCTCGTTAAGCGAATGCCTGGTGCATTTTGACCTACACTAAATATTAAATTATATTTAATATTTCATATTAAATATTACTTCTTAAACGGGATAAGGATTTAAAATCTTACCAAAATCAGAATATATCTAATGGAAGAGCTTACAATTAGTCTGAGGTGTGTACATACCAACGAAATTATAAGTAAAATAGACCCTGAGACCAATGTACCTACATACAGTCAAGTTGCTTTTCGTACAAGGGTTAACTTATAAATTAATTATAGAAATAAGAGAAGAAGAAAGTACAAGTTAATGAAGCTCAAAATTTATTTTTAATACTGTTAAATTGTCTCGCGCAGTAAGTACCTAATACAATTCACAAGTTGCAGTGTCTAGAAAATACTGCAATATGAGCACAATGAAACCAAGATTCGCCTGTTACCAGAGCAGACGAAGTAACATGTCGTGACAGTTTAATAATTATACTCGTATATTAATAGTGAATAGAGCATCGCGTCATGTTTAACATTTACCATGAGCAGAATAATTTAATTAATTTTTGTGTCAACTGAAATATATTTTGTTAAACGCACAAGGGCCGTTTCTGGTAAAAAAATGGCCCATTTAACTGGTTACTGCGAGTATATCTAATCTCACAATCAGTGGCATTGGGTTATAAAATTTCATTGCAACATTACCTATCTTTCGTACTATAAATGGCGACGTCACGAACATTCTGTCGGAATGCGTGCGCGAATGAAAATGTCTGCATAGAGTGTAGGCTGTCCCCCGTATGATGCCAAACACAATGAGAATAATTTTGATTCTTATTTTACTGCTCGTTTGTAAGTCGCATAAAACTGCACGCGGGGTAATCTCCACGGAAATAATACAAATCCAGCGCTGCCCTTAATCTGCACTGAAAATCCCTGGCATAGCTTATTCTTAGTACCGGGGCGTATGTGACTTTATTATAATTCCTGCGAGCCTTTTTCTCTTTTTCCTTTAGTACATGATAGTTATTTCAGGTGGGTGATCGTTTAGAAACTTGAACAAGGGAATTGATTAGTATAATTAGTACTCTAATACGAAAAATCTCATATTAAATTTCATAAATGTCATATAAATTTATAATGTTCTCCAAGTCCATTTCCGGAAAAAAGAAATAGAATATATTTCTATATTTTAGATGGATACTTAGATGGATACTACTGACCAACCATATTTTCCTAAAAAATTATTAATTCATAATGTTTATCTCAGAGCAAAATTTCCATATCTTAATATATAAAGCAGAAAGTGTTTGTATGCTTGTCTGTCGCCTAAAAACTTTCGAACGGTAAACTCTAGGGTCCCAAAATGTGTTCCAGCTCATTGTGCCTAACTAATCCAGATGAATATAACTATTTTCACAAAAAACATATTTTTTTTATGAAATCAAAATCTAAATTTCAGGCGAAGCCGAGTAGTAAAGCTAGTAGGTACATAATTCCCTCAAATGCATTCATTCGAGTCAAATAAACTATACATTTTCTAAATCTGTTTGAAGTATTTTAAGAAATGACGATAGAGAAACTTAACAAGACTACAATTCTGCAGTCAATGGCATACTCTGCCAAACCATACTGCGAAACGTTAAAGAACAATTCAGACAGAAACGAATGTCTTTCAACTGTGTGGATGATGCATGTTGTGCACCACACATCTAATAAATTATTGTACCACGTATAAACAGAAGAGAAGAAATTAAGTCGGTACTTAATAGTTGTGGTCAACTATTAGAGACACTCTTTGGTGTTGTTACCCTATAACCAAACTACATTTTCTATTCTATCCTTTTACGTGATTTTTAACACAAATTCCAAGTCTTCGATAGGTATGTATTGATGTAGTTCCTTAAGATCCTTTACGTCTAATATATTACCACACTACAAGGCGTGTGGGAATATGACGTCGCGCAATTACAGGAGAAATTTCAATTAATTGTACATGTTTAATAATAGACGTAATGGGAGCAACGTAATAATTTCATCATTTATACAGATGAGACGAGGACAGTCTGAACGTACTACTTAGTCGAACCCGCGACGCGACGCGACGGTCGTATCGAATAAGCCGGATGATCTAAGCGTTATCACCGATGAAATCTGAACACGTGCTCAATTCCGACACAGGCCTGCTAAGGCATAAGCGCGGAGACTTAGATTTATGTATGAGTGAACTGAACTTAACACTAACGGCTAAGCCGTTCGTGGTGTTAACGAGGGTCAAGTGGGCCCAGAATGCGACAATCCTACACTACGGCCGAAGTGCGAAATGCACCGCGGCAGTTTTCGTTGTCTCGAAACTGGATCGTCGATGACGCTTCCGTGGAACTTGACGACCAGACCAAAAGGGGAAACCGCTTAATCCTTTAACAGTTTATCACAGGTTACATCGCGACGTCGCTTTTTATTTAAGCTTCATTGCCAGGTATCGCGTTAGATTATCAAATTTACCGAGGAGACTGCTATTTTCATTTTCACCAGCCCGATGTCGATGGATGATGAGATTACTCGATATTCTTAAACTTATATGAATATTCTCTTAATTAAATCGGGGAAGGTGTTGGGTAATATTATTATGACATGTAATGAAGGTAACACTAATGTACACGAGTTAGTATGTATATATACCTACTTATTACTTTTCTTCTCTAGCGAATCATTTTTCTGCGAAGGATGATTTCATTAGCAACTAGGGCTTGACATGTTTTGAGTGTTATTTCATAAATAATAGAAATAACAATAATGATAGTAGTGATGATGAATATAATGATAATATAATTAATTGAATTTGGAAGAAAAATTGCGTAATCAATAAATCAATATTTCAGTATGTACATATGTAGGTATTTGAATAATCATCGTAGGTAGGTACCTACTAATGGATAATTCTATAAGCAAAGTTGTTTACAAAATAGGTATCTAGGTGTTCTACTTGACGTTTACAGAAAAATAGATCTTCACTGTATACCAGCTACATTCTTAAAAATATTTGTACAATTGCAGATTTTATTAAGCTGTTACTTTAAAAGAAGAAAGATTTTTATATTAATCGATAATATCTGATAGTTGACTAAGCAGCTACGATCATAAAGTACTTAAAAATATTCCCTCCGAGGTTCTTGTTAAGTACTTGAAGCGTTTGCTACTTCATTGCGGATAGAATTTCGCCTTTTCTCAATCAACAGATCGAACTTTGGATAAGATTAGCCGAACTCTTGAAAAATCTGAGATCTGATAAAAACTTAAGTAACATTTTAATCGCATAATTTCTAAAGCGTACGCTCTGCCTCGCCAAAGAACACAATCAAATCTTTTTCAATTTCTATTTGATAATCTTTTATACTCGCATTTACATAATAGGTAGGTGACTACTCAAAGTATCGCCAGATTTATAAATACATTAGATACATTCTCGGTCCTCTTCACGCGATCAGCTAGTATGACAAAATAAACGATACAGACTCTAGCTTTAGCACCGTTTCGTCCCTGGATGCCTTTAAAAAATCCGTCATGTTTTCGTACAAACACACTATCGCGCCTAAATTATACGAGGACGCTATCCCCGCAGTCTAACCGGACTCGACTGCTTGGGCACAATAATAAAGTTAATCCCAAGAAACTACCGACGAAATACTCTGCGATTGCGGTCGATCATCCGATCGGGGCCCAGCTCGGGTCGCTGATTTTTTCACTGGTCCGGACTGTACCGGGGTACCAGCTACTGTTTCGGGAGCTGCTTCGAGGTATGCACTCGCAAAAAACACGTCAGACCGCTGAAGACCCGGGCTTGGAACCAGAGCGAGGGAGGGAAGAAGAGGAGAAGAAAGGAAGAGCGTGATTACGAGGAGGTGGAGTAGGGGGAGGAACACGTGGAAGGAGCGAGCACGATGAGAACACCGTATAGGTGGCGAGAAAAGGAAAAGGAGCACAAGCCCGACACCGGTAGGTGTATGCACGTATACACATACACACTTATAAAGTATAAAGGAGTGGATGAGGGAGGAAAGGGAAGCCCAAAGGTAAGCGTGCGTTGGACGAGGATGACGGGCCCTTGGCTCGCTTCCACGCGAGGAATGAGGATGAACGCGAGCCTGTAAGCAGGAACACATAAGAAGGGGCAACAGGTGGATGGGGTTAGCGGCTTATCCGGCTAACGCCCCAAGTGATATCGCGGTAACTTGGACGTGACGCGAAAGGGGATGCACGATGCACCGTTCGCCGAGCGACGTTGCCTTTATGTTACCTGGAATCTCCGTGCGATTTTCAAACCGATACGAAGGTGTAATATTTTGTTTATCGACCTTTCCTCTCTTCTTATTCGTTTCCTGCTCTTCACCCTACACTTACCTTTTTAAAATATAGTGTTATTGTAATGTGATAAACGAAGGGAATTCTGTAAAATTCCATGGTTACAGAGACTTCATTAAAAAATCTAGCGCGAATCATCATTGCTAAAAATTAATAATCTACGTGTAAATTTTGAAATTTAAATCTCCATTCTTGTATACTAATTGCAGTTTAAACAGCGTGGTTTTATAAATATTAATTTAATAATAGGTTACTGAAACTTTTAATTCTTCGATTGGCAAACAGGAATTTATAATTTGCAATTAGGCATGTTGTGTTGTCCGTCGAAAGTTGATAATTTCAAATTCAGTCGCACTGTCGAAATAAATAATAATTAACCGTTTTTCTCGAGTCATTACAAAGGAGAACTACAAAAAAGGCAGTAAGACCACGGTGCCCGTTGGCAAAACGCAACATCACCACGAATTAATACCAGCATCGCAAACAACGGTTTGACATCGTTTATCGGCGGATCAGCTTATCTACCGGGTGTAACAGAGATACGCGTCGACGACGTTTCCTGCTCGGGTGTTTCCCGTTAAGATGATAACCTTAATCGTCGAGCAATGTAAAATTCCGCGCGATCCTGTGGCGAGCGAGGGTCCCAGCCGTTCCAGGAATTTATTTACAGATAGATTTCTGTCGCGTCTTTCTAACGAGCTTACGTAAGATCGAACCAGAAATGGCCGGCCTACAATATTTGGTAATTGAATGTAGGTCCGTGTCGGAGTTCTGCATGCGTCAGCTTCCATAACCTTCTAAATTGCTGCCCTCTCCCTATCAAAAAATTTCGCGGCCTGTTTCGTGTCGGCCCTTTTCCAACATACTCCAGCCGCGTAAATTACCCAGCACACTATCCAACCCTCTTTATTATTTCCTCGAACTTGGCCTTTTATTCCTACCACCTGGACCTGCTAATTTTGATAGGTCCCTTGCGCCTTCTGCAATCTGCATGAAAAGGTATCGCCAGGCTTCTTCCCCCATCTTCGGCACGAATTCCGTATAATTTCGTGCACAATATGATTTATAATGATAATTTATGCTTGCACTGCTGCGCAAAAATTGCAATATTAAATTAGAATATTTTGGCTTTGTATAAGAAGTAGGTAAATATGTAAGCTTAGAAGATAAGGTGAAGGACCCAATTACTGCCACCTACACAATTACTGTCACCCTAAGCTATTTTACGTAAAATAACGAATAAATCTTGTGAAATAATGCATAACAAAATTTAGCATACAATTAAAACTGTTATTTATACGATGCAAAACACAGGACTTAATTTTTTCTTCGTTAATTTGGATAAAATGATAAAAAAATTTAAGCGAATATTCGAGTGAAAGCGATGACTTCCTTACTAGCGAAAGAGAAAACATGGCATTAAAGAAAATGCTGTAATTGTAATATTTAAGCTATTAACATAACAAAATATAATGTTTTAAATAATGTAAGCATCGTAGAAAATAATAAAGATCCGAATTCAACGATTCATTAAGTCTTTTTACTTATTAATTAGGTGAGAGTGATTGGTACAAGCGTTTCAAGCATTTTGGTATTAAAATGACATAAACAGTATTACGTTAGCTGGCAGTAATTAGGGTGTCAGTAATTCAGTCAAACACATTTTAATGGTGTCAGTAATAGATCCCGAAATATATTTTTTAAATTGATCATTTTATAACATGAAAATCGAAGTTTTAAGGTTCAGCAAATTTGTTTCATCAAGTAAACATATTAAACAATAATATATAACAAGGACAACATTATACGTTTAGTCTATATGTACAAAACTATAAGATAATGTCAACGTTTTAAGTGGCAGTAATTAGGTCCTTTGCCCAACAATCTTTTAATTCGTCTACAAGAAATAACTTAAAATTTAATTCACTATACCCTATGCCCTATAGGCGCGCTAAATAAAATTATTAACCAATTAATTACAAAGATAGCCGTGTTCAAAGCTGATTTGAAAGCTCGCGCTCAGGCACGTTATAGATTTCATACACTCAGATTATACCAAACAACGTTCAATACTTGTAGCGCTTAGATCAGTATCTGAATCGTACATCTCGATTTCCTTTATTGCCACAATATTTCAGTGTTTATTAACGTAGGGAGCAGTTTATAAGTCGGCGACTTGTTGCAAACTGGTTTCCTACACTTTAAATATTCCGTACCATGTTTAACAGTCGAATCAGTGGCTAAGTGTCGACTTGGGCCTGAATTAATGTTGCACACGACAATTCATTATAAACAATTAAGGGAAAACGGAGTCCCGTTACTTTTTTCTCAGCGATAAAGGCCCAGTGGTTAACCGAATAACATTGACCAATGTAATATCTGTCTTTATCGAGCATCGATAGAGTGGAATTAAATGTCTCCGCGGTTCACGTTAATCGTGCAACATTCTAATCAGGCTTATCGAAATATCAGATGGCCGATATCCACGTACAATAATTGGCCCTCTTCCCGCGCTAGATAATCCGCGGATTGATGCTTCCACGATTACGTTACATAAATTGCTGGCCGTGCCACCGTATGTTCGCTGCCTTCTATTCGTGATTAAAAAGGCAGCTACAGAACAGAGAGAACATTAATTCACAAATAGAACAAGGTGTATCTTCTTTATCTCTATTATCACAACCCACCTTGCCAAGGTTTTTACATAACGAATAGCCAAATTCAGTGTATAAAGAACTACACATGTGCTCGTTATAACTCTCGCGTCTCCTTCTCCTGTCCGCCGGTGTATTTTAATTAAAAATACGTCCACTATAATTGTATCCAATGTGACGTTTTGTACTATATTATTTATCCCTTAACATTTACTTTCCATCAACAATTATTAGAAACGAAAACTCACTTCGATGTAACACAACTGGAGAAGAATTCTAGATTGTCTGTCTAAAGAGGATTTTTTTAAGACACATGTTTTGTAAGATAATTCCATTTGGAATGTTGTTGAGTAGAAAAGACGTTAATTACAAAAATATTTTAGAGTGAATCGTGGGAGATTTGATCGTGAAAAGCGCCATCGACAGTCACTAAGAGAGTTACATAGGTACGATGTAGAACTAAATATCAATATTGCCATAAATTTAATATTGATGCGATATTTACGTTATGTCCGTTGGAAGAGATAGCGTGCCAGAAAGACAGGGTAAGGGGCAGCCAGGAAAAGGGACGAGAAAAGTTCTACGTGCATTTGATGTATCGGCTTCGGTGGCCGGATAGATGGATTACAATCATTCCGGTAGCTGGGGTGGTCAAATACCGTGACCATGCGTGTCTCAAACCTATCCTTGGACGTACATGTAGGTACGCACTTTCGAGTACTACACACGTGGCCTCGGTGCGTGGCCACGGCATTACTACATATTCCTGCGTAAAACGCGGCAAGGGCGCGACTTTCAGTATCGGAATGCGCTTCCTGTCGCTGGAATTTTCGAATATCTAATATCTATTGGTGTTAATCTCGAAATCCACGAACTTGTTAAGCTACAGCGTTTATTAGAAGGCGCTCGAGGATACACCTACCTACACGGTGTTTTCTAAATCCCTTCCTTTAGCTTTTAGAATTTACTTTAGGTGATGAGTAAACAGTTCTTTTATATATAATAGTTTTCGACGCTTCTTTTTGATAGCTTTGCAATTTTGTAGGTGATTGATAAATATCATAGCTTACTTGCAATAATTCTTTCGTCGAGATTTCAGTGGTCTTTAAATAGTTTGTTCATGTGAAGCAGCGAACACTAATTGTAAGTCCATCACCAGAATGTTTACTCGTATGCAACCCTCTAGATTGAATTAATTGGGATATACCTAATTGTAAGTTTCTCGCAGAAACGATTTTTCTTGCAGAAAAATGTACCTTAACCCTTATGTGATCAAGCAAAAATATAAAAAAATTTGAAGCTTTACTATTTAAAATCTTTTGCATAAATTTTTATTTAAAAAACTTATATCGGGGCAAAAGACCTTAAAGAATGAGGATTCGGAGTGGTTTTGCGATATTTTCACCAGAACATAAAAAATTACTAAAGGAAAAATAGAAATGGGTACCCGGGTACCCGGTTGATCACATAAGGGTTAAGTTCAAAGTAATTGCTATGATCGCTAACGAAACTTCTACCTTTTCTCATCTTATAGGTACTGCTCGCAACTATGCCCTACATTTTTAATCGTTAATTTACAAATATGCACTTCTATCCCAACAGCTAAGGGATAAATCGGAATTTATTTACTCACGAAACTAAACCTGCTTACTATTTATTGCCTTCCCTGGACCTAGACGTAGCAGGGGATGCAGCGGTTCAAACGTTTGCCAGAGACCGTATTTACAATGCCATTGTATGTCGCCCCCGTGTTTGTTAAGTAAAAATGTCCTAAGGGAGGAAATCTCGCGACTCCTCGGTAAACCGGAGTCTAACTGTGTTGTGGGATTATTTACGACTCTGCCGTTTCTTTCGCGCCGCTGTGACAAATGCGCGACAAGGTTTACACGTTTTTTAAACGTGCGAATACATATACCTACGCGGAAAATGGGAGGAAGTCTGAAGGATATCTTGCCAGCTGCCTCTATATCCTGTTGAATTTCATCTGAACACACAAATTGATGTCAGGAATACATCAGGAAAGCACATAGATATTACGGGAGAAACGTAGGAAAGGTGTCGCCTTTATAAGGGTGTTGAGTTGCTTTCTGGGATGCCTGGACATCGTCAAACTTGGCGCTATTTCCCTTTAAAAAAAAATGCTACTATGCCAGTCGTAAATAAGAATAATGATAATTAGTCTATCTAGTAGATATCAATGTCACGTGCATGTTAAGTAATTAGATTAAGAGGGGAACAGCAATATGCTTTTGCGGACCCACTCTAGGAAGCTAAATAGTAATCCTACTGTTTCATGAAAGTGGAAAATACTTCACAGCAATATTTATATTTAATATTCGTAATCGATATTGTGTTACGTGGAAAGAATCAATGGTAATGGTCATGGACGTTGAAATAGGTATGTTCCGTTGCACGCGGCTCTGCGGTGGTGTGCGATTTGTATAGGTCAGAAATGAAAATCAGAAGTCCCCGACGATCAAGAGATCGACTGGTCAATGGAGATGCGGTCTTATTGCACTGAATGCTAGAACGTGAACGTGGTCGTGGCACAGGAAGAAGGCAGGGGCACATCCGTATCGTGGTCAGAACCCGTGACCCCCCGTACCTACACGTGTAAACGTATATACGTACGCCCATCCACGCAACACATACGATTCGCGGTTTTACCGAGGATTATCTCCCAATCCTCTACCGCCGCTCCGGTTAACGCTCTGAAATTTTAGAACGTCGAACGTATGTAGGTACCTACATATACATGTTTTATGGTCTTGTCTGCCTACATTGACTACACATGTATATATCTATTATTTAAGACTGGGCAAAGTTCGTTCGCTTTATTGAGCCGAAGTCTTTATTAAAAATAAAAATGTGTTACATGTTTTTTTTCGCATGTTTTTTTTTTTCATTTTCGCACACCGAACATTACCTAACAGTGAGTGAACCAACTTTTGCACCGATTTAATATATCCCCCTAAGAGATTTGTGTTTTTGAATAGCTATCCATATATTTCTATGTATCTTCAAAATGCAACAGAATTGTTAATTTTTTTCGTTCTTTGGTTTTGATACCTTTTACCAGTCGCACCGACTTATTTCCGTAATTACTTACATTTGCCACGATTAGTGAAACGTGTATGCACAATTTTAAATGCTTGTGTGTATAAATTTCTTTGAAATATAATTATAGTCTGCAGTGAGATTTCTTTCTGGCATTGTATAGTGTATACCCACGTTGTTGGTTAGGCTTTTACTATTTATTTTAGGTATTGGAATTTTCACTAAAACTGTGTAAAACCCACCCTATGTCCCACCTTGAAATTTTGTAACGCGTTGTAATACTCTTGAAATTTGTCGACTTATGTCTGTTCTGTTGAAAATGTAAAATTCGCAGAAGAGGTACTTAAATTCCAGAAGATCAGCGCCTGCTACATAAAACTATATTTGACTACAGTCTCTCTCCTTTATTGCATTTTTATATTCTATTGTTAATGATATTCAGGGAGATTTTTGAAGCATACATGCTGTGTATTAGTTATATTCTGTTGTTGTTCATATTTACACAGTAATGAGTAAAGAAGGTGCTTCATTAATTGAAGATTATTTCGTTACCCTTTACTTTTTGCTTAAAGGACCGTACATTTTATCTAACAATCCAACCAAATAGAAGACATGAAAAAGTAATGAAAATAATAAATATCGGCTTGGAGAGAGTTATGTTAACATGACAAATATTTCCAAAATAATTTTCAAAATTCGGAGCTGAAGGTATGTTAGTAGGTACGATAAAATCAGAAGTAGAAGAAAACTCGAAAACAGCCAGGCGAAGAATTTTTGGCCTCTGGAACATTTGATTTTTATTAAATTGGAATAATTTTTTACTTCGCTGAGAGAGTGTGAAAAACTATAGGATAACATATGTACACAAATTATTTCAGTGAATGAAATGAAAGTTAAAAAGTGTCACATACATTCGACGATTGACGTAAAAACGAACTTTCATATGCATCAACCTGACATTTTATGTACCAACACTGCGAAATATTATTATTCTATAGTAAAACCCAAGCCACTGTCATATTTGCGCTGGTATAAAACTTATTAGACCAAGGTGTATTCCAAGATGTAGCGGAAAGTGGCAAATTGATTTGGAGGAATTAACTTGGTGATAAGCTGAAAGTGCTCAAGAGGGCAGAAATTGGTAGGGTAGCAAATTGACTGTGTAATGCTAGAAGGGGTTACTTCGCAGCGATGCTCTTCACGGATACCGATCTTAGCGTGGGTATTACAATCGTTTCTTTAATGGTAGCGCCTTAAGAGAAAAAAAGAGCAGCTGAAAAAAAGAGGGAAAAAAGGAAGAAAGGGGAACCCTCCATCTTGCACCTTGCACCATTGCCGGTGATTATATGATTTACCTGTACTTGATCCGTTTTCGTGTTAGCAGCCATCCATGCCTCTACAAACGTGTCCATAGCGCTCTGAAAATCCATTCCCTCGTGGAGAGTCTCTCAATAATTGTCCTGGGACTCGGAAGTCGCCGCCATGTTCAACATCACACTGTCACCTATTGCTTCAACGATCTTCACCGATTTTTATCAGTCGTTGCGCATCGTTTCTCGGCGAGCGATGTCCCTTATTTCATATCGCTACACTTCCCTGACAGGTACGCTTCTCGCGAATGCAGACCCTCAAAATTCTCGAGTCACAGCCAAGCCGATCCTTAATTTTTCTGCTCCATTCCAAATGGAAGCCCGCGGGCCATGCACTTTCAGTCTGATTTCATGGCTCGTTCCCCGTTCAACAATATCGCGCGACAGATGTTATTACGCAGGTATACGGAGCTTTTTTACCGCGTTGTTGCCCGTTATTAAGGAGGAGTTTAATTAATACAGTCGGTTGATAAAATTGATTAGATCATCCGATCAATAACTAGTCGACGGTGCACGCTTACGAGTGAATTCTAAAGAATAGTCTTTGCACACACGTGTTTGCGGTTGGTACGACGCGACTGTACCTCGAAACATTAATGAAACCGGCGCTCATGTGGAACTCTTATTTCGCACTAAACATACGAAACTGGTGCAATCGTTACGATTTTCAATTTTACAGCAAACCCGACTATCCTCATTCTCTGATATTCCATGCCGAACATGTTCAACATAACGCAATAATATCTTATATTCTTTCCTACGACGAATGCTCACTGTTCCTTCAAAACAGAAACACTGTATCGATAAATATACTATCACTTGTAGAAATTTCTATATGAAAGACACTCGGGTAATAGTTCTCAGTGTTTTCGAAAATCTATGAACAGGTGTGAAACTCGCCCACTAAATTTCAATGCAAACTTTTCTCGGCGAACGTTCAACGTTCTCGGTATAAAGCGATCGAGCTCATCGATCATGTGTCATGCAATTTGGAAAATCTCGTTGTCATCCTCAGTATCACACGGAAGGTCGATAACAGTTGCCGATACTGTACAACGATGTCACAATTGCCAATCTCTGGACATCGTTTAATGGACACTATCCCCCCTGATCATGTATATATTCAGGTGTGCGGTCTCGACTTTAGTGTTTTTTTGTTCCTTCATAATCCTTAAATCCTCGAAAACGTCCATCGGCTTCGAGGGTCGGCCGAGAGCTCTTCGTGATGGGATTCTCGGGATCGTGTCCTCGGAAAATCCTGAGCTTAGGGCAGGCAAGTTGCGAACATCGTACACGATGCTGTGAAGGATGCACGAGCCGCGAAGACAACACGTTCGTGTGGGACGGCGTTCGAGCCGCGACTGTGCATGCCGAGGCGTCGCGGCGCTGGTTCTGCCCCTACGATGCCCTACCCGCCGTCGGTGTCACCCCACCACCGCGACAGCCACCATCGCCCACAGCGGAGGACCAGGATGGTCCTCATTCGGATGGTTCACCCTCAAACCCTCCGGAACTATATAGGTACCTTCGTCATTCGCGCAGTCTCTCTTCTCTCTCTCCTCTCTTCTCTCTCTTTCTCTCGTCATCTCTCTGATCCTCTTTTCGTCTTCTCTGTCCTCCCACCTTACCACTCATTCACCTGGCCCTTTTCCTTCCGATCCTCCATCGTCTCCTCTATTTTCCCTCCCGTGTTTCCTTTAAGTTTCTCTGTATCTGTCGCCCTCTTTGGTTTCCCTCCACGGTTCTCGATACCCCTCGGGCCCTACGTCTGTCCACCCCCTTTCATCCGTCGTCTATACTCGCCCACCTCCCCCCTCTCTCTCTTTCTCTCTCTCTCTCTGTTTTCGCTACGAGTCACCTTAGTCTTTCTCTCGCCGCAATTCGACTCCCACTTCGCGTTCTAGGGGTGTGTCTAGAGATAAGATTCACGCACACCGTCGCACCTGGGTACCAGCGACACGCTTCCGCGGAGGTTTTCTGCGGAGGAAGAGAGTAAAGATATCTCGCGGGGATTTCGATCGCGCCCCCTCGATACAGCTACTTCGATTGTGATTTTCTTTTCCTAGAACTAAGCAGCCTCGAATCTCTCCGCATCCATTCACTCGCGTCAGATCTCTTTTGCTTTTGACGTGTCGGGCTCGAATGAGAACGTCAAACGCGAGGAATCGACGCGTGTGATAGGAGTCGATATCAGCAGAACGATGGTCCAAGTTCTGCTGTATCTGGACCATCTAAGCTTCAATAAAGGTAATTTAAAGTTTTATAAATTAGGGGTTAGCTAAGTATTCGTATTTTGTTTCTGTTTAAAGTGACGTTGTACGGATGTGATTAGAAATTCGACGGGAAATATATTGAAGGCTAGTAGTGTTAACCCTTTTATTGACAGACAAGAATGCAGTGATGGGCACAGTTCTAGATGAATTAATTTCACTTAATTAAAAGTTTAATGCACGAGTAATTTAATTTGCATAATTCTTGCAACAATCGAAAACACTGTTTCTATTACTAATACATCCTGAAAATGTCCTATGATGTAATGAGTGACATGTAAAATAATATCAATTAGTAAATTTGTTTCTTATGATTCAGGAGGTAATAGGTCAATTTCCATGCGGGGTTTTTACCGTTCGGCATATTTTTCTGGGAAATTTTAGGTTTTTGGCTATTTAACTATCTTGCTTTACCAGCAGTGGTACTCCTAGGTCCGAAATTAAGAATTGGCGATGATCCTTGATTGTGTGACGCCCGCGTCGCGCCGCGAATGTGTGTACAGTTGTCAATAGTTTTACTTCTACTTGTAACAATGCCTATAGTTATGTTCTTTCTGACTCTCTATACTGCTGTCCACAATTAAAATGTCCTATCTTGCATTTTTCCGTTTTTCAAGAAATATTGAAACATTTGAAGGAAACCCAGCACCCTTTGTAGTGATCTAAAAACAGTGTAATCTATTTATTTTCGTAGAAAGACGGCACAAAGAAAATAATGAAATTTCAGTTTCCTAGGATGTTTCGAAATGTTGGATAGGACATTTTAACTAAGGAGGGCAGTGCAGTTGCTAATTGTTTTACCAATCCAAAACTCTATGCTGTTTATTTAGTCACGATTTATTATAACCTATATTTATGCACGAATTAAAATTTGATTCACACCATAAAAGTGTACGTGCGAGAGCGGATACATCAGCTAATTAATTTTAATAGTATATAATGCAAATTTTTTTGTACAAAATGTATTAATACTATTACTAAACTAAAGCGAGTTAACATGTTTTATACACATATAATATACACGTTAAAATATTTTGATTATAAACACATTGAGCTTTAATTAGGATAGGTATAATTAGCGTTACCTAGTACGAAGATCTACATTTACGCTTAGAAATGAAAACTATTCATCTACGAAGTATAAATGAAACACTTGTCTCCATGCCGGGGTCCATATGAAATATTATAGGTCATGAATTGATATCGAATTATCGGCTAAAGAGCTTCATTCAACTTCTCGCATGATTGCTGCAATGGAACAATCATTTTTATCACTACAAATTACTATCTTCAGTAACAGTTTGAAAATATAATATACAAATGTAACATTTTTTTTAAAAAAATGATGTACCCTAACCTTTGGTATCAGATTTACGGTATTAGGTAAATTTTTTACTGCGAAGGCTGTTAAAACATGAACTGGGTACGAATGGCATCGTCACAGTGTTGGTACTGCTGTACAGACAATCTCCCTCCCACGCCGGTCGAGTCTCTCGGGCAGTAATGGGATGTAGGATATAGCTTCTATCGCTTTGCGTGGTACGTAGTGTGTAAATTATAAATAAAGACATTTTTTATTAAAATACCAACAAACTCTTAAGCCGCGAATCCACCTGGAAGCTAACGGTACCATACATAAGAATGTATCGAAGCTAATTTTTTAAAACGTAGCATAGCTTGCAATTAGCTTAGCTTCCAGATGGATTCCGGCTTTAAAAGTGAAATAATCCCACAAGACCTTATTGTTTCTGATGTTAAACAGACATATACATTTTCACGGCACTACTTTCATAGTAAATATGTAATGTAAATAAAATGACAATCTATATTAAAGGGAGCCTGCCTGAAACAAAGGTAATGTCACTTCAAAGGATTAATGTTCATCATAGATCACGCTTTGGACAATTCTGGCTTCGGATTATGCGAGTCAAGGGAATTAGTTTCTGCTACAATATAAATAGGTGTAACTGCTGACGAATACGTATAAACATACTAATACATATTCAGATAAGTTTGGTGCTTCTCACCATTATTGCCTGCATTCCCATCACCACTTATGTAAATATTAATATATAAGCACCGATACATATGTGTACTATGTTTTTATTATACAAGTCGTTGCAAGGAAAGAATTTAGGGCTTACGTGGTAAATAGTGCACTACTTAGTAAAGCGAATAAAAATTGCATAATGAACACAATTTAAAAAAGCGACCCCAAAAAAATTAGGAAGCCATTGTTGGTGTTGGTAATGAAAAAACTGTTCCTGCTTCTATTTGGACGTGTACGTGTACAAGCATAATCTTACTACTTACATTCTTATTTCGATTTTTACAAGTGGTGGTTATGTGTACCTTCCACGTTTATACACATTCCATAACGAAGGATTATCTTACCATTTGCTCCGATAACGCCTGTCCGTTGGTCATTCGTCTTCGAGATCACTGATTACGCACTTGTTCAGTGATTGTACGGATTGAATTTAATAATGCCTGCTTACTATTCAAATCAAGAAATGGGAGAGGTGGGTATCATGTATGACAAATCACTCGCATTGCCGACATTGAAAATCACTTTTAACATTGACATGCTTGATTTCTGGTCCTATATTTATTAAACATTTTTTGTTTATCTTGTTACTGGTGGGAATTATTTACCTTAAATCACTTGAATATTTTTTAAGACACTCTGTATACCTACAGTCTCGTTTGCAGAACGTGGAAAATAGAAATATTCATTAGAACTGTTATTTTTCTAATTGATCTTATTTGACCTAATTATTCTCAATACATTGATTTGTTTATAAACGAGAAGTTACAGGATATCTAAAGAAGCAAGCCAAAGAGGGAAAATAGTTTGATGCATTGAAATGTGTTGAAAGATGCATGAAAACGAGAAAAATGGTAATAGTTGAGTTGAATAGGAAAAGATTTTTGCAATGAAACTTGCACACTATCTATGAAGAAGACATATTATAAATTTTACAAATATAAATGCACGTTTGTAGATACCTGTGCGAATAAAACTGTAGGTACATAGGTAACTATGTATTTAAGAGTTATACAAACCTTGCTGCGAAATTCTAAATATTCTGTAGTTAATTTTGGTCCTAGATAATTAAATACTGTCTTTTTAAATTCTTCACATGATAAATTAAACTGACAATAAATACATATTGATACGAAATATACGAATGAATAGTTGTTAACAATGTAGGTAGGTACTGTCAAAAACATTGAGAATTGATAGTTTATAAATGGTTTAAACTTTATTCAGCTGAAAGGTCAAGATAATAGCATCAATAATTACTCAACATTTTTAACAAATTATATAGTAGGTATAATATAAATCTAGTTCTGGTTTCCGGTAGAGGCATTATAATAAGGATCCCCGTTCCGAACTAGGTCAACTATACAATTTCATTTTCACTGTTTAAATTCGGTGTTATTTCACGTTTTCATTTTACGAAGACGTCCCATTTATCAAGTGACGCGTTGAATGCGCGTGGCCAGATCCATACTTTATATTCAGTTAAATGAAACAGCAAAAGTCGCCTAACCCAGATTGCGACCGACGTTATTGATAGCGATTTATGCGAACGGAAAAAGCTGATCAGTCAGATCGGGCGGTCAGTTTAATCTCAGCGAGCTCCAATAGCGCCACGGTATTAGACTAGATAATCCGAGGATAAAGCAGAGTGCTCGTCAGTTAATCCGTTAATCACGTGACATCTGCCATTCAACATTCTATTCCATGGCTACGGTATAGCGATTTCCTTTTTCCCTTGTGACGTTTGTCGGAATAAAAGCACAATACGTATAGGTACAGGTATGCACAATATTTTTTAATCGACACACAGTACGGTTTATAGAAAAGTGGGTGGAAAGTAGGTAATTTAGTTTTTAAAATTGCTGATATTTATTTAATTTAACCACTGTGAATTCATTTACCTTTGCGCGGCCTTTTCAGCTTGAAATGCATTTATTTTGACTTGACACGAGATAATGGAAACGCGCGATGCTTTTATACCTACGTAAAGCTGGTGATATCTTGCACACCTTACCACATATTGGCTCGAACTCAGCCGAAAATCTTCTCTCAGGCAAATTCTTCGTGACAGATTGGGAAAACTGGGAGATTTCGTTCGCTGATACAACACTCTACACTTTTCCAATCCGATTGTAAACATCGATCATGCGAATAAGAGATAGGTCCACGTAGTTCTGACAGAAAGACTCTTAATCTGTTTTATCCTCTTCGTAAATTCGGTGTTATTAACAAAATTATCACTGTCACTTACAAACTAAAAATAAGTCGATAACGTTCGAAGTTGGGTAAAATCAATATTAAACAGAACCTAGGGATGGTGCAATTCTATCTGAGTTCTGAATACCTACTACCTTCGGCTGAACGGAATCTTGCCAAGGAACTGTTTATTTATATATATCTGTAACTAAAATTCAATTTTAGACAAGGTTAACAGATACCATGATGCTTTCCTAATCGTTTGTCTTTGAAAATGAAGAATTTATTTTGCCTACTGTTTCCTTAATCTCGTCGATATAAGTAATCAAACTTTTTTTTATTTGAACATATTTTTAACTAAAAATAAAGTCAAATTGACAGGAAAATGAATAAAAATATCCACAAGTATTCGTCAAATGTACTAATCGTATAACAAGCGAAGTTTAAAGTTAACTGCTTCCGCAAAATGTTACATTAGATATATTTTTACAAATTTGCTATGTATTTCAGAATAATAAGCGTTTTACTTCTCATTCCAAAGGATTGTTTGGTTCAGGAAAAATTGACACCTATAACAAGTTAAAAACAAGCAACGAAATGTTAATTGAGTTGTGTAATTTCCCAACATTAATTCAGGATAAATTTGGAATATTCGAAACAGCGAAGGTTGCAATATGTGCCTACCTATACACTAGGAATATTTGCGAACAAATTCTAGTTGATGAATGTGTTCCAAAGTTGCCCGCTGCAGTACATTCAGTGGCCCCATTATTGCTTTCGATGTTGGAAACCGCACTTGCTACAGGATTCTATGAAGAATAATATTTTCAGTTTAAAAGACTGCTTTAATCATGGTATTTACATTTTAGTACATAGGTACCTGCATATGTATGTTTCAATACAGCAGTATACTAACCCGAAAACAGAGATTTCAGCTGTGCTGATACTTTGATGAGTTATCTGGACTTGGCAATAGGGTAACGGACCCAATTACTGGCAACCAACCCAATTACTGTCACCTTAAGCTATTTTACCTAAAATAACGAATAAATAAACGTTTAAATAAAATATCTTAAGGTGACAGTAATTGGGTTGGATGTCAGCAATTAGGTCCTTTACCCTTAATTTTTTATAGACAGCATACATCTTATAATACAAAAAAAATCGAATGTTTAAATAATCCACTCCGAATGATCCAAAAATTCTTACACAGGCATACAAAACTAATGATCTTCACTTCTGAATCCAGTTTTTCAATACTATTCCCTGCATTACTATTACTTATATTTCCCATGGTAACCCGAGGCACCTGATCACAACCCTGAAGCTAATAAAGCATCTACGAGGCTTTACCTCAAACTTTCCCAACCTTCCCCTGAACAGTGCACTCTTCGAACCAGGTCTGCCCATACAAACGACGAACAGACACACACACACAGACACACAGAAACATGTACAAACTAACCAGCGTTGGTGTATACACATTCAGCGTCTTCCCCGTAAGAGGAGCGGAGGCTGGTAGCGGGGTAATGATTGCATCCGCGGATGCTACGGATGCAATCTGTGTGCAGAGCGGACCGAAGTTGAAACTTGGAGGGAGGAGGCCGGAGGAGAAGTTCAAAGTGAGAAAGAGAGAGGGAGAGGAAGAGGATGAGGATGAGGAGGTGGAAGGAGAGGAGTGAGAGGAGGAAAGCAGGGGATGGATCACGGATGGAAGGACTACGGCTCCCGTTTAACCGTGGAGGGGTTACTGCCGGAAGTCTCGCCGGTGACACGGCTGGTCGAACTGTTTTCCAGGATTGCCAGCGGTGGGTGGCAAAGCTACGCTGCCTGGGCGTGTTCCACGGAGCTTGCAGGCGGAGCTTTCACAGCTCACGCCTACTGCAACCAGAGGAGCTTTCCCGTCCAAGCAGAGAGGCGTCCCTCTTGTCCCTCTGCGCGGAGGGTAGTTCCTCCTGGAAGCCACCCCTAACGGCTTGCACCGCTCTCTTTTCTCATCCCGGAGCTTTTCCAAAGCGGCGAGCTTCCCCCTTTTCTCGGCTCTGTCGTACGCTAGCCACACTGTATCCGTGCGCGGGGAGGTGGATGTACACGCTTGCACAGCGCGCGCGCTTTGGACACACGCTATCGCTGGAAAAAGTCGAAGGAAGGGTTGCTCGCTACCAGGAAATCTGAGTTTTCAGGAGAGGGGCGACCGGAGCTTTCTACTCGCTTGGCGGCCGGGGAAGGGGAGGGGAGCGAGGAAGGACAACAAAAGCGAGGGTAACGTATGCCCCGAGCTAATTTGCCGGAGCTTACCCGGGAAATTACGAGCGTCCGGTGCGATGCATCCGAATATCCTTGCCGCAAGGACGACGCCGTTTTCTACCGTGGATACTGCATTTTTCATCCTACCAATGTCTTTGTGCAATTTTTTTTAGATGAGACTGTTGTATCGGAAAAGAATTGAAAATGGCACTGCCGCGAACGACTGCGAATGTGTTTTAATCTTACGTGCTCGTGGTTTTCGTCTCGGTATTGGGAAACTGATTTTATCTTTCAGATCATATTTATGAGATGTGCTATTTATTACGATTTCGAGGGTAAAGAGAATTTCTCTGTTTCAAGATTTTGTAGAGATCCTGTAGAGAAGGAAACAAGTTTGTAAATAAAATGTGGAAGCAAAATTTAAATACAGAGTCTATTAAATAATAGCGAGATCTCCAGTGCGCATGCGCAAGTAGAAAATGTAAAAATGGGTGGAGCTGTCGACCCCTTTATTCTGCAGCACGAGTTTCGTGGGATTATATAGCTTCCACTAGATTCCAAGTTTGGTCTCTCATTGTATAATAAAATAGATATGTAGTTTCAAGACATTCTTATTATCTATATATATATAAAAGAAGAAGTCCTGGCTGACTGACTTATCAATGCTCAGCTCAAACCGTTTAACCTAGGAACGTGAAATTTGGAAGGTACATTGTTTTCATAACGTAGACACCCACTAAAGAAGGATTTTTGGAGATTCCATCCCCAACGGGGGAAAAGAAGTAAAATGTATTTCTTCGCACTCCCTAATATCTCTTAGGTCCGATTAAATATCAGCTTTGTTTCTACTCCTAAAGAGTTACCCACATAAATACCTAAAAACCAATTTCAGGATTTTTCCCTAACCAACCCCTAAGAGGATGAAAAGGGGTGAAATGTATTTTCCCGGATTCCTCAAAATCTCTTAGGCCTGATTACAGATCAACTTGGTTTTTACTTCGAAAGGTTACCTACATAAATGTCTAAAAACGGATTTCAAGATTTTCCCCTAATCAACCCCTAAGGGGGTGGTAAAAAGGGGTGAAACGTGTTTTCAAGGAGTCTTTAATATATCCTAGACTCGAAGCGAAGCGCGGGATTATTTTCCTAGTAGATATATATCTATGTAGATGGCTGGCTATCAATAGTCTCCCATCGAGTACTTTGTTTCCCACCTCCTCTACTTGACTTCGCCTACAAACCTCGTCATTGTTCAGTGTACTTATGCATACATACTTCCATCCATCCACTAAAACGTAATCCTTAAATATATGCAGCTACGGTAAATGTTTCCGTAATGCTTTATACATCCTCCTACCAGAAAGTGCTCCATTATAAAACAAAAAATAGTAAGAACTTACAAGTTAAAACTGTCAAAAAAAAAACATATATGTTATCTGTACCGTCTCTCTCATACTTTAAGCAAATACTTTACGAATATTAATATTAGCATCATGTCGAATACATAAATAATACATAGCTAATCACCTGAACGCACGCGCGTACCGCGAAGGAAACTTACTGCTTCCCAGTCCGGAGGAAAGGGAAAAAATAGCAGCAGGCTGGAACGTTTGCTGATCTACTTTCCCCCTCATTCAATTACCAGAACTGGCAATAAAATCGGAGCAGCCGTCGAATTCAAATTTTATAGGCGATACTCCAGAGGCAGACCGCGATAAAGAAGAACTGCCTCGTATAAAACCCTGAAATAAGAAATGAAATACACTCGTTCGCCGGAATACATACACGACGATACGCCGCGAAATCTGTCGAGCATGTGTCCTGGCAGCGTTAATGTACAAATTGAAAACCGTTTAGCAAATCTCCCCCCGTCGTCCCGAGTGTTAATAAATTCAGGTTTACGAGGGCCGCTGGGGTTACATTATGGATCTACGGGCGTTGGTGCGTTAACTGACACGGGATTTTTCTCCTCCGGGGAAAAAAATACCGTGGGAGCACGCGGAAAATATTTCGTGCCATCGGCGCGGATCTTTTTGTCGCTCGGTCGAGCATAAGTGTCTTTCCATAGGTACGTGCCTGCAGTGTCGCGTTAGCATAAGCCATAAAGGGTGCAGTTTCCCCCACTCGCGCTAATGTAGGTATCTGGAATCGTTATTAAGCACATGGATGGAACTGCTGCAGAACGCAATAACGAGGATTGTGTGTCTTCTTACGCAACGATTTCAATAGAAATGCAAATTTGTAATTCTAAGGAACAGGGAGAAAAATTGTCTGGATAGGTACTGCGTTCAAACGTTTTATAACTTGTTAATTATAATTTTCAGTGAAACTATTTCTTAAGTAGGTATACCTGTAGCACCTAGTTGTAGAAAAGGTAGTGTGAAAAGTTATAAAAAATAAATTTCTTGAAGATAATTTAGAATTTAATTAGGTACATACAATTTGTATGAAATTATGTAGCTATACACTTACACTTAATCCGAATTCCTATCTGGCACTATTTCTTTGTATAAATAGAGTATACATATATACAAACCTATAGAAAGAGTGTACCAATTTTCTTTCAACATACAGGAATTACACTAAACTTGTATATTGTATAAAATTTTCTAAATATTAAATTTCGTCAATCTTAACTCAATGCGATTACTTAAATCTGAAAATTAGCACCTCGTTAATTTCAATCAAATTCCAACTCCCTTTATCTGTACATAAAAGGAGTGAGAAAAATCTGTCGGTTACTAAAGTATGTTTAATACTCCCGTTGAAACTACAGGCAAACCGAAATATTGTACCGCTGTGACTGCGAAGCTGATCTAGCGTTAATCAGCTTCTGTTCTCTTTACTCGAGTTGCTTCATCTAAATAGGTGGGTTCTGGCAGGGTAGAAATAATACAGAATTTAATACAGCTTCATTCAATAAACTCCCATATACATAGTCCTGTTCGTGTCACTAAATTCTAACTCGACGTAGGACCTGTACATCGTAATCCCCTGACTACGTGGAGCGAGGCCTTTGAGGGTGAAAACCTTACCCGGAGCACAAACGAGATGATAAAGAGGAAAAGAGGGGGTGAGAAGGAGAGACGGTGGATAGGAATATTCGTAGTTTGCCAGAAATCTGTAGGTATAATACATGGTAATAGGGGAAGAGGAGATATGTATCTCTCGTTGCACTCGAAAATCAGTGAGCTATTATCTTATACACCGGATCCCCACCAAGGTGAACACGAACGTATGTACATACATAACTCAGCGTAAAAATGTTCTCAGGAGCAAGACCCAAATTTCATGGATTTGACAAAGAACAAGAACGAGAGAACACCTGACCTTCTTCCCAAATGTTCCACTTCTGATGGATCTCCGGATTTTGTTAGCGATTACCACCCCCTCCACGTATACCGTAACCATCCGAACGATTACACGCCTATTATATAGCAGGGTCATTTATTAGCGCAAACTGTTATTTCGCGTCCACACTGATGACCCGCGGTAAGACATCGCACGAACACGCGGTTGCAGGAATAGTGCTGGAAGTCGACGCGACGGGACGTGACGCGGCGAAGGCTGGACGATCGCCTCAAAGGGTAATGTGAAGCTTTGAAATTTGGATTAGGCCTCGAATGAAGGGAGAATATACTACCTACAGGACACTGTCGATGTCCCTTTTACGCCATTGAGGTGCGCGTGGTTTTGGGAGAGGTTCGAGGGTGTAAATCAAGTGAATGGGGATCGCTCATGTGGTGTGCAACATCAAACTGCTTAAACAATAATCGTCGACTAACCAGAATTGGCGAGTTTCTAGGAAGGTGAGGGAGGAGGAGTATTGCTGAAGGTTACGTAAATTTTGAAGAAATTTGGTGGTTCATAAGAAAGATTCATAGCTCGTTGCACAAAAGTAAATAATATATTTTGAAAGTATGAAATGATAGGTACTGTATTTGGGTAACAGAGTTTTTTATGAACCGACTAACTTTGTGTCGTCTCTTTTGTCCTCTCTCGCTCGCTCACGAGTTCTCTCACTCTCGACTCTCTCACTTTTCTCCTTGATGAGCCGAATTATTTTATTACAGATAATCTATTTTCAAGCAGCAATAGTCACCGCGAAACGCATCACGTATAGAAAGCTACAAGAGTTTTGTTATTGTCAGATAACAAATTGCTGGGACTTGTCGAATATGTAATCCTTTGCAAAGCAATAACATTTATCAATACAGTTTGCTAAGTATCTTTTAGACAAGTCGTCCAATATGCACATTCCTTTTGGTCTTCGTGTTGGTCGTACGGCCCCTTTCGGTACACTCCACGTGGAGGTTATATAATTATTTTTTTTTTTTTTTAAGTATGTTCCACCAATCCGACCCTCCTGTGACTTATATGGATAATAGCTAAGTAGTGAGGCGTTACTCATGATTTTTTCGTTGGTGTCACTCAAGGGGTTGTTTACAAAAAATACCCTCAAATAATTGATTCCTTTATTTCTACTCTTAATTATCATTCCAAAATTTTGAAAAAAATAGGTTTAGTAGAGATAGTAAGTACCTAATATTTGCAACTTGTCGCATTCAAATATCTTAAGTAGTTTTCGAGAAAAATCATAAAGTTTGGGGTTGTTGTTCCTATGTCACCTTTACGGGAGGGGTTACTGGTCTGAAATTACTCATAGTAGTTTTTCATGCAAAGAACATTATTTTAACAAGCATAACTGATAAAATTGGTGCTGGGGCCGTTTCCCTATGCTTACTCGGCGAGGCCCTTTTTTAATGATTTTTTTATAAATGATGCACTCAGTGACTTGTTCATCAAAGCCTAGTTTAAGTTGACTTTAGTTTAACTTAGTCAAATTTTGTTTTATAGTAGCATTTTTAACGCGGCATTCACATCGTTCTGCGTCCATTTTCCTTTTTTTTCTGTTTAATCTCGGATATTTTTCTACAGAAAAACTAAGAAGAAAAACCTAAGGACTTTAATTATAGGAAAACATTTAAAAAAAATTAACCCGTACTATACGACAAGCCCGTAAAAAAGTTTTAGGTTTGATGCGTAATATACAAAGCAAATTTCAAACCGGGACATTTATGTATACTTAATAGTCTAAAATTAATGTACGTAATATGACAGAATTATTTAATTACCTGAAAAATAAGAAATCAGCTATGAAAAATAACTTTTGTCGTACGAAAAACCCTCATAAACATTAAACGGCTTAGAACTCTGGTAATACTGAAGAAAAAAGAACGTCGCCGGAATACGTTGCTCAGGACTATAGTATTTATTTATTTCTCCATCGGTAGTGCAGTTAACTAACATTAGAAGTGAAATCTAGCTTTGGCCGATACTGTAGGATTTTCCCCTATGTTGAACTAAATCTAATGGACTTACTTTAGCACCATCCAATTATCTTTTACAACATAGTGAAAAACTATTTAAGTACCAACAGTAAGTAACCACGATTAGGGACGTAGTAAGTATCAGAAGCGTTTAAAAAAAAAGCTTTTAAAAAATACTTTTGTCTTCGTTAATTTCGCTTGCGCGAATACGTCTCGTGTATAAATTTCTGGTAATGGTAATTTTAATCAAAGGAACCGACCCCATTGTCGATAATTCAAATTCGAAAAGATAATGTCCCGCCAGTACAACGTATATTCCGTGGTAGCTGCGCCTAGTTACGTAAGTTCGCTCCCGAAACCTCGCCTCTAACCCTCTAGACGGTGTGAACGTAAGGCGATGTATCAGGAAGAAAACTTTTAGCATAGATAACCTACTTGAGGAGTTAGCCCGCGTACATGCAAATTTCTGAATTATTATGCCGCGATGAGTATATTATGCGAGCTGCTTCCCACCCATTTCGCAGCGGCCAGGCTGCTCTTTCGCAGCCCTTTTCCTCCACTCCTCCCAAAACGCCCCGTTTCTTGAATTTCTGCTGCAGCTCGAGCAACTGCACTTATCTTTCACTGGTCGGAGAATTGTCCTTCGCAATTAATCTGTCGATGCTGGCTGTGCATTGAAATTGGAGAAGGATATTGGAAAATGAGAAATTATTACACGGGCTCAGTGCGTCGTCGTGTAATATTATGGGCGTTCGGGGCAAAACTTGTAACTTCTGAACTAACCAGTTTTCGAGCTATACACCTACCTTAATACTTTTTTAACGAGCATACAAAGATGAATCGACTGGTGTATAAAAAAATATACAAGTTCCATTCGAAAAGAGACAGGGGATCTTAATTTTTTATTGAATAAAAAGTTTTTTTTATCAATAGTATATAGACTAACTTTTGTTCGAAACATATTTTTACCAGGTGTGTTGCGTTTGACTGCTATTTTAAAACTAAAGACAACATCCAGCAATTTATATTTTTTCGTTGCTTGGTACAGAACAAAACCGTTTTTCAAAAAATTCTTTAATTGTTCTCGTTGAACGTGTTTCTAAAAAAAATGATTACAACTAAAAAAGGGACGGATATGTGCAAAAATATGTTGTATGATTGTTCTAGAAATAGTTATCCACATAAATTTCAAGACGTGTTTACCCCTCTCGAGAAGATTTAGGTTAAAGCTGGAAAAACGTGTATATAATGAATAACAATGTCAAACTTTCTTTTCATTTATTAAGCTCCTTATAATGTATAAGGAACAATTTATAAATACACTTTTAATTGTGTTTTTTCAATGTTATCTGGAGTTAAAAATCCCGCCTCTGAAAAGAAATACCTCCCTGGCGGGAGTGATTTCAGCTCACAGACTCATCTGAAACAAAAATACCAAATTGATTCTTAATCATTATGAGTTCCTCTATCGCAGGTGCCAGAATTAGCTCCTAAGTCAAAATTTAACGAAATTGCGCACATTCAAGTCTCAAAATTGTCCATTTTTATTTCAAGTTTGAATGCGCGCAATTTTGTTAGATTTTAACTTATGTATCTAATTCTGGCACCTGCAATAGCGGTACTCATATAATTAAGAATCAGTTTGGTTTTTGTTTCAAATGAACGCTTTATAATCACTGACAAGAAGAGGACCAAAACTGGAAATGTTGTTTTGTGATGAAGGAATTGCGCGTAAAGCGTATCCTCATTATAGTCCCAATAGTCGTTGGGAACATTTTCCTACGTCATTTTTAAATGTAGAATATAATTTTTTTAATATCATGTTTCGTTTTCGAACAAATTGACCTGAAATTTTAGCCAAATACGTGTGCCCCGAAGTAAAATTTTGTCGTCCATGAGGCACGTGGAGGTAAGGGAAACCGCCTACGGAAAGTGCGGCGCCAACGCCGAACGAGTCGTGCTTTCCATAGATGGTTCCCCTTAAAGGCTACGGTTGTCCGTGTACAGACGTATTCGGACGAACGAATCAGCGCCACTAAAACCAATAAAAACGGTTATACTGTAAGCGTATGGGTCGTCTGATACCCCAAGAGTTCGTCCGTACACGCAGGTCGTTCAAATCAGTTTGATTTTTCATCCGATCTGTTACGAGTGAGGTTACGGCTAATCCAAATCCATGTCCATTTTGTACGATATGTGTTAGAGAAATGTGAACTAATCGTTAGAATACGCAGTCAATATAACCTCCCGCTTTATTCGCCCGAATACGTCCGTATACTATCCGCATAAAAAAAAGGATTAAGTAGTTTGGACTTTTTTTCAAAAAGCTAGTGCAACGAATCGTTTTCAAAACATTTGGGACACGTTTGTGTATATGTTGACAAATAAATGAAATTTGTTATGTTACAAAACAGCTACTGGTTATGGAGAAGTTACCAAACTTCGCTGTGGTCTCGCCGCCAAACTCTACCACAAAAAAAAACTGAGCAGTTTCTTGTGCTGTATGAAATTACGCTGTCGATGTAGTTGTGGGAGAAGAAAAAGGGCATAGTTGCGAAAATAATGAGCTTTTAAGCAGTGGTATGCAAGAAATAGCAAATTCCAGAACATTTTCTTGTACTCCTTATGGAAAAAAATTGGTAAACATTTTTTCTTTTTTTCTAGGTCTATCGACGAGAGGATTGAATAAACTATATGTATACGCAAGTTCTCCTTGAGCGCCAATCTAGCGGCCGCCAGAAGAACTAGGACGAACAAGCCACACATTCTGAAGAGGAGTCGGAACACCTGTCTATTAAGTACACCGTGATCTCCTCGCCGCGCCTCATATTTTCTCGTACTGAATACGTTACGCGTGCTTTTGTTTCAATGTTGGAGCGTATGTATATGTTACTGCTAATGTGCGTAAAGCCGGTAAACTGCGGATTAACTAGGTAATCTGATTATTTAAGCAGACACATTAAAGTGCGAAGGCATAGCTTTATTTCTCAGATTAACTAATTAGTCTACAGATACCCTAGGTAATTCACAGATTACCGACTGAGCGCTCGTTAATGTGTAACGAAACGGGGTTTAAGGGTTTGCTACCATGCTTTACGCGCCCGCGAACGGGCGCACGCCCCCCGCGCTGGTCTAGCCCCAAACAATACTATCTAATACCCAGGACAAGTTTCTGAAAAGTGTCTCATCTGCTTCTATCTTCCACGCTGAGCGCAATGAATTCCAAATTGCTTTTGCTGTGTGAAAAAAAAAACTGGCAACGGTTACCTCGGGCCATGTGTCTTCCGACCGTCGAGACACTGCCCCTGACACATCCGCACGGTTCACGCTCACCTTTTCTGACGTAGAAGCATGCGAGCCTAGCTGCCGTTGCACTTGTCTACATTAAAATGTTCTTGCGTGCTCAGCCTTACTCAACATATACTCATTCAGGTGTGGACCTGGCTTTATTATGTACCTTCACGTGCCCCTGGGGCGACGCAACTGTACCTACTTCTGTGCACAGTGCACACGTGTTTGCCTAGAAGTGAATTTTCTAAAAACAAGGCGCTATGTTAAAAACTTTTATTGTATATTTTCATCCTATTTTTTCACGTAGAATTACCCTTTAAATTTTCTCCCACGTGTAGGTGAACACCCTATATAACTCTGAATTATGAAAGGTAATTATAAGTAATGCTAAAGTTAGAAAGAAGTCAATCGATGCTTCATTTAGAATATTCCCCATCTCGATGTAAGGGTATGCTACTTCTGTAACAACAAAAGATCGAAGACGAGCAAGTTGGACAGAAAAGATGGCGTGCAACACTTTCTCCGGTTAATTGCGTTAATTGTCCCGAGGCAATATCAGGCGGTAATTAAGGCTGCGACGGCTAATTAAGTTCGTAGCAGACATCCGTCCGAGCACTATCACCCCTCCAACCCGCTGCCTCGCGACAGGACACAAAGCTGCGGACTAACTGAATTTTCTTGAGCAACCAGGCGTCCATCAAAGATCTCCGTATTCGAAGGCCTCGTAAGGGTTCCGGAAGGGTATAACCCTTGGAATTTGGTTTTCCAGAGTTTCCACCTACTACGCAATGCTACTTCAAGCTAGGCAACTTCTTAGAAAATTCTTCTGTATCTATCTATTTATCACGATGTTAAAAACGGAAAACACCACAACTGATGATTGCTAGTGATATCAAAATTGTTTGGACGAGGTGCCTTCGCAAACGACGTTTAATGGTTAAAAAAAAATAAAGCTTGTAAGAAGTATCTAATGCATGCTACCCTCGTATCCAATTTGACATCAAAGTAAAATCCCGCAATTCGGTTAGCTTTACTCGTGTTACAAAAACGGAGTATCTGTGGAAAAGGAGAGCACGGGAGAAAAAAGAGGTATGCGTGTTTATTGTCGTCGACGAAACTCAGGGTGGTCTCTGAGTATCCGTGACCTATAGCTAAACGCATCTAGTCTGTATACTGGGTGTACGCGATAAGTAATTCACTTACAGCTATATTGAGTTAACCCTTGCTTCTGCAGTGCCTCCATTTAGCCTCTGAAACCCCTGTCCCGATGGTACTTCTGCTCTTCTACCTTCCACCCCCGCCCCCTTTCGTTGACTACTAACCCCTGTACCATTTGGCCCTCACAATGTTAAAACCGTTACGCTCAACTTATATTTTACACACCCTGTAGGTATGTACGTATGCATACACCGCTACAGGTACGGTCGAGCGAGGAACGAATTTCTGCCACCCATTGGAACATAAATTCTATATTTATTTTATGTTTGTTGCATAGAAGTCTGATGCATATTTATGTATATTTATTATAAAAATAAATTTTGTAAACTTGATTGAGTAGATAAGAGTAAAATTTACATAGAAATTATATATATAATAGTACTTGAAGATGAACATACTACATCCGTTTCTGCTCGTCAGAATTTAGTCAATGTGTTCACGAGTAGGTATCTAAGTACCTATCTTGATAGGTTGGGATGAGATAATTCTGGTTATTTATTCAATTATATTCTGATAACACTCCATGAATGATATTTTTTCTTATTCAATGTTCATACGCAACATCTAGTTTATTTTTCTACCCCAAAATCTTTTCAATTGTTATATTTCATAGTTTTCGTAGTTTCCCGATTGCTTTCTCGAAATGTTTTCGCAGTTTTAGTGGAAGTTGCTCATCCACACCTTTCCTTACAATAGTTTAGAGTATTTGCAGCAAATTGAATCCTGCCACTGTTACAGGTATTTATGTATGTATTGTTTAATCATTACGGTCTGATCGTGTGTTTTAAGCTTACAATTAAATAGTATGGATTAATCCTCTTTTATCTCATCTCTTAAAATTAGTGAATCAGAAAGGTTAATACGTTAACTCCAGCTTGTTATGCTCAAAGATTATTAATCTAATTAATATTAGTTATTTTCAAAAGTTAAATATTCGGTGATATCTTGTGATTGACAAAAGAATGTATGTACCAAAAAATGACTCGGATATTTTTTGCAGTCCACAACGATTCCAATTTTTTATACTATTATTATTATTATATACGATTTACTATTACAGCTAAAGTATGTAGGCACTTAAATATAGTATTTTAGAAACGAGAGATATCAGTAGATTCTCACCTTTCGACTATCTTCTTCATATACATATTTCTCAGATATTCCTGACAATTTTAAATGTTTCGCGATTTATGAATTCTGTACCAGAATGGCAGAAATCAGAGAGTGGCTAGAGCGCTAAATTTGAACTGAGACGATGGACACAAGACATACCTACGGATAGATTTATAACTAATATTAAAATACTTTTGCACAAATAAAGCACAAAGTGTTGTATTAAAAAAAGTATCACACTGATGAAGCTTATATAGATATCGTACATGATAAAAAAATAATGTATTTTATACTAATTTCAAAATTATTGTTCATTTTTGAGAAGGTTACGTAGGACTAGACCCCTGTGTAACGAATTTCAGGACGCTTGAAGAGCTAGAGATTGATATCTGATCAATTAAACCTGCAGGCTGAGAAGAGATTTGAGAGAAAAGGCGGCGGGGGTGGCAGAGTAGGGAAAGGTAAACTTGAGACAGAGAAGTGTAGCGAAGGGTGTAGGATAGAGAGACACGGCAAAAGGTTAGGTCATATTGCGGATAGGCAAAGTAAGTATCTATCTCGCCGAAACGTCGGTGTAAGACCACTTAGGGCAAGGGTTCGTCTCTTTGGGAAAGCTTATGGCGGGCCCTCAAAGTGGCCATTACGAGCCGATGGTTGGTCCATGGATGGTCTGTAGAAATCGACGGTCAGTATCGTCTCTTCTCTCTTCTACTCCTTACCGCCAATTTCTTCTTGCCATCCTCTCCATCTTGCTCTCTTCCGGTACCATTTACCAGCCAAGTTGTCCAATTAGGTGTGTCAAGAGGTAGCGAATAATTATGGCGGTTTACGTTGGTTGGTGTTCCCAGGAAACATTATCAATTAGTAGAATAGCAATTGTTTGGTTGTAAAACTATAATAACACAGTGATTAATGTATGCGGATTTTTATATGTAGTTGTCTCTTCTAACAAGGGATGTTCAGCAACTCTAAAATTTAAAAAAAATTTAAACTTTTCAGAAATGCAATTCGAATGATGCTAATAACGTAATCAGGTTTTCTTTCGGCAATGGACGGTCCTAGAGGTAAAAATACCCTCAAAGAATACCCTCGAAACCGTAAAAGATATGGAAAAAAGTTTCATTCACAATTTTATCATTTTTGATGTCCTGCAATATGGGGATAAAGAATTTGCGTGAAATGGTGGTGGGGGGATAAAGTTGGAAAAATTAATATTTTAGAAAATTCTTTATCACCATATTATAAAATATGGGATATCAATAACTATACAACCATGAATGAAATTTCTTTCACAGATATTCATGATAATACGTATGAAAACTCATAATCTTCTTGAGAGGGTGTTTCTACCCCTAGGGCCGTTTCATTGCCAAAATAAAAAATAGTTATGTTATTAGCACCACCCGAACTGAATTTCTGCAAAATTTCAAATTGTTTGAATTTTTTAATTACCACACATACCTTGTAAGTCTTTACGCAGAAAAAGAATTCCGTTTTTTTTAACAGGTCTCTGTTTATGCAATAGTCATAAATTTGCAGGTACCTATGTATTGTAAGACAGAATTATTAAACAGAATTGTGTGCTAATCGTTTATTATCTTTTAAAACTTTCAATTAGGATATCATTTCTACAAATCCATTTCATTAACCCTGAAAGTCATTACATATGTAAATATTACCTATTTAAAATTTATTTATGTGTTGGAGAAGACAGGTAGGTACCTACGTTTATTAATAGATTTTCGACAGTCAACTTATCACATTTGTAACGAACTTATTATTATATTTGATTGACAGGTGTAAATGGTTCATGAGGTAATTCTGGTAGCTTCATTTATGATCTTGGGTATAGGTCAGTCATGGCCAGTTGGAGCATTTGAGAGCCCGGCCTCCATGATGTTTACCAGAGACGCACGGAAAGGGAGCTCGAAACCCAATGATAATGTGCGTGTAACGGATATGAAAAACTGTAATAGTGTCCGGTGCAGACCTAATACCCGTAGGATAGGCTTGAATGACTGGGATTCTTTACTACTTAATACTCGTACACTTTTCCTTATCCGTTGTACACCTACGGACTCATTGGCTCCGACCTTTGGAAAACACCATGGATGCTCGTCCTCCCAAATGCTCCAACTGGCCCTGACTGGTCTAGGTCGTGTGTCGATACTTTCGAAGGGTTCCACAACTCATTGCCAACTGTCTGTGTTAACGTTTGACGGTTATTCAATAGTTTCGCCTTCAGTAACATCCTTTCAGTAGCGTTGAAGTAATGTCGATGATTTTGTAACCTATGAAGTAATAATTGTGTATAATTTTGTCCTTAGTAAAGTTCTTTCCGTGCAGAAGAAGTTTCTTTACAGCCATAATACTTTATTCTTAATATATACAAAATCTAAGAATAATTGCATTGAAAAGAAGGAGAAGATTTCGGCTTGTTTTGGACAAAGTGTCAATAAAGGAAAATCATAATATCAAAAAAATAATATCACTACTCTGTTCAAAACTGAACTAAACGTATGGTATCTCTTTTAGCGATGATGATAACAGCCTGATTTATTGTGAGTGGCCAAGGTCACATATACTTGACATTGAAAATTTTACGTTGATAAAACAAATGAGGTACACTTTTTCAAAATCTTGACATAAGATAGCCTATATTCATGTAGCTCTTACAAAATACTGAAATGATTTATTTATTGCATTGTTCGTGGACATAAAGAAAAACGTGCACTGTAGGATAATTCTGGGTGAGATGGCCTTTGGCATAGACTGCAATTTTATTTTATTTTTTTTAAATGTATGATTATTTTTTTAATTCAATTTTATCTTATTTATCTAAATGTATTTCCTTTTGTAAATATATTTTTGTCCTTTATGAACCCACTAAATTTACTGATTGTTTTTAAGAACGTGGACCATTTCTCCCCGACGTACCCTACTGTATAAAAGTATTTAATACATTTACTTGAGTACGTCTTGACACAAAAGCTTCCAAACTGATAATATCAAAATTATTATTCACATGATACATACTTATCTTTTTTTACGTTATTGAAGTCACATTTGTTTATCAGCACTGCTAAATAATGTTTTTAATTTGGAAAAAATTTGACATCATACATTTGAGTTCAGGGCATTTTCATTGTCAAAAGTTTAAGCTCATAAATGGAAAAAATCGCAAATAATGCTGGAAAAAATATTTGATAAGTAAAAAATATCTTTCTAGGAGAAAAAATAAAACTGCAACTATCGTTTGAGTTCCTTACATCTAGATTTACTGTGAGTAAGACATAGATATTCAAGTATTACACATTTTATACACTTTTGTCTAATATTGTGCGTCCAATACATCCTCAAGTAACAATAGGAACTCTTCTAATCATTAATTCCGCTAAGATTGTAGGAGGGACCAATAAGCCGAATCCCAAGATACAGTATAGGTAATACGTCGAAAAATAAATCTGCTTCATTGATCGTGGTAGTTTTGGAACAGGCTGTAGAGATGGTAGAGGGTGTTTCACCCGGCGAGAGGACACGTTTAAAGAATTAAAGTATCTAATGCGAAAGAAAGGTCTCCGAAGCCGCCGTTTGAAAGCGAAGTATTGTCTGCTTAAGCCTGGCATTCAGTGGCCACCCCCTCTCTCTCTCTCTCTCCTTCTCCCCTCGACTCTCTTTCTTCTCGAGTATAAATTGCGAAAGGTAAGATAGTACGCAGCCAGGGGTCAGTGGAGGGAGAAATAAGAAATTAAGAGAGAGTCTTAGAAGAGAATAAAGCTAAGAATTAAGGCGGTGGTGAGGCGCGGGGGTAGGGGCTGTGGGGGGGGGAGGGGGCGAGGAATCACGGGAGGGAATAGAGAGGCGAAAGAAAGCGGGAGAAGATGGAACGAACTGAAACCGCCGCTGGCGCTCGCTTTCAGGCTTAAGTCCTTCCCAGGGATTCTTACTCGCGCGTCATTTAACAAAACAATTACAAGTTAACCCCTTCCTTCGTCCATTCATTCATTAGTTTCTTTCGAATCCACGTCCTAAAATTAAGGAGGCTTTCAACCCTTTTCAAGAACCAGCGATACACCATTCCCGATTAAGTGATATGATACATGGATTGTAACTATCTCTCCATTAAAGAGGGAACTGTTTGATTTGAAAAGTAAGGGTATTTTCGGGATTTTGTTTTCAACCAAACTACGTAAGTAAATCAATGATATACATATTGAAAGGTAAAGCAAAAATGTTTTCAATCAAATTCATGAATCCGTTTCCGGTATAAAGTCCAAGAAAGAAAAAAAAGGTGAATGAAGAGTGAAATTCTAATTCATTAGGAATCTATATCATTGGTGCAGCTTATAGTAAAAACTATTAACATTATTCGGAACTGTTCGTCAATAACTGTCTGATTTCACTGGCGACACACTACGTTAATTGCGCTATACTAATTCACTATTTCTAGCCTTTATCAAACGTAATACCTACCTATGTGTATACAATATACATGAATAGTAGTAATTTGCAGCTGTTTCCCGTTTGAACACTTGAAGTAAGTCATTTCCAGCGATTCACAGAAAATTGATTAACAAATAATCTTACATACCTATCTATATAAATCATTTTTATGTAGAACAATTTTGAAAAATTAAGGCCGTAAGACTGGCTTAATCGAAGTTGTAGTGAAGAAAATTGAAAAGTTACGAGCGATTTTACCAGTAGGTTAAAATTCTCAATTTACATAGAACCATATTTCGAACGATATTCATGGCAGAGCAAGTCCAACGAAAAATCAAATAAATGGAAGCAACCAGCCAATCCACTCAAGAAATTACCGCGTATCATTTAGCAGGGATGTACGGGGGGGACATATTGCTTCTTTTTCTCTTTCATGAAAAGTCTTTCACGGAGATAAATAACAGTAAAACGTGAAGCAAAGACATCCGGCACGACGCGGCGCGGCGCGGCGACAAGCGGCTCCCGTGTGATGGTGGTAGTACAGAAACCACCCCCGATCTCGTCGATACCAAACTGTATCGAGCACCTCTTGCACTCCGTCGAAACCACTACCTTTTAGAATTGTGACTGCTTCCAGTATCGAAAACACAAAATAAATAATGCCATGTTTTTCTATACCAGCCACCGTGAAACGCTTATAATCTTCAAACGAAGGCGCAGCCAGGCGAGCTCTTTGTAGAGTGGAGAGGGTCGAAGGGACTGGAAAAGATTTCTACCAATTATCAGAAACGCCTTTTGATCTGCGTGTGTTGATTCGTAAAACTCTTGCTTCTATTTGAAAAAAATGAGCGTGGGAGGGCGCTGTGTTTACGCCGACTTCAGACTTTCTGCGATTTCCAACACTCGCGGTGTCCCTCTCGTTTCGTACAGAGATTCGTCGAAGGGGTTCGTGAAAAACTTTCCTTTTCCCTTCCTTTTTCCCCTTATTTGCCGGCCAATTACTTTTCCAGGGAAAATTAGTTGGGACGAAGTTGACGATGCTCCTTTTTCAGACTTCTCATCGAATTTATCCAGATTGGTATATTTACAAATTACTCGCTAGTCGTCCGCTTACGTATGTACTTGTATTTATGTTGCTAAGCGAAACAAAGTGTAGTCGTTACTGTACTTTTAAAGTTGACTTCCTGTATGAAATAATTAGCTATTAAGAGCGCTGGGAAGATTTTTGCTTACAACTGTATCATGAAACACCTGAATTTTTATGTAGCTGCAATACTGAATTGCATATTACGTATTTGTATTTTAATTAGCAATGAATTGTTATATGTAAGATACTAATAAGTACAATATAATGTGCATGAGCTATTGCTTTGAATGGTAGGAAAGGATTCGATTTATGCATATGCAAAAATACTTAAAAAGAAATCATTTATCACAATTATCGATTTATAAATGACTTATGACTCTCATATATTTTTTCCATAAAGCACTTTTATCTGATCACAAAAATGTCTTACAACTAGTGGTTTGCATGATTAGCAAGTGATATTTCAGATTTATTTACTTGGTACTGGTTGGCTTAACAAAGTAAGAAGTAGTTATATACAAGATATAGGTTACTGTCACTAGTACCGAAGACTTTTTTTATTATTTATTTGTATAAAGGGTCGCACAGCATTTTCATAGATATAGCGACCTCGGTAAAAGTACATAAATGGGTACACCTCACCGATTTCGATGACCATGTAATATGTTGTCGGGGGTATGAATCTGAATAACTTGTAATAATATTTGGTATTTATTCGGAATCAGGTACTCGATGCTGTGTGTATATAATAAAAAAAATTTGTAAACAAATTGCTTCTTAAAAATCTTATATTTGCTGTTCAAACTACATACGTATAGTAGCTTCCACCCCCCCCCCCCCCCCTTCCCCACATCTAGCTCCATACCTATACCGATATCATCTGACATAGGTCCTGATTGTGAGCCATAATAATACAGTCCCGCGACACTATACTATGCCGTTTGTAAACACTCACAGAGAAGATATTTCACGAGTCTGTTTTATTTTTGCAGTTATATCTAACCAATTTAGTAGATCTAACCCAAAAACTCTAATTATAAAACCAAACCAAGAAATTTAAAAATTATTTTTGCGAATATCTCAGGAACTAAGGCCGGCGGCAAGATATAGGAGAAAGTTGTCCAGAATGTGGAATTTTACAGCACATCTAAATTTCATCAAAATTAATAATGAAAACCTAAAGTAAATTAATTCAGTACCGATGTAATAATTGTACCAACGTTTCATGTTATAAAAGTGAAGAAGAGTTTTCTGTACATAGCATTCTACAAACCTATTAGTGTAATAATATTTTTCTAAACTCTAAACATAAGATTAAATTTAAATCTTATATGTTTTTAATAGTCAAATTAAGGAGAATGTGGGTAGTAATTATTCATGTTCTCTGTTTACAAGTAAAGCCGCAGCAAAAAGGCAATTGTAATAAGACATATACATGAATGTATAACTAAAAGAAATTAGAATTTCGACCGTATTTATAGAATATCCAAAAACTGCATAATTATTAAAATTGCATAGGGTAAACATACCAGTAAATGGACACTACCAGTGAATGGACATTTTTTACTAAAACGAGTAAAATAAGTTACTAAAATAAGCAACTAATTAATTATAGACTGCTTCTAGTTTCTAGTGTTCATTTACTGGTGCGTCTACCCTAATAGCTTTATTTATATGTTTAATTGACCGAACAAATGCGCCGATATCACTTGTGTTTTTTGGATATGAATGTATAACATTATCTAGTCGGTAGCTCCTCACCTATGTGTCTGACAAAAAAGGGTTAAAACTACTGATTGGTCACTATAAAGATATTTACTTGTCAGAATGTACCGAATGTACATATGTATAGCAGCCGTCCACACACACACGTGCAACCTCCAATCTACTCTTCTCACGAGAGACCATTGAAGTCAAAGTTGGAGCTTCGAACAGACATTGACACACGTGGATACAACTACCAACGTCGCATCCGTATTTGAACGAATTGTGGAAGGGTCGAGGTGAACGAGAAGGGGGCAAACCTATGGGACGGACGGTCACTGGCGAAAGCCAGGAGCTTTTTAACCAGCGGCTACACCACCCCCGATCGGTCGTTGCAGATTAATTTCATCATGAATGTTAGCCCAACACTCGAGATTCAACCGCAGCCAAACACCCTCCATGATACTCTATTAACAGTTTAAAGCGTATTACAGTCGCGACGCAAGCTTGTTTCGTCCGTACACGACAAACCCAGTCAAATCTCGATGATTGTAAAAAACTTTTATAAAAAAAAATATTATTTCTTTGGAATATACAGGCTTAAAGTTGATATTTATAATACTTACATATATCGTATAAATACTCGCTTAAATGTTTTCGATACTTGTTTTAAAGACATTAAATATAGAATCAGAGAATATAGAATGAAATGATAAAACATTATGACGTGGTTTGAAAAAATTTTGCGCAGATTTGTATCACAAATCTTGAAGAGAAACGAAAAAGTGCCTTTACCTAAGCGGGCTCTGACTTCGTGGAATTCGTGATCTGTAAACTCGGTGTGCATAACATTGTCATTGTACATTGTTACTAAATAACAGTAAATAATTAATAATTAGCTTATCTGAATAAATCACTTTCAAATTTCAATTTGAAAAGTACTACTTAGGTACTGCTTACAGTGGAAAATTCGAAAATCCGCCACCGGAGGTATGAATAATGCTTTAGTATAGGGTCAAAAATTAAACATGCAGTGTTGGCGAAATTGTAAAAAAAATTTTCACTTCACCCTAATGTCAGTGCCGTTTTAACCCGGAGGCGACCTTCCTGCTTCTTGACAGGCGCTGCAGAGCCCCGGAGCTCAAGGGGCACCCGAAAAAATGGAAAAATTAAAAAAATCGGGTTACAAAAGTTGGAAAAAAATTGGAAATGGGCCTTCTCGTTCGTAGAATATATCCCAAGTTTAATCTTTTTTATTCAACTATTAGCGCAGTATTTTTAATTTTATTTAATTTAGAATAATTTCGAGGGCCACATATGGAACTCGCCCCAAGGCCCCCGAAAACGATAAGACGGCACTAATGTATATAGGTAGGTCCTATTCTCGACCACGACTTTCTGCAACTACATATGTAAATGACAATAGATGCTTTTTTCTATTTAATCGTTAATTACATCCTAAAATATCTAACAATAAATCCCAAGTAAAAATTTGATCTACTTCAATGAAGGCAATACCGAGATAGTCTGCTAGGCTTCGTAATCCGAAGAAAGCCTGGCAATCGCAAGAGCAAAATGAATGTGAATATAGATGTAAGTATGTATCGATTACAGGATCGTTAAACTTTCAAAAGGAACGTGTTATCGCTTCTTATATGGTTGACAGGGACTGTCAATTAGGAGTGTCTGAAAGGTGGGAGCGTCACCGTCGGTTAAGCTCGTTTCTCGAAGAGGCGGCGCGGCGCGGCGGGAAGGGCTCTGTTCGAGTTAAGAACGCTGGTAAAGAGGGAGGAAGAGAGAAACAAAAGGCAGATTCGATCCGTGCCATCTCTCCCTTCGTTCTCCTTTGCCTTTTTCGGTGGAAATAAAACTGTTGTATCTACTAATAAAGGCGGAGTCTTACTTTTAAAAGCGCGTACCGCCGTTTCTCTCTCTCTCCTTCGCTCTGGCCTCGCTCTCTCACCTTCGTTCTGCGTTGAAATAGAAGGGATTAGTTCCTATGGTAGCGCGGGGGCTTAAGCATTGATGAGGTTTTTAAATGGGTTCTCCTTTGACGATGGTAAGAGAGAGTACGAAAGACGTAGACGGTCGACTGGCTAGGAAATGGCGGGAGGGGGCAAAGTGGGACGATATTTACCGGCAGATTAAAAAATCGAGGGAAAAATTAAGTGTTACGGGGGCACGCCCCTGTCCAGGATTTAATTCTACGTAATCCTCTGCTAAGATCGCCGAACCGGCTCCCCCTTCTACAACCCTGCCTCTCCCTAGTTCGTGAGGTCGCTTCTGATTTTCAACCCTCCGCGGTAGGATTCCTGTTTCTTTTCTTTTTTATCTTTCGCTAATCGCCCGAGATTATGCTTTCAGGGAGTTTTCGATCAGTTGCATCTAAAAACATTGTAAAACTTTCAAGGAAGTAGCTAGGTAGGTACGTGAGCGTGCCTAACCCTCGATTTACAATTACATGGTAGATTAGTCGCGTAAAAGTGAAGTGTAAATGGAAATCCTGTAAGTCCAGGCTAACGTTTTTATATAGGTACATAAAATAAGAGGACTTGTTCTGTGTTACTTGACTAAATAATTTACATATTTTTTTAAATAAATTCTTCACTTAGTTTTTGTGTGTCGGTACATATACATTAGTCACATTACACCTGCTATTTTCATACCGCGCAAATTTAGATTAAGGGATTTGCTTTTTTGCTTTTTCTTAGAGATATGAGTCTTGTGTTTATGGCCCTGGAATAGCTTAATAATGGTAAGTAGTCAATTTCTATCCTTATAAATAATATGAACTTTTAAACCCGATTTTCTCGAAACTACATTTTTCGACCTGGCGTTGAAGAAATCTCGACAATCAATGAAGCAAACAACTTGAACTTTTACATGCATGTTGAGCAAGCGTCTGTCCCAGGACCCCCGATTTTTTTTAACGCCTCAAGTCAGCGTTCTGTATCAGCCACATTTTTTTTACCGTCACATAAAAATTCAATAGCTCAAGATATAATAAAACAGCCTGTCAAACCTCAAATTAATTTGTGAAACTGTTTTTGTACAAAAAATTCACAAAAATCACCTATTTTTCGGCCAAACGAGGTAAAATCCCCCTTAACTATAGTTCTCTTTTAGTACCAACATCAAAGTGTTTATCAAATTTCTTTTCAGAATCTCGAATACCGAATTTGATTGGACGTGTCCACATATGTAGATACATTTATCTTTTAATTTCCCCGATTTTACATAAAAACAAGAAACTTACTGCAAATACGAACATAATATTTGGTACGAATATTTGGTCGAAGTTTAATTAAAACTAGGTACCTACTGTATGAAATATATTCATTGGATAGCGACTGATTATTCGAATGGCGACGAATTCTGTAATTGCCAGTAGTCGTCATGCTGTGCAGCTATGTATAATCATATGAGGTTTCTGTCCTTGTCGGTAGTTTGCTTAGAAACTCATCTGGAGCAGTTTAGCGGCGGGTCTGATGGAAAGTTCATTTTCGGACCAGTTTAGGTTGGGGCTACGACGGGTCTTTTTCCTAGCCGCTTCCACTCAAATAATAATGTAGCTTAATTACACGAGGACAAGTCGATATGTTGGCGATACAAATATTTAGAGGGTGGACGGCGAGTAGCCGTGGAACGATGTTATTAGTAAATTAACCAACATCAAAGAAAATGCGAGCGGTGGTCACTTACTCTGCTAATGGAAAGCCAGCATCCTCCTACGTGAGATATCTATAGACGTACTTACATACGCGTGTATAGATACATTTCTATCTTTCGGTCGCAGTGCTCGGAACGATGCGAGATACTTATGAATGCGTATGATAGTACCAGGCCCCCTCGATGGGCCATCAAAACTGCGAAATAATTCTTCTCTCGTTTGCTCTCTAAAATAGCAACATACGTAATGACAGCGTTTCCTGCAAATCTATCAAAATAAATGCCAGTGTTGCCTTTCTTCTTTTTATATCTAAATTGAAATTTAAGATTTATGCAAATCCTGATATATAAAGCAGAAAGTGTTTATGTTTGTGTATTTGTCTCTCGTCTAAAAACTTTCGAACGGTAAACTCTGGAGTCACGACAGGTGCCTCAGCTCATTATGCCTGGCTAATCCAGATGAATGTGAGTATTTCACAAAATAAAGTTTTTTTTTATAAAGAATCAGAATTTAAATGGGCGAAGCCGAATAGTAAAGCTAGTTAGTTGTCTTATACATGGGATAAAACTAAAACTTGAGGAACTTTAATATATGTATAAGTACTAGTAATTCGTATTAATTAGGTGCGAATGCGTATTAACTCTATTCTCCTTCAAAATATTACAGGGAAATTTTATTCTCAGCATACATCAAGAATATATTACTATTTTTTTACTTTTAGGAATCTAACGTGTACTTTGTGAGCCTTTGAGCATTCACGAGTAGTTTCACGATAAAAGAAAAGCGGCGATAAAACAATTTTATTATTTTCATATACCAAGCTACAATAACAATACCATTACAACACCTATAAGTAGACCTTCATATATCTCCTCTTTACATCAGAAGAATAGTTCCCTGTACTAAAATATTATACTACGTTATTTTTCATACTTTCATTCTTTAATGGTGCAACTTATTATATTCATCTTATTGTTAATTCAATATTCAACCCAACGTAGATAGCGAAATCTTCCACCATTATCTTTTCTACCACTTTCTTTCCCTTCAACATCAAATATCCGCCCCTCCCCACGTCTCTTCAGTTAACTCCCCAGGCATTTCTGAATGTCAAAATTATAACGAAATTTCCCCGCTCATTTTTCTCTGGCACGTTACGGGTTGATCCGATTCTCGGTCCGCATCAAGCGCTTATTCATTTATCATGGCGAACCAGTGTCATTGGTTAAGAGGATGATGCATACCGTGGGTGACGAGGACCACGGGAAGCTGAGAGGCTCCCGTACATCCCCCGCTTGTCTTCCCGCCGCGCCGATTTCCTGGCGTCTCCTCTTCCTCCGTTATTCTGGGATCTTAAGGGTGATTTCTTTTCGTTCCTGGCACCGCCAGACTAAATTTCGCGCGTTAAACCCATGGTGTAATCCTGCCCTTAATATTCAAAAACGTGATCGCCCTGCCAAGCGTCTCCGAACGAAGGAGCTGCCTGCCCCCGTGGAGCCGAGCCACGCTCGTCCGAGTGACTTGGAGAACGGGGGAAGCTTTTCATATGCTAATTGGCATTCGTCATTTTCTTATGGCAGAGACTTAAGTGTGCTTAACGTGCTAACTCCTTTCTCGAAGCGTTAGAGCTCGGCCAAGACCGCGAGGCTGGCCGCGCCATCTTCGAAATTGGACGGTCCCAGGATTTGTCCTGCAACGATCGGAGGACAGTAGTGAAGTTTTGACAGACAGCGGAAAAGAAAAATTCTATACATGATATGAGTCTGCGTGTTGTAACGATTTCGAAGTTATTAAGTGTTTATAAATAGGTGTACCTATGTACAAAAATGTAATCGTCGTAATAGCTCATCTACTTGCTGTTTCGTCTTCATTTTCTTTGGATAATGATGCATGTGTAAAATAATTATTCATTTAAGAAACTTGCAGTAAATTAGTGGGCGATTGATGTCGAGTAGAATCAAACAAATTTAAAAATTTCACCCTCTGCGGGCAACATCTTACAGCGGGGAAACATTAAGAAGTGCGAGAGAGTACGAGAGCGAAACTTTTTAGAGCACTGTGCTTTATTTTTTATTATTAAGTTTTGCTTACATCGTCGTGGGTTAGTTTTAAATTTATAATTTTATTTTTTTTATTCGAAAGAGAGCGGATGCCGCGGTCGTCTCATCCCATACTGCATCAATAGTGACCCAATACTTTGCCAGTACTGATTAATAATAATAACGAATTTGAGACATCCTGATTCTCGTTTTTTTCAACTGGCTTATTTTGGGGATCTTCCGTTTCTACTAGAACCTTCTGCTAGAAATGTTCTCGGAAACGGTTTTTTTTACGAGCAGCACAATTTGTAGCCCCACCCATTTTTTTTTAAATAAATGTAGTTATACGACTTAAACAGCTAAAAGATACAGAATAAAAAAAAAATAAAGAACAATTAAAACCGTCTTCAAAAAAAATAAAAATGCTCTAAAATGTAAAAAATACTTTTGTTCCTTATTAGAGCTACGACTCTCAATTTTTTTAAGTCGACGCTAGATTTACATAGTGCAAATAATGAGGCGCCGACATAAAAAAATTGAGAGTCGTAGATTAAGTAAGAAAAATATTTTTTATTTTTTAGTGTATTTTTATTTTTTTGAAGTCGGTTTTATTTTTAAACCAAAAGTTACTGTTGTTAATCGTGTCACTTTTTTGTTTAGATGCATACTGGTTGTCGGTTACTTGGAAATCGATGTAAGTACGTAACAAAAGTATTTTTCCCGTCCTACTCAAGGTACGCATATATGTATTACTGCGACTCCTATTGTAGCACATGCGTACATACACTACCACCAACTTTATCGGAAGATATCTGTGCGGCATATCTGTAATATGATAACGCGTGAGTTCGTCGATTAAAAGTGCCGCGCCTCTGTCTTCATGTTGGTCGAGCTAGTGCCTCTAGGCTCGTTTTCGTGAAACGATAGAAAGTGTTAAATTTAGACAGTGCTAGAAGAATTCGATCTTGTTTATTGCGCCGGCGTGTAATTGAATATCCTTTTTCATGACTGCGTTAATACGAACGCTAGGGTGTTTAGTGGTACACGCGAGCAAGAGATAGTTCAAGTTGAATCGACGTTTCTGAAAACTAAGGTGACAGGATATGGTTAAACAGCTAATTAGCTTCAGTTATGAACAGCTATCTTGAAGCACAGTGACGAGTGAATTAATTCATGGGGACTGTAACATAAGAGGTTTTAGTGATCCTTTAACAAGTAAGTAGGTACATATCTATGTACATATAATCGAAATTCTGAGAAACTTCGGTGGGACGTCATCGTGTGATTCATGATGACACATTAATCATTAGACATGTGTAATACATAGGTACCATTTGTGCGTTTACTATTAGTACAGTGAATTAAATATTGCATTTGGTAGAAATGTATTGAATAGTATGCACAAAGATAGTTGTTTTAAGACATCACATTCAACACCAAAAATTTACAAATATTCGCATTGTGAATAAATTGGATTATACCAATTTTTGCTTATAAAGAATAGTCGGTATTTGATATTTTATTACAAAGAAATGTGAAAACGAGTAATACTTCTGTGGAAATGTCTCCAAGTTTTTAATTTCAATTCTGTGGATTAAAAACGTCCCTTTGAAAGTTACAGAAGTCGACGAATATCAAGCTTATGTCTTTAGAATTTCAACATAATTTTTATTTTTATTTAGACTTTTCTTGTGATTTAAAATATTTATAGCTGCGAAAAGTATAGGATTATTGAGGTTGAGAAGGTTTTCCATTAGGTGTTTCGATCTTATGGTGACCTCTATGACTTTATATGAAAAATATTATAGAATCAAGGAATTACAGTATGTACTTCCTGATGAAATTGCAGATTTTTTTTATGTAATTATTTCATGTATATATTTCAACAGTTATTAGCTGCTTTCTGCAAACATGTTAAAAAAATAGTTCTCTCTGGTTGGAAATGCTGTTACCGATATCGATTTCAATCTGATAAGTGAGGTAGACAGAGACCTTTTAAGATCAATATATTTTTGAGATTATAGCAACCACGTTAAAGAAAATCGTTCTGAAAAGAAACGCGGTTAATATTCTGAGTGAACTTTTAACGTGTGTAGGTACAATATGTATGTCCTACGTATGCACGTGCTGTTCTCTCTCTGGCTCTCTCTCTCTTCGGAATTTTCGTCGTTCCTTGTTGTGTCCGTTACGGACGTAATATTATTATATATGCTATAATACTTTCCTGATGCCGTAAAACCCGCTCGCTTCAAATTTTTCACTTCAGCATTTTAAATCTCTGACACTTTGTCGCATCGTTGAACTCTTTCATAAAATTTTAGTGAGATATTTTCGAAATATGAACCTTTGAGAAACTATAATAAAAAATAATCGATTTTTTACTATCCAAATGGTAATACCCCATTAAAAGATTGATTGCTTTGTTCTAAAGAAATGACCATACACCTCCAAGAAGTGGTGAGATCAGACGTGGAGGGCGGATTGTCAGGGCCAGCCAACCCAATTCCAAGTCAGTCGATAGACTGCGGTTGCGGACAACTACCATGTCCAAAATTAGCGAAATTTGCCACTCGGCGACTGTTCGTCGGGTTGTTGTCCTTGATCGGTTTAAGTCAAACAGCTGCATACACCTATTTTTACATAGCAGCACCCACGATCGGAAGAAAGTTTCAGTTCGATTCTTATATAATGGGTATGTATTCAAATTATGTATTCATAATTAGTCACTTAATTATATTTAAATGAGGAAGGTACAATTTATTTAAATAATCGCATAAATGCAAATGTTGCCTGAATAAATAGTGACTCATTTTACTTGTGAGCATCGTGTATAGGTACATAGGTATAGCATCGTTTATATACCAAACTAATATACTAAATAGATATAATACATTAGCAAGTAATATAAAAATATTTTATCCATGTTGTTTCTTGTTTGAATACAAACAAAAACACAAACATTAGTAAAATTCTAGTGAAATGTTAACACATGTTTGACAGCCATCTGGACTTGTAACATTCAATAACCGTTTCTTACAGGTTTTTGTGCGCTCAAAATGAATCCGCAAACCGTTTGTCAGCATCACCTTCAGTTTTCCAGAAAATCGATTTTGAAAAAAAAACGCCGACAGTGGTAATCACACGCGTTAAGCGATTGTGTTACGCTGAGCGGCAGTGGATCACGCGCCGCCGTTGACTACCACTGTCGCCGCCGCATGTTTTGCCAAACTACTTCGCTTGTGTATTGAAAACAAACCGTGACTTATCACTTCTGTCGATGCTTTCCGAAGGAAAAATGTCTGCTGCATCGCATGGAGTAGCCAGTTTCCCCTAGATCCTTAGTTTTGGACATAAATTTCATATCTGCAAAAATGGGTGCATTTCGGGTATTCTTTTCCCTTTGATCGTTGTTTAAACATATTTAAATGTTCATAATGCACCAATAACTTATATCGTTGTATTCGTGAGTGTTCGTAGAATAATTAATCGCAACAAGCAACCGAATAACTATTACTGATTCGATACAAAAAATGTTCAAAGTTGAAAATTTGGATTTTTTTTCAAAATAGAATTTCTCAAAACACTGAGGCTGATGGCGACAAACGGTTTGTGGATTCGTGTTCAGCACATGAAAACCTATAAGAAACGGTTTTGAATGTTAGAAGTCCGAAAAAGTCCAATTTTGTCGAACTGTGTAATATGTAAACAGGGTTTATGGCGCTAAAATCACCCATTTATTGAACTAGGTTTGGCCAGAAAGTCTCTCGTTTTTTCTCAATGTAGCATTTATATTATGATATGCCAATAAACTTATAAATTGTCACGAAGATGCGTGACATCTAACGGAATGAAAATGACCGTTTCTTAAACGACTGCTGGGTGACAGGGAACGAAAAGTGGGTTATTTACAACAACGTTGTACGTAAAAGGTCTTGGACCACGCGAGATAATTCACCTGTTCCGTTGTCGGCAAACAACTAACACGTGGCAATTCTTCTGGTTAGTACTTAAGCTATCTCGAGGTTCTAGCATTCTTTTGGTCTCAACAACGTATTCGAATTGAATTTCCCGCTGTGCTGCGCGCGCCTCCTGTTATACTGGGAGATTGGCGGGCTGGCGCATGCGCAGTAAGTCGCGAGTTGTTATTTTGTATTTTACTCACTTATTATATTATATTTTGTTTTACGCTTTTGCTAACACTTATAATTAATTATTCCTAACGTCTTTATAATATTTATTTCTTTAATATTTGCTTAAATCATAAATTATATATAAAAGTATGTACAATATGTCTACGCGGTAATACAGGATGGTTCCACTTTATCAACGATCGGTTTCACCGGGTGCCAGTCCCCGCTGGACATTACACACGATTGATTGCACCAAAACCTCTGCATCCAAAAAAGTGATGTTGTACATATGGTGGTACAATAAACTCCTACCAAGAAACAAAGCAATTAATTCAAACAAATGCTACTTTTAATTAACCAAACTGATGGCTGCAATCAAAGAAAAACGCTCGGAATTAAATTGGCGAACAGCGAACAACGTCAGATCGCATGTTGCATTTAATGAGTCATCAAATGTTTTTGCAATTTGAAGGAGATATTCTACCCCCTCCCCCCGCCCCAACCATATTCACCTTACACTTTCAGATTTTCATTTATTTCACATTTTGCAGAATTTCCTTTAATGGGAATAAAACTGAAAATCTTGAGACTTGCAAAAATCACTTGGAGAAGTTTCTCGCTGAAGAAAGTGGAAACTTTTTCAAGGTGGAAATAATGAAACTGCCTGAAAGACGGTATAAAGTTGTCAAACAAAAGGGGCAATCCATAGTTTAATAAAATTTAATTGAAGAGCGCGAAACTTGTTTTTACGTTTTCTTTAAAAAAACGAGAAGATTTTTCGGCCAACCCAACTAACATAAAAGGATTATTTAATATTCAACACTATAATATAGCGACCATCGTGACGTTATGAAGAAACAAAGAGCAATTATTTTGTTTCTTGCAGACATAGGCATGGCATGTTACTCTTAAATATTCCCCAAAAATAAATTCTATTTAATTTTCAAATTCTTCAGATTATTCATTAACATACCTGACTACTTTTAAGCCATACAAATTGAAACGAATAATTATATCGGGGAGATCACAATTTGTTTCCCACCATTTTCTGCATTATCCAAAAATGCTGGTTAACCTTATGAGATGCTTCAGTAATAGAGGATATTGTAAGTCCGGGAGAGTTCGACCACTTTTTGGAAAAGAAATTAGTAGCATCGTTGTTTTTCACATTTTTGTCGTTTTATGCACATTAAAGCAAAGCCCAAACAATTTAGGGTATATATAAATTATAGTGTGCGATAATTTCAAATACTTCTTTTCATTTTCAATCAAAAACTTTGGCACTGCAACTGGTCGGCCTCACCCGCATGTCGGGGTTATAACAATACATACGTATTGTTGGTGTTAATAGATCATAAAGTAATTTTTGTGAAATTAGTTCTGCGAATTATTACCTACATTAAAAATTATCGTAATACAAATATGCATATCTATTTACATTAATTCTGTAATTTATAATTCTGTTTCAAATCGAGTGTAAATTAGTGGTTAAAGGCTGGCATTAATATTTTTTTACTGTTTCACGTCTAATTAACAATTAAATTTTACAGAATGGGTCCTAGTGGCATCAGATTTGGCATCGGCCGTTCTTGGTGTAGTAATTGCGTATTGGGGTGATAAGATTCATAGAGTTGCATGGATAGGATCTATAGTACTGTTTCAAGCTTTTTCATATTTTATCTTGATAATTCCCCATTTGACACATCCAACCAATCTCATCGACGACCCTGATAATTCTACCCACATGTCATTATATGCAGGTAAGCAAGACTTCAATTCCGTTTAATATACAGAAATCTAATCATTCTTCGTAACGATGTTTATTTGATCATAAAAAACCTGCAAAGCTGTTGATTAACTGTTTGCAATATTAATGAACATTATTGTGTTTATTTCTTTTTTATATTCTTTAAAAAACATGTTTTAAAATTCTAATTTGTTTTTATATCACATTATTTTACAATTACAATGTGTCTTTCGATACAAGTGGAACAATTAACAAATAATCGAACATTTTTATTTCAGACGATAATAGGGAATTATGCATGCCAGCTATGTCTAGAATCGTTGCAAACGAGGAGGAAACATGCTATTTCACGCTCGGTGTTATTGTCGTCATGCAAATTGCAACTGGTGTGGCTAATATTGCATATTATGCATTGGGTATTTCTTACTTAGACGACAATACGAAAAAGGAGCACGTCGCTGCTTTCATCGGTGTCATCCTCTCAGTGAAAATCATTGGTGTTCTTTTGGGATATATTCTGGTGTGGAGTTGTCTTAGGTGAATAACTATATCAAAAGTACAATAATCCAAGTATTACAGATGTAGGCATTCTTGATAACATTACAGGAATTGTTGATGGAACCATATTTATTACCCACTACTTACTTAGTTTATAATAGTTCCAATAAATAATTTATTACTTTTAGAATTTAACAATCCTCTCATAAATAGAAAACAATTAACAAACATTGATTGATTTTATAGTAAATTCTAAGTACATTAAACCATCTTAAGAATTCGCCTTTTCGTGGCAACGGTGCGCGCTAACGACCGACGAAATACAGCGCTGCACGATTCGGCAGAGCTGGGCGATCGGCTCGCCGGCAAGCAGAGTTGCTGAGAAATAGGTTGTCGAGGAGTCTCCGGGTGGAGGGGGAACCAACCTGGGCGTCGATTGGTTTGGAGCCAGCACCTATCTTGGCGTTGATTGGTTTGACGTCACGGCGTCATCACGCGCATGCGTGGCGTGTTCCCCCTCCACTACGAATAGTCTACGGCAACCTATTTGCCGACAAGACACATTGATGAACGAGACAGACCACACTTATAATAGAGATCACTTATTTTACCATAACAGTTTCGTTTTGTTGATACCATTCGAGAAATATTTAAACACAGCTCGATCGCAATAATCCAAACGATCGAGGGTCCATACAGTGTCAGCTTAGCAACGGTCAACAATAAAAAAACAGTTAAGAATTATTTGTTGCATATAAAAACTCAAATTTCACAAAAAGTGGGCGTACAACATTTGTACACTAACATAAATTATCGATATGTAGATTCAGAAAAAGAAACAATAAACTTGCAAAACATTTAAATGTAATATTAAATATATTGTAAGTGACCATACATAATCTATAATTTATTCTCTAAAAATTCTTTTCGGTGCAGGATAGATGCTGTAACTTTGAGTCTGATAGAATCCTATACAAATCAAATTGGTGCCTGGTGGTTAGGACTGCCAATTCTCGCACTATTACTCATAGTTCCTGGATTACTGTTGTCATGGTTCCCAAGAATGTTGCCATCTGAAGTAAGTCTTATATTTTTCAATTTAAACATGATCTACATATAATAATATAGATAAACACTACCGCGCAGAATTGTTTGTTCGACATATATTTTTCTGTTACGAAGAGTATGATATATTTTCAAATGTCCTTTGGCCCAAATTGAATAGAGGAGACTTAGGACAATCATAACATGGGACGAATGTACGGGAAAACTGATATAAAACAAATGTCAATCCTTGCAATTTTATAGCTACATATTAGAAGCTCCCCCCCCCCCCAACACACACACACAAGTCGTGTAAAGGGCTCTCGAATTTGCGACTTTTTTCCGAAAAGAAAATGAAAAATTAATTTAGAGTAAGTTATGCTTTGCTGATAGTCAAAACATAGATATTAATGTAAATAAAGATAAATTCTAAATAGAACAAAGAATTTGATCCTTAAAATCTATTTTTATATAAATGGAAATATTTTTCTACCTGTGAGCAAATATATTTATATGCGCTAGTGTTTTAGAAATTAGACACTTATAACTGAAGCAGTCGTTAAATTAATCATTTGTAATTATATTAGGTAGTTGAGCAGGCTGCAGCTTCGTTACTGACTATTTCTGGCAGATATAATCGAGTGCCACGCAGACTGGTCAGTAAAAAAGTCGGTAGTCCAAATTTCTGGCCATCATTGGGCAGATTATTTATTAATAAAATCTTATTATGCACCGTTGTGGCATGTACGATCTACATTACGGCGCTTGTTAATTTTATGGGTTACGAGAACCTTATAATACAGTCAAAATTTTATATACCGAAGCCAACGGGAACGTTACTCGGTTTCAGTGACCCAATGCTCTCAAGGCTGGTATCAAGTAAGACAAACTATTTTCTGATGCAGTGCGTCAATACAAAACAAAAATACCGCAAACTTACTCGGCATAATTTAATTAAAATCTCGGTTTAATTTCAGACATACTAAAACCTATCCTAATCGGTTTAATAGTAATTGTTTCGGGCCTTGTAATAGCCAAGGCGAAACCCAGCGGTAGAAGCATTGTGGGGTTTGGTGTCATCGCAATACTTTTATCAGCTGGTATCATTTTTTCATTGACTGCTCTATCTTGCGAAAAGAAGCCCATCGTTGGTGTTGAAACTAAAGGATCGTAAGTACATCGATGCTCAGTAACTTCCAAAGTATTATGGAATATTTCTGTCAGTTATGTAAATCAAATACCATAAAGTCAATCGCACTGGTCTACGTACACCCTATAAATATGAAACATTATAAAAAATACGGTAGTTTTGGTCATTTTTATGAGTATCGTCTGATAAACGTGAGTGTATGCAGACTTCAGTGATTGACTATATGTACTTACACACATATTATAATATGTAGGGTGTTCGCTAAGATGTGAGAGAAAATTTAGGGAGTGATACTAAACGTTAAAATAAGATGAAAATCAGGAATAACGAAATTGCGGTTGAGGCTTCGTTTTATAATTACAGTAAAGTCTCGTTAGCCGCTCGCTGGTCGGGACCGGCGTTGAGCCCGTATCGTGAACGGAGCCCTAATTCCGAATGTGAGTTTCTCGCTTCTTTCTGGCCGAAGGTGGGAGCGAGATGGACCGCTTTGCGTGGGGACACTAGTTGCGCACGCAAAGGACGGAGTGTCAGGCGTCTGAAAGAAGGAGCGAGACAAAATATGAACGCGTGGTCTGTCTCGTACTGTCCTCGCTCCCTTTCAGTGCCTTCACTCACTCTCGTTCCATCTCGCTCTCGCCTTCGCCGGACAAGAGTGAGACAGAAGTGGTGGGGATAGCGAAAAGTCCGTATCGTATACACCAAACCGAGCCCGTAACGAGACTTTACTGTATAAGCGTTTAAACCAATAACCAGGCGCAGCACCGACGAGCCGTGACACAAATACTTGTAACGGGTATTTCGCGCTGTTGATCTCTTTTAGCGCAGCAGAGGGTGACTGGGCCCATAACCTGTTGTAATTATAACCGTTTATTAAATGTAGGTTTAATATAAGAAGAATATAACGTTGGACAGTATGTACATAAGAGACGCACACCACGATGGTCGAGTACGCAAAGTGCGCCAAACTCAAATGTCGAATATCCAACAACCTTAACCGCAATCTCGTTATTCTGAATTTTCGTCTTATTTTAACGGCCAGTATCACCCCTTAAATTTTCTCTCTCATGTAGCCGAACAACGTGTATAATTATATCTATAATTATGGGTAGTAATCTTCATTAAATATGTATATCTATTCCAGTATTTATTTCCCCCTGTATTGCAACAAGGACTGCGGTTGTTCAAACGACGCTGATTTCCGCCCTGTCTGCGATAGCAAAGCCATGTTCACATTTTATAGTCCCTGCCATGCTGGATGTACATCGTCTGAAATTAAGAACGGTATAACGACGTACAGTGGATGCAGTTGCGTAAAAGAAGTGGGGGGTCTAGGAAATACGGAAGCACAAGATGGACCGTGTAACTCGAACGATTGCCAAGTCGGTTGGCTGATATTTCAAGTGAGTATTTTATTACCTTCACTAGCGAAGAGTTTTGCTATTGCACCAATTCTCCAGCCTGACCGCGTCTCCCGGAATTACCCTAACGCGGTACGAATTAATCGCATTATAGGAGGGTTGATTGTAGTGCACTACTCTATCAAATATTACGATATAAATTACATATTCCATTAAAAAAATACGATTAACTTCCAAATTTTTCAATCACTCACAAGGAAACTTATTGCCATCATATTGTGTATACATATGCCCCGTGAAAACATCAGACCCTGTAGTTAGTTATTACTTTTTTCTAATGTTTAGAATAGAAGAAAAATTTTAGGTATAAGTATAATTAAACACCCACACTGACAATACAATACATATTTTTCATATTTTTCAAAATTGTATATTAATCATATATTTTCAAACATGTATATTTTTCTTTCCTTAGTTGGGAACTTTGTTGGCGTACGCGTTAGCTGCCTCAACTTTAGTGGGTGACTTTTTGGTAGTGTTAAGATCGGTCTACATACAAGACAAAGCTATCAGCCTAGGTTTTTGGATGATGTTGTCAGCAATTATTGTGAATATTCCTGGGAAAATTCTTTACGACTACATTGCAAATCTGACTTGCGAATATTGGGGAACTCAAAAATCGACCTGTCGTTTGTACAACAGTTTACAACTTGGCAACTATCTCTACTACTTGACAGGTTCTCTTCTGAGCCTTAGTGTCATATTGAAAGTCGTTCTGTACTGGTTCTGTAAAGATCTACAGCTATACGCTCCACCAGAGGAGGAAGATACGTCTGCTGCCGAAATGCAAAAACTGATGCAAAAATCAGCTCCAGAGACCGAAAACCAATCCAATATACCCGACACGGGAAATAATAGTAAGTAATTACATCGATTACTTTAATAAAATATCTTGTAATAAGCACGTTTGTAACACATAATCACATTTAGTTAGTCAAATTATCAGTAAAATAATAATACCTATATTGAAAAATGTGATTTTAATTTAATTCTATTAAGATAGTAATAGCATATGTGTACACTATTTAAAAAACACGGGTTAAAAAAGGTTCAATCCTTGTAAGGTAAGTAGCACTTACTAAACTCAAATTTAGTAAAAATGATCTAATTAACATGGGTCAAAAATTCAACCCCGTCAAAATCAGAAGCTATTTTTAATTTTGATAACATAAATGATTTGTTTGTCTCTATCTATCGCACGCCACAGGAAAACGTTTAGGTTCGCAACAAATGTTTTACACTCCTCCTTTCGACTTTATATAAGTTTCTCGTGTGTACCACAGAATAGTGAACTCTTTCAAAAATCCCTGGGCCTGTCTTTGGCAGTCATTTGGTTCTTACTGAATCGAATCATGCAGTACTGTCTAATAATTAGTAATAACAGTTGAAAATTCTAACGCAATGATAATTATTCATTAAAACTATAATAGTTTCATAAATTTTCCCTAATAAAGTCATATTAAACTGTCAGAATAAAACAACCATAAAGTAAATTAATATTTCTGATTCCTGTATCATCTCGCCTTTTCAGACAATATGTCAGTCCAAGTGGAAGTTACCACCGAAAATGTGCCACAGTTAGTGCCAGAGACAGCAAATGAAGGCCCAAGAGAACAAGAAGAAGAGCATAAACAAACAGAGAGCGCGCCCCTGAAGTATGGCCCCCTGGGCCCTGGCGATCGCCGAACAAATTCAAAATCTTCACTTACTCAACCATCGGAAACACGAAAATCCGAAATACGGGGCCTAGACTCCGAAGACGAGCTGAGTTCCAGCGACGAAGACGGTAAAAAGGACTCGAGTCCAAAAGTGGCTTACAGCCCACTGGGCATCGATTCTGACGTGGAAAGCGATTTAAGCAGTGCAGGGCCTAGATCACGAAAGCGTGTTGTTAGTAGGGACTACGATCGTACATACCCTACCGATGAAAGTCCCTCCGCGATGGGTTCACTCTTCAGACGCGAATTCCCGAATCCTGATGACTACGAGGATCCAAGGCTCAGCAGAAGAAAGAAGCATGGGGATCAGAATGGTGATATAGATGGTTCTTCAAAAACCAGCAGCTTTGAGTTTTCGAGGAAGAGATACGAGGATGAGACACAGAAGAAAGGCGACTTCAATGAAGTTGGTATACCTATAGTAGATCCTCAAGCTTCGAATTTCACCCACCCTGACATACATTCCCCGAAGGACGTACAATCGTTGATCAATCAGTACGAGTTGAACGCTGAACAACAGCCTGACAGTGACCAACAGTCTGTTAGGTCAGGTGAGAGTGTCAAAGTTGTGTCAGGTATTCCATTGGTAGCCATGGCGCCAAAGAGGCCGTCCTCAAAAGGCCAATATTTATCAGGGTTCAACAACAGTCTGGTGGATATTAAAGTACCTGAGGATCGATCAGAATCCCGTAATAGTCAGAGCCCGCAAAGTTCTGGCAAAGGAAGCAGGGGAACATTGCATACTGACTTCTAACGAAGTAGAAAATTGTTGCATTCACCATTTTTATACATATAGATTATACATTTCTATACTGCCAATGTAGTTCAAAGTTTTGTATGAAAGTTCATAAAGATGTTATATTTATTTAAATGTTTTTAATTGTCATTTTCATCTGTTTAATGTTAGTCACTCTATAGGGCATTTTATTGCTTATAAACCAGTATAATTTTAGTTTAGATATGTAAGAATAAAACGATATGAGGTGGACTTAATGTTTGTGTAACTGTAACAGCTCCTTCATTTTCTTGCCCATATGCTACGTCAGGCCTGCACAGGGAGCCTTTTTCAGCGCCTGGCGGCAGGCAACCAGTCGTACGCCGTCACTATGGGTAGAATCGGTGAGGAGAATTGCAGTAGTGTAGGTTGGGGGTCGTAGTGACCCCATCGAATTATATTGCGGGACCTGCTCTGCACTAGGGCCCCACAAGGAACCCAGCCATATATACTTACGCTACGCACCTACGAGCCCCAACCTACACTACTGCAGTTCTCCTCACCGATTCTACTCTTAGTAACGACGTACGGCTGGTTGCCTGCCGCCAGGCGCTGAAAAAGGCTCCCTGTGCAGGCCTGTGCTACGTCAAAATTAATATTCTTTGACTAAAGCTAAAAGCACCCTGCGCTCTCTACTGGCATCTAAAAGACCGTGAACTTTCATCATCAGTTCATAGATGGCGGAAGTATCGGCGCATGGTTGTAGCGAAATGCGTGCGCGAGGCGCTGTTGCCGATTTACCTGTACGTGCGAGCGCGGGTTGCAAGATGGACTGATGACCCTGTACTACCGTGGTCACAAGTAACGAAAGTTACACCCCTTATGTTTGTAAAGAAAACCGCGATACACGCATAGGGACAATCTTTTTATATCTATTTAGGTATTCGTATTGTGAAATTCAGATATATTACATTTTAATTGCGTAAAATTTTATTTGTTTACCTGTTAACAGTGCCATTTTCTCTACGTAAACCTTAGAGCATATAAACATGGAGGAAGTATGCAATTGGCAATAATGCAGACGGCGGTAGAAAGAGAAAGGTATATTTTGGATACACTCTGCTTCTCTCTCTTTCTAATGTAAAAAAAATCAGTGTCGCCACTGGCGCTAGAAAGAACGAGGGAGTGCCCAGACTATATTTTTTTTTCTTCTACCATCCTCTACATTTTCGCCCAAAGGCATGCTTTCTTCTTTTTTTTTATGCTCTAAAACTTTATCAATTATACGTGAATTTTTCTCAAGAATTATGAAACTAAATACTTAAACTGAAAAGTGCAGTACACTTCAATAACGTTTTAACTTACTATGAAATAAGGAAGCAAATCACACCCTTGAATGGGGAGTAGAGTAGTTTAAAATGCATATCCACTGGGATAAACAGGCACTCTTAAAATAATAATTGCAACAATTGTTCACTTGGTACAATTTAAATAGTTTAATTTATTGCTCTTACCGCATTCTTGTTATTACTTTTAATGTTATTTCTAATATACAATAGTTACTAAATAATTACATGTTCATGTTCTTCACTTAGCTTTGACATGTTTAAAAATTAGACGCAATTTAGTGTATAAAAAATAAAGGTTTACTTATGAATTTTTTTATAACACTTTTATTAAGCTCCTCTCCCTTTAACAATCTAAATAAATTTCCCGTGGCTTAAGTCATTTGGTACATTACGTGAACTATTCCGCTTCGAATGAAAGGTAATGGAAAACCGGTTCATTCATGAAGATTTGCATTTTAATGTTACTTGAGAATGCTGAAACGTTTCGATAATCCACAATCTGCAGGGGCAGAGCACACTACGCCATATCACTAAATAAACAATAAAAATACTTTCTTTCTCTAATAAGTATAAACTCTTTTCTTCATATTACAGTTTGTACATAAAACAGGGGTTTCTCGTTTCACTCGAATTCCCCAAATAATTGCAAATTCTTTTTCACTTATTTTTACATAGCTTGCATTTTGATGGAAGAGTTTCAGGCTTCTCGTACGCGACAAAATTATCATTCGCGGTGATACTATATGATGATATGTTTGTGTAATACCTACGGGGGAGAGTAAAAAATTAACTTCTGTTCTGTTTCTTTTTCTTTGGATGCTGGGCCTCACGAATGAACTAGCCAACGGTAAGTTCTATCTGAGGTACCTCCAGGCTTTATAATATCTAAGATGTTTAAGGTACTTGTAAAGTCTTTATTCGGCGGTTCTCTCTTTTTCTACCATTTCCCATCCCTTTTCCATTTGTCTCTTCACCAACGATTTTGCTGTGTCGAGCCTTTACTCCACATTTCTGGTATGAAGCGATCTGGCTGCGATCGCTAATGACTCACTTTCAAAGTGTTTCCCCGGGTTCCTCGGCTATGTCTTTCAACTCGATCTCCTCGTCGAAGATCTTTACATCTTTCACGAAATACCAGACACCCACGTCAAATAACGTGCCGATCGATACGAAGCCTGAGAAGAGAGAGAGAGATTTGGAGAATTAATAAAATCAGCTGACAGTAGGAAAGAGAAAATTACAATTGGTATTTAGAGGGAAAATTTTATCTGTTGTGAGATGTGCATAGTTTTTCAGCGAATTGAACGTCAACTTACTAGCTGCAGTAAAGTTTAGCAGGTATCTCAGGGTCTCGCCATTGTAGAGCCAACAGTTTCCCGTACCTGAACACGTCTTTCCCCACACCAGACACGTTTTGTCTAGAAATATGAAAAATAATTTATTCCGCAAAAAAAACATAACGTCTCCTGAAAAAAAGCAATAAAGAATATGGAATAAAGCTTTTTCACTGGAGCAGGGCGTTTTGAAAAAATCTATTTTCTACGAGAAACTATTGTGTATCTAAACATTTGATTATGAGTAAACCTAGGTGTAATGACAAGTGCAGTTTCTATTGCATATACTATGTATTCCTAGAATAGAAAAATATAATTTTTTGTACTGTATAAATGACATATTTTGAAACATTACTATAAATTAGTCCACGATTTTGATATTCTAATATACACGATTACTCTATCAATTTTGTTAAGTACAAGGAATTTCTTAATAACATTTTTTATAAAGTATCGTGGAGAACATTTTCGCCTCATACCCAGAATTTTTTTTAAATCTCCTAATAATGCATGAGATTGTACATTTTTATGAAGTTTTTGTAAATCTGAGTCACTTTTACTCAAAACAGTCTTTAAATGAATATACAATTCAAGCAATGCAGCGAAATATATGAAGTTACTATTGATCCATTCAATGAAAGTGTGAGGAACAGAAGGAAAGAAGTTATCTAATCGTAAGATACCCCGCTCTGCAATCGAATATCATTGTGACTACGTATATCTGTCTGTCGCTTTTCGTACATGTTTTATTTTAAAAACTAATTGATTCCAATTGATTCCGTTAATAAGGCTGAATAGCCTGGAATGACGATAATCATAGAAAATGACCTCGAAGAGAACTACAATCGTAGGCGTTCAAAAATACATGATTCCATTTAAAAAAATTAATTTGATACACAGTATGCATATATTAAGTATACACACAGAGAGCAAGAATTCACCAGGAAATATCAGTTATACCATAATGATATGTAGCATTAAAAAACGTATGATTAAAGTTATATCCACAAATATGAAAAAATATAAAATAAAACTTTATGTGAACCACCGCTTTATATGTTATTTCTATGTGCCCTTAGTTAATAATTTTAACACTCATAATTAAGTGGTTCTTTTTATGTACTCTATCGCTCATAAGTATTTGATCATCTACCTGTTTCTACAATAAACAATGCTTGCGTAAATGAACAAATATTTATGAGCAAAGGGCACTAATGCATGTAAACGAATATTCCTTTCTTTGATAAAAATGTTTACCTAAAATAAAACCAAACAGAATAGGTGAGGGTATAAACGCGAATAAGCTCATGATAGTTAATCCAAAACCCATTGCGACCGTCTTGTCCTTCTCGTCGACGCATCTTACAGAGACCAAGAAGTTGGACGCTCTTCCAGTGGCGCCACTGAACTTGAGGAGGCAAACCACAGCCAAAAAGACGTAAAACTTGTGCATACAATCCACAGGACAAGCCCCGGGCGTTGCGGTACCCAAAATTGCTGACGTATCAGGTTCCGTGGTCTGAAACGGAATTTCCGTTGTATACGTCAACGTGCTGTTTGTGAACAAATATGCCGAGGAACGTGTAAACTTCGGCTTGACACAACTGCACTCCGTGTACACCTTGCTGCCATTAGTCTGGACCTGCAAGCGAAAGAATGATATCGATGTATTGGAATTCAATGATAACGCGTTCACTACATCAATACTTTTTTTATTATCTGTTACTTTTCTGACGAAGCAATTTAATATGTTTCCTCAAGTTTGATACTTTCTGCTGCTTAGGTTTGACCCAAACAGATTGATTTAAAGGAAATTTTGTTTAGTACATTAAATGTTATCGTACTTTGAACAGGATGATTGATGCTTCGAAAAGTATTATTGAAAAAAAACTTTCTTTTGTGTAAAGTTCAAAAGGTTAATTTCTTAATCAATAATATGAGTTTACTTTTCTAATTTCTTCGAAATATTATAATTATAGGCACAAGTTAGTCAACGTTGTGTTCATGTTCTTTTTTATTAGAAATATGCGTATGTTAATATTAAATTGTTGCATATGAAATGTCTTTTCTCTAATCAAGTATCAAGTTTGATTTCCCGTTACTTCCCCCGTAATTTTGAAGTTTTCCATCCAAACAGATCTTATTTAATTTTTTTTCAACTTTTAACAATCTACTAGCTTCATCCTTTTCGTTTTGATAAGGAACAGGAATCCTTTAGACCTTTTTAAACATCATTTTTAAATATCATTGCTTTCGATATTTTTGGACCTTTCAGTGACATAACTACCTATCTTTAATTCCCAATTACCAGGATCATAGTTAAACTCGTGACCACTACTTCTGTAGCATCATTATCTATCTCAAACTCATAAAGTGGAAAAATTGATGATGAAAGTACAGTTGCAACACCGATTACGAAACACTATATAGCCTATACGCCTCTATTTAAAGTTTCAATACGAAGCATCAAAAGAATCAACTCACTCTGGCATAGTGAAAGAGTGAAATGTTTAATAAAGACGTCAAAGCAAATTGATGAAGTGATATCGAACCTTCAAGTTACGGCATCCGGCATGACAAGCTGAAATGAAGGTTTGACCGTGTTCCGAGCAGACAGGATTATAAGTAACGTAGTCACAGTGGCATTGCTCGTTGCACGGGAGCAGCGTCTTCAAAGCGCCATCCGGCTGTACCGCGATCTGATTATCATTGGCGGAGCAGCCAAGGAAAGCGTAAGAAATCATTCCCATCACTGATATAGCTCCCACCATTACGTTCCACGCAGCCAAGTATCGAGCCCTAGGTTTGTACTTAGAGATGATCAAACCAGAAAGAAGAATCCCAAAGGCGCTGAACACCAAGCCGACTGTTCCAGTAATTAACGATGAGACTGACGCTGATTGCTTGTACTGGGTTTCAATATATTTTGGCATGAATATCCAATACGGCATGTACCCCATGAAATAGAAGACAGTGGCCAGGTTGTTGCACATTAAAGTCGTGTTTGTCAGCAGACGTTTGAACGTCCTCATCATGTCTGAAATCGAGGCAGGCAGTTCTGGCTCCTGGTCTCCTTTTACGTTGGTAGCCGATTTGTTTCGCTCCAGAGCCAACACTTTACGGGCTGCTGCTCTTGGTAGAGTTTTCGGGAAAAGCGCGATCACGCTCGCGAAAAAGAAGAGAAGAAACGCCAGAATGATCCATCCAAGCCACCAGGCGCCCAACCATCTGTTCACGTTAAAACGGATTTGTCAGTTCGTTTGAGTGATTGGTTGTAAGGTAAGGTGTACTAAACACTAACGGTAGGTTAATTGAAGATTATAGTTATAAGATAAGGCAATTCGTAGTCACATTCAGATGTTTCAACGTTTACTGTTTCATTATTATCATGGTGACAGTACCTATACACTGGTAATGTCAGAATTCCCACCCTTTGAAGAATATTAATTCTAAAATTCAGGATGCTCGAGGTTTACTTAATCTTGTATAATCTATCGATTTCTTTCAGGTAATATACGATAACCTATGTTTTATACAAAGTGTTCGACAACAAAATTATAGCAGAAAATGAAATGGGTGATTTTACGTGGCAAAATAGGACGCCGATCAAGAGTAACGATATTGTGGTAGGGGCTTCATTTTCTAATTATTCGTGTTTAAAATTTCGAGTCAACTGCGCCTGAAAAGTGTCAATTTAGCGATCAACAGCTCGCGTTGAAGAAGAGAGAATCGCGTACTGTCGTCGTCAAAAAGAAAGACGTATGGGTGGCAGCTTACGTCGTAGGAGCAGTGATAAACACGTCTTCGTTTTTTAAACCTAGATACATATGTGCAATGCACATAGTGCATGTTCAACTCTGGCTGGACGAATTTTGACGTACGATAGGTTGTCAGGTCTATGCTGAAACCATCGTACAAACCGCTAGGACTCTCTCCAAGTTATCGTAGGACAAATCGTTCGAAAACTTGTAACGTCTATGGGGCCTTATAAATTGTAAGTCACACAAAAATGATAGTTTATATTTGAAAGATTATTAAATGACTTGTAAATGAATTAATTAAATGATATTTAATATACCTAGGATCCTGTGTCGTAATCGTAGGTGTCAAGCTTGGACTAATATAGAACTTGAGGGCGAACGAAGCTAGGCCGTAACCAATGGCTGGTCCCAGCATTCTCAGGAAATACGAGAAGCTGATCAATGCTGGTGTCTTCGACTTCTGTATGTTGTCGTCCATGTAAGACACTCCTAGAGTGTAATATAGCGATCCACCAACCCCTGACACCAGTTGCGCTATAAACAGCAGCACTTGAGGCGCGAAATTTCCATCTGCATCGTCGCATTCGTTTTCACGTATCTCCTTCCCCAGACACAGGAACTTCCGATGTTTGTCAGGTATTTGACTCGTATTCGTGCTTTGAGGCTTCGCTCCATATTCCTTCGTGAGCAAGAGAGCGTCTTCTCCGGGACCGTACAAGAAATGCGGCAACATCGTTAGACAGCAAAAGAGGACAACCTGTGCAACAAAACAAAGGTACTGTTTAGAACTCTCAAATTTAAGCATTTTCGAAAACTAGCCAAGCTTAAGGTGTATTGTTAGAACATAGGGTTCCCTGTCACCAGTGTACATAAAAAAGTAAGATCAATAATCCTTACTAATATAGAAAAGTGAAACGTTGTCTGTTTGTTTGTCCTTCTTTCACGGTTAAACGGCTGAACGGATTTTAATTAAATTTTGAATATATATTAAATACGTCCTAGATTAGATTATAGGCTATTTAGAAATATGCTATCTAAAATAATAAATAATAATAATTCCCGGGTGAAACAGGGTAACAGGTAAGCTAGTATAGAATAAAATTCTGTCATAATTCACTCAGTTTTCTAGAAAAATTAATTTTCGGCCACGTACGCACGCATCGAAGTACACTTTTAGGTGGCCTAGGGGCACCTTGGACTGTTAAGGTAAAGCCCAGTCCACCCTTGAATGCGTATACGTTGAATAAGGTCCAACGCATGCGAATAACGCATATGCCTTTTTGCACGTGTTTCTCTGCGCTTGTACCACGAACAAACAACGACGTAACAATTCACCAGCAGCTTAAGAAATTGTGTCACATCACTAGGTGACTATACCAATCCTGATCATCGACGGACGCGCATAGTGCACAGTTGGTTCCAAGTATACGACATAACCCAAGCGCAGCAGTATATACCAGATTTCATGTAAATCGGACTATTTTTAACGAAGATAATCTTTAATTATGCAAATCAATTTTTCATATAGTTTCCTTCATTATGGCCCGAATTACGTCGTTCTTGGTGGTATTTTCATCGGAGAAACATAAGGTATCGATTGGCGTCGTTTTTGCCGAGATCTGATGAGAAATGCGGAACTTGAAGATTTCTCACTTCTTAATGGTATTCCAATCCCTTCGAGGATCGTAAGCGATAAACACTAGGTGAGTCACCACGAGGTGCCAGGCGGCTTCCCTTTGAGGCACATCGCAAGAGAATCACCCTGTATTTCGGTGCACACGTAGGCACTTGGTTAATATTCAAAGTGAATCTTCTCAAGAATGAAGCGCGATAGATATTACATCCCGAGAATATGTTGCTACAAGGACGCGGGAAAATTTAAAGCAGTTTAAAAAATAATACCACGTCCCAGTTTTACCCAGGTACTGGGTGTTGTGCGACTTTTCCCCTATGTAGATTTATATGTGAAAAAAAATGTTTGATTTAACCCCTCGCCCTACTTTAACGAGTCCCACTCGTGGTGAGAATTTCGGACCAAACACGATCATCACGAGTCAGTTTCATGGAATTAAATTAAAACATGAACACGAATTACTGTTTATAAAGTTTCGATCAAAGTGTATTTGATGTCCACAACAATTCATTTCGGGCCATCACTTCGGCCACTTGGCGAAAGCCACCCCTAACCGATTTGGGCCGGATTTTCTCCTGTTAGGATAACTAATTATAGAAATAATAGAAAAACACTAAAAATGTGTATAATTACTTATGTATTACCTCCTTAAGTTACAGTGGCAGCTCAACTTTTGGGGGTAATCCAGTAGAAACACACGAAGAGGTCTACTTTGAAGTTTAGACAGTAAAAACTATTAAAAGCTATCAAGATATCAGTTCGAAAATTTGCCCCTTCATTTAGGTATGGATACATATTTTACCGAGTAATATAATTTTTTTCTAACAAGATTCATTTGACAAACATTATATTCAAATGATGTGTCAACGATTTGTCTAAAGCCTCAAGAAAAAGTATTTAATAAAATTGAATTCGATTTTATTTCTCTCAATTATAATGGAAAGAAATTGCCTGGTTGTATTTCCACTGACTATAAAATTCGTCTAACACGAACGTTCAGCGTTACATTTTTACCGTCTGGTTTTTAATAGACGAGATTTACTTTAACTCGCCAATCGTCTCCCGTTGATAGTAAGTGTACATTTTCTCATATTTACATTCGCATTGTCAAATAATGCTCGTCCTTGGAAAATGCCATACGCTTCTTCAAGATCCTCTGTTTAAGTTTGCAATGATCGTCTGATACGATTGTCTACATGTGTTTGCAAACCATATTTACCGTGACGTTATCTGACCGATTATTCTGACAATAATTCACTGAGCATTCAACTGTCTTGCATGAGATAAATCTGGAGTAATTAATTCGACGAAAAGCTGTAATAAATGACGACAAATTTTAGCAATGTGAAATGTTTCCTAGGTCCCTTTTAGAATAGCAGTCAATTATTACATAATAATTACTCAAGAGATTACATCTGCAGCACGACCAAAGGGTATTTATAATTCCACAGGAAAACGTTTTCAAATGTATGATCATACAAGTTTTCCATTTATCGTAGTAAGTAGACATGTAAGGATAAACTTCTGGGGGGTGGTGGTTTATTTTGGAAGCATTTATATGTAATCAATTTATTTTAAAAACCGAAAAACTTGAAAAACGCAAAATGTGTTATAGAATATATTATAAAGTACCTGGACTGGTTTTTAATTTCTAATTACTCAGAGTAATAATTTTAAGGAAATTAATCAGCTACCTACCTCGTATCAGAAAACGTGACTCTCATCTTATATTATATTATATAGGTACTTGATATGTACCTTCTGAATATTATTGATATTCACTTATGTAACCAAACTCAAGTTCACGTCTACTAGCTCTTCCGAAATCTACTTAATAATACAGATGTACTTCATATCACTCGATATAGAAAACTGCCATGCTCGAATTTACTTTTCCTCAGAATAGCAATAATTGCTGAAATTGCAGCTGCACCGAAAATACATAATGTACAGTGTGAAACTATTCAACTAGACCTTGCACGAAAATAGGGCTGAAACTATTTGTCGCACATTTCCATATTTCAAAATTCAAACAGTGCGAATATACGTACTCAAATATACATTGAATAAAATTGAAATTCTACAGTATTCGAATATTTTATTCAAATTAGTGGTGTACTTGAATATCTGAATACTCGAAATATTGGAAATTCCAATATCACGTTTGTGTAGTTGCACCTACATTTGCAACGTACAAGTCTTTCTTCATTCAAGCGGAGATAAATCTGTACAACATTAAAAAATATGATAAACATATTTTTCCTGTTTCCTTTCAAGGGATTGAACATCACCCACTCAAAGTTCGAACTAGCCTTTCCATAATTAACTTAAAAACTATTTGTCGAATAAGAGAATGTGTTTGGACCAAAGTTAGTCGACTGTGAGTGTACAATTTTATGGGAATATAACCATTTCAGTATCTGAATATTCGAATAGACTACTAATTCAAATGCTGTATTGGAATCCTGCAATATTTAAGTAATATTCCTAACATGCGAGTACTTATGAAACATCCAAATATTGTATTGCTCGAATAGTCCCAGCCCTACGTGGAGGGATCTATAATTAGGGGCAAATTGTTTTCAAAGTAATTACTGAAAATACGTGGCGCGAGTTGTTTTGCGCAACAGCATCAGCGTCTTTTCATTGTTCAGTGAATGGAGCGCTTAGCTAAGCACACGGTGGCGAGAGTACGATGGTAAGAGGCGTGAATGAGCGTAGAGCTACGATTTCAACGCTTCCTAATTTAATTAAGAACCGACTAACCAGTGGGTTATGACGTCTCCTAGTTTATTCTTCGGGGCGTGTGCCGACAACTCATAATTTTCTCTGCATTCTTCGGTCACCGTGAAAGAGAAGGAAAGAGAGGCAGAGAGACGTGTACCAAAAAATCGTATATAGAAAGATTCGGATGCATTGCAGATAGAAATAGAATTATTTCGTCGCTACTTACGGTGTAAATTCCGAACGCGATCCATCGAGGCCTATGACCTCTTCCTGCGTAATAAGACAGGACCACTGATACGAACAGTTGCGAGATATCGTTTCCCACAGTGATAAGACCTAAGGAAAAAAAGAAAAAAAAAGAAAAATGAAAGTCTATTGTCCCAGATACAGGAAAGTAATTAAACCGTGTCAGTCTGTATTGATACGCGATATGAAATCTGAAAGTTCGATATTTACTGCTGAAAATGGGGTGCACTGCACACTTCAAGTGGTTTTCACTTTTTTTAATAGAGTATCGATTATTTCCTACGGGTGCTCTAAAAGACTAAAAGAATTTTATGTTGGTTTATGTTAGTGGAGCGTTAAATAATGTCGACGAAAGGGAAATGTTATAATATTAGGAACTCCTGACACAAACACAATTATAAGAATGTGACATGTGATATGCAACATTTCTTCCTACGGGGACTGAAAGAAATACTTTCCTACTTGTTAGAGCCAAGTCTTGTGTCCCTTGCTATTGTTTGTATTGCAAGGAGGTATCACGGAATTTTGATATTGAACAAGCTGTATCTTCGAAGAAAATCTTTTCATAAATACTTAAAACTTTCGTTCACTCCATTTCTCTTATAAAAACTGAATCCCTAAAGTGAATACGTTAATAACGTGCAAGAATTTAAAAAAAAAACCCTGTGCAAAACTTTACTTTTCGTCTCAGATTTTTGTAGAGTTGTCTTACGTAGGTAGTGTAGTAATTAATTTCGATAACTGATTTATACGGACTCACAATTATATGCATATAGGTATGTACGAATAGGCGAATAAAAAATACAGTGACAGTAAATAAGTTTCGTTCAAAACTTAAAAAGAAAAAACTACTTTTTTGGCATTACTATACGGGGACGTAATTTTTCAATTTTAATAAAACAGATTTGCAGCGAATCGAGAGATTTCAAAATGAAATTCGTATCTCCCCAATTCAGCTCCACCAGACATTTTATTTTCCCCCTTAAATCAGATCCATACTAAGAAACCAAGGACTAAAGAACGCAGACATTGCTTAAAGCAACGTAACAATAAAATTTCCGTTATTACATATAATCGATTTCAAAATTTGGACCGTTTTGACGAATAACATGAACACAAGAATTTTGAAGAACATCGAGCGATATCCCAAAACGTAACATCCTACCACCTTCTATACAAGAAAGACGTTTCACTGAAATTCGATTCTAGTATTTTACTCTAGCCCCACAAAATCTTCAGAATAATCGCATGATCTCATAGAATCCACGAAGAAAAAATTTGCCAACGTTCCCAAGCGTCACTCTCACCTGTCGTCTTCGAAGGTATCTTGAACCTCTTTTCGATGGTGGTAATGGTACCGTTGAAATACGCGTAACTGGCTGAGAATATACATCCGAGCACACCGTAAAGAAACACATAAGCCTTCTTGTTGGCGAATCTCTGCAAGGTCGAGCCGCGTATGCACCAGATGCCGCAGGAGGTCTCGTCGGTGATGGGCAGCTCCCTGAATACGTCTTCGAGACCCCTGGAGGTCGGTGTGGTCGGGGTGGTCGGGGTTGTCGACGGGGTGGTCGGCACCCTCAACAACTTCTGACTCTCCGGCCCGTTTTTCTCGTGGTTGCTCGTGTTATTCTTCATGTTCACCAACGGCACGTTGACTGGCTCAGCAAGCAACGCCACTCTGCAGCTAGGAGATCAGTCTGACCTCAATCGCTGGTCGCACGTTTTCGATGTACCTCTGCCGTTCTCGCGGCCCTTGGCATCGCTTTTTTTCGTACAGCCACCCTCCTCGGCACCCTCTGCAATGCTTCCTGGACTTCCTGGTCTGTTTACTTTTGCACGGTCACGTGTTTTCCATGTTTCGGTGTCCCGTGGCTAACCGTCGATCGCACGTTGATCCAGGGTCTTCTTCTCTGTTAGGGTTATATCAATGTCCCTTCACCTACGAATTTCAAAGAAGTCGTTAGAACTCGAGGACTCTCATCGCAGGGGTGGATAATGGGGGTTTTGGTAGGTGTAGGTGTATCAATGGCTTACGGAAACTGTGGGGTGATACATTTCGAAGAACATTTTGTTATGACGTTTCTCTGAAGCACTATGAAGTTTGGTAACTGGCGGCACAAACAACTGACACGTAGAAAATCATACTTAATTCAAATTCTCATAAGCCAAATTAAGTAATTCTTTTAATGAAGAGAGTAAGTAGATAACAAAGATTATAAAAAATTATCCAGTCGAAAAGGTAAAAGAAGAACAGAAGCTTTGGTTATTCTCCCCATTCATTGAAAATGTGGTGCTACTTGTTACAACAAAATATTCAAAATATAGGTAGATATGTACAAAAAACTACAGAGTTCAGTCAGAATGAAAATGAAACGATCCGAGACTCACAATGGGAAGAGCCGATGGCATCGTATAAGGTAATCAAACATACCTAACGTGATGGCAAGAGAGTGTTGCAGTAAAGACGGCCGAAAGGGAAGGTTGGTCGGTTTGTAGGACCTCACGCCGCACGGTGGATCTAAAACGGAAGTTCGAGATCTGGAGGAGGCGTGCGGACCCCGAATCGTGGCAAGGTCTACGGGCACGGTACCGCGGAAACTACGAAATACCAAATGCAAAGTGCGAGATGCGAAATGTGAAATGCGAAATGTGAAGTCCGGTATACGAAAAGGCACGATATTCTTTCCGAACTGTAATCGTCTTCTGAACGCGGCAGAAACGAGACCGCCTTCGTCACCTCCTGCGGATCCCCACTATCGACCCTGAGGAGCCGATCAGACGACGGAGGATCACGGCGCGGACAACTGTGATGCATCTATGGTACTTCGGTCCGCGTTGCTGTTATCAGGCGGGCACATTTTCTACCTCTCTTGCAATCATTCCGTGTCTTCTTCCCCCTCTATTCCGTCTATCCTTGGCTCTCCTACCCTCTGTTATTCCCACCACTCTCTGTCTCTCTATTTCTATTCCTCTCCGTTTCTCTAACAGCAGAGGAATCAGCCTGTCCTCATCCAACGTCGCATTTTCAGATCTACGGTTGATAATCTCTACATACTTACGGAGACGCGCCGATAATACTAGCTAGCAGGAGTAGGGGCCTGATTCGACGTGGTCTGATAAATATTACGTCAACGGGAAGGTGAAAGAGAGAATTTCTAACGATCATAGTCGTGTGGCGATTCGGAGCCACTGTTGGATAATAAAATTGTAAAACGTTGGCTGGCTTCTGCCAATGTTTGCCTGAATCGGTTTCCCTCGTCTGCGATGGCTTTGACAATGAGGAAATTCGACGAAGAAGATAACGAAGATCACCATCGGTTTGGAACAGTAAATCTATCAACATTTGCAAACATTGTAGGTACTAATTGTAAGGATTGCAGGGAAGTAGTTACGTTTCGAATGCAGAACCAATTAGCCGTAGCTGTAGTCTAATGATTACAAGTTTCAGAATTCAAGATGCAAGTGTAAATTGATCAACTTAGTAGGTACAAACTTCCGCATTAAGTTCACTCTTCTAGCATGAAATACATGCATCTTACGTTCCTTCTTCCTCAATTTTTTATTTACAGACCATTCGACTACCTTCCACAGCAATACAATATTATTGCAAATGTAAGCGGTCTGTTAAAAACGAACCTAATATCTGAGAGGCGTCACGAGAAGAACCAGCGGCAAACCAAAGCAAATTACAAAGTTCCTGACAATTACGATAACGTAGACCAAGCGTACGTTAGACGAAATGTTCTGCAATTATTTCATAAGTAGCCAGCGTGGAAGGTGACTGTTCCGCTCCAGTGTATCTCCGCGTGTAGGACTAGTCGAAAAATAGAGATCTCAACGAGATAGACGAGGTCTTGGCTGTAGGTATGGTGTCTATGCTCGTTTCTAGTCAACCTCCGAGAGCAGAGTCTCACATTGTGAACCCATTATGATTTAATAGAACCGACGTGATGTACACACACGCACACACCAACCCGACTGGTAAACTCTTCCGTCTATTGCCGCGCATTGCTAATGGCACACACCAAAACAGCTATACCGCTAATAGCTGCTGGTTAATTGCAGAAATGTAATTTTCGATCGAAGAACGGATAGGCCTGTAAGCGCCGCCTGGTAGTTGTGTCGACAATGTTGACATTGAGACACTCTGCGTTCTTTCCACGAAGAATTGGTCCATTCTTTTTTCACTATCTAAACGAACACTGCAGACGAACAAAACGCTGGGAAGTATCATCTTTGGAACAAACTTCTATACCGGTTTTATAACGATTTAGTTTCCGAGTTTTAATATTTTGTGCCTGGGATAATTGGCCATAATCTTGTTCAATTTAGGAAGCATCGTTCTATGTAAATAAAATTGCGGTTTTATTTTTTTCAACTTTTGGCTTTGCCGAAGCTTTTCTATGTAGATGTATTCAAACAGTTCGTGTTTAAATTAAAACGTCAAGAATGGTGATATTCAATATTCTTATGATTTATGTATCTAGTTCCAAAATTCTTAAGTGGTTAAAAATAATTCTGATTGTAAGACAAATCGACAGAGATCGATGTAAATAAATTTATTGTTACCTGTTATCTTGCTCCGCTTCTTTTCTTTTTCCGCCCGACGTCTTTCACAGATATTACAAAGCTTGACTTACAATTAAACAAACAGTTTTCGGTAACGTTAAGGCAGAAGAAACAGAAGGCATTGTGAAATCGACTAAAATCTTGTTATCACTGCCCCAGAGATAATTAAGTGATATTACTATATAGTAATCGTGCTCGAATTCCGAATGCACGTGTCTGACGTGAGGGTACAGCGAAGTATTTGACTGACACCCGCCCGATTCGATCGTGGAAATAAGGAAATTCGACCTAACAATTTGTAAAGAAATAAGTACCTACCTACGCCAAGGTTTATGGCAGGAGAATAAAATAAACATTATGTACCATTCGATCATAATATACGTCCTCTTAAAAAAGTGTTGCAGTTATGTGATTCTATAAAAAAAATAAAAAATGAATATGAGCAACCCGTCAATAAGTGCCAACAACAGGAAAATTTATAAAAAGTGTTGAAAATATTGTGGGCTTGCTGGTGATTCAGTAAAAAAGTGTGTGGACTGTGGAGAGAAAAACGGAATGAATTTAAAATATTGGTAACACATATTTTAAACCAAGTTTATAAATAAGGAGCTTGTAAATAAGGAGATTTGAAGAAAAACTTATTTATGGAAATTGCTGCGTATGTATCTAATTAATTGCTGGTACGCGTAAATTAACTTGGAACTTGTGTAGTAATTATAAAGTCAAATAGATATAAGTGATATTGAAAGAAAATATACAAGTCATTCACCAAACTGTAATTAACCAATTTTGGCATGACTTGTAGGAAATATTCCCGCTCATGACATTCAGTGTATCTGCAAACATACGATATATTTTGTTCGTTGGCGAAAATTTACATCCGAGATAAGACAGTTGTAAATTAATACATAATCTCGGCTTGTCACTACAAGAACGGAACATTTTGATCTCTTTGCTTTTCTAATCCGTCAATTAAACGTTCTAAGTTTGTGGCAGACGCAAGGAAATATTGGAAATAAAATTAGCTCATAAATCACATGACTGTTTGAAAGCGTGCAAATACGAATTTCGTAACAATTGTATTATATTCAATGTACCTATGTAGGTGTTTCAGAGAACTTGATAAAAAGATCGCTTTTAAGTAAAAATTATTTGTTTTGACAGAAATTAATTGCTTGTGAAGTATAACCACGAGTCCTGTGTTACTTAACGAATTAAACGATTTATTCAGAAATACTCAATGTAATTGCTGTTTATCAAGTTTACTGTGCAGCTGGATTTATTTTTTCTATTTTTTTTTATTTCTGGGGGTGCAAAGTCTTTATTAGACTAATTGTAAGACGTTCTATTTGGAGAATGTACGAAGGCCAGTTCTCTTCCGGTTTGGCGATAGAATAGACGAGACGTGTGATTTTTATTTACTACCAATCCACTTCCCAGCATTATTCGACTAGGTATTCAACTATTCGCGTAGTCCGAATATTTGAATACGTATCAAATGAAATTTGATAATTGCATCTACCACTCGAGTAGCAGATACGTTTGAATTACAGATTAAAGCTGCACATGAATATTTGAGAACTGTAATTAATTATTTATCGAATATGATTTGAATTGACAAATTTAATATTCCCACTACCCTCATTCTGATAGTTTTATACTTACAAAGGAGCATCCTGACCACATGGCCGTCCGGAGGGGGAGGCAAAAGGGGGCGGTTGCCCCCCCCCCCCCCCCAACTGGCTTTTGACAAAAATTGCTTATTTTTCAAAATTGATCATTATTAAGTTTATACTGAAAAAGGGAATATTTTTAAATTTCGGTTTTAAATTTTCAATTAAATTGGTACTATAAAATGGCTTAAAAAAGCAAGAGGGGTATATTTTTCTTTACCATCATCTCAAAGTTGCCCCCCCCCCCCCTGGAACTTTACCATCATCCCAAAGTTGCCCCCCCCCCCCCTGGATAAGAGTTTGCGGACGCCCCTGCCTGAAAATGAGATTCTTTAAATCGACATAAATTTTTAGAGCATTAGAATGTTTCAGAAACGTGTCTTTTGTGTTTCTATTAATAAACGATTTAAGGGATGAAACCCCACTTCGAAATTTACTGGTCGAAATGACCTTTCTTTCTCTAATTAATCTGAAACTATTCGTTAAATAAAAAAATGTTGGCTACGAAAATTATTCAGTTTGCAAAGTATAATTGTATAAGAACAGAAAAATATCAGTACCGTAAACTGGGGTGACTTTGCCCGCCGGGGTGACATTGTCCACTTTTTTACTCTGACTAAAAAATTACCATATGATCGAATTCGCTACTGTTTTTTCATTTGACCTTGGTGCAATTATTGCTATTGACTGCAAAACACCATATATTCTAATTACTTCACAATAAAATAAAATAAAGTGCTTCTACAAAGGGGGCAATGTCACCCCGGGCGGGCAAAATCACCCCGGTTTACGGTATATATTCAAATACAGCTCTAATTCAAATGTAATATAAGAATGTAATATTCGAATACGTCCCTAATAAAATTCACCTAATTCGTATGCTGTATCTGAATACAACCCTAATTAGAATGTAGTATTCAAATATATCTCTAGTTCAAATCTAGTATTTGAATACTGTCATATTGGAAGAATATGTGTAACGTTCGAGTACTCGTGAAGTATCTAAATATTGAATGATGCCAACAGTCCAAATAGTCCTTAGTCTACTACGTGTGGCAAAGTTTTTACGAATTCGTCAACTTCGCGTTGTACGTGAGCTTCAAGATAACCAGCCTCAAGATTAATTAGATTCTTTCGGTAGTAACCGAAAGCATACAAAATCTGATTTGATACGTATACAAACCAGTTCACCGTATTTTTGTTTGCTGAAATGATGCTGGAGCCACAGAATGAGTGAGAATTACTATGCTACTTCATCGAACCAACAAATATGGCAATTAACTAATGCACAAGTGAAATTTTTAATTATGTCTAACCTCCTCTGACGACAAGAAGGTAAACGTCGTAAAAACGCAATACATTTTTGTTAAATAAATGATCGCAAAAACGTCACAGATTATGTACCCGCAGGAGACTTTCTAGGAAATTGATTAACTTAATTCCAAGTAACGTTTCGAAAGTAACAGTTACTTTTGAATGTGGAAAGAGGGTATCAAAAGTGATCTGTAAAGCAAACTCCTACTTTATCCTTTTCTTTTTTTCTGTCGCAAAAAGGTATCGCGAATCGCGATCGAGACGAGCGATTCTTGAACGGGGTCGAGCTTAAATTACAGACGCTGATAAGTACCTATAAACAGATTATAAAACATTACGAATATTTGTCCACAAACTTTAACGACAAATTTATTTTTGGAAGTCGAGATTTAAAATTCGTTGCTTTGAATTGTTCCTCCTGTTAAATATACATATGTTTACGAATATGAGGTTCAGACGCTGAAATTTTAGGATCAAAGATTTTGTAAGAAAGTTGACGTTTTGCCGTTACGAAATCCTAAAAACTTGGTTGAAATTTTTTAAACTGCCATACAATACACACCAGATTGTAATAGTATACGAGATACATCAAAGTAAATTTTGGTTCTCTTAAATTGCTTATTATTACATTTCTATTAGAATATTCGTTTAGATTTTTTATCTTCACGTGCTGTAATATATTTTCGATAATGTACGGTGTAGAAATTGTGAAGAGACACATATTTATAGGTAGTCGGAAATGTATGTTACCTCAGTTTTGTGAATTCGATCTTGTTATGATCAAGATTGAGTATGGTTGGATTTACGATGGCGACATAAAACTTGTACAGCTTTTAACTAAATCGTATGCATAAGGAACTGAAAATAACTATTTTAAAATTAAACAGTTAAAAACAACAGTACCACTATTCAAGTTAAAATTGTTTAATTGACAGATATATTACGCATTTTTATGTCAATTCCGTTGGAAGCATAATTACGTTTCATATCAGGCTGAGAAAGCAACGAAAGCTGCGACTGAACGATTAAATATACCAACAGAAATAATTATTATTTTTATCTGCACTACTATTGAGAGTATGTAAAATGAATTTTAGTAATTTTCAAACTATAGATTATACAGCAATAAGAATCTATTTATCTTAATATTTTCTTTCTTGCGTCGTTCTTTGCAAACTTACATTCAAGATTTTTCTACTCAGTGTGCAATACTTCCATATTAAAAATTATATTACTATAATCTTTACTTTTTCCCTTGGATTAGTTGCAGCTTTTTGTGAAAGAAAAGTATCCTGAGTGGCACATACTTTTGAAATATCTACGTACACGCAGAGTGCCATGACTAAAGTAAAAAATATTTTAATTGCAAAGTAAAAAATAATACTTCAAATAATGAATTATTTAAATTCCGTTGTCATTTCTATTTTAAAAGTAACATAAACAAAATAAATAACCTTATTTTGTACCAAGATGAGATAGATAGATTTCAAAATGATTATTTATTTACGTTACCCGATTTAAATAAAAGAAGAAAATCATCTGATTTTGTGTTTCAAAGAACTGTGTTTTAAATGTGTCCGAAACAAAAGTATAATGTTCCGAACAAATAACAACAATTACTATATCGAAATTGTGATATAATAATTTTCTTTTAATATTTAACAGTGTTAGCTCCCAAGACTGCTCTAATTCCAAACATCTTTTCCAGAAGGCAACTACCTATATTAGAATTATTTATAAGATTATTTCAGTGGACACCTATTTAAATGGAAATTTGATTAATAACCTAGTAACGAAATAATATAGAACAGCATCATTTGCTTGATCATATAAAATATCATACAGGTACTTTAAAATACCAAACCTTCTTCTCCAATGTAATAACATGATATGTTATTTAAATAATCATTTATAAAATACCGTATTCGTGTTAATACCCCTTATATGTATAATAATACCGCTCTTACCCTCCCTCACTTCGAGAACAAGTCATTCTCTCGTTCATCTCAGGCCTAATAGCAGTTATGTTGAGCCTCGCCTATTTCACCACTCTTATTTCCTTTCCTTTTTTCCTGTCATATTTTATTTTTTTTGGTGTTATAACGACGTATTATTATTATTATTATTATTATTGCGGTGACGGTGGCGGGGTTATTATTACAAAATACTGAACTTTACATCAAGTTTTCATCGAGCTGTCCGGACCTCTTTGGTAGCTTGCACCGCTGCGATCCTCGCATGCTTTAATCTGTTGGCGTCTCCTGTTTTTCACAATGATTGTGCAAATTGAAGCCAATCTTACATCGCAATTTTTATAATATTTGCACATATGCATTTACATTTCAATTAATATATACATAATCATATATAATCATATTCGGCAAAAAATATTGTCGAGCAGTATATTTTTTGCAGCGTTATTTGTAGCTCCAATATGTATACTATATCACGTAGAATATATCAAATATATAGCTATACGTTTACTAGTGCAATTAGTTTCTACCTGAATGCTGCCCCTGACTTCCTACAGTTCGGCGCTGCCCAATTTTGTCGACCGTGCACCCTCTCACATTATGACAAAGCTTCGTTAAATATTGAGATATCGCTTTTATTCTTTTTGCCGTATATTCTACACGCTATAAACATTTGATTTCGGAGGAAACAAAAACGACTTTTCGAAAGTTGAGAACGTATGTGATCCCTTAAAGACATGCGAATTCTTTCATCCTAACAACGGCGTACAAAACTTACATGTTCAAGCCTTTTTATGAAATTTGAAGGGATGAATCTAGAGGTCGAATGATGACATTCTATAAAATATTTCCCGCCAATAGAGTAAAGGACCCAATTACTGTCACCTTAAGCTATTTTACTTAAATGTTTATTTATTCGTTATTTTAAGTAAAATACCTTAAGGTGACAGTAATTTGGTTGGCTGCCAGTAATTGGGTCCTTTACCCTACCTACGCACTTTTTATATACAATTTAAATTCAATATATAGGTACATTTTACAGGTTACGTTGTTTATAAGGAAATGTATCGGGTAGTTACGAATAACAGATGCTTCATGAGTGGGGGAGACCTGTGTTTCGATTCCCTCCATCACGGTTAAGTACAATCTATTTTTCCAGTACCTATACCTAAATGTGTTCATAGCGTCTCTTAATTAGACCAAATCCAAACCTGATGAAAACGTCTTTAAAACGCTTTTTACACGTCCTTAAGACGTCTGTGCGCTATCTGGGTTAAGACAAACAATAAAAAAAAATGTCCCATAAAATGATAGCACAAGGAGAATGTATTTACATTTCAGTCGAGCATAGATCACCGAACGTGTAGCAGTAACTTTCTACTAAAGTTATCAACATGAAATGCGGGCGAAAATTAATTAGTAAAATTGGTAAAACCCTTATAGGTACACGTATATAGTAAATTGTAACCATAATGTGTGCATGTACAAGAGTCAACATTTTTTAATTAAATAACGAGCTTCTCGCAAGAACGATACTCTTTAATCGTATCGCGCTGCGTTGTAATAAGAATATTGTTATTGTGCAAGTGTTCCGGTAAATTAAGAGACAAGGGCTTGGAGAGTCGCATTAATGAATTGACAAATTTCGTTAGGCGCGCTGAACGCTACAACCCACTTGCGTCGCTAAATTACGCAGCATTCGTAGAATAGAAGAATCAAGGCCGGACGAGCTGCATTAGAAGCATTATTATTACTCACAGTTAATGCTAATCGCCGTTTTTCTCGAGGGCGAATGGCCTTTCATTCATCATACCTTTTATTCGTCATCGCACATTGATTCCTCGATTTCACTAAATTTTTACATCCTCTTCTCCGGTTCGCAAAATTGTCACATCATTTGCCTTCATAATTTTTATCTTTTCTTCCAATAACATTAAGAAAATTCGCTCTGAGATACCTACATATGTACTTACCTATATAAAAGTAGATCCTGTAATTTTAACTGTTTCTAAACGAATTGTTAAACCAACACCAGTGATGTTTCGAGAAAGAGTGAAACAAAAAGTGTAAGAAAATTTGTTAAAACTGATTACGTACTCTTTTTCGATGCGTATTGTCGAGGATACTCTAGATCAGACTGTACCTCGACTTAGAAGACATTGATGAGGTCTATATGAAAGATGGGTCAGGGTCATGCACAATGCACTGTGTACACACAACGACAAAACTCCCCGGCGCGGCGTGCTGGTATCCTCCCTCTGTGTTCGCTATAAGCATTCCCGTAGCTTCACGTAATTAGCCTCGTTGGAAAAAGCCGAATAACTGCCAGTTTTGACCTCATCTTCAATTACAGCGAGATGTAGGTAAGTTCTACGATGGCACTAAATAATGGGATGTTACGTATATGTTACGTATGCAGGTACTTTACCAAAACAAAGTACCTACGTGGATCTCATAATAGACCTTAAACTTAAATAATTACATTGGACTATTTAGTGATACAAACACAACAACGAACGTTCAAATGAATTAATGCCCACAATTCGAGGTCCACTAATTGTAAGCAAGTTCGATTGCTTCCCCACTCAAAATAGATGTCTCATAAAATCTGAAATATAATCTATTACCATTACCTTTATAAATCATTACATTGGCTATTATATATTATTAACCAACTAGCGCACTTTTGGATTAAATAAACATGTCCTTCGCAAACATTGCAATTTTTAAAGTATAGCGTTCTGAGCTTAATCGACACCCATAAGCTCTTATCGTTCGGAACCCGTCTAATCTTACACCACCCCACCACCGCCCCTCCTTCCTAATACTAAAATATCAGTATGACGTTTCACAATAATTAAAGAATTGCTTCCTTTCCAAAGGATTTTTAAACACACGTGCCATGGCGTTTGTCAGAAGTCAATTGTCACGGTGCCCCCGACCGGCTCCGACAACCAGGAGAATCCTGGATCAAGGAGTATCAAGGAGCCGCGTCGGGCCGAGCCGTCGGGTTCGAAAGACGCGGCCGAGAGCGAGTGGATGCTGTGGGCGGTGGAAGGGCAACGATCCATAGCCGTGATTTTTCTTTATTTACCGAGGAATAAGGCAGGACACTTAATCCTCCGGTAATACCAAAGCGCATCCTCCAGGAGCGTGTCTGAGGATGCGATCGATAGAGACGACCTGACGTCACGGGGACGTCGGCGTCGTGGAATTCATTACGCGGCCGGGTCTCAGGACTGGCTGGGCTTAAAAATTAAAAGGCTCTCAAACAAAAACTTCCTTTTTACTTTCGGGCTCGCGGGTTTGTAATCCCTTGACTACCGAAGCTCTCTGCAACAGCGTCGACCCACTCCCACCCCGCCCCCCACCAGAATTCGGGATGGAGACCTGAAAACAAGCCTTAAGACCTTACCCTCCATTTCCTACGCGTTCTTTCTTCTTCTCTCGACCAGGGAATCAACTAAGTAGAACCGTCGATCGGCCGATTTAAGTATCCTTTCCCCTTTCTATCTCTCTTGCCTCCTTTTTTTCGAACGACCAGGCGAAACCCCTTTCTTCTCTCTGGGCATTACGCCGTATTTGCGAGGGAGGTAACGGAACCATCCCCGCGTGTTGGACCCTCCAGGGGGACGATCTTCGTTTATCGTGCAACGAAACTTCAGATTCGTTCGATCGATCCTCTATTGTTGTGCTTCACGCTGATAGGGTTATTGAGCTTGTTAATGTTGGGTGAAGCTGCTCCTGTTATTCAAGGTGTTATGTCACAGACGAAGGTATTTTAGATTTCTCATTTGAGTGATTGGATAAAGATTCTTTTAATTATGACCTGAAATGTGTTGCTGTGTTACGGTTGTGGTGCATTATTCATTGACATTTTCTATTCCACTTTCTTCGAACAGAAAGTATATCTGCATAGTTTTCCTTAGAAAATACGTTTGATATTCTGCAGATCGCAAACTGTTAGGTACCTGATCAGTATGAACGCAACTGAAAGTATGTACGTTAGTATTAAAGTGTGGAATTTGCGGTCGTATTAATTCGTTCATAAACAGTGAACCTAACTTGAATCAATCAATAACATAAACATAATTCATTTATTTTTGTTATAAGTTTTTAATAAAACATTTACGGACCTATGTTTATAAGATAGTGACATATTATTTTTTACCACAGCACACATTGGCAAAGTTGTTATGAAAACCTGTGGGGCACAAAAAATTATTTGAAATAGAAATTTTTGTATGACACTTTTATTTCAAATAATTTGTTGCACATCTCTGCTCTAGACTACTTACAATTAGTTTAAAAGAATTATGTTGCCTGTTTGTAATTAGAACCCAAAATGAATATTTTAAAAATTAAATTTTTCATTAATTAGCAATCAAATCCAGTTCCAAGACAATTTCTTTCCAAATTGATTTCGTTTTGATATTCACAGTACCGTCAGTTGTCACACGTGAAATAATTTTTGTTGTACTAGACAACTAAATAATGTAATCAACTGTATCGTCATGATTAATATTGTTTGAAGCTTGGAGGTGTAGGTATGAACAGTATTCTTTTGGAATTACATTCTGATACTCTATCAGAAATTTACGTGTGTTTTATACTTGTCGCCTGCTTAAGGCGTCCATGTTTTTGGACCACAGATGATTAATCATCGATTGCAATCTTTAATTGATCAACTACCCAATTAAAGAATAGAATGAAGATAGATGCAAAATAACCAGGATTTCTCTCAGGGAACACCCGAGAAAACCCTCTTTTGGGATGTTTCTGTTTTTTCAAACCGGTGCCATTTTATAATTTTTCAACAAAAATTGTTAATAATAATTGAACTACAGGCGATAACGACACTCATACATATTAAGAATCTTTTCGTTTTTTTGTTTCAGATAAGCCTGTGCCGGAAAATTCACCTACACCACGAACATACCCCTTTTTTAGATGTTATTTTGACGCTGTGAAAAAAACATTTAAAACAAATAGAAAAAAATATTTTCTTCTTGATAACATAAGAGTAGTTTAATAAATTCCAAGAAGATTTATCTTATTATATGTGGTATTTATTGTGAAAAAATCTTTAAAAAGAGTTTAATTTTTCGGCCGATTAAAGTCGAATGTCCCCTTTTTTTATCATGTAGAAAATCCCTAACGGATACCTCGAACTCTCGAAGGAGAGTCCGAGATTACGTGGGGCTTGCACACACTAAAAACTACATGGTGACCGCCTCGTGCCTGAGGACAGACCAATACTGCCAAGGTTATGGTGCAATGACAAGACCACGCAAGCGATTCGTTCGCCAACCTTGACAACACAATCTCGTCCTCCAGCACATATCGCCCCAAGCGGGCTACGTCCCAAGAGGGTAGAATGACCCTTCAAGTCATATGCTCACTATTACCGCTACTCAACTACAAACGAGTAACATTTGACGGAATAACTAGTAGACGAATTTTCGAATATATTCTGAAAATTATTTTTATGTTCCTTTTCATTCTTCTTTTACTATGAAGATTAATCGATTAAAAGCTGTATCCAATGATCAATGATTCGTGACACGACCATGAATATTGAATACATTAAGTAAATGCGTTATTAGATTCTCTAAAAAGAACATGGCTTACACTCGAAAGTCGGAGACAATACTGTGAGCTCTTGAATCGTGAAAGACTTGAAATTTAATTTCTCAACTATATCGTTTCTGTGTGTAAATTAAAGTATGCAGAATTTAATTACCTAAATAATTGCTATAAAAGAAAAACACGTATCTATTCACTTGCTTTTCAATAGATCCATAAAACCAAATTTAACGTTCACATCTCGTTGTATATGTAGGTATTAAACTTTATCATAGATGTAACGGAGAAAACACGGGGCAGTCACCCCTTGAAAATGAAATGACCACTACGAACTTCCATATGGTATTCGATAACGATACATACGATCGAAAGTTTAATAAAAACTTGAGTTTTATTTACAAACAAATAGGAATAACGCTGTACAATCCTGCAAATTTTTCACCAGTCTGGAATGTAAATTATTAGAAATGGATTAACGTCCATCGCATACTCTGCGTAGTCATCCGGTCGGTTCTTCGATTACATGAAAAATTGATGGTGTATACAATATGTGTGGGAGGTACACATATCTAACGCATACGCATCTGCTTCGCAATCTTTTCACGTTTAATACTGGCCATGGAATGTTCTAGAATTCAGGTACTCGGTAATTTTTGTAAAATCTCAGTTTCCATCTGATACTCGATATCCCGAGAGCTTCGATGGACTTTGCTTTGTAATCAGTACAAAATGGCTATTTCCTCTAATTTATATTCCCATTTATTTCCTTCCTATTTTCGCCATCGGCGATTGACGGAACGGAATCCTCTTTGATAAATTCGCGACGTCTGTCGTTCTCGTGGGCGCCATAAAGATCCAAATTCTTCCCAAGATAACAAACTGCTGCATCGAAAAGCACTCCTATTACCGAAAATCCTGAAAATTATTTTCAATTCAGTAAAGACAAGAATTTAGTTCGCCAGAATCAACTGCACTGCATATATACATATTTAGTAATAAACCGGGATAAAATTGTAAATCAAATACAAAAACGTTGTTTATACTCTGTAGTCTATTGCAAGAGTAAAACTTTCAACACAGAGATTACCATGTATTATGTATTTCGATTGGCTGTTAGATAAAATGAAACAAGGCGAACAGAATGCCGATATAACGAAGAATTTAATACACGTTCAATTTCCCTAAATGTAACTGGACACTGTTGTCCAGTTTTTTAATCAGTTTCTGATTGTGATTTTCCATTTAGTCTGTCCCTTCAGTCTGTGTAGCAAGTAGGTACACAATTTTGACTGTGCTTTTGATCTTACGCATATTTATTGCATCAATGTGTAGAAAGATTCTTATATAAAATTCATTTGGCGAGATAAGATAAAAATGATAAAATTCTTTTTTGTTATATGATTCATCTATAGTCTCTCCAATCCGTAATATTTGCATTGTGTTGCGCTAAACGATCGCGGAATTGTACTTGACATGTGTATAGAATGACAAAGTGGAGATATAAAATTCGAAGGTATGCAGCAGTGATAAAACTAAGCAAAAAAATATTAATGAATATATGCCTATTGCCTGATAACTACTTAACCGCTTTTAAATGATTCATTAGAAACACTTTTGTTAACTTTAATTCGATTAATTCAAATCGTAGATTTTTTATTCTATTTTCTACTCCCTCTTTATCTTTCCACGACGTTCCTAAGTTTGGTCTTTCACTTATTGTGAAGTTAAAAGCAATATCAGAAGTACCGCATAAGAATACCTAGCAATAACTAATTTCCTCGTAATACAAAATAAAATAAGAAATATTCTACAATTTGGAAATGGTTTACTTCAGGATACCTGTTTACCAAAATTCTTTTGGCTTATTTTAATGAATCCTACACTTGCACAAACATAGCACGTGAATTAATACCAATTAGTGAATATCTTGTGTGTTCGATCTAAAAACGAATTTCTATTATGGAAGTTACATAGAACATTATCACAGTAATGGTCCCTACAACTCGAAGACTCCAACATACCTACTAAAATAGACGTCCCTGCACCTTTCCAACAGCACTCTAAACCCTGCCACTATGTCGCCACATGCGACAATTAAAATAACAAATCTTTTTCTTACACCAAACACCGCGTCACTGTGATCGCGTCACACACTTTTTCAATCCACCCTTCGGAATAATATGCCAATCCAATCGCAAAACCACTTAAAAACCCACATCTCGGGCTACCTCTAGCCAAGTTCCAAATCAAAATCGTATTCAGCACCAAAATTCTGTTCATCATTTTTACATATATCGATACCTACTTACACTACGTGTACAAAATAAAGTCATAATAAACTATATCTACTAGAACCATGTTAGCTCATGTTCGCTTAACCATTCGTTGCACCACTATGAAAACTTGTTCTGAGAATCGTATGAAGAAGCATTCTGTTACGGGTCAAAATTGACACAGCTGCAGCGCTCGCTGTGCGCCGTCCAACAATTAACCAGTGAGAAAAACTTACCCGCTGACGTAATGTTAACCAAATACCGGAAGTTGCGTCCGTGGTGGAACCAGCAGTTCCCTCTGGTTCCGCAGGACTCCTCCCAGATCAAGCAAGTCGAGTCAATGATCGCTCCGTAAATAATTGGACCCGGTATTAAGGCAAACAAAGAGATTGTCATTAAGGTGATACCCTGCGCGAAGCTTTTATCCCTCTTCTCAACGCTGCGATAATTTACTAGGACGTTACCAATTTTTCCGGAGCATGCCAACGTCTGTATGATACAAGTGAGAATCATGAAGAGGAGGTAAGGGCGACTGCAGTCATTTGGGCAAGGCCCAGCTTTGACCTTGTCGAAACTGAGCATTTGCGGATCATTCAAGTAGATCGATTGATCCTGCATAAACGACTTGCTGTCAGCGTTATAGGCGAAGTGATCCTTGAAATTCGATGAATCTGTCAGTGGTAGGCAACTACAGTTTCCGAATTCCTTGTCACTGATTATCGTCCGACAACCAGCGTGACAGGCCGAGAAAAAGGTTGTCTTCGAGGCCTCGTGGCAAACTGGAGAGTATTTAACCCCGTCACAGGTACAGTCAGCATTGCAATTAAAGGTCAGGTTCATTCTGAAAGAAATATGTATAAATGAAGGGCTAAATATTACTTGTATCAGAATTAATATGCTTCTTGCATGCCAACCCCTTGACTGAAAAGAAGCGCACTCAAAACAAACACAAAATGCTATCCTAGTATGTGGTTGCGGAAATTGTTGGCTGTGATTTTTCACTCTTTTTAAAATACATATCTATGTATGTCTATGGTAGAAACCGGAGATGGGCAAAGATAATATCTAGATAATATCTAAATAAAAGGTACTTCGGTTATCCGTTATTGAAAGTTTGAATAAGGATGATTTAGCTTTAGCTTTATTCAAGGCGCCAGAGATGAAGCCGGTTATTCAAGGATCTTTCCTCTTGGGTTGTGAATAACGTTGTTTCAGCTTTCATTCAATTTTTATTCTAGGAGGTCGACTAACCGGCGAAAGTCTTTGCGGCCCGACCCACGCGCCTACAGATCAGATTCTACAGAATCTAAATTTGTTTATTTTTCATCATATCAATATGAAAATGACACCAGTGGATTCCTGGTGTTCTCTCGATTAATTAAAAAACAAGTAATTACCTGTTGTAAATGGCAAACGAATTTACGCTTTACTCTGATCCCGCTTTTGTCTCGTAAGGCGGAACAACTAATAAATGCCGTTCGTGGGTATGAAAAGTAAATTTATGATATACTCATCTTAAAGTGTCGCAACATGAAAGAAAACGTACTCACTGCATTGTTTCTAAATCGAGGCCCTTGATGCCTGCATGAGAGCAACCAAGGAATATGAAGAGTATCTGACCAGCGACAAAACAAACGCCGACGAACACATTCCACGCGAGGAGTGGTCGAGGACCAGGCTTGAATTTGCTAATAATCAGCCCAGAAAACAGAAATCCTAGTACCATACCAACCAGCGAGATCGGACCTTTAAATACAGTAAGACATAAGAATCTAGTATATTTTTCTTCATATTAACCATTTTTTCTTTCGTCTACCATATTTCCTCTGATAATTTTATAACTTAATTTTCTCTAATAAAGGTATTTCTAAAACAAGCACACTTATTTTGATGAAGAACCCACCTGCAATCACTGTACCACCAGCAGCGGACAGGCTATATTGAACCTCGAGGTATTTAGCCAAAAATGTTATGTAAGCCGATGCACCTAATATGTAGAAGACCCCGCTTAGATTGTTGAATGTTAACAGCCAGTTTGTGAGTAACCGTTTCATAGCTGCTGGAAATTCGCGAATAGTTGGAATGTATTCGCTCTCGAGCGACTTCCTTGGTTCCATCGGATTCATATATTGCTCTTGCGCGGTCAGATGTAATTTCAGTGGTATATTACCATCCTAGAAAATACACCAAATATCATTAAACACTAAAATGAAGCAAAAATAAAAATAATATGTCAAGTACAAAAATTCCTATACAAAAAAGAATGTAATAAATATGCGAGTGCCATTCACCTTACGTGGCCGTTAGTTAGTACTGAAATATTTAAAAGGAGTTCTTCTTTAATGCATATAGTCATATGTATACTTTTAAACATATGTAGGTAGAAGAGTTTCCGAAATTTTATAAAAATGGAATCATGTATTTTTTTTAGCGTAATATTACGCCAGTAACCGTTTGACTGCGGAAAAGCGCGATCGCGCTCCTCGTTTATTCCACTCAAATTTGTAGTACCCGCTACATAGGAAGCCAGCTTCAGGGTGTAGCGACAGCAGCGTTGTGGGGAACAGTGATGCCAGATCGGGGACGGATTCCCTCAAGAATTTCCCCCACCTCGCGCACACTACGCCGGAGCAGCGCGTCCGTGAGTTGGACTCCGAAGCGTCGAGCTCACGGACACGCTGCTCCGACGTAGTGTGCGCGAGGTGGGGGAAATTCTCGAGGGCACCCGTCCTCGATCTGGCATCACTGTGCGGATTGTCCCGAGGCTCGGGTTCCCGGCCCTCGGGACGGGTCGGAAAATTTCGGGCGGGATCGGGCGTGGTCTCGATACTTTCGTATTGCTCGAGATCCCGAAGTTTTCGGAATCCCGAGACTCGTTTCGGGCTACAATAAAGCACTATAAATTCGAGAAAGGAGATGCAAACAAGGAAGAAGAATAATTCAACATTACCTTTTTGACAGTGTCCTTTGCAGTAGTCTTCGTAGTCGGTAGGTCACGTGGAAACATAGCTATCAAGACAGAAAACATGCCCATTGTGGCACCTAAAATAATCCAGCCCAGCCACCACGCACCCAACCATCGTGGATCCTTTTTCGTGATCACGGGATGCAAACTAGGATCTATATACAAGCTAAGGCAACCATAGCCTAACAAGAATCCTATTGCTGGGCCAACTGTTCTCAGAGCGAACGTGAAACCTAGTCGAAAATTGAAACATTCATCATTATTGATTTACGTATGTAGGACCCACATCGGTTTTCCATTATTACATATTTTTAGATTGCCATCTTTGATAACAAATATTTACCTAGAAGCATTGGAGTGTTTTTCTTCTTCGTATTATCATCCAAATACGTCTGACCAAGGCCATAGTAGAGAGTGGTGCCAATTCCAAGGATAAATTGGGAGAGAAAGACCAGAAGTCGAGGAAGAATGCTGACGTCCAGCAACGTTTCCTCATCGCAGTGTTCCGGTTGGATGACACGTGGACAAATGACGAGGTCCTTGGGGACCGTGGTGGCGTTCAGCAAGGTTTGATCGAGGTGTTCCTTGGTCAAGGCCAGTGCGTCACGCCCAGGTCCGTATAAGAAGTGCGGAAGGGCGAGAACAAGGCAAGAGAATGCACTAAGACCGACGCCAACTGCGATCCATCTTGGTCGATGCCCCGAGCCCCCGTAGTAGGTTAATATCAAAGATAGAATTTGGGAGATCTCGTTGCCAGAAAGAATTAATCCTGAAAAGTAATACTACACGATACAATATTGTTCTATAGCATAACGACTCGTTGATTTTACGTAATTTTTTCTTATTTTATAACTATAAAGAATAATCGTTTAAACCGTAGGTATCTTACAATTCGGGCCTTTTCATGCAAGACACTTTTGTGGCTGACACAAATCCCCGTTCTCAAATAACTTGGAGTTGAGTACAGGTACCTACATACATACATATGTATCCGCGGCCTCACTTATGCCATGAGAAACGAAGAATACGTAGGTATAAAAAGAAAGAGACAGAGAATACTATAGTTGTAAGGAGATGAGGCACACAACAGCTTAAATACTTTTAAACCTGGACCAGAGATCGGCGAGTTTCAGCTACCGTTGATGGAGGGGGAAGTACCTACGGGAGCGGTGGTAATGTGTGCGCGAACTGACACCAGCGCCAAGCCAGCCACGTGACGGCAACGCGAAGCCAGCCACGACCAACCAGCGTCGCCGGGAAATAGATTGTCGACGCTGGTTGGCCGTGATTGGCTTCGCGTTGGGGCAACTTGGCTGACTTGGCGTTGGCGTCAGTTAGCGCACACATTTTGAATCAGGTATATGCACCTGTGTTGATCGTTTCCGAGATATCAGTATATGTATAGCTTTGAGGAGGGGGGGCATCAGAGGGGCTCGCAGCTACGCGTGTGCAATTAAAACAAAACTGTATAACAATTCATTCGTAAAAATTTTATATTGGCAGTTCACATTATCTACGTACAAATATTAATACCCCCCCCCCCAAAAAAAAAATCTAGCTCCATAGCTATACCGATATCTCAGGGCACACTGAACTATAATAATACAATCTTGTAACATTGTATCGTTTGTAAACAGCCACAGACGAGATATTTCACGAGTTTGTCTTATATTTGCAGCTAAGTCTAAGCAATCTAGCAAATCTAATCCATAACTAACTCAAATTATAAAACCAAAACAAAGTATTTAAAAATTTTTTTGCGAATATCGCGGAAACTAAGGCCGAATGGCGGTAACATGTATAGAAAAAAATTGTTTCAAATATGGAGTTTTACAACATATCTAAATTTCATCAAAATCAGTGATGAAACCCCAAAGTAAAGAATTACCCAAATTACATTCGATTTTCCACTTAATCAGAACAACATATCGAAATGAAAAATTTAGAACCGATTGACAGAAATGCCCAATTTTATTAGCAGTAATGAATCCACCTGGCTTATCTGGGACAAATTTTTTAAAGTATTCTTTTGCTTCTATGGCCTCGAGTTTAAGCTTCTTGGAATGGTACGTCGATAAAAGATCGATAATCGCTTGACTGATTCGTCTTCTTTGGTCATTAAATGGCGCCTCCACGTTCACCGATTGAAACATTATATTTCCATCGTAATGCACAATTGAATGAATGTTAATTACACGCATGGCGTACCTACATACATCCACACATACGCACATACACACATGGATGGATTACGTTCATCCAGGGATTTCGTGGTTTTACGAGGCTAACGTTGTTGCGATGACTTGATCGACCGATGTTTCTGTACACTCATTGGAATTCGATATCGGTATAAAACGATACGTTTGTTTAAATAGATACAACCGGTTCTGCAAACTCGAACGAACTAGTTTTTACAGTTTCAGATACGTGCTAGATTGGTAAATAACAATTCAAAAGATATTAACGTTAGATGAACAGTAGTGGAATATATAGCAAAATTCTGTATGCATGAGTTGCTTTTGTCCTGTGACAAAAAAAGTAAAATATAATTACTGACCGTGCTAATATAGAAAGAATTTAAATACTTGAATATTGATATAATGAAAACCTTGCTCTAACCGCCATGCGAGAATGATTTATATAAATATAATTCTCATATTCACGACTCTTATAACAGGGAGAGTGTAGGAGGTGACGGGTATCGACAATCAAATTTTGCATATACTGAATGCACAGCGAATGTATATATATGTATAATAGTACCTGCATTAAGCTGCTAGAAGCTGCTACTAAAAAATTTTCCAGCAAATCGAGTTTCCAGTTTTGCCGTTTCTAGTTCCTCGATATACGCACTCATACGTGAACAGGGAAGCGTAATTAAGGTATGATTGCAGCTGAACTGTAATCCATCTGGCAATTCCAGGCATTTGCCTCCAATTTTAAGAATTTTTAATTCCCTACGATTAGTTATTTAAGAGCACATCCCTGTGAAATCGCGCGAATACATTGGTGATTTTTATGTTTTTTTTGTTTTTAGAAAAAAGTACTACAATGTGTGGTTCTAAAAATTTTTGCAGTTTATTCTGCTACAAATGTGGAATATAAAAAATTATTTCATTTACGCGCACTCCTGCCTCTGATATGCAATGTATGTATGCCGCATCGTTGTAAAAAAAGGAGGCCTAGACTGTCACCATGATAACTACCGATCGAATGATGCAAAATCAAAAACCAAAGAAATTTCTTAATTGTACATGTGTGGTTATCGCCTGAACTACTCTCATTGTTATAAAACAATTAAACGAATAATTCCATATGTTTAAACGAAAAAGTCCCGAAAAGTTTTTAACGTTTTTTTTTGCACAAAATTATTAAGAAGAATTCAGAAGAAAAAAATTGAGAAGAAAATTGTTAAAAGAATTAAGTGTATGAAAATTCGTAATAATGGGTAAGGCGGAAGCGAGTTTAATTACGAATAGTAAATATCCGTTATTTCATTCAAATTTTAAAATCTGTTATTTATAAATATATGAAAAATTTTCTTAGACAAAAGTTGTACTGTTTGACAAGGTAGAAATAATGCCAACATAAAAAAGTTTTCCTGAAGGTCCATTTTTAAGATTTCAAACTCAAGATTTCTTTTTTTTTTCAAATAATCTTATACATCGATTATATATTGTTACAGAGCATAAAAAGGTGAATTCAACGATATATAAACATGTATATTAACAATATACTACAATGGAGGTAAACGAGTTATAAAAATAAATCATTTTCAAATTCAATGCGACACGGTTTCCCGTCGTCGGATCGACTTTAAATTTTGCACAGAGTATTTTTTCATCCAGTGGCACAATTCTCGGGGGTGTCGCGAAAAAATTTGAAAGTCGAAAAATAATGTCCAACCTAACGAACATTGTGCAATCCCCTTCTAATAATAAGTGAAAATTTGGTTTGGGAACGTGAAGGTTGGGACATCTCTGACAGCACTTGGGCCCGTACCCTTGGGGTGCAATGCGATTAACAATAAGCGCGTATACCATGCCTGTACATATGTCTTTGCAACGCGTGTCCAACGTTGACCGCGCTAACGACAGGTTTGTCACTTCTATGATTGCGACACACTACTTACCTACTAGACGAACCCACACAGACACGCGATTTATCTTCGGGGCTGACACTGTGTACGTGTACGAATACAAGTACTCCAACGGGAGCACACTCACGGCACTTAACTACCTACTCGGATTCAGTACGCTAGCAAAATCGTGAATGTAAGAAGCTGAGGTACATACTACATACCTACATACATACATATAGAGAAAGTTGCCCACTTTCCACGTTTTGAATCTGAGATGCTTGGGTAAATGCTTGTTCTCAGATATTATTCTTATGCTATATGTTAATGCTGTGCAATATTATATGTAGGGTGAAGGACCCAATTACTGACACTTAACCAATTACTGTCACCTTAAGCTATTTTACTTATAATAACGAATAAATAAATGTTGTAAAGTGATACACAAAAAGAATGATGTATTTCAACCTATAATCTATACTATAGATTATATACTATAGTTTATTTATTCGTTATTTTAACTAAAATAGTGTAAGGTGACAGTAATTGGTTGTGTGTCAGTAATTGGGTCTTTTACCCTAATCGTTATATTAAAAATGTTACACTGCATAATATTGTAAGAAATATGTATGACAGTAAGCAAATGGGGTATCATTACAGTTATTCATTCATTATTATGCTTTAGGTAATACGTGTTGAGCGATCCGTATACACGTATGTATTAAAGTAGGTACATACCTATTCTGCTGAAATGTATACATATACATAGTATCAAGTAACATTTAGTTCTATGTATAGGAAAATGAATCAACAATTTTACTTTTTATGTAGTTCTTAATTCTAATTCCAGAGAACCCTACATTTTTGTTTAAAATTATATTGGTGCTAGTAACAATATGATAGGAACAGTGATTAACAGCCGTTCATAAGATGGATTATAGCAGGGAAATCATTAAAATTTGGTAAATAGTATTTTGAAATGATGCAAGAGTGGGTATAGAATAAATGTTGATAAATGACATAAAAATTCTTACCGGTCGTGCGACTAGGTATCTTGAATCTTTTCTCCAGGGTCGTGAGGGTGACAACGATGTAAATAAATGCCATCGCCTGCACAGTGCCAAGAAGACCATACACCGCGATGAAATTTTTTGGGGTGGCACGGTCTCGCAGCCACCGGGGATAAATCCCACAAATTCCACAGCCTTTGTCCATCCCTCCGACTGCACTACAACATTCGAATGTTTGCTACTTTATGAAATAACTCGCCTTTTAGGAAACAGAAGATTTTCATTTACCAAATTTTCTATGAAATTTAATTGCACCTGAACACCTGAACAATGGATTCCCTACACTAATTGATCCAAATTTTGCGTATTTATATCTCCAGCTAATTCAAATACCCATAGTGTACTGATTGTACAGCTTCGATAGCAAAAGCATTCGAAGTAACAAACATTCGAGCGTAGATATCGATTAATCCCCCTTTCTTCCGAAAGGCAATACATACCCAGCTATTTGACGTATCTTAAGGCTTGCATGAAAGAAATACCTACATGTATGTATACCCCGCCGTAATAAAGATGTAACGAATGTGACTTGCGAGTTCAGCCGCGATATCAAGTACATAAAATATGGTTGATTTGTAAAAATGGAAAGCTAAGAAAACCGCAATTATCAACATTCTATTAAGGGAATTTTCAGATACGACGCTTCCCTGTCTCGAGATTGATATTTTCAATACATTCGCACATTTTTCATATTTTTCCATCCCTTTTAAGTCGATGCATTTTCTACAGGCGGGTCTCGCTTGAAAAGGCGTTGACTGCTTTATGCAATAAATTTGGTTTCGTAGAATTTCTTCGATAATGGTAGATCTGTTATCTGCCTTCGTAAACTGTATAATTATGTGATTGTTTGAAGATTAATAACAAACAGTTTATCTGCATATTGGTATTAACTTATCACTGCTTTCATAGATAGGTAGATACAGTTCTCTCTTTTCCGATTATTTCTTTTCGAATATTGAAATTTTACTTTTTAGAAACAAAAACCATTTGAGGTACTACATAATATTTTTTGCAGTAACAATATCATTAAATTTTTTGGTAGAAATGTATTTTGCTACTTTTGATTTTGTATCGTGAAGTAATAAAAAATGAGTGCAGAAGCAATGGATAGAAATGGATCTGAAATTTTCAAATCAATATACCTTCGCGTATTATAAATACGTTCAAGTAACAATTATTATCACTTTATCACGTAAACACATGATTGCTGATTTTATCTGAAAGCTGAAAATTATCTACAAATCTAAAATTATACTCAGCAAAATTCACGATTAAGAATAAAAACGCCACAAATAATGGCCTTGTACGGGAGATCGAATTATCGACAGTTTATCTGATTAATTCAGATATAGACAGTGCACGTGCAATCGTACTAAATGATAAAATGAATACCATGTGTCATGCGTGTATCATTAGAGGTTCAAGATGGCGGCTACCCCGCTGCCTAAATTATTTAAGGCGGGAAGGAAAGAATTATTTCATGTTATTTGCGTAAACGTCAATAAGTGAATTGACCTATGTATGTAATAGATTTATTTACCAACGATTTCCCTGCGTGCCTGTCGTGTGCGCCACGTGCACCTGAGATGATTACGCAATTGCAATTTAACTGGGTATAGATTTCGTTGTGACGCTCGGAGACTGCATTAATACGGAGTTCCAGCCGATTGTTACTTCCGCCTTATCATGCTACAAGAAGCCCGCTAAGAATCGCGAACATGACTTCGTGACAGACTCTGTCAAGTAAGAAAAGTCGAGACATAAGTAGATACTTACATGCATGATTTTAAGCGAGAAAAGATCCAAGTTTAACGAAAACAAAATGTCAGCAGCAAATTTAATTTGAGTTCGTGAAACCCAGAAACCATAATACCTATTTGTGTTAATCAGATATTTTTCATAAACAATTGTGCGTTGTTCGATCTAAACTCAATGAGAGACAAAATGATAGTGAATACGGTGAAAAGCAACTAGTCTTATTAATGATATTTCTAAGTTGGCAAAAATGATTTCTCCTCGACACCTTATTCGAACCATTACCGGTGGTTCTAAATATGTACCTCTTTACTTTGACAATGTAGATATAGATACATGTTGGAATTTGTAGACAGAATATGATGGGATTCATAAACAGTTATTGATATTTGAAACGAGTGTCGATAAAAACAACTTCTGTAATGACGTAATAGTCAGTCACAACTGTTTAAGCTGATTTGGACAGTGTCATTGGTATCGACAGAATAATTTATTATACGAATATGTCAATTGTTATGGAGTAATTTTAAACACGGCAAAAAGAGAAGATTTAGGGCAGGATATTTATTTAAATTAGGATACACTCCTTTGGGAAAAAGATTACTGATTAACAATGTGAAAGCCCTGGTGTTAAAAAATCTTAAATAAAAAGGTTAATTTATAAAATGTTAACTTTTAAAAGAAAACTAATACTGACTACTTGTATTGAATAAAATACCAATGTATAACTGAATGTCAGATGTGATCAACTGGATGTTTGTATTCCTTAATTTTATACCTACAGCCTATAAAATTAAAAATATTTCAAGCAACGTTACCGTTGAGTTAGCTCTAATAGAAATAAACAATTGGAATAGAAAGGCTATTAACTCTTAGGGAAGGTATAAGTGGAGCAAGAAGAGAAAGCGAAAACGTGTGAGAACCTTATTATTAGTCTCACCTTGGCCTTAGTCCACGTGCTTCCGCATGGACTCAGGAAGGACTTCCAGGTCGCGAGTCCTACCTGGATCGCGATCCCCGAGTCTTTCCTTGCTCGTGACCTCCCTCGTCCGCCGAGTAATTCAAAAATCACTAAGCGCCGTGAGCGCTCTAGTTTACGCGAATAAACGCGAGATAACTGAGCCTCGCTCTTCTGTCAATGGCAATGCTCCCCTACCATTTCTCTATCAAACCGAATGATAAGCGGAGGCGTCGTCATTCAGAGGACACATTATGAATGAAGCATCGGTGCTGGCATCTTATCATCTCTGCTCGCGATGACTAGCAAGCCTCCATTCGGAAGGTATCGGTACTGGTTGTAGTCTGTACTAACAAGGGAACATCCTGAACCCGATAATTCCAAAAATTCTGAAACTTTGTGAATATGTAGGGAATTTCCTTCTGATTACGATGCAATTTTTGTTTGCTGCCCAAATTCAGTCTAAGGGGGTGTAATTGACCCCTGAAAATCCAGTTATTTTCTGATTTTGTGTTATGAGTCACAAACTGTAAGAACTGTAAGTTAACAAATGATAGTCCTAATTAAAAGAAGTAACTTTTATCTTGAAACTTTTTTCTATCTCTTATAGTTCGCGAATTATACCGCGAGTTATAAAGATTTTTTTCAGATTTTCGAACATTTTTCAAACTTTGTCGCACGAGAAAAAGTAATAGAACATAAAATATGCTCCTTGTACGGATCTACAACTTTTGTTTGAGATATATTTTTATATAATCAATAACTTGGATGATTCTATGTAAAATCGACGTTTTGAGCTGTTAAATAATTATTTAAATGTTCAAAGGCCCAGAGGTACCTTTTCCCGTTATCCGATCGGGGTCAAACTTTACACAGATTTTTTTTAATTATTTGGAACTATTCTGGAGGATGCCCCTAAGAAAATCTTGAAAAAAATTTTACCAAGAGTAAATAAGAGCCACCCAAATATACACTAAATTCAGATTAAATGTCGTCAATTTTCGCAACGCTTCTGCAGCTTGCTCATATTCAACTGATAATAACGGTTCATATAGTTTTAGATGCAGTGTTCCTTTCTCTATCTAACTGTATAAAAATTATCTTTCTATCTCTTTCCGTATGCAACGGGGTTGCATATTTCGTGACATCCAAATTTTAGATTGGCCCCCATAGCCGTTGCGTACCTATATCGGGCGAGAAAAGACGTAGTTTTACGTAAAAAAATAAAAAGCAATGCCACTTACCGATGATAAGTCATTTTCACAGTATATTCTTCTTCACCATGTTTTATCCTAAAAGTTATGGAGATTTTGCAATTCCACACTATACATTTTCCTCTTTTAGTCTACATTATAGAATTCATTGTAGTACTGGCGTTTATTATTTTTGTTGTGTATGTTATGTATGTGACACGTTTAAACACAATAACGAAAATCATCAACCAATCATCGATCCTCCCTCACCACATGCGCAGTATCACGCACCCCCTTACTGACACGAGCTTGGGCCCCGCAGCTTTGTGCTCTGTCCATTTAATTTTTAGGTCCATGGGTCCTTCACAAATCTGCACAGTTTGTGTTAAGTCCGTGGTTATAACACAAACTCGAAAGATAGTCGGATTTTCAAGAATCAATTTCACCCCCTTAGAGTGAATTTACTCTAGGTACACATATACCCAAAGTTTCATAATTTTTTGAATTTACGAATAGGAGATCCTCCCTTGCAGACTTCCAAAGTTTTATTAAAATTTAACCTTCATTGACTTTGGACGATCAACATTTCTTTTTTCTTGCTACAGATAAAAAAATAAGACATACATAAGTCGAAAGTATGATGTGAAAAAAGAAATCTTTGTAATAGTGTTTATCGCTTTCAAACTAATATCATTTCCTAAGACATGTTCTCGTATTATCAAAAGTAACGGACATATCTTAAGTTCTAATATTATGTGACTCACTCTGTACACTGTGACATTAATAATTTCACATTTGACGTCAATATAACAAATCAGGTTAAACTTTCTGAAACATTGATATCAAATAGTTTACGAAGAATTTGAGATGCTAAATTGACTTATTTATTCCAAACATTTTAAAATGTACCGCAGCCTGTGGCGGATGATTTTCAATATACCCGGTGCTAGAAAACGTGTTCAAGTCACTGTTTTCTAAATTCAAAATTCATAGAGTTCAATTATACGAACTGTTTGAAAAACCAAATTGTGGTTTTAAATTCAAATAGCTACAATTTAATGTTTTAGTGGATTTCACATTTGTTTAATTAAAATACCTTGGACATATATTTCTTTCATACATATTATACCTAAATTTCATAACTATTTTTTGTACGGTCGCCTTGTACGATGCCTAACTTCCTACACCATTAATTTTTCCGTTAACATAACGATACAACGATCGATTACATATATTTTTTAATGGGATCACATGCTTTGTTTTAGGTAGGTATCTAAGTGTGGCAATCTCTGCGTCTGGGATGTTAGATGACATTCTTCAAATCACTTGTCTTAAATAATTGTAGCACCATTATATATTCGAATGTATACATGGCTGTATTATATAACTTCCCCCATTGTGATTGCTCCTCATTTACCATTAGTGTAGACTTCCTACGTGAGAACATATGAAGTGTTCATAGACTCTGAGGTGCTTACAAATATGTAGTCACTATATTTGTAAATAGGTATTTTCTCTTTTAAACGATATATGCAATTAAAAAATATAATATATATCGCAGAATATTCTTTTCTTGAACACCTCACCCGAATATCTTTATACATGAAGTAATGTAAAAAAATCAAATTAAATTTTAAGATTTTATAATGAAAATGAGTTTTGCAAGAAAAGGAACCATTCAAATATATATCTACTAATTAGATAATCTCCTATCATATGGCACATTAACAATATGTAACCCCCGTTTCCGCATAATCTTACAAAATACTATTAGTGTTATAACTATACAACATTCAAAGGACGTGAACCGAACGTGATATTTGGCATACCTACATATAGGTACATACGTTTTCATCCAGTTCATTAAACGCGTTCAAAGTCCCCGCCATCATCCTCAAAGAGTGACAAATCAATGAGAGCTAGCATAAGGGGGCCACATCGTTGAGTTATTTCGCCAGAAGGCGCGACTGGTTATTTTTGCCCCGTAGTTGCGGGCCTGACTTACAATTAGACGCCGAGAGCGATTTCCCCTCTGCTCGTTTTTGCGGCTCGCTGCGACGACGCTCAGCGTCTGATTCCACAAGGCCATTAAGATTATCTTTAGACACGAAAAACAACAAGATCGAGTTCCATCGGGGCAGCGGAGTCTCTCACCCCGGTTGCAAAAGGAAAAGGAAAGACGCAGAACAACCGGCGAACAGCAACAAAGGGCGTCACAGCTTACAGCTCCTTTTGCTTACCACTGTACTCACAGTGATACAACAATGCGGTGATAAACTGAAGAAAACACAGTTTTGTGAAAATTGAAATTTTATTTCCTTTTTTTCCAATTTTTCGGTAATCAAAGTTCGTGTTTCGTCGTCTTGCGAAGAGTCGAAGTGACGTGCGAAAGCAACAGACAACAAGAGTCGCGATCTATCATAAGACCAAGACGCGTTCGCTTTTCGTTTCTTTCAGAGATAACATAGATGTCCATTATCGTTCCCTTTCGTTCACCTACCGATAGAGTAAATAATATTAATCCTATCGAAGATAACAAACGATATGTTACAACCATTAATCCTACGAGTACAGGATACTCGAGACGACTGTAAGTAGGTACGTACAAGTAATCGTAACGAGATCACGTGTTCATCGCGATTCCATCTTGGATCTTAATCCTCCCTCTAACCGCGACGAAAAATTCTTTCGTTTCCTAATAAATTCGCTCGATCACGTATTCTCTCCGCTTCGTCGTTAAGTACATGAACAATAATGAATAATCAATAATGACAATAATAATATTATCAATAATTAATAGCAGTAATATTATTAATAAGTAATAAGTAATAAGTAATAATAATAAAATAATATAATAATATCAATAATATTAATTTATTTTCCTATTACCTTAATCGATCGGTTATGTAATAATTAATACTTAAGATTAAACCTTCCTAACAGCTCTTTCACTAACTTTTTACAAGACTTTTGGTTTCTTTCTCCGTTTCTTCGTGCATATTAAACGTCTACTTACAATTCTAACGAATCGAGTTAACCTCGTTTCAGGTCTCGAAGGGTTTAGGACTAGACAGTCTCATTCTTCATAGCCCGATCATCCGTCTCCCTTCTCGCTAGCTAGTTATCCATCTTAGATTCTGTCCCGTTGGTTTCGTTCCTTTTAGTTTCACACCTGTACATACGTTAGCGAATAGCTTCCCGCTAACGAATCACTGACTAGTTTCTAACCATTAAGACTATTCGGTTGTGCTAATTAAGGCACCAGATCACTTGTAAGAATGGACGAACGTACATTGGTTTCGATAACGTAGCACTGGATAAATTAATCCGTATTCAGAATACACGTCGCAACAACGCATGGCAATACTTTATGACGAATTTCTATATTTGATACAATCAAAGTTCAACTTGAACCAGTTTGGAGTTTCATTACATAAATACAAAACAAACATTTCCAAAATCATTCTGAATAATGGAAATGGTTTTATATGTACAATTCGTTGCTGAAATAGGAGTTTAAAATACAACTCTAGCGCCAAAATCATATACCTACTTTCTTTTACAATCCCACTTCTAAAACATATACATACATACATATGTATAATACATCCTTTTAGAAATTTCCTTCCAAAAATATACATATTTATAATTCCTTTTAGAACTATAGATATAAAAGTCGTAAAGGTTGCCATCCATTCTTGACGAGTTTCTTCCACGAGTCAAGAGGCAACGTAGAATCACCAAGATTTCGGTACTTTCTCCTGATTTCATACTAGATCAACGTTTGGTAATTACCGTAATTCGATATCCTATATTTTATTAGACCAATCCGTTCGTCCGTTGGTCCTCATCGGATGCGTACCGCGAAATGCTAATCGATTCGTTTCGGTGACTTCCGCAAGTCCCGCAGAAAGGCATCGTCTTTAAGACACTCGATGATTTCGCTGTTTCGAAATTCTAAGGCAACATCATTGTAATTACAACGTGGCCTCTGTTACGTGCAAACGGTTACTTCGCTTAAAAGTATCTACAACGTTCATCCTAACGAATCACTTAGAAAGTCCTTTCTAACGGATTCTACATGAGATACTCCTAAACGAGAGATTATATCCACGAAGCTAACAATGCCCTGCCGAAATAAACGTATGGTTTCGTCCTCCTCACTGTTTTTACATTCGATCAGTTTCTCCCGAGTTGATTAAAGAATGCACATTGCACAAAGTATCAGGTCATTGCAAAAGTCTTTGCGTATCTCGTAGGACGCAGTTCTGACGTTCCACTTACATAATGTATGCAGTACATAGATTCTATACGTTAAATCTGTTTTCTGCTTAAGCCATTCCAACGTTTGTCTTCTTTCTTTAGTATCAGTTGAGTATCAACAATCAGTGAATCGAATTTAGAGCCAATGAACGCTAATTTTAGTCACAATAATGTATTCAGAAACTGTATTTATTTCTTTCATTTGCTGCATCATTTGTCAGTTTCACCGATTCATTTACTTATTAATTGAAAATATCAATATACATAGAAATAATGGAAACTGCAGCTAGTACATTTTTTAACTCAGTTTCTATTGAGTTCTTTGAACAAAGCACCAATCAGTTAGTGAAACGATGGAAAGAACTCATTGAAAAAGAGGGAAATCACATTAACGATGAAACTTATTTCGTTTTATGCTTTTCTGCGTAATATAGTTCAAACAAAAATACGCAAAGGCGTTTGAAATAACTTGATATTTTGAGCCGGACACATTCACTGATTTAAAACAAAATATGCTTCTGAATAAATTTCTTTTGTAGTTTCGTTGTTGCTATACATATAGTTATTTCGATTAGTCCTGTATATACTGAATCAAACTTAGAATTTTTATCATGTGCAATTTTAATGGGATGGCTGATTTTAGACAAATCACGTTTTCTGCAGGATTATATAGAATTATCGAATTTTCAACAAGGAAATATGTCATTGATTTTAGAACACTTTGCATGCAGACCAAAATGCCGTCGCTGCATTTCCCTTAAATATAAGATTTCTCTCTCCGTAGACCAAAAGCTACGCGCAAGCTCCGTGGCTACTTCATTCGTGGTTCTTCAGTTCGTCGGGTATAGAAAGGATACTTTTCTACGCATAAAATAGAAAAAGAATCGATCCCGACAAATCCCTTCAATCTAAATAATCTAGACTACGCACCCATGTCCGTAAAGTTTCCACACGATTCGACCGATATTCAGAAAAGATGTCCACAAAAGTATCAAAATTGTATGTTACAAAAGTTCTTTTTGCTGGAAGATTGCAACAAAATTACAGTGACCGATATCAATCCACGAAGAACTTGAAAATTATTCATCAATCCGGAAGAAACATCAGCCAAAGAAAAAAATATCGCCCGGTTCCTTCGACAGCTTTCCCCGTAAAAGTGCATTATATCGATTCTGAATACAGATCAGTCTTCCACCAGCTCCGCCGAACACTAATTGTAAGTAAATCTCTCTGATTTGACCATACAGCAGTTCGCGCCTTGTAAAATCACATCTCGGTTTGTTATTCTCCCGCGAACAACACTTAAACGTACAAGGAATCCGCCGTGTATCTAGAAACTTTGCGCGTCTCCTGTGAAGCCTTCATCGCCCGTGGTACCCCGGTATCTAGTTATAAATAATCATAACGCTAGTGTTGTTACGTTTCGTCTCCCTGCTCTGAAGTACATTGGCCATAGGCGCCGATTTTGGCCCTATAAAACAGACCGGTGGAAAGGAAGATTAAGGTGGGGAAGATTAAAGATTAAGTTGGTAGGAAACTTGCGAGTGGTCGATCCTGAGCGGCGCGGCCCTGTGCGCGAGGAGGTTTCTTCGTTTTCTGTCTCTCGCGGTGCACAGTGTTTCCAAAATTAACTCGTGACAACGTGGAAAGAAACTCCGAATAGCTGGAACAACGGCTTCCTCGTGGAGCGTGCAATCGCGGCTGAATGGGGTTTGTCCCTTTGAAAAATAGAAACGTGGCAGGATCGACGCGGAGAACAGGCGAGGATCAAAGTTTATAACGGCGAGAACCGAGTTTTGCGTCGCGAGTTTAATACCGCTGGAATCGTTGCCCGATGGTAGTGCCTTCCACGCGGCAATTTACTTAGTTTCTACTGTAATCTTGCTTCTTGAGGCGTCGTTTGATACGGCAGCCCTGGGAAAGCCGCGCCCGCCGCTGTTGCAGCTGCAGCCGCGGCTGCCGGCAATCCGCCCGCGCCTGGTAGCGCTGCATACGTATACGGTGTCACGTAACTCGCTGCTGCTGCGTTTGCTGCAAAGAAACAAATGAATTGTCTGCTGAGATTCTAATATATAAGTAACAGAAGTGTGCATGCGATCGATTCTGGTGCTGGTAACCCTTTGAGAAGAAAATACAAGGGGCTTATTTGCGTGCAAGTACTGTGTACAGTGTATGTACATACATAGGTATACTGTACAAATCTTTTAACCTTTTTGTAGTTTAATATGTTAGGATTATGGCGCTGATGCCATCTCAATTTATATTTCCATTTATACATATAAAGAAACTGGGGAAAATGAATTTTGTTGGTAGAAAGTTCAAACGTTATGTAAGATGAAATTAATGGTAACTCATTGTGCAAAACTAAATTAAACGATTGCATGTTTCGTTACTGGGTATGTACATCTTTAACCTTTAGAGGGCCAGGATTTTTTCATTTTTACTTGTAACTTATGCATATATACCAGCAAAATGGCCGGCAAAGTATCCAAATTCTTAGGTGGCCACTACAGTGGCCAGCCCGGCCCTCTAATGGTTAAAGTAATTGTTGCTCGTCTGTTGTATTTTACCACCTTTGAATCGGCACGAATTTTCTCTTCTGTCTCGTTTAATCCATTGACAGCTGTTGTTGCATAAACACAACATTAAATTTTGTTTTCTTTTAATTATGGCAAATAGAATGAAAATTCTAGAGTTTTTATTTTAATGCTTGGCCGGTAATGGATTAAAGGATACATATTAAGTTAAACAATAATATAATTGTAGCAAAATAGTATTAAATAAAATACTTTTCGCCACGGATTTACCTGCACCATTTTTGTTAATATAAGTGTTGCTAAATAATTGCAGAATGTGTAATATTTTTCCCACCACCACCGTAGACAGCACATCAGAGCATTAACAAAATTTGCATGTTTATTGTGTTGAGTGCGAAGCCAGCATAAACATGCAATATTGCGGTTTCATATTTTGTTTACTGGATCTGACAACACAACATCCTAGGAAAATTATTAAAGGATTCTATATAAGCACTCTCCATTCTGTCAAATGCCTACGAACGTAATAGAAATAATACATGTGTAATTGTAAAAACAATCACTATATAGAAAGTTGAGTTGAGAACAAAAAGATTGCAGAAAGTTCTCCTGCTAAATGCAAAATACATTATTCAAACCCTAAGAAAATTTCTGGGCAAACAACGTAATTCAATAGAAACACATAAAAATAACAGAACATTCACTAACTCAATTTGAAGAAGCGATAGGTGAGACTAACAGAAAGGATCCATAGCAAGATTCCCACTAGAAAAATGGCGGTAAATTTTCCAAGCTTTCTTCCTAGTCACTGTGAAATCCATATCACCCCTCATTTATAACAAAGATATATCGATCATCCCGAAGAATAAATAACGATTCAATGCCTACTGCCTAGGGTAAAGGACCCAATTACTGGCAGCCAACCCAATTACTGTCACCTTAAGCTATTTTACTTAAACGTTTATTTATTCGTTATTTTAAGTAAAATAGCTTAAGATGACAGTAATTGGGTTGACTGCCAGTAATTGGATCCATTACCCTATATTAGTTCAATTAGATTAAAAATGTTGTCAAATATTGTCAATCAACATGTGCAGCAATTTCATAAAGTTATAAAATATTTTTGAACTCTACTACCGTGAAACTGTAAATGGCATTGTACATTTCATGCATCATTTTAAAAACCAAGTCCCTTCGTATTCACGTAAACTGATCCCATCCCATATAAGCATATATAGATGCAAGAATTTTACATTACTAGCTGAAAATACCGAGAGTAAAGATTTCCCCAGGAAAGTTTTGCGAAATAAATCAGCAGCTAAATTAATAAGCAGATATCGTAACAGTCTTCATCTCGATCATGATGAAGAGAACAAATGTGTATACTACATAAAAGAAAATATAATTGGCCCTTTCCACCGATCCTTCTAAATTCCTATTTCAACCGGGCTTGTGAGAATCTTGCAGAGATTCATCCTGCGAGCACAGCTACTTTACTACGAATGGGAAGAGACTACGCGGCCACCCTTCTCTGTTTCATTCCCTTTCATTGTCAGTCACACTCCCAATCTCTCGCCTCCTCATTCTCGCATTCCCTTTTCTCTGTTTAGTGCGTTCTGTTTTCTAATGATTTTCTACCGTTGCTACGTAGCACGGATGGCAGAAAGGGCGGCAGGAGAGCTTTCTCCAATCGCTGGTGTGCCAGCACCGCAGGGCTGCTGCCGGTGTGCTGCTGATGGTGGTGTATCAGCCCATTGCTGTCCTTGCTCTGGACACTTTTCAAACACATACCAGCCGCGGCGGCGCTGGTATAAGGATATGCCTCAGCGAAATTGTAGGATGTCCCCGGATACGTGGCGGCCGCTGCCGCGACGTTTTGGTACTCGTAGAACTGGGACGCTGCTGCCATCGCTGCGGCGTGGGACAACTGCGTCGCCGGAAGCGGTACCAAACCACCTGGCGCCGCAGCCGCCAGGTAAGGTGACTGGTACACGTAACCCGGTGGCACCCTGAAACGAAAATGGTGGTCGGTTAGTGGACCGCGCAGCGGACAACAAAACTGTGGCATTCAGACATCTATGTAATGCAGAAAATACTCGTCGACTGATCGTGGTGGACTACAAATTGAAAATATAATGGAACAATTTCTGGCGTTATTGGTTCTGATATTCTTAGCTGTCATTATTCCTGTTTCTTTGCGGGGCAAGCAACGTTATAGGCTACGATGGCCAAATATGGGATTATTATATTTGGAATTAGTGATTTGTAGTGTTGTTTGTTCGATAGGGGGATAGAGGAACGAAATGTATTTAACCTACACAATTTTTTCGATTCAAATTTATGCCATACAAGTACGTATATTAAGTTGGGGAATTATAAATCGTAATTAATTTTCAGGAACCACAACCAATAACATTAACTATTAACAATGTATGTATTTGGAGTTCCCGAGGCTTTGTATTCCTATTCTGACAGAGTCATTTTCTTAGAATTTAGTCCACCAAGATTACTACAGAATCACACTTGCTTCTTGAAACATCCTATTGTCCACCAAGTTCCTTGAATGTTAATTTAAACCGTTTCTTACTAGATAGGAGGTAATGAATGAAACTTGGTGAACACGGGAAGCTTCAACCGTACATTCTCCCTGTACAGTTAAGGAGTCAAAGGCAGAGTGAAGGGAAGGGCGTTAAAGGCTTATTCGTGTAAGTGTGTATGTAATGTCGACACCCGTTCATTTCTCGGCCAATATAAATAATTTACTGTACAGTCATTTAATGGCAACTGTTCAGAAACTACTATGCTGATTACTATCACACTTGGACTTTACAGTATTATTGTGAGAGTCTACATTCTACATGATCGTGTTTGTCTACCATGGTCTCAAGCGGCAAAACCGTGCCAGAAAGCTGTCCGAAACAGCGAGAAACCAACGGTACATACATATTTATCGCGGTTCGCGTCACCCGAAACTCAATAATCATTGGTTTGCCCGTGATTTCATTTGAAAACATGTGTCACTGAATTAGTAATCATTTTCCTGTTTCGTCATTAATTAATATTTCAATGTAGCTTTTAATAACACTCGGATGCTACTTATTGTTAGTATCAGTATGACCTGCAACTATCAATGCATACCTACTTAATTACCTACAATATAAAAACCTGAAGAAATAGAATTTATCACTGTTTTCTTGTGTTTTTTAATGCAGACAAACACAAAACTCGAAAATATGACTCAGACCACTTCCACGACCGCAGGCACATAGGTACCTATGTTACTTGATAAAAACAAATTAGCAATACATAATTGTGCCTGTGTGGTGATTTTGTGTAGGTGTTCAGTGTGTGTACAGGACGAGAAAGATAAGGAAAGAGGATGGAAAGCAGCGCAGTATAAAAATGGTGACAGTGTAGTATCACTAAGGCGTGACAAAAAAATGCGCAACAAATCCAAGAAAAAGAAATCCTCAACGTGTCGGCAAAACAACAGCAAACCAACGACAAACGTGTATGTAGGTAACTCCACGAATATAAAGATACTTCTCGGCACACGGCACACGGCACACGATTACCTAACAACAACGTTAGTACCTAAAATTCACAGGCCTAAGAAAGAAAAAGAAAAGTGATACGTTTCACGGCAGTGCCTCTGTCTCTATCTCTTTTTTCACGTTTTCTTGGTCAACATAAAACGATCGCGTTCAACAACCCACCACCCCCAAGTCGCTTCTCCCTTGGCTTAGCGTGTTCCTCAATTTACGTGAGGCGTAACGCAAATGGATCGAGAGATTGTTTTCCAAACCGGGGATCCTTCAAGTTCAATTACCCTTTTCTGAATAATGCACGGTAATTTAATAAATTTACTATGCCAAATTTCTTCACGTCCAACCTGTCACTCTCAATTACCATCGATAATTAATCCAGCGTTAATTAATACAATGTAAACAGTAACGCAGAAGTTTTTTCTAAAACTTTCATACTTGTCTATTTTTAAATTTATTCAGTTGTTGAATCTTTCTGATTGTATCAGCTATTTTTGATTAGCAATTACCATTTATCTCTAAGCTTTTTTTATCTCATCGAACAATTCCTATGATGATCCAGTAGGTAACTCGAAACTACTGTTTCGAAAGGACATACAAACACAGGAGACAGCCCTGAACTTTTTAACCGATCGATAATATGTAGTAGTGCCCAGTCCACGAAGGGAATCAATATGTTGTCCTGTGGCTTCGAATGATATGTACATATGTATACATATGTATAGTTGGTTTGTCGAATTGGTGCTTACCGTGCATAGATTATTAGACATTCGCGAAAACCTCAAAGGTATTTCGATGTGCGTGTCTTCCCCCACTTAACTCGTACCCCGAAATTTAATCATCGATTCAATCGAGAATAGGAATTACCTCTGACCACAAAATAGCCAGTTTTCTACAAAATCCAATTTACTGGCAATAACTCAATAACACGGTGTTTCTCCGTATAAACAAGAGCTTGGAAAAATATACCCACTACTGACATAGGTTGATTCCAACAAATTATTTTGCAAAGTTTTCACCTTGGATGTTTCTTACAATCAATACCAAACGGTATTCGAGTAAAAAGTTTGATGTTTATACAACAAATGATGATAACAACTATTCATCTCATAGATCTGAAAGCGATAAGTAGTATTGGTGCCATTGAATTAAGAATTGCGTAGACAGAAAAAAATTAAGGGGGTATTAAACCCAAAAATTCGATTTTTTTTATTTTCTCATAGTTTGGGGCTTCGAAAATATGTCCCTAAAATATTAAGGTGAAATTGGTTGAACTCCCAGAGTTATAGGGGCTTAAGGCCGCAGCGTGGCGCGTAATCGTTCCCTCGATCCTTGTGTCTAAAGAGGCTATAACTGCCAGCAGAGAAGGGGTAAGTTACAGAAATTAGTCGTTATCTATCGCAATTTCAGTCGTATAGGTCGTAACTGCATGAAAAACTTTAAACCCGCTTTTCTCAGAACAACCTTTTTAGATCGGGTGCACATTTTTCTCAAAAACTACTAGACCGATTGAGATAAAATCCATAGAACGTAACAGAATTATATCAATAGCTTCAATACAACTCCCTCCACTTTTTGTTTTAGTCCAAGAAATTCGAAAAAATCAAATATGAATTTTTAAACAGCTGCGATTTCGGTAACAATGTCCGGACTTGGTTACATCTGCTAGAGGCAATAACTACACTCATATAAATTAAAAAAATCTTTGGTACTTTCGTTTCAGATGACTAGGACGACCGCAATTCGTGTGCTCGATGGGGCGAGTGTTGGATGACATGACCTGCGCTTCGGTGTGTAACTTGTAAAATTCTCAATATAATTCATTGCAAAAATTTGTGTTGATTGTTCAAACGCTACTAAATATCTGTGCAAAACCACTACCCTGCAGGTGCGATAGGTTCTTCAGAATTAATTTCCAAATATCACCTTCAAAAACAAGTGTCCAGGGTGTAATACCCCCTTAAAGAAATAAAAGAAGAAGATGCAGGAGGTATAAATTGTCAGAACATAAAAAGTTCATGCCTACCAACTTTTAATCGTTACTTCTTGCAATACCACTCATCTGACTCACTCGTATCACAGAGTATGAAATTGACAACGTCGCGTAAATTCACTTACACGGTTCATGAACAGACACGATACAAGTTCAACGTATTAAGTGAAGCAAGGACATTATAGTAACATATTATATCCCTGTTGACCTTATAATTAAATATATCAGTTTTAATTAATTATGCCAATCTGAATGTACCATGACTTTAAAGTCATTCTGTTCCCATTAATCAAATATTTCAAATAACAGACTATGCATCTGTCTCACTGTTATGTAATCCTACTTTTTTTATTTAAATAGATATTTTGTAGATCTATTCCACGAATGAGGTTATAGTAGATAACAGAAATGGAAGAAAGTCCTTTAATTTAGAAAATTACGAATAAAAACTGAAACAAGAAACCGTTATCCCGATAAAAACCATAATTAATATTTTCTTATGAACAGAATTGAATACGAAGCGCACATTTCCAACAGAAGGAACTGAACCATTTCGAAACAGTTTATAGACAAAGGTGTAAAAGAATCATAAAAACATGGTGAAACTAGATGAGAGTAGGTGGCATACAATTCAAACAAACGACCTCCAGAAGTAATCATCAGTCTATCAATCGGAATGTGCAAATAAACGACACGCGACCGATCCCAGGATTACGACACTTTATTACTGTCACATTGAATGCGTAAAAGGACATCGCCTGCTATATTTTTTTTTCACTTGACTGATCACCTCGAAGATTAGTTTATCGGCGATTGCCGTAAAAATATTACACTTGGCTCGTTACCAGATGGCTACCAGATGCTTTCCCAGCCACTTGCAGCCAATTTCTCGATTCTGCTTATCCCCCCTCCCCTCCCCCAACCAGAGATTACTTCCCGCCAAGTTTACGGAAATTAATAGGACATTTGGCATCGAGTTTATTTCGATGCCTGACTATTTCCGCCTGATCTCTGACGACAGACAAACCATCATAGTTTGTAAATAGGAATTTATGGTTTCATGGATATCTGTGTTGTTTGATTCGCACTCATATTATTTACACTTATGCACACACAAAATGAATGTTTTATGTGCATATAAGTACTACTTAGTAGTGAGTTGAGTAGTGATGGCATTCTAAACGAATTAAAATATCTGCAGTTAATGAGGGAGTCTCTTGCAGCGGGTCGAAAAATAATATTTATAAATCAATAGTTGAACATCACGAGAATATGCTCCCAAAGCCGCAGTACGAAATTCGCAAATTTAAAGTAGCCATAGCTGTTTTTGCTACGAGGCAGCAGGTGACGCAAGTTTATCAGAAAATTTTAAACGCGTTTGTTTCAAAACAGTTTTACAATTAGCGAACAATGTAACTAAAAAAATATTCAACCGACCGACTTGAGCTTATGGATATATAATTGTACACACTTTCTTCATATAAATCAGCTACTAGTATAATGGTATTGTTTAAATAAACAGGTTTCTTGCACGTTTAAGGCAATGTTTATTTTGTAAAGGTGAACTTTTCTTCAAGAGACCGCCATTTGTTTAAGTATGCATCTTTCAACTTACAAATAGCTTGGCTTTCTGTGTGCAGTCATAAAGTAAATAATTGTTTCTGAATTTCTAGTTTATAATGAATACAGCGTACGGTATGTACATACGTATAAGCCCTTATACCTCTGTTATTTATCATTCTTTTTGAATAAAAAAAGATTTTTTATCTAGCTTAATCGAACAATACAATATCCTGAAAGTTTCATGAAAATTGATTAAATACTTTCATTAAAAAACAATTCCTGAAAACGCCTTGATTTTCAGCTAATTACACAAGAAAGAACCACTTTCTTTTTAATGTATTTGTAAAAAAAAATCAAAGCAAATCCAGATGTATCCTTTTGCCCAATGTTTATTATTATCATAGAGATTGAAAAAAATTTTAAAATGTTTCAAACAACGTTCTTCTGTGATATTGCTGTAATATTGGTCTTAAAAAGTGACGTAATCCAATTTCAAGGTGTGATTCTTGTTTATTACATCCGTAGTTTCCCGCGCCAGAAAATACAAACTAAAATTAAAACAGAATTATTAAATTGGTGGCCGAAAAACGGCGATTCTTTCAAGACAAATTCGTGTTTGGGGGTTATTAAAAATCTGCGACTTTGTAATTTTGTTATGAAAATCTCGAATTCTTGCGAACCATATTATAGGTTGCGCGGGAAATGACACGTGTTTTATACATCCTGTAATTATTTTAGGTCGATCTGAACCCCCGTTCATTCGCAATTCGAGAAAAACGCGTTTAAATATTCTGGTGAAAGGCAACGCTGTAGGTTGTCGCTTGACCTTTCTAGCTGCCAAATTAACAATTTTGCGAATTTTAATATAAACCAAGCGGCATTTTATTCAGAAACTATGGTATTTTCGAAAAATGCATTAAAAATAATGATTTTTCGACTGCCTAGTCCTCTTAAAGCCCGAAATTCAAGAAGTCCCACAACGTTTTGAATATTACCTACATACATTGAGTTTGGTAGTCTTGTAAAATTTTGCAATTTTAATAAAGTCTGGGGAGTCTTGAAATTTTTAATGATTGGGACTTTAATTTTAGATTCGCGTTGGCTTAAATTAAATCAAATAAACAAAATTCAAAAGATTCCATGACATCAGCTAAGTAGTAGTGTTAAAATATTGTTAAAGTTTTCATGTTTGAATGATTCCAAGACATTCAAATCCTTGACGGATTTCAAAAATTTTAAAACCTACAAGACCTTCACGATTTTCAAACAATTTCAAAGTTAAAACTCCGTATTCGTGATAATGTTCTGCAACTTCACTACTATTCTTCAGGGAACATCCATCATCGATCCAAATTGCCTTTTTCTATCGTGTTTACAGTTGAAATAGTAGGACCGCGTTTCAGTAAATTATATGTAGAATTGAAACGATTCTTTCAATTCCAAACTCAAACACATATTTTTTTAAACTGATCTTTATGCAATTAGATGTTTGAGATTTTATGAGATAAACCTACTGCAATGTCATAAGAAACTAGTTTTAAAATCCTTTAAGGCTTATAAGAACCTCGTTACTTCCATTCAAAATCTATTCTTTAATTGTTGAAAGAGGCATTTACTACCTACAAATATCCTACTAAAAGAAGTTCAGCTAATAGAAAACTTTTAACTTTTTATCTTTGTAATTCTTGATACCTTAATCGTCTTACATTCTTATTTATATACATATGTATATCTACCTAAGATCGTATATGCTCACAGATTGCGAATAAAGAGTGTTTTAGTACAGGTGACAATTATTTTAGGGGGTAATTCTACAGGCCAAAATAAGACGAAAATATAGAATAAAATATTTTAATATCGCACTTCGTTTTATTCTATATTTTCGTTTTATTTGGCCAGCAAAATCACCTTTCAAAAGGTTAACCGCCTGTATTGAAACACCCTGTATAAGCTTACCTTGACTCCACACGTGATTCAAAAGAATACTTAAACATATAACTTGACTGCATACCTATAGATATAATTTTGTAAATTCGTAAATGTATTTATTTCATCGTAAACATTTTTAATCGTGGATATTATAATGCGAATGATAATTATATATTACTCTAAACATACATATGTATATCTATGTATAACGAATAATTTTTTTTTATATCAAGCTGAAATATATGGAATTTTGATTACTCATAATACGCGCAAGGACGAAACAATAAAACCCACCCCTTACAATGATTCGAACCCCAGTTTCCTCGCTCGCGATTGGAGGTGTTTGCACCTAAATAGGCTACTGAATAAGTGCGACAATTGAAAATCGCTTCTTCACAATCGAAGTTGTGGTAGGTAATACACTACAAAAGAAGATTGTATTTTCTTGTTAAATTAATAATCTTATGGCATTTTTATCATGAAGATCTAGTATTTAAAAAAATAACGAACTCGATTTTATGACTTAAAAATTTTAACGTTCAAAACTATTTAATATAAACATGGCTGGTCATTCACGGCTAATATTCTGTGATTTTTTTGTGCTACACATCGGCTCCAATATCGTCTACCTAGTTTCATTAAAAAATCGTTCGTCCCAATTGCAATTTCCCTTAGAGACTTACATTCTCAGAACCGTAGGCTGAACCCAAAACAACTAAATAAATTTACGAAACCACCTAATCTACTTTTATAAGATCTTTTTTTTCGTTCTCCCATTTTCTATAGAATTTATCTAGCCGACGCATCTTTGCCGTAGCTCGTGCATTATGGATGACTCGCGTGTCCTCAACACCACTTTTTCCGCTGCGCGTTGTTTCATTTTACTTCCCCCCACCGTTTCCCCATTTTGCTACATATTAATACACACACGCACATGCACGCGCGTTTCAATTGCAAGTGTATTTGTTCATACGACCAACATGCGACTAAAATCTGGTCGATCGACTGGCCTCGCGTCTAATAACGACAAAACAATTTTTGTCACGGAGAAATAGATCCAGCACCTAAGAAAAATTACGAATTTTTGTATGAAGAAGTTGGCAGTGGAAAAAACTTCGGTACTAATTGTTACTAAATTGTTACTTCAGTACTAAACAACGCATACTTATCTACTTTGAAACACATTTGTATCCTAATTTAAAAAGAAAAGGGGAATGTGACAAATATTTTTTTTGTACGTTGAGAAATCATTTTCTACAGCAAGTAGTACAAAAATGTGTTTCTTAAACGAAGTAATTTCTGCAAACTCGTTTGCGGAGGCTTCTAATCTTCTTATTGTGATTACTATACTGTGACATGCTCCCAACACAGTAAAATAGTCACACCGGAAACAGTAATCGCACAACAATTATTCATCCGATTAAAAGCTAATCACACGAATCCTAATCTTCGCAGGATAAGCAGCGATCAGCGAGTAACGTGACTAGGTATAGATGTGTAGGTATAACTGTTGCCAACCCGCTCGACGTAACTGTAGCGAAACAACTTCCAAGTAATAATGTCAATCGCTCGGTACCTACGTCCTTGAGACCGTTGTGCAGAAACAAGGCGGTCATTTTAATGGTCAGCGTAATTTTCGCGATGTGAAATTGTCAGCGATGCATCGCGACGCCACTGACATAGAAGCGCTTTCATACGATCGATGTAGGTAACTCGTGTCTATGCTCGTGTGTAAAAAAAACATATCAGACAGTTTTTCTCGTGACAATTAGGAGCGAAGGTTGTCTCTTTCGTTCCACTTGTTTATCAAGATACACAGCGTAACCTAGAAATTTTATACACTCAGAATTTCGCGACAATTTTCGTACAAATCTTGTACAACTTCATCAAATAAAATCTAAATTCACTTCTGATGGATGGCTGAAACTGCTTACTAATTTATACTTTGACCTTGCGCAAACCAATATTGGAATGAAATATTTAAATGTCATAATATTTCGAAAAGAAACAATTGACGAACACAAACAATGTATGTTTCCTCGGAAATAGATAAATTTATTTCCCGTTATCATCGCTCAAAATGCAAGAACGTGAATTTTCAAGTTAGTTTTCCAAAGAAAGTCGAGGTACATTTCCTGTGCAGTTTCGACGCGGATGAACACGTCAGGGTGGTCGTGTGAGCGATATTCTATGGTTCGTGAAAGTGTGAAAGGAAATATCAGAGGACAACGATGAGGCAAAAGGGTGATTAGGTTGAAACAGAGAAAAAATCTATAGCAAGAAAGAGAGAAGGGAAAGAAAGTCCCTTTTATAGTCACGAAGAGGGCTGCATTATCCTTTCGTGACGGATCTAAGTGACCACCCTCGATTTCCGACGCAAAGTGGTCGCACACCGCGATTAGGATCTCCCGACTCGAGGCTACACGAGGGTCGACGTGTGGACAAAGTTGCTTAATTGTCTTTCCTAATTCGTGCGTGCGTGCGTGCCTGCGTGCACGCTTCGAAGGACTGGCATAAGTACAACGGTCGTTACGTGGTAAAAATGACTTAAAGGAGCATCAGAAACCATCGAATTACCCTATCCGTCTTTGTAGGTATGTTGTGCAAGTTCGAAAATAGTGTGGGGTAAATGACCCAATTACTGACACCTGACCAATTACTGTCACCTTAAGCTATTTTCCTTAAAATAACGAATAAATAATCTATAGTATAGATTATAGGTTGAATTACATAATTCTTTTTGTGTATGACTTTACAATATTTATTTATTCGTTATTTTAAGTAAAATAGCTTAAGGTGACAGTAATTGGTTAGGTGTCAGTAATTGGGTCCTTTACTCCACCTAATTGGAGAACAATGCAATTTGCATCCATCGCAAGACACTGTTACGGAGAAGAGCGTACCTAACAGCTAGTAAAATTAAAGTTAAAAATAGTAGTAAACATTATAATCGTTTTTAATCTACCCGCATATGTGGTGAAAAGTACCTACGTAAAACGTTCCATCGTTAAATATTCGTAACACTACATAAAATCTTACAAAAGTAATATTATGCAAAGTATTTACCGTCAAGTCGTAAGTATAAAATAGTGTAGTTAGTGTGATGAAGTATAAAATAAGTAATACCTTCAAACACCACTACCAGAAGGTCCCACAGAAAGGAATTATGTCTATTTAATCGTTGCACAGAATGCCCAAATATATCCAAAATATATTTTTCGAGATCCCGAAAATCGTACGACACAATCTTGTCACGGTCTCACACGAGTACCAGGCAGACCTAAGGTATTTATGGGGTTTCCGCATTGCGTGTTAATAAGGAAGACGTGGTACTGTACTTTCCTTTGCGCATATGTAGATATACCCAGGACACTTGCACGCCGCGTCAAGTGTCCATGTGCTCCTGAATTTCAAGATGTGTGCGTATGAGTTTGCGTGGGTACAGGCGTGTGTATATGTAGAGCTGATGCGCAGTGCACGGATTGTGCGAGCGCCGGCGCCGTGGATAATCCAATGGGATGATCTACCAATCCTTGGGTAGCAGAGCAAACCAATGGTGACTTCGAGGGTGGTTCTTCGAAGACGTAATTCTTTCTCTGCAGATATCTTAATACTCTTTTTCCCCTGGCTGTTTTAATCGGATCAATTTATGTAGCTAAACACGTGTGAAAGCTTAAGGTAGACAAGAGTAGGACACTGACGGAGAGCAGTGAGATTGTTGGAAGCAAAAATGAATGTTCCAGAACGTCATTCTTAAGAAACTTTCTGGTACAGCTGACGAAAATTGAAATATGCAAACTGTGGAACTAATATTTCGATACAAAATTCAAGAATTCGGGGAAATGTTTTTTTCCTGAGATGAATGCTGTTGAACACGTCACATATTATAAAAAGGGACAACTTGCCGATGAATTGTTACAACGAAAATAGAAATTTGCTGTTTCAAAAGGCACATCGTTGTGCATAAAAAAAAAGAATATTATTTACGGTTTTCTTGGGGGATAAATGCGATATTTTGCTTAACACGTTTTAAAAGGATTCCGAATAGGTACCTAATTCTGGGGATACGAAATTAAACACTAAACGCGTTAGTCTTCCGTAAAACATCAGGGCTCACGTCGCATGAGTGACACCGACAGGTGGATAGAAGCATCGACAATGAAAATAGAAACAGACGTTCTCTACGAAGCGCCGAACATAAACCAGGTTTCCAACAGCAATATTTTCGCTATGACAAAATCAGAGGGAAATTCAGAATAATATACTTAAATGGATGATCTTTTCATTTCCATCCTTCAAAATTAGAAAATATTTAGCACGCAAATAGAGAGACTATAATAATTATGAAAATGGAAGTAGAAATTGCATTATAATAGATAGTAATTACACAATTCATTAGCGAAATTAAGGTCTATCAATTTTTAATTCTGCACCTTTCATCCTAACAATGTTGCTTACATCCATGCTAGAAAATATCTACTTGTACAGACTTACACCTACACTATACAGGTATTATCAGATAGGTAGGTACTTACATTAGGTACATTAGTTGTGTAGCAGTTGAACAAATTTTGGTCTGGCATTCTCAGTGCAAATTATGCAGTGATAATAAAGTATAAACGTGTTCAGCGCCAATATTTAAATCATTTACTTAAGTAGTACTTTCAGTGTCTACTTTTCTTAAAGTGTAGGTATGTACTTTGACCTCACTCCTAACGATATCTAATATATTTCGCAGAGGTGTCTCTAGCACTAACAATAAAATTCTCTTGATTCCAAATCAACCGTGTCAAGGCATAATAACCCTGATCTTGAAAGGGTGTGATCGAAAGATCCCAGTTGTGCAACGCGAGGAAAGACAGTCGATGAAAATAATTCTGATACAATACTAGAAACGCCTATTCGAAGACTACTTTTTCTAACATTGCCATCGAAGGAACGGCATTAATTCGCGTTTAGAATCCACTCGTAGGGACCCTCGAAGGAATGTCTCGCACATAGAAGCTGACACGAGGGACAGGTGGATCTAAATAAAGACTGGACCAACGCCAAAGCCACCAAGATGGCCGAACCGACACGAAGCGCCTCGGCGCGTCGTTGTCGCCGTCATGGACGTGGTCATCGTCGTGATCGTCGATGTCATTGTCATCGTCGTGGTCGTCGATGTCATTGTCATCATCGTAGTCGTTGATGTAATTGTCGTTGTCATTGTTATGGTCGTTGATTTTATTGTCGTTATTGTCGTCGTGGTCGTCGATGTCATTGTTGTTGTCATCGTCGTGGTCGTCGATGTCATTGTCGTTGTCATCGTGGTGGGCGTCGGTGTAATTATTGTCGTCGTTGCCTTTGTCTTTGTCGTTGTCTTTGTATTTGTCTTTGTCGTTGTCGTTGTCGTTGTCTGTGTCGTTGTCGTTGTAGTTGTCGTTGGCATTCGGTTATGATAGCTTACGACACCACGGATTTACCAGCACCGAGAAACCCCTTTTGACGTATAGAACGGCGTTAGTCGGTGTTGGATTTCAGTTTGCCACTTACGTTCTGCTAATTTGAGAACACGTGGTTCGCAACACGGATCTACGGTAACGCGTTCAACGTCGATGATAGTCTTGCCAGTATGCTCTCACATTGGTGACACATACGTAGGAATACGTTCACTCTGCCATCTTGCCATCTCCAAATGCCATCTCTTGTAAAACATTTATACAGGGTGTTTATATATACACACCAACAAACATACAAACGGACAGAGGAGTGAAGCTAATGTGAAATCGTTTAAAAAAGTTTAAATACGCGTACCTACCTATGTCCGATAATGTTTAAATAGTTTTGCAGTGATAAGTATCTATTTTTATATTTCGTAAAACACGCGCGCGAAATGCATACGTACTTACTACTTTGTAGGTATTTACTTAGGTATTCTTATTATTCGTATAATATACCTATGTACAGCGTCTGTATTACACGAATTGCAAGTTTTTTCCTTCCTAAATTAGATCCTTCCACACTGGATATTTCCGTTCCGAAAATTTAGAGTGGGTATTGCAGGAGTCCAAATGGAGCAACGATTGAATGATTTGAAGACCGTTCGAACTTAAGACTATGAAAGTGTAAAGCCGAAACCAAAGCGGAAATGTAAAAGACGTTTTTTTAAAAGTCCTCGATATTACTGACTTACAGGAAACAAAACAGAAGTTACATTTTTATGAAAAACAGTTCTATCGATGGGAATTTCAATACTACTGAAATTGATTATCTACATATATTTCTAATAAACGTATAATTTAAATGTTAAGATATCTATCTACCAGTATCTAAAATTCCAGTAATCTTCACGCGAAGTCTTGCTAGTCCAGAATATAGTATGGTACATACACACATACATACATCCACGCATACACACCATACATACTATACGTATACATACATGCACATATTTTTACTTTTTTCGTAGGACCCCAAAGATAGATAATGTCCCACCTTGTTTCTTTGCAAAACCGAGAAAAGTAGGGATGTCTCCAGCTGTGTTTTCAGTGTAAATAAGAAATAAACAAGCAACTCGAATTTCCTCGGAAGTACGCCCTAAAAGGAGGAAATTTATCTGGCGCGATTTATTACATACGATAATACGACGAATATAGAAATCAACATTTTTTTCAACAGCTTTCACGTACGATTGAATTCAGTGTTTCAATGTAATTTTCAGGTTGCTTTAGCGTAACTTTACACGCGTATGTATATTCACGAATACTGTTGCAAAAGGAAAGCTGCAAAAAGGTTTCCGATCTGCTGCTAGTTTACTTCGCCCTCCGTTTCCTAATGACAGACAGTGCACCGTGTTATATTAAAATCCAAAAACCATCACGTACAACACCAAAAAATACAACACCAATAGCGACACCAAGTGTAGTGTAAGCCTTCACCACACACACAAGGTTATTAATATTATAATGGTTAGCGGAGCCTCTACCTACATTCGACGAATATCAATTTCATTTAAACACAATTCGATGGTATGTACGTCAAATAAGAATGCATCAACGGTATTTCGTTGTTTATGCAATTTGTTTCGGACAAAGTCTAATAATACCAAGAAACGTTGCAATAATTTTTGTTCGAACAAAAATTGGAGCAAACGCACTTCCGTTCCCTATCCTTTTCATAACGATTTGTATCGTTTGATAGCATTGTTCGACGTCGTCACGAATTTTTGGCGGCACGCCGAAGAATCTGGTCGGGCCAGATGAGGTAAACCGCGATAAAATCGATTGTCACGATGAAAAATTAATGACCGTTGTCGTGTTTCGCTGCGGTGTGGATCGATTTCCGGCGAAAAACACGGAAGATCCACTGCTTCGAAGAATCGGCCGTATCGTTTATAATTCAACGAAATACTACCGCACGCGGTTAATCTCTCTTCGCCGTTTCGTTGCTGACTGGCTCTTTATTATTGCTACCTACTGTACTTTGTTAGTACTATTAGTATTTATTTATTTATTATTATATTATTATTATTATTGTTGTTGCTGTTATTATTATTATTCTATTTCTGATATATAAATGTTTAATCCGGGGAATAAATAAATATATGTTTACAATCATCGGTTGTGCTGTTTTCGCGCGTACGAGCGTACCTACTCCCGTAATACAATATCATGAAAGTTAAAAAAAGACACCAACGCAACGGTGTATCGGCTGTTCCGGAATTTCAAAACCAGTGAACACCTACCCGCCACCAAAGGCAAACCAAACGGAAAATTAATTATGAAAACAAAACTAAAAACAAGGCACACGTAAATGAATTCAAGATTTCAAGTAAAATAAAAAAAGGACAAAATATTCGACGAAACACACTCGATGTAAAAAGTACTAAAAAAAACAAGGTGAAGAAAAGAGACCGCAAGAGGTGCAAGAGAAAAATCTATTTTGTACTAAAATACATATGTATTCCGATACCTGGTGGTAAATGGCGCCATCGATAATCGACTTTACAACATTTAGTGGCATGCGCCGTCTCTATTCGTGTTAAAGATTCTTCGGCTCTGACAAGAGACGTACTACCATTGCCACGTTGTTATTACCTTCTTGACTAAATTGGTGAGTAACATTGTTGCGAATTAATCTGGTAACTCCTATTACAATAATGAATATTATAATATCGTCGTTACTATAATTACTGTTATCATTATTCTTATTAATAGGTATTATTAATACCGTTACTATTATTATTATTATTATTATTATTACGATTATGCTGATTAAGAAAAAGAGTGTAAAAGAGTAAAGACCAAAAAAGTCAAAACCAGTAACAAACAAATCTCTCAGCAACCCCAATCGTCATTAAATCACTTCATGTCAATCTCATCAAGAAAGAAGAAACAAAAAACACAACCAAAAAGAAAAAAATAAAATACAGTAGAAGAAGAAGAGACCGATTCATCGGAAGATTTTTAATTCGTAGAAATAAATTCGTGGGTACTCATGGCTTCCGATTCGTGTGCGTGTGCCGCTTTCTTTCTCCCTCTCTCTCCCTCTTTCTCCCTCCCTGTCTCTTTTTCACCGATCGCAAATATCTCTCCCATTTTTTTCTTTCTTTTTTCATACTCTTTTTTTCATATCTGTCTCTTTCTGTTCGTCTCTCTTTTGGTATATTTTTTTATATTTGCGCTCCTTAGAACAGCCCTTGGTGCTCTCAAGGATCTCGCAAAGAGGACTCTCAGCCTGCCTCCTTACGCACGCGCGTCAGGATGCTGAAACGTTATATACAGTCTATCTTTAACAAAATGTTAATGAAATTATTGAACCAAGACCGTCAAGCGAGTACCTTTATCCGCGAATTTTAAATACGATTGATTTCTATCGAAATTTTTGCAAAATTCATCGGTTCCCTATAATTGCAGGTACACCTTGCTTCGTTAGGTTCAACAAATAAAACGTCTATCCAGAGAAAAAACCGAGAAACTTCGTTTGAATATCTTTCCACGATTTCGCAAGTTGTAGCTGTATCAAAATGTGACGCTAAGCATTACGTATGACTAAAAAGCGTGTTACCGTTTCAAAAATGCCGTCGAAATATTGTGAAAAATACGCTCTCTCCTTGATCAAAATTGATGTCGATGGTGTAGCGTTTAAATGTTGCAACCTCAAAATTCAACTTTGTATAACCGGAATGATCGCGAGGACTCCTCTTGATTTACGCTAATTTTCCATAACTACGGTTACATGTTCTTAATATCCTTTAACAAATCACATCAACGTAGACTCACCCATATTGGCCAGGAAGAACTGCGGGGTATCCAGCTCGAATGCCAGCAGCGAACGGGAATGCTGAAATCACAAACAGTTCAGAGTCAATCCTATTTAAGTTTCTAATGGCCAGCCCTGAACTCGGGCACCCGTGTTCGTCTAACGCGACCTTCGTGTACAATCGAACATCCTGCTATTCAAACTGGATGAGAGAGAAATTTCTTTCGAACTGTTTGTAAGACGATTACGAACAGTGTTACATATATAGTGACGAAGAATGAAATGTGCGTAAAAATAATAAGGTCTCGTGGTGCATTTATTACTATCTTTGTTAAAAAGAATAAACTTCCCTGGTCGTCCTTATGAATACGAAATACATAATGCTTTTAATATTTGTATGAGATACATACGATGATCATAGTGAAAATTCAAGGAGATTATAACTTCCCCTATTAAAGATTCCTCAAGAATAACGTGATCACTTTTTAGAAAAGATTGTTTGATTATTTTTTATTGAGATTGTTTTAAAAGATTTCGATTCTGCAGTTCATCTTTACTTTCCAATAATTGAAAAAGTTTCGAATTTCCCATGGGTCATTGGCCAAGTAGGTACGTACTGCAATTTCGGAGCAAGAGTAAATCTACCTACGTGTCATTCCTTATTTCATATACTGACATGACAGTAAGTAACTTTCACGATTGACGATATGATACAGTTATTGAAATTTCGTATACGTCATAACGCCAATTTAATGTGTCTCGCATTTTGATACTGCCACTGGAAATTACGCACACAATGTGCACATAAAGCGGTGCACTTTGCATACAAAGTGATTAATGCACTTGCTATGTGCATACTGTCTGAGAGTGGATCGTTGCAAAGAATAATGTTGAAACTATGTATTATTACGAACATCCAAATATGACAAATATGTACATTAAACGTAAGCAGAAATTAAGAAAAAGAAGCTTTTATTAATCGATGGATTAGCGTGAGCATCAAGGACCTTATATTTGAATAATTTCTATATTAGATCTTGCAACGTAGGTAATAGGTATTTCTAAACATATAAGTATATGTATATTTGTACATACATTCAAATTAATAAAGCAATTTATAAATGTAAAATTTAAGAAAGAATGTGTACACTGTAATAATGATTTATGATTCAAATTCGCAGAGAAGCTGCGATCACAAATGATGAAATGTAGAGTGTTTATATTTTCTTATATTGTAGGGTGATTCGTGATTGGTGATACAATCCCGGAGAGAGTGATTCTTCATGGAAGAATAAATAGAAAATGCAGAATAACATTTTTTTATTTGGGACTTCATTTTCAAGAAGAAATGACTGAATATTCATTTATTAATATGGTGCAATTGCGATTGAAATAAATCTTTATGAAATAATAAGTGGAACTTGCAGAATAACCTTTTTTTTAACGGGGTTGTTTTTTTGTTTTGAGAAAATTGATTTTACAACTTCGTCAAGTACGCGTCGATTCGCGCAATAAGCTATGTAGATATTACCCATGTAGGATGCATACATATTATATCAGGTCACTGCAAAAGTGATGTCGCTCCTTATCTTCCTTACCTAAACAAATGTATCTTACATTCTCTAACGAATTTTTACAATAAAATCTATCGATAACAGCAAAAATTTACAGTCAACAATTAAAAGTATTATACATAGCTTACATATCTTACTACTCACAATCAGTAGTAACCAAGAAGCTGCCATCTCAAATGATTCAAGAAGGAATCCTTTTCCACAATAATAATGCTCAATCGTTTACAGCGAAAACAACATTAGACAAAATTCTAAAAAGTATACTTGGGAACTATATGCTCGTTAGATTTCTATGTTTGTATATTGTATGTAGAATATGTCGCACGATGGAATGAAAAATTGGAACTCTTTTAGAAAAATAGGTACATAGCTAGGTAAGTCCCGCCTAACAAAATGATGGTGTTTATTAAATTATGGTCCTTCGGGTTTTCTCGCAATTCTATACCTACCTACATTCACCAACATCGTTAACGATTATTTTACTGGAAAAAATATAATCTGCAGAAGAGGGGAACGAAATATGTATAACAATTCTTATTCGCGTTCAACACGTTAGGAGATTTTGTTTTACACGTAAATGACACTAGGTACAGTCTGTTCCACAAGAGCGTGCTCCTAGTGTCTCCGAAAGGAATCATTAAATTTAAAAGAAAGTCTAAATTGCCGAAAAGTACGTTTTATGAACTAATACACAATTACCTAGTATGTGCCCCAGTCTCCGTTGTTGGCGATAATCACAGTTCGACAGACTTTTTTCCGAACTTATAATATTCAATAGCCGTTGCTTATGAGTTTTCGTGCGTTGAACACGAATCCGCAAACCGTTTGTCGCCATCACCCCCGATTTTTAAGAAATTCGATTTTGTAAAAAATGCAAATTTTTAACTTTGAACATATTTTGTGTCGAAACAGTTATTCGGTTAATTGTTATGTCAAAATATTCTATGACCCCCCCCCCCCCCCCCCCCCACCGAATACAATGATATAAGTTATTAGTGCATTATGAACATATAATTAGCTTTAAACAACGATCAAAGGTAAAATAATACCCGAGATGCACCCACTTTTGCATGTGTCTTTTAATTTATTTACAAAACTAAGGGTCTAGAAGAAAATCTGACTACTCCAGGCGATGTAGCAGAAATTTTTCCTTCGGAAAGCATCAACAGAAGTGGTAAGTCACATTTTGTTTTCAATACAGAAGCGAAATAATTTGGCAAAACGTGCGGCGTCGACAGTGGTAGTCAACGGCGGCGCGGGATCCACTGCCGCTCACAGTCAGTGTCACAGAATCGCGTGACTACCACTGTTGGCGCCGCGCGTTTTGCCAAACTATTTCGATTCTGTATTGAAAACAAAACGTGACTTACAACTTCCGTTAATGGCTTCCGAAGGAAAAATGTTTGGTGCATCGTCTGGAGTAGTCAGATTTTCTCCTAGAACCTTAGTTTTAGAAAAAAATTGAAAGATATCTACAAAAATGGGTGCATTTCAGGTGTGCTTCTCCCTTTGATCTCTGTTTAAATATATTTAAATGTTCATAATGCACTAATAACTTATATCGTTGTATTCAGGAGGGTTCATAGAATAATTTGGCGCGACAATTAACCGAATAAATGTTACTGTTTCGACACAAAATATGTTCAAATTTGAAAATTAGCATTTTTTTCGAAATCGAATTTCTCAAAAACTGCGGGTGCTAGCGACAAACGGTTTGCGGATTCGTTTTCAGCACACAATAACCTATACAAAACGGTTATTGAATGTTAGAAGCGCAGATGGCTGTCGAACTGTGCAATCGCTTGACACCGTTCAGACATGCTTTCAACTACCTTTTTTGCATACTCCGAAGATAAAACCATATTTCTCGAATTTCTCGAGGTAACTGCTTGACCGTGAATATACGTTTTGCTTGAAGATTGTGCTTTATGAAACCCCAACGTTTTCAATTGAATTCGCGTCAGACGATTGTGCAGGCCAGTGCAAACGTTACTATGCTCTTCTTTTTTTCCACATCGTGCAAAAACGACAATAAATACGGAGCTCTCATTTTAAAGATCGCCTGTCTTCTACGGAATCACAAACTAAAATGCCACACGTGTTAATCAGCGTAGTAGAAGAGACTTTTTTCCTCCGAATTCTCAAGGACCCACTTCTTCTTAAAGTACAGGAACACACTCTTGTGGAACAGACTGACTAATTCTAGACACATTTTTGTGAATATCTAGACTATTAATGTAACGCTTCCTATGGTTATTATTTAATCTTTCTAATGGTATTATTTTACATACAGCGAAACTATTAACTTTTACCTATGTACAAAATAGCGTCCGAATTGTTTTATTTCATGCATTCGTTTCGAAGTCGAAGTCAAAACATCATCATTTCAAGTCAACAACTTCCAATTTGTCACCCGGTGCACCTACCTCTTTACCTACATTTCTTACAACATACCCATCACGGATTCTGATCCGTCATCACGGATATACTATAGTTTTATGCTTTTCTGAATTCCTAGAAACCTGTAGATTTATGATTTGCAGACATTTTACATTGGCAGCAAGGTCCAAAATTGGACATTTTCTACCAATGTCATTTAATTGTTCCTGAATGAATTTCGAAGTTAAAGTCTCGTTCCAATAACACTACTCTTGCCGCAATATTGCGTCGATGTTGGACGGTCGCCCTGCACCTATCAAGATCAAGAATTACTACCCCGCCTCATTCGAGAAGTAATATGGTCTGTTACTGCGACGAACGAGATCTGTCGATTTGGCTATACTTCAACAGCGTAAAACTCGCCACAGTGACGCGCGAGAATCAACTCAAAGATTAGAAATGACGATCCACCTAAATACCAACTATTTCTCAATGTCTTGACGCAAACGCTCCAAATTGCCTTCTCGCCAGATTCCCTAGACGTATATTTTATAAAAACCAAGTATTCACTAATCGATTACGTTTAATATTAAATGAATTATACGAATAAGTAGTATTGAAAACAAGGACTTCTACCGAAACTGAAAATGCCGGTATGATACCGGTATTTTTCGGTTTCATCTTCAAAACCTTTATAGAAACCGAAATACGCAAATACCGGTATGACGTCATACCGATATATGCAAATACCGGTATATTTACCGATATTTACCGGTAATTTTTTCGGTTTTCGGATTTTATTACAGTTTTCAAAATATTATTAGACAAGAATCTAAAATCAACATAGCAAAACCGATTGTACAAAACCGATTCGGAACAAAATTTGTTTCTCGTTCTGATGGAAACGAAATATCTTTCAGCAGCAACGATATTAAAGCGAAAAGAAATTATTATTATCGGAGCTGAACCGAAACGAAACGAACAAACATTTCGTTCCAGGCCCCTGATTTTTACAGCTCGAGTTAATAAGGGCTATGAAGATATTACTTTAATCTACCATGTCACCGAAAGAAGAACCAGAAATATACCGGTATTTATTTCGGTTTCGGTACTTCAAAGATTTCGGTATTCACCTATTTCGGTACGATATCGGTTTCGGTATAGCTTTGTTGACGTAATACCGGTATGAAAATCATACCGGTTTGAAGTCCCTGATTAAAAACCTGCTAGGTACGTATATAGTACCACTAGTAGTATTAATACTGAAACAAATCTACATTATTGATGACCATCTTTTATGAAATAACAAATTTCACATTTCACCTTCTACTTGGAGACCCAGCGAAAATTCGAAACTATTTCGCAAGCTTCATTTCTTACTGTTCATCATGGAAAAATTTACGTGTCAAAGAAAGTAGTATTCTAGGATCCGCCCAAGTCAAAGCACAAAATCACTCAAGCAATAACATTTCAACTCTATACCATATATTTGCTGAATCTACCTCCGAGCAATCCTTATATACTCAATGACCGTACATTGCTGAGCAAACTTACTCGCTTGTAGATTACCCCTGGGCTTAGCTCCAAGAATCGCCAGGTTGACGTTTGCTTTGCGTCCGTCGATTATGGGGTTGGGGTCTTTGCACGCCCTCTCCGCTGCCGGCCTGTCTCCCATGATCACCTGCGTGCAGATCCAATCGATTATTCCACTAATCCCACCGCTCCACCTGGATCTTGCACTCATCCCCTTTTTTAATTTTTAACTAGCGGCACAAACTCTCGTGTATGTATGTAGCCAGTACGTAACATCCGGATCCGTTCTTTCGATAACGTTCCCTGACGGCTTCACTGTCATACTATGTCTATCACGCTTCTTCACAATAATTCTAGCTATTCTGTCTGTCTAGTTTCTCCTACTTTTAACGCTTACATGCCAGAGAACTAACAGTGAATCCTAATTGTATGGGATTTAACCTCTTGCATTTCAATTTATTCACTCACAGATCAATCGGAGATATTTTTAATCGATGCTGTGCATTAACACAGAAAATTTTCGAGTGGAGAATAATATAGTAGGGTAATCACAAAACTAGTAGGTACTTGATGTAATCCCAAAAACTACGAATTCTATCATTCTTCCCTATTCAGTTGAATGAAATTAACGCGTAACGTTACTTTAAACTTCGCTGCACCTACTTCGAGTAGATACAAAGGGTCCAAATTGAATTCATTCTACTAAGAACAATTTTAACTGAACAGGTTACAACGAGCTTACATAAGAACGTAGTATATTGATACATTCATCAAAGTTTCACTTAGAACTTTCGCTAATAAACATAATACCTATAGATGAATAATTTATGACGTAGAATCTATTAAGGCTGCAGTTACAAAGTTACAAACACGAAAAATTGGTAAGGATATTCACCAGTTGTTTCTCTTGGATGTGATAATCATATATATTTAGATAGACATCAATAAGAATTTCGTTCTAGTGAACAATATGGTCGATGACGTACATTTCCGCGTTATTCTTCGCACGAACGCGTTTGTGATAAAAAAAAGACTGATAGTAGTGGAGACACCTTTGCGGAGGGGAGTACATTATCATTAACGGAAAGCCGACGAAACATGCCTTTTGGATATGAGTGTACAAACTGGTTATGTTATCATAATAAATTATACTGTTATCTTTGCGTCCACACTTAACTCATCCGTTTCAAAGAATGCACCAGTAAACGGCGAGCGAAAATTTTGTCTATGTGAACATCTCAAAATAATAAAATATATTTTACAAGAAATATGCAAGAATACTTCACTATTGAAACAACGTACGAATTATGTAAATAAAAGAAATTCATAAAAGGCAGCTAGCTGAATAGCAAGTATGTACGTATGTAATATATATTTACAAAAGAACATGGCACTCATCGCTCTATATAAGTAGGTAGGTATCTATCTCACATTTCCATCACAGTACCCACTTTTACATAAAATCACGTCACTGTTCACAAATACTTATGTATACCTGAGGAAAAGTCTACGTAGGGTAAAGGACCCAATTACTGGCAGCCAACCCAATTACTGTCACCTTAAGCTATTTTACTTAAACGTTTATTTATTCGTTATTTTAAGTAAAATAGCTTAAGGTGACAGTAACTGGGTTGGCTGCCAGTAATTGGGTCCTTTACCCTATACCTGATACTAAACATGACTGACGAGGATCCAGCTTACAACACAATTCAGAACTGTATACTAGCCACTCTAATTGTAAGCTTTTCACACACTCAAAACAATGATCACAGCAACAACAACCATCAGTCAACCAAAAGGGGACAAAAATCCAATGAACAAAAATGTTCTATATATTTGCAATACTTACGAAACCATAGCCTCTGCTTTTCCCAGTCTGCCTATCGGTGATAACCACTGCCTCCTCGATGTCGCCGTACACGTTGAAATGCTCCCTCAAACTTTTATCGGTAGTGTGATATGGTAAACCACCGACAAAAAGTTTCGTCCAAGTGGTGTCTTTCTGTTGGGGGGTCGTGCCAGCTAGTGCACCGAGGCTCGACACCAGTTCGTCCGGCCCTGGCGCCCCAACGGCACTGAGCCCAGCGGCTCCAGGCATCAACATCCTCCAAAGTTTGGCGAGATCACCGCCGGACGAAAGGGCTACTTGCTCAATTTTGACACCTTCTGTGGTACTTTTGTTCAATGCTAATCACCTCGCAGGCCTACTAGCATTTAGGCCACCGATAATTATGTGAGCTGTTTACCTGAAAACAGAAGAAAAGATCGGGTTACAATTAATTGATTGCATATTAGCAGTATGCATCTTCAGTATAATGGTCTAAATTAAATTCCACTGGTGTCATTAGATTTTGGACTGTATGCAAGCACAGGAAAGAAGTTAACGCGCGTGCTGTGGTAAGCGTTGAAATCACCACTATTCAATTACGCCGAGTGTGGGGAGGAAACGTAAAAGTAACGCCTCCGATCATTACATACGTACTTATGTATGGTATATGGCGTTATTTTCCGCAGCAAAATAGCCTATTGCATTATTCGAGATGTTAGGTATGAAACGCGGTGGTAGCCTCTTTTATATTCTTCTTGCAATATTATTAACATGTTTATAAAACATATTTAATCAAATTCGAATTTCATACATATGAATTTTATAAATATACATAAAAAATATTCCTAGTCTTTTATAAACATAAAGACATCCTTGGCATATAAAATAAAATTCCATAAGTTGTGGTTTGGAGCAAGGCATTGATTGTCGCGTAGGTATTGACGCAAAACATTTGCATTGAACTTTTCGCTAATAACATATTTTACACGTTTTGTTTTTGTAACAAACATGATAAGATCTTACAAAGCTTTTTACAGTCAGAAACTTTCTTGTTATAAGACATCTTAAAATAAAAAATTATTTCTAATGGCACGACACACGCTACGGATTTATGTACATATAGATATTCAGAGGATTCGGAAAGACCTAAGGTATCGTCAAACGGAGTACAACATGCACAAGTAAAAGCGAGTAACGAACGTTCTGAATTCAATGCTCGTAACGCACTACCCCTCAACAAATCGCAACACCCCCACGTGATCTTCGTAAAATGCATAAACATACATATGCGCACGTGCATGACCGTCACTCAGATAGTCAGACGTTCGAAAAATCTCATATGTATGTATACCTACTCTGTGTCATACGACATCAAAAGAAAGATAAAAATAAACCGTCTTCCCCTTCCAATCTGCTACTCTGTAGTGCTTGCTCTGCCCTGTCCTCTGGATTCCCCCAAATCTATGACTTCTCCGTGCGTGCATATATTATAATGGGAACAGATCATAATCTCGTTTTGCGCGGAATCTCGAAGCCCTCTGTACGCTAAAGAAAAACCGGTGAGCCAGTGGCAACAAGAAGGATAGACCCAACTTGGGGTAACAGAAAGAGTAGGACCCAGAAAGGAGCCTCGAAGAAGAAAAGGGCAAAGAGAAGGGACCCTGACCTCCATTCAAGGCTCGCTAACGGCTTGAAAAGGGAGCCAGTTTTGCTCGACCGGGGTCTAGGTAGCAGGGCATTTTTCATGTAGTTTGGGGGCTTTCGAGTTTCTGCAATGCTGCAGGCAAGGATAGAGGTAGATGCCAACGGAAGGGTCCCTTTCACTTTTTTCCTCTTTCCTCCTTTCCACACTCTTTCACCCTCCTCCCCTCTTCTCGCACGCACATTGTGCACATCGGGCACGGTCCCAGCGAGCTGGGCCCTATGTTCCTCTCGTCGACCCCCTCCTGCAACCCCCCACCCCACCTGCCTCACTACCACCAGCACCATCCGTGACAGTGCACCACTTCAGCAGAACGGCTCTTCGTCGTCCGTTTCTGTCGGATCCCCCAAAACGACGGCAGCTGCTGCAGAAAACCGGTGCAGCACGCCGTATAATCATATTGTTGTACTGCCATCGGGCTCCTCCTCCACCATCGCCGTTGCTCTTCCTTTCTCCCTTGTTCCCTCATCCTAGATTCAGACGTAACTACACTTGGGCGTACGGCCGTGCATAAAGACAGCTACCGGGGAAGCAACGTCCGCATTACACGAATTATTGATACTACTGGTCCTGCGATTCGAACATTTTGGTGCCCTGATTACCGCAAACAATATCCCTTCGAGTCCAACTAACATTTCGACAGCTAGGGGATAGAATCTGTAGATGTGGCAGCAATTCAGGGTAGCGTTGATGGGAGGAGGTACAGTGAACTTGTTAATCAAATAAAGGAGTGTGAAGAAAGCATAGTTGCATATAGGGAAATAAGCAGCCATGGTTGACAGGTATAATAGATAATCGAACCAGTGTTTAATTCAATGCGAGGAGGATAGAGAGTAGATAAATGATCGTTTTTCGGATAAAGTCATGAGTACAAACTAGTCTCACTATTAAACTAAAATGTTTAAAATTTCAAACTCGAAAAATATTTAAAAGGAACCTCATAAAATGTTATTCAATAATCAGGAATTCAACAAAGGAATTATATGTTATTATCCCAGCATAACCTTCAAACGCTCAACGCGCGCACTCTGCCTACAGTCTGCAGCCTACAGCTTTGATATCCGTAGATCAAGCGTCCAAGATTACAACCGGAAGACCTGAGTTCGATTTTCATGAAGGCTATGGCACTCTACCATTTGCATAATTTCTCTTTTTCCTTTACTGATTATGTATCATTTTGCCTGTTATAGTGAAATACAGTTTATACTCGTATGTACCAAATGCCACAAAAACTATCGAATTGTTTTGTTACTTAAATATCCCGTTTTTTATGTTGGAGCATCAATAATAAGACATCACTATGTACATATGTATCACGTGTATATTGATACGTACATATATAGAACTGTATGTACTCAATTCAAATTATATTGAAAAACATATACAGTGAGTACCGAAAATATTCGGACACTTTTTAAAATCGTATAACTTTTTTAGAATTGGTCTAAACGATATGAGTTTTTTTGAGAAGCTAGAATTAGTTTGCTAAATGACGTGTTTAGTCGTTTTGAATAAAAATGCAATTAGTCGAAATAGCAAAAAAAAATAGTAAAGGTTGTTTTTTAAACTTTTTTGTGAGCCTGTAATGAAAATTCAAAAAACCCGTTTGTAGATTGAAGTTATATACATGCCTAAAATTTCATCAAAATCGGTTGACGTGGCTCTGAGCTATAAACACTTGAAAATCACAGAATAAGGACAAAAATCACGAAATTCTCGAAATCGGTGATTTTTGGGCTCACAAAAAAGTTTAAAAAACGACCTTTGCTACAATTTTGGCTATTTCGACCAATTGCATTTTTTTTCAAACCGACGAAACACGTCACTTAGCAAACTAATTCTTCTAGCTTCTCAAAAAAAAAACTCAGGTCATTTGGACCAATTCTAAAAAAGTTATGCGAATTTAAAAAGTGTCCGAATATTTTTGTTACTCACTGTATGTAATTAAAACTAGCACATAATAATTCTAACCTGCCAAACAACAAAGAAAGCGGAATATCAATTTAAAAGCAGAAATAAAAGAAGGAAATACACAAATCTGTATACTGTGAAAAGTAAATCAACGACAGATTTTAAAAGCCCACGACCGACGATGAGCATGAGCGATCCAAGCAACATTCAAAATTAGAAAGTTATTTAAAACGAGAACGTTTGTGCATTTGGTTCAGTGCACAAGAATCCTCGCGCCGAGCCGAGTAAAACCATTCTTTTAAAAGTAACATCAACAATTCGTGATTTCTATAGATCGATTCATTTATATGAACTATAATATGAAGTGATAAAAAGGGAGGAATTAACAATATATTTAGTAGCTATGCGTATTAAGGCAAATATGTATTTTCTACTTTCTCTTTAATAAATATCATAAAAGCACAAGGCATTAGGTCTGGGTTAGGGAAAATCGTTAAAACCATTCAGGTAGTAAGACATGTCACCGTTAACAGCCGTGGAGGCCGTGGAGGGTGCCAACGATAATTGTACGCCAGATGTCCCATAAATCAACAGAAATAAGTGTAATGCGTTAATAAGTTAAAACGTTGAATTCTAAAAAATTGGAGCGTCAAGAATTACAGTTTACATTTCATGCAAACGAAGAAATATTAAACAGGTGAAAATTTTCCACGTATCCACGTATTGGATGCAGAAATTCAACAAGAAATTAAAATAAAATAATATGTAAGCTACTAATTAATTATTAAGCTGCTGAAGAAGCCTTACTTGTCCTTGATTACTTTGATGTAATTGCAAGAGATGAGAATTGCCAATTAAGATTTTAAACTTCTACTACTGAATTATTTGCACGGAGATAGTTTCCAATAGTTTCACAAAGCAAAAGAGTACATACCCACATCATGCTCTGATCACGGAGCTGCCTCGCGCTTTCGACATTGGCTGATTGCCACGCGCTCGACAAAAGTAACTAAAATATCTTCTCGGCCAAAGTCGCAAGGGTCCAAGTTTCAAAAAACATGGGGGAATATACAAGTTGCCTCTCTTTAACAATCAATGAAAAGACTTCCGGGAAGGAGGAGGAGTTTGAAGCTGGGATAATGCGATATCGTTGCAAATTGAGTGTATAAATTTCTAATGTCTTTCTCTTAAGCTGTTCCTTAATGTTAAAGGTACTTGATCCTGAATGGAGTATCTACATATGTAGTTGCGGAGCATGCTTAACGACGATTGTATATTCGTGAAAAATTGATATGTTACTCATAGTTAGCATCACCCAAATTTGATTATCACTTTACTTTTTAACTTGAGGACAAACCCCACACCTCTAAAACTCCGAATCTTCGCAAGCTGATCTTGCAGCGCGCGCTTGTGTCTGTTCTCCAATATTTATTATTGTTACTTAATCATTAATTTAATGATGTAATGAAGGAAACTCTATAATGACATGATCTTTTGCTGCATTGTTGAATAGATTAAATCGCTAACAATTAGCCGTAATTTAACATTTTATCCATAATTACTAATCGCCTTTACACAATTTATGGCAATTACTTGAAAAATATTTTGCCACATTTCATACAAGAAGCAGACAAAAAATGAAATAATAATGTTGCCTTCGTTCGTTCACGCCAGACGGCTGTAATCACCTGCACGCGTTTCCAGGCCTTCTGTTAAAGAGAAATCGTCGAGCCGACGTAGAAGTTTATTAATAAACGTCGTGGTACACGTGCCCGTCGCCGTGTACCCCTTTGTCGCGAGAGGAGGCCGCTGCTGCAATGGGGGTGAAATAAGAGCGACCGAGAGAACAAGCAGATCATTTTACGAACGCGCAAGACAGTATCTACGAAATATTTGGCCATCGGTTATTTACTGGAATAGTTATTTAACTTTTCCAGAACTCAATTATAATTTATTCAAGTAGGATATTTCTTGTAGCCTGGTTTCAAAAGCAAGCATTACACGCCACATCGCCGGTAGGTATATGTAGTTCTACATTCGTAGGATTAAAACATTCGCCATGTTGATTTTTAACGAATCATTGTTAAAAACTATTAATTGTAACCAACTACGCATAGCTAGAAAACTAATTGGACAATTTTCGATGGAAATGTTAATTTTATATTGTGCAAGATAATGCATTTCTAACGACTGCTTTGGGGTGTAATTGAGCAATTAGATATAAAAAAGATATATGTGTAAAGTAAGAAAATCCCTTTGATAAGCACCTCTCGGTTTTTGGAGCACTGGTACTCGATGTCTGGCACTATAGATGTCTTTAATCCCAATGGAAAACACGACGGAGTTCACTCCAGTGGCTCCTTTACCAGCGGAATAATACCAATCGGCCGTGTAAAAACGACGTCGTAAAATAACAATGCACACGGACAACAGCTGCTCGATTTACGAAAGGATTTTTCTTGCAGTCAAGGAGCGACAAAACTTTTCTCGAAACTTTGCACGTCTAACAATAAATTGTGAATTTGGCGCGAGACACTATTGACGACACGTACGTAGTAACTGTTGATGTCCTTTGCGATTGACGATATTCCCCGCGCGCGCACACATCCGACACGAACGAAAACCCACGTGCGAGTACCGAACTGCCTCTGAGTTTACGGTTACCGTACCGTACACCAGTTCACCGGGTTCCGCGGCGATTTCTCTTTTCATTGGTCCATTCCGTACCCCCTCTCCCCGCCGCTACGTAGTGCCAGTAGCGTAGCGTAACGACAACGGGACGAGGCACGAATGAAATGCAAACGGCAAAATCGGCCAGTGCTGACGTGTTGACAAATCTTTCGTCATTTCGTCCTTAGGAAGGATTTCGGGTTGTCATTAGACGTGGATTTAAATGTTTTCTTTCAACACGAAAATACATTAACAAAAATTTGAGCAACTGTTTATACCCTCCTTTCGCCGACGCCAAAGAATACTTCAATTCATTTTCTGTTAATATGCAAAATATAATTTTTATTCCTGTTAAAACAAAATTGGCTACCCTTGCGTGCTCTTGCGGATGTATGTATGTAGTAGACTCACCCTGAACAATGACTGACCGTGTGACCGTACCGTAGGTAGCAGAGCAAACAATGGACATTGCCTGTTAACTTTTATTGCTTCTCTTTCCTGGATATTGATAGAATTCTAGCACTTCTATGACAAAAGTACAACGGTACTTTACGCACCGAGTAGAGGCGACGAACGTGCTTCACTATAATGCCACAATTTCGGCAACCGTCCACAGTGTCGGGCCGAAACGTTCCTACAGGATCCACGAGGCAAAGCGGTGGCCCGTCGAGGAGTAGGTAGGGTATCAGCTGTTCGAATTATATTGGTGCAGACGACGGCAGATGTTCACTAGCCTGAAACGCTCCCCCGAAGGCTTTGAACTCGCTGATCTCTTTTCTTTGCAGCGGGTGAAAAACTTTCAAGGAAGCCCAACGTCCCGTTCTAACTCACATAAAATACCAATACCTCCACGCAGTTTCCACGAATAAGATGAACGAATTAAAAAAGGAAAGGAGAGAATAGACATACTCCTTAATATTGCAGAAATATTTTGATTACTAGCATTACATGTTGTTTCAATACGAGCCTCTTCGTTTAAATGTTGATGGACATGAGATATCTTTGTTTAATTAAACTTCACAGGGATGTAACTTTCTAAAAACATCATATATTTAATAAAAATAGTAGTTTCTTAGACTTGTTTCAACGATTCACAAGTTTCATTATTTCAATTCAATAAATAAACAATTTGCAGTGGCAGAAATCACTTCGATGCACTGATTTTATAGGTTTCCGATTTCACGGCTATTTATTCTGTCAATATTTTTACCGTGATTGTTTCGGTTTTAAGATGGTATGATACATAAATGTTGCATATGATCACTAAACAGTAGCTATTATCTTATTCAGATACCTACAGTGATGGTATCTGTTCTTATTCGTCTAATCATTATATATTTTGTTTATCTCGTCATCTCGATTATTATTTAATCTGTTTTTCATTGCCGATGACTTGCTTCTAAAGTGGTTTTTGTTTGTTTCTCGAGGAAACTGAAATGATTAACTCCAATAGCTTAAGCTTTTAAATATCATTAAGCTCACAGGAAATCCATTTATACATATGTAGGTCTCTGTACTTTTCTAATGTTTGCCAAGAAACGAATACATAGGTAGTCCTAAAATGACCCTTCTGGTTATTTCTTATATATTTATTGTGATTTATTTTCACTAATTACTGCCATAATCTCTTTGTCCTCAATATCCTTTGACCTATTTTTTCATTCAATTTCCAATTTCAAATTAACAGCTTTGAATTTTTAAAAATTCTTCAAACACTAATTTAATTTTTCCCGCCGCTATCGATAACTGAAAGTCTTCATCCAGGCCCGTTACACATAGGTACTACATTCATCCCTTTTCAATATATGTAGTATAGAAAAAATTGATAAATAGATACCATTTTTCCCGGAACTAAATTTTCAGAATTTCTATATTTTACGTTTTATTTTCGTTTGTTTCTTTATTTAATGTAAATTCTATGTATTTTTCCGGGTTCCCCTTTATTGCCGTTGCTGAAAATTTACATCGAATGGCAACTTTGGATGTTCAAAATCGATATAGAGGGTGTCTCCGGCAATAAAGAGAGGCTCGAAGGTGGTACTCTCAAGTGAGCTTGCAGGTAACCGCAACAGAGATAATTTGACTAGCCACTTTGACGATCCTGGGACGATCAGCAACCTATGTTCATCGTATTGTTCAAAACCTGCCGTTAGTTACGTATCACAAAGTATAGGATATCACTGTCGCCCGCGTTTGAAGGAGACCCCATAGGTTCGTGGCACGCGCTGCCAGCTGCCCCACAGCTGTCTCTTTCCACTGTCGTTCCCCATAAACGAAGCCCGGGGTTCTTACCCAAGCGTGATGTAGGTATGTACATATTTACCACACAGAACGAGCCCTTTCGTCTCTGTGTGCACACTGCACATGCACCAAGTTCAAAACGCGTGTGCCCGTAGCATATTTCGTTGGTACCTTACGCGTTACATACTACGCTGCTGCATACTCGAGGAACCGCACCTTGAAACAGTTAATTGACATCCTTATTATTTAATATTTACCAACAAATCTGTTCAACGGTCCCGTCAACAATTTTTTAAATGCGCATAACGCTTCGCGTTGTAACAAGTAGGCCTTGAATTCGGCCATTGCTACGTTGATTACATTGCAAGGAAGATGTAAATAACTTTGGAAAGTAGTAGTTACAATTTGTAAAATGCGTAGCTGAAGTAGCAACTGATTTTTCTATGCTTGCGAAATTTTTGATGAAAAGGTATTATGACTTAATTCTATTCTGCGCTTGAACAGGAGAATAGATATCTTATTGCGTCTGTGTGTAACATTCTGAACATTCAACGTGTAATGTAGAAAATATTTAAAGATCAATGCGACTGTTTTTTTATAGTTTTTTTTTTACTTTTAGGCTGTTAGTATTAACTATTACACTTTGTTATGTTTTACAATCTCCATTGTCACCATCATCTTTATTCGGGGCCGCCTTAACAAATTTGAGCGCCCTGGGCTAAAAAAGTTTGGCGCCATAGCTCCCAAGGGTGCAATTTTTTTGCAATCGGTGCAAGGCAGTACATTACAACCCCGGGTCTCCACCAAAGTAAACACGGATAAAAACAATGCCCGCGAACGAAATTTTTGTCTCCAAAATTGAAGAGAAAAAACATTTCAACATATTTGATTCTTAAGCGCCCTTGAATCACGGGCGTCCCTGGGCTATAGCCCATTTGTAAAGGTGGTCCTGTCTTTATTAGTTATATACGTATGTACTAGTGGCTGGCAGTATGGCGAAATTATAAAGAAGGGAAAGATGAACACGGAAAGAGGAATTTATGATTGGTATTAAATGTAACCCCGATGTTTTAGACATCAATTTGAATAGAGAAATTTGTAAACTAAATTCCGCGATATCTTTTATACATACGTCACAACATTCATATCGCTTATTTGCTGCAACAACGACAGAACTCAAAATTTGCAAATCTAACAAAACTTTTCAACTACTTTCCCCAAAAATCTGAATTCTGAGTTATGTCGTTGTTGCAGTAAATGAGCGATATGTATTATTATCATTTCACTGCTTCTATAATTTTATACACCATAGTGTGATTCCTTTTTCGTGTCACTAGAATATTATATGGGATCTTACATTCGCGGTTTTCCATCCGGTTTGTCTGACACGCAGGAAATAGTCCTGAAGTGTCCTAGAGGATGCAAGGCTATTAGGTTTCGTGTGGAAGAAGAAAGCGTGAGAGAGAGAAGGGGGGGTGGCAGAAGAGGAACATTGTCGAGGGGCGAAGAGTTGCAAGTGCTCATACTGAAACTAGAGAAAAAAAAATGGAAAACCAAAGCGCGCACGATGAAGACCGGAAATCCTAGGGCGTTCAACTCTGACACCCGGTACATATTTAGACTTCAAGAGACACGCTCTAATCTGATCGCATAGACACTTTCGTGGTGACCTATGGGAAACAGTATAATCAAATACCAAAGCTGAAAACACTACAATTTAGTATTTTGAAAAAAGGCGTCGATCAATACATCAAGTGTAATTGAATTTAATAAAAATTGCATAAATATCACTCATTTGTTTTATATCAGTTGGAGATAAAGAGCTTCATAAGCTTAACTTGTGACTATTTAAGTACACGGCAAAGAGTCTATGACATTTGCGGAAAGCAATGTACATTAACCTATCGTCAAAATAATATCAGCGTTCAAAAAAAGTAGAAACGTAACGCTTTGGCAAAGGTAGTCGATTATTTCCTATTTGCTTATTGCATAATCGCACGCGCAATATCGTTCGTCAGTATTGGGCCCACCTCGATACATATATTAAGCTTCGAAATAATCAAGTGTGCGTAGTTTTCGCATATATCACGTGCGCCCTACGTTGAAAGCGTAACATGCCTTAGCAAAACTCTTATAATCATGTGAGTGGCAGTTTTTGATTAATATTAGTCTCGGGGAATTCGTTGCATCGGATTCAATTAAATTCTTACAATTGTTAACAATTCTACAATTATATTAAGTGAAACAAAATGCGACTCTGTGAAATATATATATTAGGTAATCAATTACACAAGCCGGGGAACCATTTTGCTTTCGTATTTCAACAAAATGCACATCAATTTTATAAATTCTAGTTATTTGATACTTTAAAGATATGTTTGTCATTCTTTGTATTAGCGAATCCAAAAAATTAATACATAAAAACATTTCTGAGAAAATGTTGTGTTTCATAACTTAAATCAAAAAGTTATAGGCAGTGGACGATGGAAAAATTTTGTTTGTGAAAAATTATAGGTAAAAGCTGCAAAGTACCTACCCGCGGTCTTTAGAGACACAATACCAGCAGTGGCGGCCTTCTCGAAATAGACGAGAAGCCCAGCCCTCCAAACTCGTCCGAAAATAAAACAGGTTTCTTCCCTGCGAGCCACGCTATCCAATTGGTCGCCTCTGACGGACGAGTTCGCTGATTAATCGACGATTATAAAGGATTGCGCGTTATATCTCGCATTCATTGGGTTCTATGCTGACATTACTGTGAGAAATAAGTGACACTATTCAATGATTTTTTGCTATCATTCGTAAAAACAGTCGTGAACAACTGTGCGATACACGAGCAATTGTGTAAACAAACTGTATTTCACATGAGAACAGCGAGACATACATTTTTTAATCGTACAAATTTTATAAAATTCAACAGTAAATAAACAGCTTTCATTATGATTACGTAATTTATCTTCATATATCTATAACATATATATATATAAATAAATTGTAAAAGATTTCAGTAACAAAATTTTGTTTTATTTCAATTTCGAGTCTGAACAATATTCAAAACTCTTTCAATCACAGAAAAATTGTTGGAAAATCCGTTAAATTACAAATAACTTGAGGGTACATCATTTTTATTAAAACTTAATTGACTGAACTTATGTTTAAAAGATATATGTATGTAAAATTGAACACAACAGATCCTTACAATGCAGTTATCGGTGGTAACTGAAGTAAAGTATTCTTGATAAATAGGAAAGTTTGTCAAGCTACGTACTTACACATAACCATTTTATTCTGATTGGTACAGATATTCGTCAGGTTGCATATATGTCTTGTGCCTCGCGTTCAAAGCAATTAGCTCCATTATACTTGCTCCATCCTCGTTTTGATAATCCTCCCAGTTCATTCTCTTCTTATTTACACCATACGAATAATAGTCATCCTCATCTTCGACATCATCGTCTTGAATATCTTTGTCATTCTTACCCGAACCATTGTTCAGCAGTAAACGTCCCAATACTTTTGCTTTTCTCTGTTTTCCTATTGGCATACCTTTCCCCATATTATCATCCTCATCAATTGTACTTCTCTTTTGCAAACGTACGTCAACTGCATGCTGAGACCACATTCTTTCTCTTTCCCTCAAACCACATAGAAATCTTAATACAGGCAAATTCAAAGTTGTAAATACTGTGTAATATTTTACATTATTTTGATTCAATGATAAATTCATATCATTAATGTTTGATACTGCATTTCTGTTTTGATATGATTTAAGATTTTGGTTAAATTTTGTGGAGTGAATCGATTTAATCATTCTATACACTTTAGTAATTAATGCACTGTCATATTTATGATCCGCCTTCTGTTTATTCAATGACATAGAAGTGTGTTTTTTTATTCCACACAGTGGTGGAACTACTGTTAATCCTTCTGATGAGTTACTAATGTCATCACTGAGATCCATTGAATATGTTTCTAGAATAATGATCGTCGAATAAGATGAAGTATAAGTAGGTACATAGGTATAATTATTTTATTAAACCAAATAAAAAAATTTATTAGACTTTCAGCACTGCTTTAAACCCTACTATCAATCAAATTTGCAATAGTTTCTTTAAACGTATTTGAAATTGCAAATTTATTTTAGGAGAATTTGATTGGTTATTTATTTATAATAGTAGAGATAGATGTATATACATATGTATATGTACAGATGTAACGCTAAGTATTAAAAGAAGCGTTTATCAAAATATGTAAACAAATGTGTTACACTGACTAATTTCCCATTTATAATTCGTGCTTTATGATGATGTTTTCTTAAATGTAAAGCAAACTAATGTGACGAGAAACATCAGGAAATAAAATTATATGGTATCTTTACTTGAATGGAAATAATATCTTATAAACCAGTATTTTAAGATACTTACTTGCTGATACACAAAAATCAAACATGAATACTAAACTAATGGCCAATAGAATAAACACATTCATTTTCTCACAACACATATTACCAATACTATAAAACTATTTTCCAGCCTTCTGAAATGTGTATCATGTGTACTATCTAGAAGAATTCGGTCAACAATCTAGCGCAGCAACTCGTGATTATCACTGTGTCCTACTAAGGGTCGCACATAGTCAATAATGATGTAGCTGTAAGGTAAGCACGAGTATCGTTATTATTTACATCCATACAGAGTACATATACATATGTAAGGTTACAATAAATTACAAAGAAAATCAATTGTGTACTTAATCCATTTCTGGTTAACATAACAAATTTATTTAATTCTATTTTGCATTTGACTGAAATCTATGATTACGCCATATGTAGGTAGGTATATTTAATTAACATTAGATATGTAGTATCGCTTATCATTCGTTCGTATAATAAATGTGTTTTACATGTTTAAAAAGTATCTACGTTACTATCCTGGGTATGTACAATCTAAGCGACAGGTCTAAAACCACTGTTGACAAATGGCGGTGTATTCTCCGGTGTATATAAAAATTTGTTGAAGTTGTTGGAAAAGTATTCGGGTACTTGTTCTTGTTGAAACTGATTCGGTGGAAAAGAGTCAGCGGTGGGATTAGAGTAATAATTATACTTTTCATCCGAGTAAAAATTCACAGGTTTCTCGTAGGTCGGTAAATTATAATTAATGTGATCGTAATCATGATATTTAAATTCATTCGTTTCTGTAGTAAAATCAATGTGGTTGATATTTTGTGGATAACCACCGTAGTATCCATAAAAAGTTGCATTATTATTCATTGTTTCGTTTTTTAGACTAGTATTAGTATTATTTTGCATCGAGTTAGTTGCTGCTCGAAAGTCTGAAGTTGCTAATGAACTGTCTTCCTTGTCTTTAGGAGCACTTTTCAGTGTATTACTCTGTTTCCTGTTATTTCCTTGTATATTGCACGCAGTCTCCGAACTGGACATCTGTTGGTCATCAATAAAATAGGAATGATTGTCAACAATATATAATGGATAGGTACCTATGAAAACTAAATAATTATTTGAATGCCAATAATTTACTATCTACTAAAATTCTTTAAATTTGTGCTTATTATTGTAATTTATTAAAAGCAAATTACTCGTGACAATTATTCGTCTTATAAAATATGTCTACTTTCATTTTTGTATGATTTTATATTATTTATGTCCATCATTTCATTGAATCACATACACATAATTTTTTATCCCTTTTATATTACACTAGCTTAAAATTTCCGGCATTACCCGGGTTATATATCTTTTTCAGTGAAGGGGTTGGAGATTTTTAAAAAATATTCGTAGCAAACACCTAGGGGCTAAGGGGAACCTATATCTAACAAATTTCATGGTCTTACAGTGCGTGGCGGACGAAAGAAAATTTACAACTTTCAAAATCGCATAACTTTTTTAGAATTGGTCCAAACGACATGAATTTTTTTTGAGAATCTAGAAGGATTAGTTTGCTAAGTAACGTGTTTCGTCGTTTTGAAAAAAATGCATTTGGCCGGAATAGCAAAAAAAAATAGTAAAAGTTGTTTTTTAAACTTTTTTTGAGCCTGTAATGAAAATTCAAAAAACCCGTTTATAGTTTGAAGTAAGTTGTATACATGCTGAAATTGTCAAAAAAACCGTTTGTAGATTGAAGTAAGTTCTAAAATTTTCAGTTTTTTGAATTTTCATTACAGGCTCAAAAAAGTTTAAAAAACAACTTTTACTATTTTTTTTTGCTATTCCGGCCAAATGCATTTTTTTCAAAACGACGAAACACGTCACTTAGCAAACTAATCCTTCTAGATTCTCAAAAAAATTCATGGCGTTTGGACCAATCAACGATGGTACCTGTATCTCCAAAAGTTATTATCCGATTCGACCGAAACTTTTTTTATTTTGAAGAACATATTTCTGGCTAGGGGGGAACTAGAAAAAATTACAAAAAATTGAAAATTTACAATTTTCAAAGACGTTGAAAGGGCGAAAAATACAGGGTAAAGTGACTTCAAACTTGAAGTGTCGTTATTTTCTAAAAAAAAGTCATTTTTGTAATTTTTTCTAGTCCCCCTCCCCCTAGCCAGAAGAATAATCTTCGAAATAAAAAAGGTTTCAGTCGAATCGGATAATAACTTTTGAAGATACAAGTCCCACCGATTTGGATCAATTTGTTGACGCCTTGACTTTAACGACTCCCCAGGGCCGTCTGCAATGATTAATTATAAAACAAAAAATATATTTCTATAATTTAAGACATCCTTAGTACAATGCAAAAAGTCCCATTAAATTATATATACTAGTTTTCCTTTAATTAATTCCTAAATATCACCTATTTTGGGGGGCTCTAGACCGGAACCTCCCTTTAAGTATCATAGGTACGTACATACACGATGTATGGTAAACCTTTAATTTTAGTACCCGTTAAAATAAATTTTAAAAGGATATCTTACTATACGAAATACGATATAAGTAGGTACATCGGACAAAACGTAACGCGGTTTTCTGCACTAATTTCTATTTGTTCACCTTACCAAATTCTTACCTTCTCTTCCGCGTTCCGTACATCGTCAACTTGCAATTCTGCGCTCTGAGCAGCCTCTCCGCCGGCGTTGCTTGAAGTTCTGACATTCTCAATCTTATTGGCCTCGCCTGTATATTCGTCATTGTTGTTTAGCAGGTCAATCAGTTTCTTATTCTCCAACAAACTCAATGCGGAGGCTTGCGGATTTTGAGTAAGTGTTTGAAAGCCATTTTGTATCCCGTCAATGGATTGCAGTCGCAATGGATTTAGTACGGGATAGAATCCCAAAGAGGTGGCAAGGATATACGGATGCGGCACATAACTGTGAGGATCGTAAACCGTAGCAAGATGAGGCGAAAGCTGAGATGCATCAAGTCTCAAAGCCACTGGTGGTTTAATGTATGTTTTCGCAGTTGACGATGCTGCACCCGCCGAACCACCGATATTTAAGCCAGCTAGAAAAGCCAAACTCCCCAAAATTTTAGTCTTTCTATTGGAAGAATCAACTCTTGTATTCGCAATTCGTTTTAATTCTTCCATTTTTAACGGACTTTGCTGTGGGAGTGGTACATCTCTCTGTGATACTTGTTTCCCTTCTATATGAGTTTCAACGCTCCTCATGGTTGGCATCCCTAATGATCTGCGAACCATTTTCAGATCTCCACTCGCTACTGCGGTATGACAATACAATACTAAAAAAAAAATTATATCAACGATGTGTTTGGTGTTAGAAAGGTACAGAGTAGAACATGTTTCTATGTATAAATTTCAATTATTAACATCAATACTTACTGTTACCGCAAAGGCTGACGATTAACAACAAGAAGAACTGGGAATCCATTGTTACAGCTCGGTGTTTGGAACGAGAGTGAAGAGAAACTGGCCGAACTGTTTAACAAAATTCGAAACCTGCGGGTTACCCTCATGTTCCACCTTGTGAAAGCGTGCTTCTTTAGATATCGTTAGAAGTATTTACATATGTACGTTAATCTGAACTTCCTCTTTAGGACATGTGGGTATCTACTATAAAATAAATTAACAGATTATTAATTAGTAAAAATATCTTTTTCTCAAAATTACTCACCACCTATATCATTATTACCTAGTATTTGACAGAAGTAGAATTCTAATTAGAATAGTTTTGTTTTGCATCTTATTAATATATCAAGAAATTATATATTAAACATGTTTGATAGGCATGAACGTTAATTTACAAGCTAATGTCCTTACAATTAATTGAAGCGTCGAACTAGACAGTTCAAATTTGGCGCGCATGGAGCGGCATGCATACATCATACACATACATAAGCGTAGTATAATTCCGCCATAGGAGGAATCAGGAGGAATCTCTGTTCCTTTCGTGTCGGAAGATTTTCCTGAAAATGTCCAGTACGATTGAAAATAACATACAATTGAATAAAGACAGTACTATCTTAGAATTTGTGACACCGGAAAAACAAGAAGCTCGTGCATTTCTGCGAGAACGATTTCTACGGGTGATTACCGGAATTGTTGGTACGGTATCTTCCCGTTTCTAGTCCTATTTCCTTTTCCTAAGACTCAAAATCATGAGACTATTCATCCGATTCCTGTGCAACTCGATGTGTACCGATCAACTGTTATGATAATTATTTTTTATTACGACTATTTAGTTAAATATGAACTTCCTTAAGCGTGGCGCCAAAAATCGAAATTCTAGTTTTCTAATGCGCGGACGTAATCAGATATTAATTCGGTCGAATTTGATTTTCATTAGTGGAAATTTCTTGAGTGAAATAGTAAAATAGTATGCAGTTGACATTTGTAGGGCGAAAACAATTGTGCAATGGATTATTTATATTCTGTCACGACTTGTGCTTAAGGGAAAACTAATTGTGTAAATAATTGGATATTATATTTATGCGTGTTCAAGGCAAGCAAGCAGAATTTTACCTACATGAAAACACACGCGTCTCTGCTGAGTTTAGAGGCTGCGATGTGGATTGCTTAGAGGTATACGTACGTAATCTGGAAACACCACTAGGCAAGATTCCAGAAGCAATTCTTAGGACAAGTGACGTTATTTACCTGGATGTAAATAATATTAATACTCTGCAATAACATGGAGAAGGTAACTAATACCGATACTCTCATTTTAAATAGGAAATAATATCTTTATTCTTAACATATTTATCTAATAACTTATACAAATATATATGTACAATTGGTAGTTCAAGACCGACGCATGTTTAACATTGTATTTATTTCTGAAATGATACGTCGTAAGTGATCAATGATTTCCTTGAGATGCCTATTTTTTAATACAACTTGCTGGAAAAATTAAATTTTATTATGAAACATGAAATTAATATTTTGTGTTTTTCTGTTTAATCTCTACTCACCTCCATAATTTCTTTACTCTCTTCGCAAGCAAGCCTATAAGCTTCGGACGTCTTTTTCTCGTCAGACTTCATATCCCATTCTTCTTTCAAAGGAATTAAACTTTCTATATGTGTATACTCCATGCCTTGAAGTTGGCAGCTTTCGTTGCATTTCTCGTAAATCAGTCTCAAGCGTTTGAATAATAGTTTTAGCGTTCTTAGTTGTTCTTGTACTTTATTCTTTTTTTCATTAGCTAAACTTGCTCCTTGTGCCATACCTAAAATTATATTTAATTAAATAATACAATTGAATATATATGTGGAATAAATTTCAATGTTTTAATTGTTTAATACCATTTGGTGGCTGAAGAACTTTCAGCGTTTGAAATACTTCCAAAGTACGGCTGACAATGTCTTGCACAGTTTCTTGGCCAAATCTGCATAAACTGGCGGTATTAAATTCTTTATTTTGCTGTTGTTGCTGTTGAGGTGGTGGTTGTGTAGGCGGTACAGGAGTCTGTGGCGTGGTGGCTTGATTGTTTGTTTGATTATTTTGTTGCACCATAGCAGCTTGTTGTTGCTGTTGTAATTGTAACTGCTGCTGTTGCATTTGTTGCATTTGTTGTTGCATCGCGACAGACTGCTGCTGTTGTTGTTGCTGTGCCAAAACTTGTTGCGCGTTAGGCATACCCATTGCATTAGATCCTACCCCACCTACGCCGACTCCAACCCCAAATTGTTGAGGGTTTACCATGCCTGCAAGAATTTTGTTTAAATATTTCAGCTGCTTTATCAAATACATTCTTTCCCACAAATACACTCACCACCTTGTTGCGGCCCCATCAAACCAGATACCATTTGTCCTCCACCAAATTGCGTTCGCATTGCAGATTGTTGCACATTGGGAAACCCAGATGGAAAAGGGTGTTGTTGGCCCGCCATATTATTTCGATTTTAAAACTTCTCCGCATTCGTTGATATGTGACGGTAGGAGAAGAATCAATCGAGTTAAATAATTTTTAGGTTATGTGCCATTTCAGTGCTTTATTTTAATCGGGCGTCAACTTCTTGCAGCTTCAGATACTAGCATTCATATAAAATTGAACTTACTTTTACCTATCAATCAATAGAGCAAGGAATTAGCGTTGAATTGTTAAAAATTAGACACTATCTTTAACGCAGAGAATGTTTCGAAATCAGTAGTAATTTCTATGACTATAAAGTTTTGCACCTTGGTCGATAATAAGTGAAAAATTACAGCATCTTGCCGTTACCGCGTAATTAATAATAAAATATACATATTTCTTTAGTATACGTGCAACACAAAACGCACGTCTCACATTTTACCTTGTTTTATGGTACAAATGACTATATACAATTTGACATGACATCACATCGCGCACATGCTTCGCGCATGCAGTGTAAGGGATTCGTGTTACCTACCGGTCCTCTGAATGTTTTTATCAGGAAAAAGTAAGTATAAAAAATGACTTAGCTACATAAAATTAAATATGAACATTAGTAATTTTTTTATTTAAATCTATACCTACTGTACAATGTGATGCGGAATTTCATTAAATTTCCAAGTAATAAACAAACTATTGCAAAAATTTACGTGCAGAGATTTGAGGGAATGTCAGTAACAGCGTCATTTCTTAATATTTTTCGACATACGAGTCGTGAAAATGTTAGTTAAGTGTTCCACTACACGTGAAGTACTAACAATCAATGTCATCTTACAATTTATAGCTTGTGTAAGCTCTCAAAAAGTGCCATATTTCGGCGCCATATAGTCTCCAGATCAGGGCCGGCGCGAGGATGGTTGGCGCCCTTATGCAAGAAAATGTTTGGGGCTTGTAAAGAAAAAGAATCACATTTACATTTTGTTTATATGGGAGTTGGATTCCTTTATTATTAAGTCTGCGATTATAGTTTTTAGCGACCCCTTCGGCTGCCGCCCTTATGCGGCGCATTACTTGCGTAATGGGTTCCGCCGGCCCTGCTCCAGATCCCCGAAATAGATTTTCGGAGAGAAATCCAGGCGAGTCGTTGACAAAACGAGCTAAAGCATAGCGTAGCGAAAGCCCTCTACGTCAAATTCTCACTTTAAACAAGTCGCACGTATACAAGCACGCACACACATTTCAGCATTTCACCACATTTCAGAGTAGTTCCGGAGTTGGACGCTGTTTATGAGCAGAGGCCGCTACATTCAGTCCTCAAACATTGAGCTATAAGAATACCTGGAGAGGGAACAAAGCAATGGCGGACGATCCGAGAAAGAGGGAAGATAACGGTTGAACCTATCTCTGTCTTACAACAGGCTATGAATGTATAGTTCATGTGAGTGAAGTTATCTGCGCACACACATACATATATAACACATATAGTACAGAGTGAGAGGGATAATAGGAAAAAGGATAGGTTTACCCGTGATCTTCTGTTTCTTTCAGACCGCTGTCGCCTCTACTTCTTCCCACTGCTGTTCCCTCTCCAGGTATTCTTATAGCTCAATGTCCTCAAATTATGGGTCGGTAACACAGTTTGGGTGGCGAAGTTCCATAAGGTGGTAGGTCTATCTTATACCTCGTCTGTGGTTTTGTCAGTTCTGTGTTTAGAGCAGGGGTATCGAACTTCCCCACTTCGAGAGCCGCATGAGTCGGGCTCCCGGTCAGCCGGTTCCCCCACTTATTTTTCTCCAGGCGTTGGACGAGCCGACATGGAGAGAGTGCGGCACCCGGAGGAAAAATTCATTAGAGTAAAGTAGGTGTGGAGGGGGTCGTTCTCCTACTGCTCTACGGAGCAGGCGAAGAGGAGAAGGAGCCACTGCGGCTCCCGAGCCGCTAGTTCGACACCCCTGGTTTAGAGCATGAAATTCAAGTCGGCTTATAAAATTAGAATAATTTTAATCAAATAAAAAATTTTCGTTTTCACCCTTCACCTTTTTTACTTTTTTTTCTCCATTTTTCCTTTTCTGAGACCCATGCACAGCTCGGGGCCTGTCATGGTAAGTATGTACCTATATATAACTGTTATAAACATACTCAAAATAAACGTGCCTGCTTTAATAAGGAAATAAATGTTTGTACCTCTCATTTTCGAATTTTTAATATCCACTGGTTTGTCCTTGTAAGTATTACCTGTATTTTTGCACTTACCTCTGATATGCGGGTTAATGTAATTATTAATAATGCAATTTACAATTACATATTCCTATTAAATATAACTCGTAGTCAAGCTGATTCTATAGTGCTTGACACTATTTTTTGTCGATCGGTCTCGCGAAAAGTTAAACGAAATTCTTGTAAAGGAAATAGTGTATCATCTGATACATAAATGGCATTGTTTTATATTATCCATTATTAGTTACAAGAAGATTGCGTATTTTTTTAAATTAAGAAATCAGTAAACAAGTAACTATTCAAAGCGAAAAACTTTATCGTCAAAAAAATGTGTCGCAATAAAGTAGCCTTCGCTATAAGTTTTTTAAAGTTGTATGTAAATTTCGTGTATTCAAATTGTTTTCAGTGTCTTAGTATCTTCCTTCATGATTTTTAAGAAGATTGAATATGTCTTTTCTTTGGCAGTTATGTTTCAATTAATGTATACATAATCATATACTCGGCAAAAAATAGTGTCGATCACTATAAATGTATTAAGGAAGATTGCTATCTAGATTTTAAGAAGCTCTTATTTACTCTTATAAATTGTATCGTCCTATTCCATTCCCAAAAGGTATGCGAATTCACGTAAATAATATATATTATATAAATTCCTCTCGAATATTTCCAATTATGAGTTGCATTGAAATTTTCGTCCACATCTGTATTTAAAAATGAATTACATACTATATTCAGTATCAGTTATTTGTCTGACACATTCTTGGAATACGGGATCAAAAAGCCGACGTGAAATTCTTTCAGATAGTCAGTAACTGGGTCTAAAAATATTCGTGGCGAGGATACAAAGGGAGTTACCACTTAAGTTTTATAAGAAATATTCGTGTCAGAATTATTTATTATATTCTTAAATATGAAATATCGTCGAAAAATTATTTTGTGAATTTTTTTTATTACAATAGTAATACAATGTAAACTTTAGTTGCATACAGAAATAGTATTGGAACTTCTATTACATTTTCAAGCTACTGAAACGTCATTAACATTTGTAGTACATTGTCTGATGTTTTAGGAGGCTCACTTTATCGCGGGCCTACAGGGCCCACTTGGTATCGGAAAAGCTGACACTCTGGTCAGTCCGCGACCGCAGACACTTAGGTTAGAAGTCGACGATATTCGGAATTCGATGACGTCGAAACAGGAGATAAGGTCAGCGCACACGAAATGAACAAACAGTGTAGACACAACGGACCCTACACTGGACGAGGATTTCTGTCCCCGTGCACCTTGCGTGCGGCGCGCTCACAGGATTCATTGTTTTTTCGACTGGAGGAGTCAGTGTCCACCGCGCTGTCACGAGGGACAGTTAAGTACCAACCTACTGGTCACGCTATTCAAGGGACGACACATCAAAATCCCGTGAAAAGTTTCTCGTTGTTATTACTAGAATGTTCCTCAAGCGATTTATCTATATGGTGGTGTTGGCTAACGTAATATTGTTCGGTGACGGAAGAACCATACAAGATCGAAATTTCAAATTTGATACTGTAAATAGTACGACGATGACTGAAAATCAGGTTGTGAATGAAGATTTCGAGTCTAAAGTGATGGAACTTGACAGTTTAAAGGATAAAGCATTCAGCAAGAATAGTTTCGGTGGAAACTGCAATGGAAAGAGTCCTAAGGTGTTGAGAGGAAGTAACAACAATTTAGGAGCGTCGTGCCCTTTCGAAACTAAGGAATTGTGTTTAATATATTCGTTGTCAAAAATTGCTAAAATTCAAGTAGCTACACCAAACGGACCATCCTCAGCTCGTAGCCTGAAAGCAAGAGTTTTTGGCGATGCATCGAAAAACGTCAGAAATTCAGAAATCAATCGAGGAATAGAAGAAAATAAAGAAATGCGCTTGGAGTTTTCAGAACCCACCGAATACGAAAATTTCCATACGCAGAAGCAGATGAAATTACCAAATGTTCACTGTCAAGCAATTCGAGATGTTTTCATACCAGAAGTCAAGCAGAACTTGCCAGCTTATGCTTGTATATTTAGAAATCATACGTTCATTTTATCGAGCGCACGATTTTTCCAAGATCGACGATCATACTTGGATATAAACGTCAAGGAAAGTGCTTTCAAAAATATAAAAGTTGCTCCGAAAATTTCGAGAACCAATGAATTTAATGTGGTACCAGCTCTGCTTATTTTAAATGCTGCTAATAATGAGTATAAGATAGAGATACACGAGAACAATAATCCTGATGAAGGAAACATTAATCGAACAAGAGAAATTCAACAAGATTAGTTGTTTATTAGTATAACTAATCGTATCTTGTAGAAAATTCAAATATCCGGTGATAATTTCAACTTCATTATCTTCTGTCTAATAAACATGTAAACAACCGGATTGTATCGATAGTAGCCTTTATAACGGTTCTAACGAAATAAACTAGTTTTATTAATCCAAACTAGCCATGTTTCATTTAAACCATGTCACTTTATTTTGATTTATCTTCGTTCAAGTTATCAATATAAATAAAATTTAAATAAAACTTTCAAATATGGTTTTATGAGGCATGATACCTTCGGTAAACTTTATTCAAGTATGAATTACGTCGGACAATTTCCAAGGCAACAGCGCACAATAATATTAATTCGACTCGCAACACTTGTAAGTAAAACGTTGAATCGTGGAATTTGTCAACCAAGTACACATTTTATCACAAAATTCTTGGTTATCGGTATTATTATAAACTGGTCTCACTATGAATAGTACGTTATATTTCATTTCGTTTTTTCTTCTAAAGATTGATTCTCTGCCCGCTCCATTTCTAACTGAAGCAATATTTCTGGCGGAGGCGACAGTTTTTGAACGTTGGACGGAATATTTCGAAGTCTTTGTCCCGTAGTATGCGATTCATCGTTTATATGTGGGGGTAGAGGGGCGCCCTCATCCGTAGAAAGTTGTGGAAGATCCTTAATTAGATGAAAATTAGGTTGAGCTGATTCATCGACAATGATTTGACTGACTTTTACAATGGGATTAGAAGCTTCTTTGTTATCCTTGTGACGTGGTTTATCGTTTGACGATTTTGAGGGATTCAAGTGTGAATCACGTGCACTGCTCGAACTCTGAGTTTTCTCCTGCATATCGTTAGAACTTCCCATTTCCTCTTGCAGATCGTTCGAACTGTGTGTTTCTTCGTACATATTACTTGTGCTCTGTGTTTCCTTCTTAGTCTCAATTCGTAATGTCTCCAGGGCCTTTATTTCTTCTTCAGTCAATGGATTAATCTAAAGGATAAAATGATGGATTTAGTAGCGAGTTTGGATATTGTGGTTTTATAACGACGATCCATTTCATTTTAGATAAAGTAGATGAAGAGTAATGGTAGGGTTCATTGTAAAGAACATCAACATAAGAATTTACTAAAGTTTTTTAGAATTTTCCTGAAGTTATATAAAATAATTTTGTATAAACATTCAGTGATAAGTATGATTATTAATATTTAGTGTATGTTATTCCAATTTGTTTGTTTAACGAGAAAATCATTCCAAGGATAATTACTGCACTGATTCGAAAAATAAGATCAACATTACAATTCCTTATTTGTTTTCGATAATACGTTTTTTATTGCAGTTTATTAATGCATAAAAAATACACGCGAGGATTATAGTAAAAGAACAATCAGTCAAAAATATTAATTTTACTTGAAGTTATTCACCGTTGACGTTAATCCTTACGAAAAGAAAGTTGTGGTCGTCAGGATTTCTGCAAAAATTGTGGAACTCAAAAGAATCGGCGGACTCTCGGCTTGAAAATGAGCTTAAGACATTGACGTTCCGGTCCTTCCTCGCGGAGATATAGCGAGTTCAAAGAAAAATGGAATTTGTGCAATTTTTGAGCATATTTTCGAAAGGACATTGCAGACCGAAATTTTAACCGAATCAAAAAATCAAACCAGCGTCTTAAGGGGTTACACCACCTTTTGGCGCTCGGAAAAATAGGTATAAAAATAAACATTTTTTTTGACGCTGCCATTAAGTATATAAAATGGTCTTTAGTTTACACATATATATAGTAGTTTTATGAACAATTTACAATATTAACGATTATTAAAAAAAAAAAATGGCGGAGATATAAGTCGATAAGTAAGACCCTCTTTTGAAAATCCTTGCTGATGGTGTACATGATTTCTTTGTTAGGCATCGCCTAAAACGTACCAAATAATTTTTTTCTTATTTAAAAGGGTAATAGCTAAAATGTGACGTAGGGAAAAATATTTAAAATATTTTTTGTAGAAATGACAGCTGTTTGAAAAAAAAACTCGATTTTGCATCGAAATTTTGAATTTAAAAAATTTATAACTTTCGAACATGGCACCCAATCACAAAAATCCTACGTCACATTTTAGCTATTACCCTTTTAAATAAGAAAAAAATTATTTGGTATGTTTTAGGCGATGCCTAACAAAGAAATCATGTACACCATCAGCAAGGATTTTCAAAAGAGGGACTTACTTATCGACTTATATCTCCGCCATTTTTTTTTTTTTTAATAATCGTTAATATTGTAAATTGTTCATAAAACTACTATATATATGTGTAAACTAAAGACCATTTTATATACTTAATGCGTCAAAAAAAAAGTTTATTTTTATACCTATTTTTTCCGAGCGCCAAGGTGGTGTAACCCCTTAAAAAGGAAAGACTGATCTTCCTATTGTTTTTTTTCATAAACCTTCTATGATGATTTCTACGTTTGCTAGAAGCAACTAAAGTAGAAAAAAAAACAGTTTTTGCTTCAAAGTTAAATAACTCGGCAAAAAATTTGTTGCTCTCTTTTTACACAGGAAAGTAGCCGCTTTCGGTTTTTTATGCTGTTTTACTCATCGAACAAATCGTTTTTAAAATCGATCTTACTTTTCGACCTGGCATAATTGACGACCCCGTCAATTCAAAAGGTGCTTTCAAACTTTTGGCCGATGGTGTATGCCAGGGTGAACACCTCAAACGTTACGAGGAATATATTTTTTCGACGGCTAGTAAGTAGGTATCTATAGCGGCAAAATTCTTTTCTCATATTTTAGGGAACAATGGGCTTCCAGTAGGGCTGGAATGAATGGTATCGCACCCAGACTATATACATATAGTAACCGCAAAGATACAGGGAGGCCGTAAAAATGGTAGCGCGTGTCTGCTTACATGTTTCGGGACTCGGAACGAGCGAATTGACAGATCTATGGGCAGATAAGGGGCTCGGGTCTCAGTCAGGACCGGCCTTTGGGCTCAGGGCATGTAGCTTGAGACTCAATTCCTATTGACATTTTTACAATAGTAGATGCGGGGCCTCAAAGACCGTCGCTACCTACTCCTAACTGTATATTACACAACGGAAAAAGACAAATCAAACGATATATGAACATGTATATTAACGATATACTGCAATGGAGAAAAACGAGTTACAAAAATATAAACTTTCAAGTTCGATGTGTCATGTCTTCCTCGTATCCGATCAACTTCATCTTTTACAGTAATTACTTTCTCACCTAATGGAACAATTTTAGGGGGCGGTGTGAAAAATCTCGCAAAAAAATTTCACCAAGAGTACCTAAGGTCCACCCTAGTGTACAATTATAAGTACATTCGTCATACTCGATGAAACAGTTAAATAAAAAAATTGTCTTCTTTTTATTTATCAAACTACTCAGGTGTTCGATTTTATCTCAAATCTATGCAAAATGTCGGTTGAAGGTGCAACTTTTATTAATATGTTACGACGATGAGTTGAAAAGACAGGATTTAATAACTCATCGATTTCTTCTTTAGATTAGCTATTATACGTGACTGTCAATTGAAAAAGTGTATATATGTATGTATGCAGAAACATGAACATAACATAGATGTATACATAAACCGACGGTGGTAATCCTTGGATCTGTCAGATAATCCACCGTGAATTGCATACCTGCCATGTTATAATGCTCAATAATGATGTAATATCCATTTTTACTAATCAAAGTAAAATTTACAAGTGTATAGAAGCTGGGTGATAAAAAGAGTGCTTGAAAATTTAAACACGTACCTAAGACTCATAAAAATCCTTTATACAAGGCAAATGCAATTTACTTTACCACTTGACTCATTTATGGTGAGCTACACTTATTTATCCTCCCAATAATTTAATTTTTTTAAGCGAATTCAGTTTAACATAATTTTTTTACAATTTAATTTAATTTGTATCGATTGCTTCGATCTTTCGATTTCAATTAAAATACATAATCAATTTAATTTATTCGTCCGGAATCAATGGATTAAGACAAGAGATTACAATGATGGTTGTAGATCAAGGGAAGAATTTTTCTTATTATACGTAGTTCCAGGCAACGAATATCTTATATTAGTTTTGAAAAAAATCTGGATGAAATAACTGTCTCTCATCTTTTTATCTATCTCCTTTGTGGTGAATTAGTGAGTCTACATTATCTGCACACATTTTCTCACAGTTTATCCTGTGATTATATTATACTCTTCATTTCGCTTTTCAAATCACCATTAACTTTTTCTTGAAATCTACATAACTCAGAAATCGCAGCATATACATATGATCTATTGAGCAGGTGACATTTTTTAATTGTTTTAGTGTATAGTTTATATTCTTCCCATGTTTTCTCGTTCATTGAATTATATAGTCGTGTGTGTAGGTGTTCCTAAAGCTAGTATCAGTGAACAGTTAATTATTAAATGGAATTAATACTTTAACCACTGGCGTCTGGACTGGTTTTCGCTTAAATTTTTCATGACGACTTTCTTTGTTAATGTCTCCTGTGAGAAGCTTCGATGTGCTTATACTCTTTTCCGTTGTTTGCTTCCTCTTCTCGTCTGTATCAGAAAATGTGTTATCTACTTGTCTAATGCGCACAGCTTGGACATTGTACGTGTTCTCTCCATCTTTCTCAAGATTGAGATCCGTAGAACCAGAAACATTATCTAAGCTGATATTCTGCAACGTAATGGTAAATAATATAATCGGTCATTGAATACAAGACTTCTAATTTTATAGGCTTATCTATTGAAACTAATACACGTAGTTCATATTTTCATTCCCGAAAAAAGGGAAAAATTGTAACCGAAATTTTTTTCCTTTTTTGTTACTAACGACTTGTGAATTCTTTTTCGAATAAATAAAGGATTTATTTATCGAACTAAAGTGACCGGTATTTAATATATAATTTTTGAAAATACCAAATATTTACCCGTACAGCACATTTTGTTGCAGAAATGTTGTTACCATTGCAATATTTCTGCAAATTTGCGCATATATTGGCATGCAATTTTGACCAAATTTGTCGAAATACGATGTACATACATGACGTCGAGTGGGTTCTACGGTGTTTCTTTTAACTTGTAACGCTACAATACCTCGTAGGCCGTTGTAATTGGATATGAAAAAACTTATTATTGCGAGAGTGTTTGTACATGGAATTGTAGACGAGATTTGAAGATTAATTTAATTTTTTTAAGTAGAGTGGGTACTGCAATATATATTTTCAGGTAATGTAAACTCGGCTTAGTTCGTGATAGTGGTTACTCCGTGATACTTTTTCATTCGTCTGTAACTCGAAATTGCCAGACCCAATTTAGTTAAAATAAACTAATACACAGCGCTGATCTTCGAATCTAGGATGTAGTAAAAGAATCAGATAATTGAAGTTAGTGTGATAAATTGAGAGCGATTTTGTTCCAGCAGCGAATTATTTTCGAAATTCTTCATACTAATTCTGGACGGTCGCTTATTTATTTATTATATGTGGTTTAGAAGATAAATAGAAAATTAAATCAACTTCCAACTATCCAATTGTATTGCAACATTGTAGGCGTGCGTAGTTTGGATGACAATACAATATTTAAAAAAAAATTAACCTCGAAGGGGTGAATAAATTGCCCAGTGATTAATAAACATAACCCATTACCACAAATCGAAACGACTTTAAATCAGCCACTAGCAGTCTTTACGAAAACGACAAATAGCCGCTGCGTTTGTGAAAATACATAATTTATCGAGAAATGATTCGTCACGTATATGTACGAATAGTAAAACTAAAACTTTGCAGGCGTTCGTAGTATATCACCATCGAAATTGTAGTACAAGAATAGAATTATTTTTTAGTTTTTAGTTGCTCATGAAAATAACTAAATTCTTGCTTCTCTTGCACCGGAGACTGCGTTTCTGATTGCGCTGTTTGAGAAATTCTGATGGTCAATACCAGAAACAATGTTTCCTTACGTCTCACAATCAGACATCTGACGATCATGAAACGATTGATTATACATAAAATAACAAGAATATAAAATAATATGAAATAATATAAAATAATGTAAAATAATGTAAAAGAGTATAAAAGAATATAAACAAGTAGCTAGTGAATATATATCGGGCCAGCGAGAACTACCGCCGAGTTACCAGAGCTATCACGGAGTAACCAGAGTATGTCGTGAAAATTTAATTTCGAATATTTTCAATTAAGTATACTTAGTAAATTTCTGTTAACTTATTATTTGTTTGTATGATGTCTGACCTATCATTGTATCCTAGACTCACTTTCAGAACATGCGAATATTAGCAGTTAATAGAGAAATTCTAAACCTATCATGGACTTACACGAGTGTACCCTACACACCTAGTGTTGCAAACCCCTAATGTGGTTTGCCACAATAAGCCTTCGTTTTTCAAAAATGTGAGTTCGAAGTTTTGTACGGTGGGAGTTGATTGAATGCGTAAGTGTCGTAAGCGATGTTATCAATAGGCGGTTGTAGCTACAGCAGTAAAGTATCCATTTACGATGCTACACGCCTCTTCAGCTCAAATCTCCTTGCGTCCAGGATTCGCGGAAGAATTCCCTACCGCAGGGACCAGGTAACGTGACGTACACATAGAACTATATATCTACCTACATACATTCTTCCGACAATCCTGGGCACAGGGACATTCGAGCCGAAGAGACCTGTGGCATGGTAGACGCACCCTTTACTCTCTTGAAAGAGAGATGAGTTTATTTACACTATTCCGATATTGGGGGATATAATATGCATAACACTACATTATAACCGCAATAATACGCATGTAGGTATTCGTTTGTACTTTATATTGAGAATGTAGTCAATCACTCCCGTGATTCTGGTATAGTTCGACCACATTAATTAACCATAATGAGTAGTTTAGAGCACATTAGGGCACAGAAGGACAAAGCAACTATAAGAAACAAACGAACTTTTCAATTTGGAGGAACACAAAAGACAGTTAGAATAATCTGCAGGTTCAGGGAGCAAAAGTCCAGTTTTACAAGAAAGTGATATGTCGTTAGAAGAATGGGACGAAACCGAATGCAATTGTATTAAACATAGCAATTAATTTCCTCATTTATTATACTTTTTGGTATTTTTCAAGGTCGGCCTCACCCATAGTGGGTAGACACTCTAAACCGGATATGCGGGTGAGATCGGCCAGTTGCAATATCAATGTTTTTGTATGAAAATAAAAACAAATATTTTAATTTATCGCAAAGTATAATTTATGCATACTTTAAATTACTTGGACACTGCATTAATTTGCCCAAAACAATAAAAATCTTAAAACAACAATATCACGATTTGTTTTCCAAAAAGTGGTCGAACTATCCCGGATTTGCCCTATTATTACAGTAATACTGCCGGAAATGTTGCTGAATCATTGCTGCAATCTTGCTAAATCGTTTCCGTAGTATCTATATCAGCAATTTTGCTGACATGTTGCATGAATAATTCCTGCAATATTGCACAGGGGCAGACATTAATATATTGCTGCAACATCTCTGCAATATTTCGTACAATATTGCAAATCTTGCACCGCAACCCGTGCTGTACGGGTATATATTGGATATATTTTCCAGTAATTTCGCAGCTTACGAAGTATTGACGACGTGAGACACATTTTCGAGAGATTGGTAAATATTTTAAAAACCATCAAGATGAATTATGTCACCTTAGATGAGCTCGATTGTTCGTGAAACGCCTCCGCTATCGCAGGATTTATATCCTCCAATGGTTGATCCCCATACCTTATATAAACAGGGATATAACCCGGTATGCTAGGTAATACTTGGAGCGGGAATGGATCTACAAGAAATTAAGATCGAGTTATTGATATTTGCAAAAGACGGCAACTTTGGAAACGTGGTAATTCATATTTCGGAAGGTGGTAATTCATATTCCTAGTGGTTATGAGTCGATTTATAATTCCAATGAATAATTATGAACACCATAATCCCCAATACTTAACACCACTTCGACTCGATTATCACTTTGCCATTCGAAAACACCACCTCACGCTGTATTTCACGGACCGCAAATTTATATTTAAATAAACATTCTACACACTCTTCGTTGTTATTAACTATCTCGTTTCTACACACGTTTTCCATCTAATCGATATTTCCACCAATAAACAAGCTTTATCGATTTGAAATGAATTACGCCAGTACATCCAAAACACACGAACAACTCAAGGGAAATATCGTTTTCACACCGTAACACTTGCTCTTGCGTCAATTTAATAAACACACCGCGTAAATTCGAATACACGCTCGTTCACGCGGGAGCTTTAAATATGCCTTTTACTCACGGACATAACCAATAGAGAGACATATTAGGAACACAAGATGGTAGACCGGCCTGGTACCACGCAGCATCTCGGCAGTCTGCATCTTTGAACGGTACTGAGCCCCCGCAGGACGGGGCTCTCTCCTTTATATCTATGGTCCCCTCTACCCCTTCGGTCACTGTCGCGGTGAGGCCCCTCGGGGTTAACGCTGCACAGTGAGGCACGTACCATAGGATTGGCGGAAAAAATCTCGCAATTTCGATGTTTCTGAATATTTTTTAATACTTTTTTTATATTACTTCTTAATAGCCAACGGTTATATAGACAGGAACATTAATAGAATTAAAGCATCGGTCACAAATAAAATAAGAATAAACCACGTAAACATTCGGTACACAGAAAACATATATGATATTTATGTTACTAATAAGTATGTAAAAGTATGTAAATATTACATAAAAACCAATCGATTAGCATAAAAAATTATAAAATATATTAGAGAAAGAAAATAACACAATAGAGTAATAATATATTACATTAAGCTACTAAAATTACATAATAAAATAATGACTATTACTGTCCATACAAACTAAAACTATCAAAAAGGAATGTAAAATAGAAACTATACAAAAATAGCGAGAAATGACGATGTAATGAGTTTCTGCGATCGCAGGCACAGTGCACTCCTGCGATTATGAATTAATAACAACCAAAGTAGCAAATAAATGCAGCCAATTTTTCGAAGGGTTTGTTAGTAGTATTTGAGAGCACATACCATCTATTATCTAGAGCCCGGAGGCAGCTTTTTTCATAAACCTAAAAGAGTTAATGAAAACTTAAAATACTTGGTAGCTCCAGTTGAAGTTGTGTAGTGGGATTACGGTGAAGAGGTTTCGAAAAGTATTTATGTCACAAATAAGCCGAGACTATACACATTCGAAATCCATGAGGTACAAAAATAAAAATACCTAGAGGAATTCAGAAAAAAATCGACAATCTGGTACAAATATTGACACGATTCCCGTTAGAATACGAAAGGTCAACTACAGATTAATTTTTCTTTGCAATTAACATGAATATTACATATCTGTCATATACGTTAGATACGTTGGTCCATTGGCTATCAGGATACAGTGATGGATACACAAAAATACAACTTTCATTTTAAGCCTTTTTTGCTCTTCAGCCCCACTGTGCGCAATTCCGTTAATATTGTGACAAAAAGTTGAATCTTCCTTTAGTTTCGGCCGTCGAGACGATCCAACAATCGGTATTAGGATACCCTATTGAAGTTTTCTACGAAACCAATCGGCATGGGGCGGGAACCGTAATTTAGCCGCGACTTTTTATAACTTGCTAAGTACATATACGGTTCTCTGTCATTGATGAAAAGATCTATCGAATGAGGTGTTCATATTAGATCATCAGTAATGTGGTTTTTTATATGTACCTACCTAAGCTAAGTTAGAATAAACAACTTCCTGTTAATGATCAATCATCCATACATATTTTATCTTCCCTAATATCTTACAATCCCTTCACATGATTCTGCTATGTTTTGTATTCTCCTTCTACGAAATTCCTTCGATTGTGTTTTAAATAATTTTTACACTTGTAATCTCCTTTTATACAGTATTTGACAAATATTTTTCATTGCTAAAGCAGGTACCTAAGTTCTTTTCTTTGTTCAACTCGTATAACGTACTTAGCATTTCCCTAGTGTTGCCCAACTTAAACGTTTGGAATAACGGAAATATTCAATCTACGCTCCACAGCTTTTAATGTGATATTATCAGAAGATTCTTACGCGAATCAGTATTTAAACGAAATCGAGAAATGACGCTTGTATCAAGCTACAGGTATACCTATTTGTAATTTGTGAAGCCAGTTCTCAGAAAGGCTTCGCTATTTGTGGGATGACCCAACATCGCAAAAATGCTGTAATCCAGAAGTACAGGAAGAGTTAACCGCATCAGGGCATCGAGGTAAGAAAATGAACGTGCAGCGATAACATTGAAGATTGCGAGTTATGTTAATACTTCATTTTGTGCAAATACGTGTTGTGGAATTGTAAACACTTGACGAAAGAATGTAGTATTGTAGGATGATCGTAAGCTTTTGTAGCTATTCACTGATATTGTCTGTAATAATAGTGAATCTTCAATGTTTTTTTTTAACTCACTCACGCTGAAAGAATAGGCGTAAGATGTGACAAAACGTGGAACTGAAGAAAGTTTACTGTGTTCTCTTGCCCGTTACCTGTGTGCCACTGTTAAGATCAGATTCGATCTGTTCACACAGGTGATCATATCCCGCGAGATTGCTAGAGATCGTCGACCTTGGACCACCTTCTTCCTGACCGTCTAGGCGAATTTGAGTCGAGGATCATCTGTGCGTAAATCTACTGAATCGAAGGTCACGGTGATCGACGTACGATAAAGATTGATAAATTGTAATAGTTGATCCATTGGATTAAATGCGCTTTTTAAAATTCATAAACATTCCGTGTGTCTCAATCGTATCTAGAAATCTGCCAGTACCTGAAACGGCACGGTTAGAATTCTCCCACAATAATGTTTGATGATAGAAACATAAATTTTGGTAAAAAATGGACACGTAAGTAATGAGTGTACGGTTATACCTAACAAATATAAATAAGATATAATTATAAGAATCTCTTCATCGGAGTATGTCGTTAATGTCTTTCTAATTATAAGAAACGTGGATGAGTAATAAGTGATGTCAGGTACGATCGATGTTAAGTATTTATTGAATATGCTCGCTGGTTTTGGTGGGATTTAATATATTAAAGTGTATTTTACAGCTGTAATGACTCGAAGCTACCGTTAACCGTCGAGTCTTTTTGGCTTGTTTATTTTCTGTACTACGTCGTTCAATAGTAATATTGGATTTTATTAATTTGTTATGAGATAGATATTCTTATACATGTGTACTGGTTTTTTTTAATTTCTTGTTAACTGATCAAATGATCATAGTATTTGAAATATGTATTGATATTTCTATTGAAATTGTTTATTTTGTAATAAATACGAACGATTTAGGTATTATTTATCTTATATGTATAATATATATTTATTATATTTATTCCTCTAAAAAAATATTACCCCGAGAATCGTAATTCAAATAAATGTGGAGCTCTGTAACAAATTAACTTCAAATATTATTTAGGATTTCCTAACATTAATTACAAGTCAGTCTCAATTTATTCTACGTAAGAGTACCTACCTACACGTTCTAACTTTCGCGAGATTACACATCTCTAGGAGGAATTTTTACAGTTCGCTTTTTATGGGGCCGATTCCCATAAAAAATTACGTAGGTACTTACTACCGACAATGAGACTACTTAGACTTTTTTCATATGCTTATGCGATTGTGTCCATTTATACTTTCCAATATAACAGCCATTTAAAAGTGTTATAATCTATAAATTTATTACTGACAATGAGAAGTGCCTTATTTTTTATATGTATGCATTACAATCTATAAAACATTCTTTTTTTTCTAAAGTACCTGCATTTTATTAATTGCGTAGATACGAAGAAAGCGTATCTACTAAACGATTAAAATCATACAATTCACAAAATTGTCTAATTTGAGAAATAGAGTAATTATTAATCAGAAACGAATTTTATTAACGAAAGCGACATAGTAATTTTTTTCTTGAAATGTTTAGTATGTTCAAGCTTCGATGCGATATGGAAACCGAAGAACGGGCTGTCGTTTAATTTCAATGCTGTTTCATTGCGATGAAGAAGCCTCGGGGACAATAATGTATCCTGGACGAAAGGTCAGGATCACCATACAACGTATGTATGTATTTACAGATTCGCTTGTTCATCTGAAAGAATGTGTTTCCATTGCAATGCCACGCCAATAGCTACAGAGACAGCTGACGTCTCGCTGGCGATGCGTCTTCCGAGACTAAAAAGTTGCGTCATTTTCTAATCTTACAATGCCTTTGCTGATTAATCACGTGCTACCTTCAGCACCACCAGTTTTGCGTCGCAGGTCCGTGACAAAAAGGGAAATATTTTCGATATTCCACTTAATTATTGTAATAAGTAATCTTACAATCAGTTTCGTATCATCGACCTTGTTAAAATTAGAAAGTGAAAATTGTGAACACACAATTGAAAAATTTGCGTTTTGCTAGATATGATGGAAAAAAGGTTTCATACAATTTTTAGAAACGGTAATAAATATTTTTAAACATGACTGACCGCACAAATTTTGCAATTATTAACGTAATTAAAGGCAGAAATGAATTTTTTGTTATATTTTAATAGTTTCAATTCATCGATATTATTTTTAAGCGTAAGAGATTTATTAAGAAGGATAGCAATTCAAAATTACGTTACTTTCCATTTTACGTTGCTTGTACCGGTTAGCTCTATTACGTTGCCTGATTAGCAACGTATCATCACTGGACGTCCCCTTTTCCGCTTATACGTGTGAAAGAAGGATGTAAGTGACCAGCTGCTAGATACTTTATTGCCGGATGTGCATACATAATTTCACCTATTGACACAGTTAAGATACAGGTTTAGTAGGCCATTGGTGTGCATTTTTATTTTTGCGAAAAACGCACCACCTTTATAACGTATAAAATTACTTACATCCTTCTAACGAGAAATATTCCTATGGCAGACGGGTTCTGATACAAATTTTGCTTATCATATTACTGTATACATAATATATAATTAATAAGTACCTGACCATTATTTATAAGGCGTTTATCATAAATTAATTATTAAATTATTTACTTTTTATCGTACAAACTTGCACCTTGGAAATTTATAATAGGTACTTTTCTTACCTTATGTGTATCATACACATAAGAAAACCTTTTCCATTTCCGCTTGTTTCATTTCTTTACAAAATATTGGCATTTGGAATGGGAAGTAAGATTCGTTTAAGAATAGCATTGGAAAATTAGGTGTTCGAGTAACTACCGATTTCTTCACCTTCAGTATTCCTCCAGTTAGAGTTATCTTCCACAATAATGGCCACATGATAGCATCCAACTGGTCGACGAGTGCCATATGATAGCATCCAATTGGTCGTTCACTGACCGGGTCTTTAGTCGGAAGTAAAGAAATCGGCCGTAAAACTATTTCGCACGTGTTTTCAGATTAGGTGAAACATAGGTACTCCGTGTGTGCTGTCCGTTAAATTTCATACCAACCGTGCATCGTGAAATATGGCGTAATTATATCGGTTAGAATAATTTTATTGTCAAACGTGGTGCTCTTGTTGCGTCACGAATCACGGTAAATTGTCATTAGGTAAATGCTTCCGTGACCAATCTTTTACGAACTGGAGGTCAGTTTAGCGAAACTTTTTCCGTAGCTTTTTCCGTGGCTACTTGTGATTCAGAAATGATTTCTCGTGCTTTGTTTCGCGAAATGAGTCTTTATCTTTATGAGAATCGTGTAGACTGTAGAACCGTTCTAGAGATCACGAGCTTCCTACTATGTAGATACATATACATATTATATGTAGCTATTGCTACTGGATGTAACCAGTTTCCATTCCGACACTTGAACTACAGAGAATTAAACTAAAGCATTGTCGTTCTATAACCATCGAACTTAAGTCATCCTGAAACAACTTCCGCGTAAAAGCGATTTTAGGAAAATGTGTTTCACCGACCTGATAATATTTCACTTGCCACTTATGCTGCACCTTATCTCGTGCGCGATTTTTGTGCATATTTTGGTTTTTGAACGAGTCATTATGAATTAGTGTCAGCTTAGCACTTAGGTTCATGATGCCTGCGTTACTTATGAAAACCGAATACCTTTACTGTATACATATGTATAAATCATTAATACAGCCAAACGGCCTTAAATGACTATGGTCATTGAAAAGTTCCTGAGAGGGACTATAATCGTAGGTGATAAAAAATACGTGGTTCCATTTTTAAAAATTAAGTTGATCCTTAAATCTCCTAAGCACGCCCACCTTTGAAAAAGTTCTGCTTACCACGCAATGGGCCAGTTCCTCGGAACCAAACAACTTTTGTCTCAAACATTTCTTCTTATCTCAAAAACTGGGGAAAGTTATTCAGGTGGCTTGTCTCACCTTGTAAGTATAATGGCAGACAATTTGCATAAGAATAGAGATTATTTTTGACTACCCAGTCAATTCGTTTTTTACAAGCCGTACCTATAATGTTTATGTACATAGGTAGGTACATGTTCATCTGCAAACATGCAAATTCATTATCTTCCTGCATTCATTTTGGTACCTAGTAGGGTAAAGGACCCAATTACTAGCAGCCAACCCAATTACTATCACTTTAAGCTATTTTACTTAAATGTTTATTTATTCGTTATTTTAAGTAAAATAGCTTAAGGTGACAGTAATTGGGTTGGCTGCCAGTAATTGGGTCCTTTACCCTATGTACATTATCTGTGAAAACGTAGAATAACATTTTTTCATACGAGGCTTCATATTTGAAAAAATTCGACTTTCAACATGTGGATTGAAACACAATGTGAAACACACAACACTGTGGATTGGGTCCATTTTCGAAGGCTTCCGAACAATGCTCTAAAAGAAGTTCTTTAACATGTAAAATGGATATATTTTTACAATTTCTTTCTTACTACATATAATCTTTTTGTGATAGTAATCGAATGTATCAAATTTTCAAATTGTAATTCGGTATACTTGCGCTGATTTTCCCCCAATCTCCTTAACCACTTTATTAGTGGCCGCAAAAACATCTATTCGAAATAACGGACTGCGAACGAAGTAGGTCAACAGTATCCACAACCACATCTACGCACACATATATGGTACCTGCATGAGACATTGACCCAACGAAAAGCAATTAATCTCTCAAACGATTGGATTTATCGACTCAATACTGCAATGAATGAGAGCCAGAGCGAATCCAACACAGTCGTTCCGAAGCTTGCCTTATTACCTGGGTCCTAGATCAATTAGTCACGCGGGCACTCGTTGATAATACATATGTAGCAGTGAAAATGCGAGGTACATATACGACTTCATGGAAAGCGATTAATCATTCGCTTGGCTGGCCAGGCCGAGAAAAGTCGATCTATATTTCAAATGCATTTTTATTGTCTACTTGATAAATACACGAATAAAAAGTCTACTGGTCTCGATATTTCAAATGTACCTATATTCGATTGATACACAATCACTGGCATTGGACATGACATTGACAGTTATGAGATATTGATTCCGCAGAACAATCGTTAATTTGTAATAACATTTCGTTTGAATGACTATCCATCAGACTTATTACTACACTTAAAAATGCAATAGATATAAATAAAACTAAAACAAGATTGTAAAGAATGAAACAAACGATTTTTTACCATAACATCAAAGATAATCACATAAAGAGCACGATTCATAGCAGACAAATGTGCTTTTATTAAATATAACCCAAGATAATTGCACTCAATTTAGGTTTCGTCGAAGATCCATGACACATAATAATTCATTTTGTCGCACTTAATTTGTAGGGGAGGAATGAAATGATTTTGATACGTAAAAAAAATACAAGAGAAAGTATATAACAAAGTTTCGATGTCTGTGATAAGTTATCAAAAGAATTTTACACACGCCGACTTCTTCTGCGAGGGATGGAAGGAGAAACCAAGGCCTGATTATTACTTCCCTAGTCGGAGTAAGTTTTTACGATTCGCCCCTGGTTCGCCCAGTTTTTCCACCATTCCGCTGCTTGTCCAGAAGGCCTCGAGGGCCAGTTGCCGACAGCGACGGTCAACGACCGGAAAATACTCGCAAATTGTGAAAAAGAAGATGCCGAAGAAGAGGATTGAGAGTGTACTATCCATGATTGAGAATCCACTTCGGTGGAAGTCACTATTGTATTCGACGGCCTGCAGACCCACATTTTAACTTTAGATTTACCGAGACTTCTCTCATTCTTTGTAATATTATTGTAATTAAAATATTCATATAACTTTAAAACTGTTACTCTCAGGTATTTCTATAAACCACTTTCACATCATAAGTAGGTACATATGTAGGTTAGAGTTAGAGGTACGGGTAAACTTTTAAAGATAAATGGTGCGAGTTTATAAATGAAGTAAATCATTGTGATTGATAAGCGAACAATAAAGTTATTGCCACTGCTACTTACAAGATCATGGTATTCAAAAACAATTACTACTTACACACGTATCTTCACCTTTCACATAAGCCCCGTTACGCACTTGCGAAAAGTTGCCGGCAACTTGGTCGACTAGAGACCAGAAACCTTTGTTGTTCGTGGTTGTCGGCAACCTGGTCGCCGGCAACTTGTTGCAAGTGCGTAACGGGGCTAATTAATATCATCGACAACCAGAGATGGGCAAAAAATTATTTGAAATAAAAATTTCATACACAAATTTTTATTTCAAATAATTTTTTGCCCATCATTGTCGACAACCACATTAAATTTTACAAATGTTAAAGTAATTGACAGAATGATAAATGTCCGAACTATAACTGTTAGCTACAAGTGACGCAAGAATACGAGTGATCTTAGAGTTTGTTCTTGTTTTTCAAGTTCAGCGACCCCTTGCGGTATTTGTTCGTTTTTAATGGCGGACACGATCGAAACAAAAAAGTAAATAGCCTGCGGACACTAAGAAGCTATAGAAACGGGCCGGGCGGTTTGTTCCCTGGAGTTCGAAAACTATCACGTAGTCTCGGAGCTTTAATTCCGTTTCGTTGCGGAATTTGTTCCGCACGCGCGGGCGTACTGATTCTCTTCTGGGCGAGCTTGGAAAAATAGAGAAAAGAATCGAAACTTTACCGTTACGTTCACCCAACTCGCGCCATAATTACATCATGGAGTTGCTACTTGCGAGATGTATACATATAGCCAACTACATACATGTAGGTATGTATAGCTTCATGTAAACCATGCTGTAGAGCAGGCCTGGCCAACCCAAATGGTTTCACGTGCCACTTTGATGACGTTACAGCGGGTCACACTTTGCGTAAACATGCTTTTAAAAAATGTAATACATATAAAAAAAGAATATATCTTCATTGTTATACTAAATTTTCATTTATTTAATAGGATAAAGGACCCAATTACTGGCACCAACCCAATTACTGTCACCTAGATATTTTACTTAAACGTTTATTTATTCGTTATTTTAAGTAAAATAGCTTAAGGTGACAGTAATTGGGTTGACTGCCAGTAATTGGGTCCTTTACCCTATTTCTTGTATACATACAATGAGAAACAAAAGTTTCAATGGAAATATAAAATCGCCCGGCGGGCCGCACAATTTTTAACGTGGCGGGCCGCGTGTTGGCCAGGCCTGTTGTAGAGTAGGGGCTGCAGATTTGTTTCCACGGGTATTATATATTATGTAGATATAATGTCCAGTTATTACGTCTATTGATGCTTGATACGTGTAATTATTCTTATCTAATTTATGTTCCCTGCGATTCTGGTCGTCATAACATGAATATTTAGTAATGAGTAGGTAGCCGTCTAGCCTACGTTTCCTTTCCCTTAGATTTCATTGCATTCCATTTACACTTGTTAGCTATATAGGGGAGAGTTGCCTATATAGGACCGGCTACTAGATTGGACCATTTGTGTATCTCGATAAACAAATATATTTGCAGTGTTTTTTTTGGTTACACTACAAATATATTTGTTTATCGAGATACACAAATGGTCCAATCTAGGAGCCGGTCCAATATAGGCAACTCTCCCCTACATACTTGTCAACGAAAGCTATGTTTAAAAGCTCCTTATCAATACTACACAGTACACATCAAACTAGGACATTGAATTTAGAACACGTGCAGCTTAACACACATTTTATTTAGTGTACATCAGGTAGGTACATAGCATGGTAAACTTGCTGATGAACTGGCCCCTCGCCGATTTCGATGACCTTCACGTATGTTGTCAAGGTCGTCATTCTGAACAACAATTCCCTTCAAACTATTTGGCAGTGGGCCTTAGTTTCGGTGATGTTAATAAAAAACTTTCGGCATAATATATTGAAAGCTACCTCCTCTCCGATTTTAATGATCTTGATATACATATGTTGTCAAAAAACATATGAAAAACTTTCGGCATAATATATTGAAATCTGTTTCACAGCCGACGGTATTAGTAGGGGGAGTTGGGGCACTTTGGTGCAAGGGGCACAATGAAACAATAATATTCTCCTGATATCTAGAAACAGTCACAAGTTCGAAACATGATCACAAGACAGTATAAGTTATCATCTTGATAGGTGATATAAGATTATATGATGATATCCTGTAGATATCCAGATAATATTCAGATAAGTTTCATTGTGCCCCCTGCATCAAAGATGGGACGGGGGGCGCGTAGAGCATAGTATCAAACCGATGTGAGTATGTGTTAAACTCCATAATTTTAGTGTTAAGTAAAATTTTTTGCGATTATCTCGTCAAACTAAAGCCGGCCACCAAAAATTTTAAAGGAAAATGTTCAGAATGATGACCTTCACAACAATAGCGATATTGTCCTCATTGCGCGTACTTGTAACCGCAGTCTAATTTTGAACATCCCCAAACTCACATCGGTTTGCTACAATCGATTTGCCCTGCCCTAATCTAGCGTCAATCAATACTAATACCATCGGCTGTGAAACAGTCGGCGGCGATGAGAAGAGCGAGGGCCCAGTTCATCGGCAAGTTTACCGTACTATCTTGTGCGTGAAATCTTGCTGTGCGCTATCCTGATGTGCACTAGGTAAAAAGAATGTGCGTTAAACTGCATGTGTTCTAAATTCTGTGTCATTTTTTTTATGTGCGTTAAATTGCATGTGTAATATCGTACTGTGTAGTCTTGATATGTAGACTATTCGAATCGTCGGTTGCGGGCGATTTGGGCGTCAAGTGGACTCACCCAAAATGGAGAACTTAATGTTGTTGCAGTTTATATTAGTTTTAGTTAGTTCTAGAAAATCTGCAGAAGTATCAATTTTGTTGATTTTCATAGTGGCAGAATTTTAAATCATAGGAAATCGTACTCACAGTTAAAAGGATAATCATGTTACAGGTACATAGTACATATATCTTGGTACTTTCGCTGTCTATCCATAACTATCGCGGCTTGTTTTCTTTTTCTTTTTTAATACAGCTTTTTCCAAGGAAGAAGTCGAACATGTTACAGGCTCTATAGAAAAAGAGAAGTATCCCGCGCGTAAATGTGGTTTCACGGGTAACTACGCTCCTTCAAGCTAGTCAGATTCAATGAAGAAACGAGACGTCGCATCGCGTCGCTCGTGTCGAAAGAGTAAGTTAACCGGTCTTCCGCTTTATCATGAACTAATAAAAATAGGGTAAATCCGGGAGACGCGGTTGATCTAACATAAAATGGCTATTAAAACTAATATAGATAGGTATTAGTTATTTTATCAGAATAAACCTATATGTTCAGAATTTTATGCTGATTCAGAAAAACTAGTTGATGACATCTGACCACCTCTCGATGGCAGAGACTACTTACATAATTCTTCATGGAAAATTAACAAAGGATAAAGCAAAATTTGTTATGACTGAATACAACTACAGATTTGTTGATATTTAATTTGTTTACGCTAAACAAGTAAAGAACACATAAAAAAATGAACTACCTACTGGTGATTAGCAAGGCAAATGAATATAAAAGTAAATAAATAAACTAAATAAACAAAAAAATAATAAAATTATAATAAAAAATTAAAAAATAATAAAAAAATCATAACTCGACCATCTCACCTTTCTGCAGCAAGAGATAGTCTTTTCGTTAATTTGAGAGGAAGAATTAACATAGCCAAATACTTTGGCTGCATTGTCCCTCAATATCTCTACTATCTTATTATCCCACACATTAAACGAAAATAACCTTAGAAATATATTTTAAATACGATTCTGTACACCGTTGTTTGACAAAAGAGGTTAAATGTAATCTCAATTTACCTTTTATAGCCTATAAATCCAGTAAAACACAGGAGGGAGCGAAATGACGCTATTCATTCACCTGTTCAACTTGTAGAGAAGGAATTGGTCTGCACTTTAACGCATTTTTACGTATAGAGTCTGAAATATAGTGACTCGACCAACTCTCCGGCCCGACCGCATCTCCCGGATTTACCCTATGTGATTGAGTGTCCTGGTTGAAGCATTAGTCAAATATTCGTTATTCAATCGTCGTCTGGGAACTTACTTTGGTATGATATCTGTCGTTTCACGAGAAAAGGAGTATGACCCACTCACTCGTACTACAGATTTTCTGTTGATAAATGATTTAGTCGATGCTGTAAGATAGAATAGATTTGTATGGAAACTCACAAAATGCAGTCGAATATGAATTTGACTTCTTTTTGATAAAAAAAAGTCGAACAATTAAATTATTATCGGTGGACAGCTAGTTGTCGGTACGTTCATCGATAGCCCTTATGTACGCAACCAAAACTTTCACGGTTGTTGGGCAACCGGGGCACCCGGGTACCCCATGTTCCGATACATCTCAAATACAGCGATAATTTTACTTTCGTACTTCTTCGAAACACTTAGTTTTCCATTCCTAGAATATACCAAGTGTCGTTTTAAACTATTTGAGCGGATAAATTACTCGAAACTATAATATAATTGAAGCTTTACTAATTAAAATCTGTTTTTAAATTTTTTTTTCAAAAACATACATCGGGACAAAAGACTTCAAAGAATGGGGATCCGGAGCGGTTTCGCGATATTTTTACCCGAACATAAAAAATTACTAAAGGAAACATAGAAATGGGTACCCGGGTACCCGGTTGCGTACATAAGGGCTAGAGATTGAATAGTCAATCATCGACCGATCACTAGATAGCTGTCACATGCTTAAAAAACAAAATCTCCGAATAATTCATCAAGTCAGAGTGTACAGTAAATACTCGTTAGCAGCCCGACGAACGGGGCTGGCGGCGAGCTCCTAACGCGACTGAACAATATTCCGCACTGGCGTGGAAGAGAAAACCCAATGAGCGAGCGAGAGGAAACGAAAGACCCTTTCGCTCGTTCCCGGGTTCCCCCACTCACGTCTGCAGGATTCCAAGAAATGGTGGGGATAGTCGCTGGGCTCCTAACGCGTGGTAGAATCGGGCTGCTAACGAGGATTTACTGTACTTAACTATCCGTTGGACAATTTTTCAGTGTATAGAGCAGGCTTGGGAATTAAACCCCGTTACGCACTTGCGGAGCTAATTGCTCTTTTCGTTCGATTTCTAAAGCTCGGACTACCTCAGGTGCGTACCACGTGAACTGCGCATGGCGCATTGACAAAACAAAAACACATCGACGATATGGAAACCTATTGATAGGATGTCGTCCTAATGCGCCACACGCGGTTCACGTGATACGCGCCTGAGGAGCTCCGAGGCCAAGACGCGCGACAGGAGAAAGAGTGCCTCTGAAAATGGGCAGAAAAGAACACTTAATTCCCAAGCCTGGTATAGAGGATGAACATGAACACATTATACCACTTTCTTTATTTGTTTTTCATTTTCTAGTCACGCTAGTTCTACATAATTATAAAATACATTCCTGAAACGTGAGATGCCAATCGACTTTCGGTCGATAGTATGCTTAGCGTGTTCGTTTACTTCTTGACTAAATTGTTTAGTCTATAAGAAATCGTGGAAAACTGGATAATCATATAGATTTGACTAATTGTAAGACATTAGGGAAACTATAGTTTAATCAACGGAAAATCGATAGTACGTGGGCAAAAATAATTCTGCCACGTGCATCGATTGATTAGACGTACTTCAAGGGTGTTGGGGGCGTTTCAAGGCCGACGCAGGTACGAATTAAAAAAATCTCGTATAGTCATAATCAACAGAGGTACTACACGGTGGATCGTAGAAATGAATAGACCATTAAAGCTGGCGCGCGATGCACGTTAGCATGTTAAATGATGCTCGTTAACCCGTTGCTTCTTCCCTTCTAACGATGGGCATCAATCACGGATGGAACTCAGCGATTATTTCCTAGAAACCGCCTGAGCCCGAATAATGCGATGAATCCCGAGCTTTTATTAAAACCAAGCCTGTCTACTGCTTTCTTGTTTATTCGAACCTCGGTGCATGTTATACAAATGAGCGATCAGGATGATGAACGTTACACTGTAGCAAATTAATGTGATCATGCGTTTATGTCTTAAGGTTTGTTATAGGTACTCATTGCAAACGTTTATACGATTTTAGGCAGCATGAACTTGGTAGCTTCCTCCTCTCTTTCCGCTATTTTTCCATTACTTTCCCCTAAAAGAAAAAGAGTGTTCGTCTTATAATAAATGGCAAAACAATAAACTGCGAGACGTTCATTAACGAAATAAGGGAACATTTTTACGTACCAACTGGAAGATTGCGCTGACGCTGAAGCGGACGAACCTGAGTAGCCGCCGTTGCCACCACCGCTGGAGTAACAAAAAAAATCCAAAGATATTATCTCATCTATTTGGAGGGCACTGGTACAAAATTTCTACACAAATTTTACTGCAGTTGGAATGCATTATGGTAGTTAAGAACCGCACAATATTTCAAACTCTTTTAGTACATTTCTGTTATCATTTTAGTTATTTTACTATGTAGAAGGTATTTTCAAATATTCGTCTGTCACTATATAATTTCTGATACAGCTGTCTTTTAGAAGAATTTTTTTTGATCAGAACAGTACTGAGAGTGATCGCTATTATATTTTAAAATAACGTTATTATTTGAAAGCGATAAGTAACGGTTGAAATACCTCAACTGTTAAACTCTATTATACTCTAAAAACTGTGCGTTAAATCATAACTTTGAAAATTTCGAATCTCATAGAATTTGAGAAATTACCAGGTGCTGCAACCTCCACCGGACGGATAGTTCTGGTAGGCTGGATATCCACCTGCAACGGGTACAATAACAATAGGTTGAACACCAATTGTGTGGCGACCTATAAAAATCATTTAAGCGTTACATATAAGCGGAAGCGACACGGTACATCTACATATTTGGCTTTACATATGTTGTATGTTTTCACAATAGTTTTGAAGCCATACAACATATGTACGTTGTACTTGATGCACTTTAATTTTGTCTGGTGTCATGTAAATTATATTATTGTTAATATCACGAAGTATCATCAGATACTTGAAAGATAACATAAAGTAAAATCTTTCTGATATTTCACTGACAGACTATCACAACCCGTCAAACACGACGATTGGATCCAAAAGGATTAATTACGACTTTCATTCGTCCAGACCAGCAATATCCGCAGGAGGGGCCGCTAAGGGGCTTTATAACTACCCCACTACATGTAGATATTTTGTTTCTACTGGCGCTCATAAACTAGCGCCAATATACATACATGGTAGCAAATGCAGAGTGGGAAAGGTGCATAAACCTCTGAGCTTACAATTGCTTTGAATACCCCTGGTCTGGGCCACGAAAAGTCGTAATATATGAAAAATAGAATTTTTAAAAATACAGGTAAAGTGAAAGAAGGTAAAAAATGTTTTATGCTACGTTACCTCCTCCTTTATGATGATGTCCTCCTCCACTGGGGTAATAGCCGCCTCCTCCACTAGGGTATCCGCCACCAGGGTATCCGCCTCCAGGGTAATAACTTCCTCCAGTTGGGTATCCGCCACCAGGGTATCCTCCACCTCCACATCCTCCTCCTCCTCCACATCCACCCTTGTTTCCTCCATATCCACCCCCACCGCCGAATCCGCCGCCGCCGCCGCCGCCACCTCCAAATCCACCACCGCCTCCAAATCCACCACCGCCTCCTAAACCGCCTCCTAAACCTCCTAAAAGTCCTCCAGATTTACAGCTCAAACAAGGTGTCCTCTTGTTCCGAACTTTCTTGATCTTTTCTAACTTCGAGTCGGATGACAATAGGTTTCCCGCTTCACTTTTGTCCAGCTTCAATCTCAACACTCTGGTTTCGCCGCCGTGGTCAATTCGATCAACTACGAAACCCTCACCCTTCTCTAAATCGTCAGCGACTTCGTCGAGGTCCACGGGCACGTTGGTTTCTTCATCATCTTCATCGACCTCGAGAATCAGGAGCACAGTGGCCAACGGTTCTATTAAAAAAATCAGTTTAAGTAAATCACTATAGTAAGTCGCTATTTTTTTTATTAATACCGTTGGAGGATAAATAATTAGCGTTTTTTTTTGTATCCATTCATGTTCACTAAGGTAAATAAAAGCTAGCGGTCGGATACCTGTCAGTTCTGGAACTTTTTTGATCACTTCGTTTTCAAAGATCTCGTCCGACGTTTCACCGCTGGAATTTTTCAGTCCGTAAAGGCTTACGACGAAAAGTACGTATTGGTGCTGTTCCTTTTCCGGTGGTGGAGGCGGCTTCAGTTCGGTTGATAAAGTAGTATCTTCTACATCAGTTGTAACTTCCGTGGTCAATTCTAAAAACCAGGTGGTGGTTGTTATTATTAAAGCACCACGTAATTCATTTATCAAATAAATGCTAAAGCTAACAAAAATATATTTACATAGGGTAAAGGACCCAATTACTGACACTTAACGAATTACTGTCACCTTCAGCTATTTTACTTAAAATAACGAATAAATAAACGTTGCAAAGTGATACACAAAAAGAATTATGTATTTCAACCTACAATCTATACTATAGATTATATTCTATAGTTTGTTTATTCGTTATTTTAACTAAAATTAAAGTAAATTTAAGTAATTGGTTAGGTGTCAGTAATTGGGTCCTTTACCCTAGTGTTGTTTCAATATACTGATTTTTAGATGGAAAAGAAAACTGTCTGAACAGCAATAGATTGCAGCGATGCATATTTTAATATTATTAAGTAAATCATTTTGGTAAATTCAAAACTGAATCAACAAAGAATCAGGAACTATCCAACAGCATGGCCTAAATTCTTTTTTTATTTATACAATGACTGAAAGAAAACAATAAAATAGGAAAACGACGACAAAACGATCAGATTCCATTGAATCTATGTATTTATTTTCATGAAAAATATTTCCTTACTTGGAGTTGGTACTGCCGATAGGGCCGTGATAAATAAAAACAGGAACAAAGCCCTAAGGCTCCAGGATGTTCCGCTCGCCATTGTGAAGTGCTTAGGAGTCTCCTATCGCACTGTGCTCCGATCCTTTCATCTTACTGTTTTTATAGCCATCGATCTTCACAGACGCACGATTCTAAGAGAATTACGTAACATATCGCGAGTAACGCGAGCCTACTCCTCCTCTGTATTCCGTTGTTGTGTTTGTTCACTACCATTGCATCCTCGCATTTTTGGTTTTTCCGCGGGAATTCCAGTGGCGTCCGACCATGCGCACTATAATATTATTGTACATCAGTTGACGCGGTTTATACCTATATACATACGTTTGAAACTGTTACGATATTTAACGCAATTTGTGCATTCTATAAAATTCGTAGGAAGAGCAATTATTATTTAGTGTTGAGTGCTGCAGTAGCCTGTGTCAGTAAGAACGTGTTAGATTGCCAATCATTAATTCTATGTGAGTTTACGTACGCGTGAACTATGTTGATAACTATGTGAACTATGTTTTTTTTCCGTTCGTTCCCACTGATTATTATACGTGAAATTAAAAAATTAACTATCAGTTCTGCGAACACGTAGAATAACATCTGCATATAATAATGCGCAAAATTTGTGTGTGCATTCAGCAAATTGATAATACTATTATATAAACGTCGTAATTGGAAGATTGAAAATATTAAAGAGTAGCAGATTGCTGTACAACGCAAATAAAATATTTAAAGGAAAGGGTAACAATGTGTTGTTTACATCGTTGGAAATTTATCTGTTAAATATTCACTTCGTGATTTTTTAACAGTAAGAACATGATTTTGTGGTTTTTATGTTTTCCTCTAATTACATTGATGAATGCTGCAATCGTTTTTATAAAGGGTTATTAAAAAGTTGTTAGAGAGGAAACTCATAAACTGTTAATTGCATTCGCTATATTATTGAAATTCACAGAATGCCGTCTAAGAAAAAATATGAAATTGCAACCTATGTATGGTTGCATGTATTTTGTGTACTTAAATATATACAGATACTCCAGAGGTCCTATAACTGGTATCACAAAATATGGTAATGTGGTAATTTTACACAAACAAATAAGTCAAGAATATGTTATCAAGAATTCGCAGAATCCAGCAGTAGGTATAGCATACTATACCTGATTGTGAGTTGAAATTGTACAGCAACTATTTTCGAACGCGGCCTTGTCTTCGAGAACATTGACGTTGCAACTGTAACCGATACCTAGTCAAATCTACATGTAGCTATATTTGATGCATTTTCAGAATTGATTTTTTAAAAAATATCCCGTCTGTAGAAGGATTTAGTTATCAACATATTTTTTTTCTGTTTGGAAACGAAACCCTAAATGAAAGAATGTAATTCTACATTTTTTACTTCTCCCTTCATGCAGCATCAACACCTTGCCGATTGTAACAGTAGTTACGGGTTACGGAGCACCCTGTATATATACCTATGTAGAAACTGGCTTGTTTTCCTCAATTATTGGTAATTATATCTTGCATGTAAATCTCTTTCGCATTTTGTTATTATTCAAAGTTAAGATGAATATTGTTATGCTACCAAATGATAGAAGCAGATTGCAATAATTATGAAATATACTATTTGTAACTATTTAACTTAACTACTTTTAATATTACTGTCATGATAATTACGGAAAGATTGGCAATCGTACTGTATTGCCTTTATTAGAAACATATTAAATGACAGGAATCGATTTTTATGTATAAAAGAATCAATATAAGTGCATACGCATATGTATTATTTATTTCAAATATTCAGTTTGTTTTTGAATATCAGATGCAAATATGTACAGTGAAAACTGCAGAAATGATAATGGGGTGAAGCGTTGTAACTGAAAGGTATAAACGATAAGATATAACTGAAACTATAAATGAAAGAAAAGCTTTTAAATAATTTATCCGAATATAATTTCTATTTTCACAATTAACAGAATTCTATACACTTTTCGTATTTCCATTATAAACAAAAAAGTAGTATTTCTTACTTTTCCTTCGACGAATTTAATCTTAAAGGGTTCAGATTAAATATAAAGGCATAAATCGATTATACGATACGTTTTAGTTATTTTATTTCTTACCCGAAATACTCATCATTGAATCATTCAAGTAAATCAATTTCCAGTTGGGTAATAAGATTGAATAACAAGGTGTGGCAAAACAAAGTGATTATGTGTTTCTGATGTTCTAATCATAAATTCACCACGCGAACGTAAACGATCAAATCCATTTATTTGATTCATAATGACCATAATTCAATTGATGAACACTTTATTTCAAGTAAATACGTTCAGACATTATAGATTTTTATCGTATATTTTTTAGGGTTTCTTCTTTATTCGAGAAAAGTATATATGCTCAATTATTCTTCAGAAATTGAACGATACAAGACATACAATTCAATTTCATTGAAATTATACATTTTTCACGGGTAATGATTTGACCTAAAGTCGTTGTTAATTAATTACTGCATTCCTTACAAGTCGATGTTTGTAACAAAAGACTTATTAAACTATACGCTATAGGTACCTATTAAAAAGTTAAGTATATGCGTATATGTATAATTAAGTATAAGTAGTGACATCTAACATTTCTTAAAAAAAGCGAAATCCAGACGTTTGTCATTTAGTAGGTTGGATTTGTAAAAATCAGCAGTAGATAGTGCCTCAAAACTTTTTACACGTTAGTGTAAGATGATATCATTCGAGGAAATGAATGATACTAATCGAAACGTTATGTTGTGCATGAGTAATTGTTGCATATATTTTTATCGCTATGAAGACATTCAAGATTTTTTTCTCCATATGATGAATACCGACTTAAACTGTCGATGCAATTTGTGTTCACGATGCACAATCAAATGTATGTAATTAGAAATACCACGGGAACTGTTATACGTGCATACCCGTGGTCCTGTGGCGATGACTCGATTCCTTCGAGGCGATAATTGATGGGGGATCCTAAGCAAAAGAGTGAGATCATTGTTTCGTGTGATTCATACAAATCGGGAACGTCCAAAAGCAATCTAACTAGCCGCCATAGTTTGCTGTTCCTGTTGACTGTTTTAGAATCGTAATCTTTCGCGACCTTGGCCTATCGAAGCAAATCCAATATGCATCACTCCACGCCAACACAGACGGGGATTTTGTTCAAACTGAAATATAATGTAGCTTCTTTCAAGTAGAAGTCTGTCAAGCCGGGAATCCACCGGGAAGCTAAGCTATGCTATGTGATGCTATGCAAAGCCATTCAAAAAATTAGCTTCAGTACATTCTTATGGAACCGTTTTCACCGAAAGCTAAACTAAAACATAGCATCGCATAACATAGCTTAGCTTAGCTTCCTGGTGAATCCCCGGCTTAATAGCAGAGCGCGCGACCCGCTTACTTTGAAACGGGTCGCACCGCCGCTGTCTTTAACAGCTCATTGCGACGTTAAATTTAAAGACGCTATCTTAAAAATGAGGTTATTTTGTAGGTAGAATTCTAAGGAACGTGGTCATAATTTTTTTTAAATTTTTACACACCCGACCTTCGAAGAGAAATTTGCAAAATAAAAGTTTGTTTATAACTTTTCATGTTACAAAAATGATTTTTCAATTTAAAAAAAATATTATTCACATAGGCTAAACCATCTAAATTAAAATGAAAGAAGGTTGAACTTAATATCATAAATATTTTTCGAGATAAAAATTCATAAGTACAGCTCGGTTTCACCAAAATAGGCAAAAAACCCACCAACGAACTTGAACTATTTCTATGTGGAAATATCTTCTGTATAACCACACTCCTTAGTGTAATACTATATTATTCCATAGATGATAATATATTAATCAAAGGATCAATGGGCACAAATTTCTACAAAAGTGGAATCTAATGGTGACTACGTGAACGAGCAAAGTGAATAAAATAGTAATAAAAAAACCCACTGCTTCTAATTCTACTAAAACCGCATGAATTTTTAGAGTGACGGAATTTTAAATACCTTGTAAATCGACAAAGAAAATACATACCTAAATACCTTTAACTTATAGTACCGGAAATAGGTACACATATATGCATGTTTCTGAATAAAAGATTTTTCTCAATATACCTAATTAAATGGTTTGATGTATCAATATTAAATTAATTGAATACTTTATAGAGGACAGGGTGATAAATAAATTACATTAACACATTTAACAAATTTCAACACAAAAAATGTATATTTTGAAATAATAAATAAGAGGTGTGAGTGACAAAAGTTTTCGGCCACAGTAATAGTAAACGAACCGAGAAAATTGGTTGTCCGATACTGTATAGTGCATGTAATATCTACTGTACTATTATGTGAAGTTCTGACGTTTTTAAGTTTCATTGGAAAAGTGCAGTTGGCAATCGATATTAGTTAGTATTCTAAGAATAACTAAAAGCAATCTGTTGCGATGTTCGTAAGACTTCTTTCACGAAATATATTTCTGTTCACCTTCTCTGTTAACTGTATTGAACACGATACCAAAGAGGAATCATATACGTGCTTATTTTCTTGAATGACGTTCCGGGAACAACCAGAAGAACAGTTCATTAATTTCGTCGCTCACGGACTGTGATATTACTCGGATATGCAATTACAGAACCGACTACTTAGTAAATTGCGTTATCTGGAAAATAAGACGGCTCGTTTTAAAAACGTTACACCGCAATGTTTCAGCTTTTACAACTACTGTAAATAAATAATAAATGAATCGTTGAAAAGTCAAGCAAAAGCACTTTAGTATAATAATGTTCGGTAAATGGTAAGTAATAATATCAATATCGTTCATAACATCACTCAATTTTTTGTAGTTACTTTAATATTGTTTATTTTTGATGTTGAAATTAATGTAATCATTTCTATTATTCATTTCTAATAGATTAATCTATTTATAAGTGGTTTACAAATTTTCGGTATCTGCTGAATAAATATAAACAACAATCCCCGATATCATACAGGTGTCTCAAAGATGTCGTAAAGACATCTGGCAAAGGCTTAAAGACGTCTAAAAAACGGCGTCTAAAGACGGATGTCTTACAATTAGAAACGTCTAAAGACAGACGTCTTAAAAACGTCATGACACAGACGTTTTAGAAACGGCGTGACGGAGACGTCTCAGAAACGTCTTGACACAGACGTCTTAAAGGCGTCTACAGACGGATGTTTTAGAATCATCTTGACACAGACGTCTGGGGGGATTGCGCCTTATTGGGCCAAAGATTAGGTAATTCTTTGTGAATTTTTGGTATAAAAATGGTTCGACAAATTAATTTTAGGTTTGGCAGGCAGTTTTATTATACCTTGAACTATTGTTCTGAATTTTTGTGTGACAGACTGTCACTGACAGTGAAACAAAACATGGCACATACAGAGAGAGTGTCGAAAAATAATCGGGTGGCCCTGGCGGTGGTATTTGTTAATTTATTATTTAAATAATTCAATCATGGGAATTCAATCGTCGACCATGATTGAATTACATCAATCATAGAATTTAAATCGTCAGCCATGACGCATGTTCTCGTATTCATACATACGTTAGCCGATTGAAACTCGACTAACATTGGCGAGCCTCGAGTCTCTCGAGAACCTTTGATCGAAGCCGCGTGAGGCTTAAGCCGAGCGATATTCTATCGTTCACCCGTTTAAACTGGCGCGTGGAGTTGCTCGGCGATATGTTATCCATTATGCGAAAAGTGAATTTCTTCATTTTTTATCATATTAATATGACAGTGACACCAATGGATTCCTTGGATTCTCCCGATTAAATGGACAGAAAATAATTTAAATCGGACTACTTTTAACCCGCCGGCGGCACGCCCAAAAGTTTTACACGAGTGGTTGCGTCGTGTACTCCGTACACGGGGGTTTGTTTTGGGCTGGCAAACCGTTTTATTGTGATGTATTATACGCAGCACCCTTATGTATTCTTCCAGCGGACATTTTTGTATCATGCTACGTACTTGTCAGATTCAAATTCAGTTTGGAAGTGTGTCTGATGGAATGAAAACGAAAGTATGCCGCGTATTTTAACGGTGAGCGCGTCCGTATACTCACAAGTTCCCCAGATGTCCGCCTCCCATCGAGAACTCGACGCGATCTAGCGGCGCGTCGGGGAGTGAGCGACGGGTGTTCTGACGCGGCGCGAGACGGGTGCGGTTCGGCCCGGCTCGGCTTAGTTCGGTCGCAGTCGCTCAAGCGTTTGGCCAAACTTTGGCTTCTCATTTACTCTCGGCCGCGCGGATACATGCTCACATGCTCGCGCTGGGACGCTACTTCCAGCGTGTGGGGAAAGGCCTTTTGGCCGGTTCAGAGTGGGGGAAGTTACGCACGTTCACGCGTGCGCGTGATGACGCCGTGACGTCGAACCAATCAACGCCAAGATGGGAAACGATGGGAAACAAAACGACGCCAGCGCCAAACCAAATGAGGCCGCCGTCGACAACCGATTTCCCGGCGATCCTCCACGTCCTCCAGGTAGTTATTAAACTGGTGCTTCCCACAATCTAGTGCGCAGTACGGGGGTTACCTTTACCTCACCAACAATTAATTCATCGACAATCATTTCACCGACACGATTTCATCGGCAACCGAATTTCGCCGACAGTATTTACTCACCGACATTTATTTTACTGACAATGTGTACTTAGCGATGTCAACTTCTAGTGCGTATAATGAATGTTATTTTTATTCAGCCACTGACACCGCTGTGTCGATGGAAACATTGTCGGTGAAGCTAAAGTGGTGTGTGTCGAGAGATACAGTTTGCGTGCACGGGGAGGGGTGAGGGCGGCACTACTGTACTTTTAATATTGCATGGAGTGAAAAACAATTTATATAATAGATTTAGGAATGTAATTGCCATATTGAATAATTTATTTGGAAGCTTTGTGACATAGTAACCTGATAAACGGAGCAATGTAAATCCGAGATTAAGTGGACTTCATTGTCTAGCTTTAACAATCAGAAATATGTAATTAAAAAACTGTTATTACAAATAAACTGGCACTATACTAATACACTTATTTTAATGAAATATTTCAAATGTAAGTGACAACTTAAATAACATATATATATATCAGGTCAACAATTCCAACTTGATGTGATGTCGCGGATGCGCAAGCGGAAGATAGGAGAACAAGTAGACAATCGGTCCTCGCCACTCATATTTAGTAGAATTGTGATCAGCAGGGGTTCTCATGATCACAGGCGCTTACAGCGCTGTAGATTAAAATGTGAACGACTGCTGTATAATTAATTACAAAATTTCAGTTAAAATATTATTACGTATAATTAATGAAGAAATACTACGTCTAACAGAAATCAATAATACTTTATGGTATTTTCTAAATAATTATAAATATTAGTGAATGAGAACCCAAATAGTTGGGCGGGGTTTAGGGGACCCGGAACTAATACTTTGACACTGAACCCTTCTTTGTTCCGCCCAATCTATTAGACCCTCTTTCTTTACATCAAGTAGAAGTTGTCCAGATATACATATGTATGTATATAATCTATAGAGTGTATATTAGCTATAGAGTGTTCCTGGGATTAACGAAAAGTCCGCCACGAGAAACGTTTATTTATAATAAAAAATAGACCTAATTGCTTCGTGTTTGGAGCCATTGTCATTGACATAATCATAATCATTCAATCTCACCAATCCAACAGGGTATAATGAGAAGTATGAACATTTTAATATGCAATTTAATTTACAATAGATGACTCAAGTCACATGGCTTAACGCATTCGCTGCCGACCGGGGTTGCCAGAAAACTACCTCATATGATGTAACAGAATGTAGTAGAGTGGGAATCCTCGCATGTTGTGCACAATTCGTATACTAATACTTAAATTTATTCCCACCTGTAGCCGAACACCCTGTATATCTCTATACATGCGAGGATCCCCCTTTACTACTTCCTACTACGTCACCGAATTTCTACTACCAATAGCTGTTCCCATTCTATTACTCCGTACTACATCATATGAGGTGTTTTTTTGGCAAAGTTGGCCGGAGGTATCTCGCCGGTGCGCTATGTCACTCAATCTCGGTTTATCTTTTTCTCCTTTGTTAGACGGTTTGAGTGAGGACTCTGATAAGGGCGAATTTAGTAGGTGCTATCAACTTTCCCAAGTTCCCTCAGGTGCCGAATCTTTCTTTGTAATCCGAGGAACACTGTACATGATAAAAAATATTTTATCGAACTTTTTTAGTCCCTACCTCTAGAATATATTCAATTCATAAAAGAATAATACATTGTACGTTTAAGAATCCTGAAGTTTTGCATGTAAAATCGCATGAGTGCTATTGGAAGTCTTTTATCAAAGATGTCCAGTCACCTAGCTAGTCTTTATTCTTGTATATATTAGTGTTTATTGCATCTTTCAGTACTCTTACTGCCAAAAATCTCATTCAACAACAGTAACCCTTGCAGCTATTATTCTGGAGATTATTGAACCGCTTTCGTTGTGCGTTTACTCTGCTTCGGGTTTAAATGGAGTGAAACAAAATGTCTCCAAAAATAAGCGTTTAAAAATATGCCATTGTTTCCGCAATAACAAATATTTAATCTAATCAAATATCTACATCAGCAACGCGTGATATAGGAATGAGGGACTGGTAACAGTGGAATTATTTTTAAAAAATTGGTAAGGTGAATTGTAAAAAACTAATTTAGCTTCAGACTTTTTAAAATGACTGCTATTATTGAGGACTAAAGAAGCGGAAATTAAATGTAAATTAATATTTTATTCCATTCAAGCGTGAAACAGAGTAGTAACGTACGGAAGTAACTGACACCGGCAGAACATCATCAGGTAGCCTTGATTCAATAATAGCTGTAGGAGCTATTGCAATCTACATATTTTTTGACAGTTGATATCTTGAAAGATACACTAAACACCAATAAATACAAGAAAAGGGAGAACAGCTAGGTAGCTGAACAATTTTGCTAGATAGAGGACCTTCAGTAGCGGCGAAGCCACGGTTTCCGATCGATCTCATCTTTTCCACAAATTAATTCTTTTGGAATGGAACCATTCTAGGGGTTGCGACATGAAAAATTCGGAGTTCGAAAAATAGGGACCATCCTAATATATATAGATATAAATAAACATTTATTGTGTGTTCATAACTGTACTTAAATTATTTAACTCATTTTTAATCAACAATTGCCTGATTTGTATGCAAATTTCATTAAGATTTCAAAATATTATTTGCTCTATAATGTTAAAATTGTATATTGTATTCAAATTTAAATTTCGTTTCTGACTTAAAGTATAATTTGTATCATTTGTAAATAATCTTACTTGTGTACCCTTCTATTACAATATCGAGCCAGTGTACAAAATAATGATAAAATATTTTTCTTCTAAAGATATTAAGAAATGGAACACAATTCAGAGATATCAAGATGTAATCTTTGTACATGGAATTCCTTCACATATATTAGTTTGTTTTCTGAATCACATTATGTACATGTAATTAGAGACTACATCCGCCGTTAATGAGACCAGCTTTCGTATCGGTAGATGTTTGCTTCTGGAAACAGTCTTCCAGAAATTGAGCCATGGACAGATAAAGGTGTCCTTTAACACCTGCTAAGGTATGGCTTACGTCTGGATATACCTGTAAATAAACAATAGATGTAGTGGTAACATTTAAATTCGCATTAGTATCCTTTTTGTATTAGACTCGTTATCAGTGTAAAATCCCAGAAATTTTGTTCCGACTTCTTATCTAAGAAGCGGCGGTTTGGTCCGCGCCACGGAACCTTGTATCATAAATAGGAATGATGTTTTTTCCTAACGTGTCTTGGGAAGCAAGACTGTGTTGGTCAAGTATTGAATGTTGTTCAGCGGTGTAATAAGAAAAGTGACAATAATGAACAAGAATACCTGCTGCCGAAAGAGTATGCCTTTTTTAGCAAGATGTCGGGCAAGTGCCATTGATTGTTGAAACTGGACATTATCGTCTGCAGTACCATGCACTAGGTAAAACATTTTGTTTCGCAGATATTCCACCTTTTCATACACATCCGATTCGGCGTAACCTTTGTAATTTGATGCAACATTTGGGAAGCCCATGTATCTTTCGGCATATGCTGAATCTGCCCAAATATAACAATAACAGCTCAATAGAATTTGTATAGGGCACCTCAATTTGTAATGAATGGAAAATTAAAAATTCAAAGAAAGTTAGAATCGATTGTAGTGTACCATATAGTTTCCACGAAACGATCGGTGCCACACTTATACCGCATTGAAATATCTCTTGGTCAGGATGTGCCAACGTAAGAGCGGCCACGAAGCCTCCGTAACTCCAACCCCAAACAGCGACACGATGTTTGTCCACAAAGTGTAATGAGTCCCGTAAATATCTGCAAATGTTATAGTCCCATTGTAATTAAATATATCCTCGGAATCCTCGGATCCTTTATTTGTGAAAGTAAAACGGTGCTGATCCTATAAAGTTTATAAATGAAGATCGAGTTCATATACGTTCTATGATAAAACTTCTTGTTCTGGAAAAGGTTCTGTAAGAATTCAAATACGCTATGAAGAATTGTAAGACTATGGCCGCTAAGAGTGCTGTAATATACGTCATATGCGTATGTCATTAAATTAATTTGAATTATTCCTTATTAAAGTAGTTTAGGTCGTATCATTTTCGAGATTAGCTAATGAAGGAATCATGCTTGGTGAATGCTAAAATCTAATATTCTCCAGACAGCTTCACACGAACTTACAGGGTGTCTTAAAATTCAAGGACTTCTCGGAGCATTGAAAAGTGCTTTACCGTTTTAGGATTCACGGTTTCCTTCCAGCGATATTAATAGTTGGTATTATTTCTCGATTTTATTTAAAGTGATATTAACATCATCCAAATTGTAGTACAAGAAAATAATTATTTTTTAGTTTTTAGTACATTTTCATTTAGTTTTTAGTGGATTTTTAATACAATCATTTAACATAATTTTTTTTTATGTATCTTTTACCGATTTTGTCATGCTTTCTGTAACGCTTTAAATGTCACGTTTGTTGTAACGCTGTAACGTGGGGATATTATAAATAATACAGATATATGTTTGATGTCCTTTTTTGTAAATTTATACAGGTTTAATGGAATACAGTTCGAATTTTAATTTCATGTTGTGTTTTAAAATCATAAACAAAAAATCATGGAAGTTGTTGAAAATAACAGGTTAATTCGGCGTGCACCGTTCGTATTTCGAGCCGCAGCTTCTGACTGCGAGGGTGCTCCGCGCGATCGACGCGCTGATCGCCCGCCGATCGGCGTCTCGTTCACTTCTTTTCCGGCAAGCCGACGAGCAAGTAAGAATTAGTCGCGAGCGTGAGCATTCCAACGAATAGTTTTTTTCTTTCATGTTAAACCCACATTTCTTTTCTTAATACTCTTACAGAGTACTAAGAGCGTTTACAATAAATGCTTATACTTTTACCAATCTACGAGTGTCTGTACTCACACAACAGAAATTTGTACTTTTATTGAAAAATCTAGGCATATAAATTTATACTTACTCAGCCACTTCAAGTTGGTCAGAGACTTCTACAGAACCAAGCCTATAGTAAACTTCGTGAAGAAACTTGTAACCCTGCCCTCCACTGCCCCTTCCATCAATTTGGGCAACTATCACATTTTTTCGACTAGCCAAATACGTATTCCAATCTATTTTAAACATTTCCGTTACCAGTTGCGAACCAGGTGCACCGTATCTATGAGAACACACAATAGACAAGAGTATTAAATAAACAAGTAATCAATTAAAAATGTAATTAAAAATGTTTTCAACATGTTAATGTTACGATTAAATATACACTTACACTTGTACAATTAATGGATAACGTGTAATTTCATCTTCCCTTAATCCAGGTGGTAAATGCAATCTTACTTGTGCGTTATAACCTCCACTTATTTGAACAGGAAACGTTTTCACTTGTGGAAGTGCAAGTTTGGCAATTTTTTCCTAAAACAGAAACATCCAGGATGTGGAATAATACTTGGGATTCACTGGAAGGATGACGTAGTCTCATAAAAAACATTTTTTTATTGCACTGAAAATACGGAATATTATTAAAGAAGTTCATTAAAAAAGTGTTAATATACAACTCATAGTTATAGAGTTAATCCGTATATTGCCCTGTCGGTGGGTAGTGCGTACGATGACTTCGGACGCGTAGGTACCATTGTCAACCGCCAACTCGCGGGACAAAGCGAACATAAACCGCGACCCTAGCGAAATGCTCTGGCCGCGCAGCCTCTAAACGCTCAATATATTGTGCAATATTCAATATTGACTAATATTATTGACTGTGTGGGGCACACAGCAAAAATATTGTGCAATATATCGCACAATAATATTGAGCGTCTACAGATCGCTTAAACTCGGGGTTCCCCCACTCTCGTCCGCGTTCTCAATTGGAAGGGGCAGCAGGCGCATGAGGGGCCCCTACGCTAGACAGCCCTGCCTTACACCATGGTCTGCCCTACGCTTGTCAGTGATTGGTGGATTGCCATACCTCGCGCTGTTTTCTCACGAACTTTCAATGTTTATAACTAACTAGCTGACCCGTTACCCGGTTTCACCCGGGTATTATTTATGATAAACTAAATAATAATAATTATTTATTTGTTATTTAGAAATAGCGTATAGTCTAATATAGAATGTGCGTAACGTTATATTCCAAATTTCTTTGAAATGCGTTTAGCCGTTTAGGCGTGAAAAAAGAACAAACAAACAGACAACGTTTCACTTTTATATAGGGTAAACCAACCAGTAATTGACCGCATACCAGTGAATGACCATTAGGCAAAGAAATGCCAATTATAAATTTAAAAATTATTATATGTTTATAAATGGAGTGTAGTTGCACGTTTAATATCCCATATTTTTAGTTAGGCGTATTAAACAAACATTAATAAGTACAATTCTTATTAAAAGTATGCGGTCATTTACTGGGCTTCTCATTTAACAATTCGGTCATTCACTGGTTGGTTTACCCTATTAGCAGGAATAAACGAAGAATTAACCGCAGCTTACAAGGGGACCACGCGGTAGTGGACATCGCTTTTGGAACGACAATATATGGTGGTCGTAGTACTCATGTAGTATGAAAATACCATTTCGGCTTTCTGCATGGTGGGCCTTCGTTTTCGAGATATTTTGATTTAAAGTTTTTAAAGTATCTAGTAATCCAGATACATAGCATCTATACCCAAGAAGGTTCCGTGGCCACAACGGTAGCGCGTCAGATTGTCATGCGGGTGGCGGGCCGGAGTTTCAAGTCCCTGCACCCATAGACTTTTTTTCTTTTTTTTAACACTTTTTCCCGTGGAAATATATTTTGTGAATATTACGTATTATATAGTGCGTTACATATCACTCTACGCAAATTTTAAGGTTGAAAATGCATTTATAACATAACATATTATTCTAATCGCCTCTTTCACCGGTGCTTTCATATTCTTGTAATGCGAAAATATTTCATTCCGTAACTTTCGACACCTGCAATTGTCGAGCAGGTAAAGTGGGGTAACCGTTACTTCTAGCCGTAAGGGTGGTCTTATACCTGCTCAAAAGAATGGTCGGGATACCTGGTCGTTGGGAACGAGTAAGCCTTGACAATGATTTCTGTGCTTGCTACAGTGATGCCAGATCGAGGACGGGTTCCCTCGAGAATTGTCCCCACCTCGCGCAACATTACACAGGAGCAGCGTATCCGTGAGCTCGGCGCTTCGGAGTCCAACTCACAGACACGCTGCTTCGGCGTAGTATGCGCGGTGGGGGAAATTCTCGAGAGAACCCGTCCTCGATCTGGCATCACTGGCTTGCTAGTCAGTTTACTTCGATTTCTCGTGAGAGTAGCATCGTGAAAGAACGTTCGTAAAGTTTGGAAATGAAAAGTGATTCTGTGACTGCAAGTACTTCTCGAGGAGGAGCAGCTACTGATGACGTAGAAGGCAAAACAGATATATGGAGTGCATGGAAGCAATGCGAAAGCATGTTGAAGGAAAATAATTACATGGTGGAATTGCCATGTGTAAAAACATCACCAAAGATTGCACAAATTGCGAGTGAAATGTTTAATCGCATTACCACGATGTTCGATGAAATGGAGGTAATAGAAGATGAAGAATTTTTTGCCCCGGACGAATTGGATAAGGAAGAAAGTATGCAAACGAGCGATTCAGCCGACAAAGAACAAAGTGACTGGGAGGACGAAGCGACAACCAGTAGACAACGAGATTATATATCGCTTGATTATAAAAAAAAAGCTGTTGCGTTGGCGAAAGCTCACCCGAAGTGGTCACTCGCGACATTGCAAAAAAGTGGAGCAAAGCTATTGAAAAAGAAATCATATTTAAAAATGTAAGACTAATTTCATTCGTATTATTGTTAGACATATGTGAATATTAGGTGTTAAATAAATGTAATGGAAATATACATGTTCTTCATAATATGTTTCATTTTTCCAGTTGGGAAGCAGAAATCGCTGCAGGGGGAACTGCGATCGACAAATATAAAACCATTAATGATATGACTTTCAAAAGATTCGAACAAGCCCGGAAAAATTTCGAGCAAGTTACAACATCCACGCTGCAACAATGGGCCCTGATGTATGCCCGTGAAATGAATTGCGATCGTTTCGTGGCCTCTGCAACCTGGGTATTGAAATTCAAGCGTAAATACGGCCTACGACAAAGAAAAATTACGAGGTATGTCAGTAGTGGTGAAGTTGCTTCTATGGAAGAGATACTTCAACCAGCAACACGTTTCCGAAATAAAATTAAAAGCTTATAAAATTATTGTGCGCCGGAATATGTTATTAATACTGATCAGACCAGTTGTCAGTATCAATCGTCGATAAATAGAACGTTAGCCATCATAATTAGTAAATCCGTTTTTGTGAAAACACAAAGTTTAAATAAATTAACAGATTCCTATACTGCGCAACATTCTATTACGAAGTCTGGTCATATTTTACCACATGTCTTCATATGTTTGCAAGAAACACATAATACATTTGGTCCACGAGTCCAAAAACAAATTAATCAATTTGTGAACGAATATAAAAATACAGTAGTAACATGTAGTAAATCGGGTAAACTCACCAACAATTATATGGGCAATATTTGACAAATGTTGTCAAACCATATGTTAAAGACAATAAATTATTATTAATTGCAGATTCGTGGAGGGGACAGACAGGCGATGTCTACGACAAAATATTTCCACGAGATTACCAAGATAACAATAATACTAATTGGACATTGGCTATTATACCGCCGAAATGTACCCCGCTAGTACAGCCCTACGACGTGCATTTTTATAGACAAGTAAAAATTTTTATTAAGAAGTTACAGCATTGTACATTTATAATGGAGAGTCAGCGAGAATTTACACAGAGAGAGAGGACGCAATAAAAATGCATTCCCTGCTGCACCATCAAATTAGTGGTCGAAAGCGTCAAAAGTTACGGAATGAAATATTTTCGCATTACAAGAATATGAAAGCACCGGTGAAAGAGGCGATTAGAATAATATGTTATGTTATAAATGCATTTTCAGCCTTCAAATTTGCGTAGAGTGATATGTAACGCACTATATAATACGTAATATTCACAAAATATATTTCTACGGGAAAAACTGTTAAAAAAAAGAAAAAAAATCTATGGGTTGTAGGGAGTTGAACTCCGGCCCGCCGCCCGCATGAGAATCTGACGCGCTACCGTTGTGGCCACGGAACCTGCTTGGGTGTAGATGCTATGTATCTGGATTACTAGATACGTTAAAAACTTTAAATCAAAATATCTCGAAAACGAAGGCCCACCATGCAGAAAGCCGAAATGGTATTTTCATACTACATGAGTACTACGACCCCCATATATTGTCGTTCCAAAAGCGATGTCCACTATCGCGTGGTCCCCTTGTTAGTTATTCTTGATTTTCAATTTATTATATTATATCAACTCATCCTGTAAATTTACTCCCGGGTGTTTGTCGAACACCGTACATATATAAAATGTATAGGTTCCTTTCATGCAATTATTATAAACAAAATTTTACGCACCTGAAAATTGTGTAATGTGTCAAAAATATTTTTCAAAAGAAACAGAAATAATACTTACACGTAATAGAGTATTATTCTGCAAAATATACATGAGCCGTGGCATTGGTAGTTCAGTCTTGTACAAAGCAACAGTTGGTATACTAGGTCCATAGCATTCTAAGATGAAATAAGTTGTACCAATTGGTGGAAAAATAGCATTGTGGTATTGACATGGTTGTTCAGTAGATTCTAAAAGTGAAAAGACAGGGCATAATTCGAGGACCATTTGTACAGTACCATTCTTAGTATAAATTCACATTTATTACAATAAAATTAGTGCCCGCAATGTAAAAATTCTCTGAAACTTCAGTCATAACATGATAATGCGAGACTGACTGTTCCAAAGATTATGCCTAGAATTCAGCGTTGCCTCGATGGGCGGTCCGAGGGTACGAGCATTTACCGCGTTTCCCAAAGCTCGCGTGGAAGGGCTCGCTCGAAACCAATGAAGTTACGGGCATATACTGTACCCCGATGGAAAGAAGACGGTCGAGAAATTCTAGAGTCCGAATGGCTTATCCGTATATCCACACGTATTGTCGTTATTGGCCGACGTGACACCATCGCCGAATCAGTCAGTAGCATCGCGTGACGAAGAGAGCGAGCGAGACACACCGAGTTCGAGAGAAATAGAGCTATATCCACGGATCCGACGAAAAGCAATAGCGTAAACCAGGCCTGGGATTTAAGTGAACGCAGCGGCCGATTTTCAGAGGCAACGCCTCCTTCCTCCCGCCGCACGTCTTAGCCCCCGCGGCGGCCTAGCAGCTAAGAGCGTCTCAGGCCCGTGCCACGTGAACCGCGCGTAGCGTATTAGGGTGACATTGTATCAATAGGTTTTCACATCGTCTCAGAGAGCACGATTCTCGATGCGTTTTTGTTTTGTCAACGCGCCACGCGCGGTTCATATGGTATGGGCCTGAGGCGCTCTAAGCTTCTTGGCCGCCGCGGGGCCGAAGACGTGCGGCGGGAGAAAGGAGGCGTTGCCTCTGAAAATCGGCCGCTGCGTTCACTTAAATCCCAGGCCTGGCGTAAACGTTTCATAGTGGTAACCACTATAGGTATAATGTATATTCGCGGTATAGTAATATACAGCTATTGTAATAGTACGAAAGGCAGCAATTAATTAGTGCAGAAAAATTGACCCATTAAGTCTTCATCAAATATGCAATAAACCGTAATTAGCTGTTTAATTTGAATTTATGATTTTATACTTACTTGGTGAAACATTTGCTTTTGATTTTTCTTTCTTTGCAACTTTCTCTTTGGGCTGGCCGTGTTCCATATCCGGCGTATTCTCCGTTTGTGTCTCATACTGATTATGTACATAATTGCTGTCAGACCAAACATTATGATGACGAGAAAGAGTTCTTCGTTGATCATTTCGATTATTTTCTGATGTTTCTGTGCAAGTAATGCAAACAGCAGGATGCAAAGACGAGCCGACATGTGGTAAGAGAGAACTCACGTAATAAAGATGTCTCTGACCCGGGCGCGTGGATGGTATACCTATAAAATATCTATGTGAAAGAAGTAGATTAGTTTTATGGAGCGGTATTGGTATTATACATACTAAATGCTTTACAGCAAAATTTAGGGTAATTAAATAAGTTATTACTGAATAAGAAAAATTTTGTAAATCAGGCTATGGTATGACCCGATAATGCCTAGCATTGAGGATGTAGCGGAACACGGTTTATTGCCTTCCGAACGTAGAGAAATTAGCTTTTAGCGGTTAATGCTTAAGCCGAAAAACTTTCCTCGCGTTTTACAAGTTATTTGCCGGATGTTTTCTTAATTACTTTATAGCGCGTAGGAAACCAAATATCTCCAGTTATAAACATGCAGTAGACCGTGACTCGTTAACAGCCCGGTTTGGGCATCATGCAGATGGCCACATCACGAGATTCACGCCGCACAGTGGTCGGTCTATTGATGGTTTAGCGGGACAAAAGTCCAAAATGAATGAATCTTGGTTATACCACAAGCTACTGAACTAGAGATATCGGAATGATAGGGTATGCAACTTTATACGTACTTCATAAAAGTAACGATTGGTGAAACGTACGCGAGGTTGCCGCTTAGTAATCTATTGTTAGAATGCGTCAGTATCAGTTATGTATCAAAAGTGCTCACTTATATCGCGATTTAAATAGTTAGTATTTTGAATAATGGGTTGCAGTAGGACAAGTAAGTAGTAAATGAAGCTTCAGCCATGAGTATTGTAAAAAATCATAACTTAAAATTAGCGCCTTTCAGGCACACGGCGTATGGCGATTGAAGCGACACACCGCGGGCCGATCTTCAACAGGCTGGTTGGCAACGGCAGTCGGCTGTACGCTTCCGGACCGAGAGGTTTTGTTGTAATAAAAGTATCAAGGGTCTTGGGAACACGTGGAATGGATAGAGCCCATGCACTTTAATCGCCATTACGAGTTCTCCGATTTACAAGTATTTTAATTTCCAGCGAACAGAATTAAAATATACTAATCATAAAAATGATGGAATTTTTCAAATTGTTTCGTTGGAAATGCTCTAGATATCCAGGAACCTCATGGAACCTGGAAATTGTTGTGCTGTTTTATTTTATTTGCTTTATAGCGTACATATTCAAAAGTATAGCTGCAAGTACTTGCAACTCTACATAATTTTTATACATAATTAAGATAATTCTATCTTTAAAAATGATGATGTTAAGAGCTGAAATTAGTAATTCATTCTAAATAACGTGGTTGTAAACATACAATCTCACTTTCTACATTCTAAGAAATCACAGACTACGAATTTTGGTTTTAAAAAACCCTTGGAAGCTGAAGTGAAAGTCTTAAGGGCGGTCCAAAACAATGTGGTGTTTGTACAACAAATAATAAACATTTTCACCTATCTGATGATTTATATACGACCTGCGACTATTGTCCCGCTAATTGTTATTGGACAGACCACTGTGCGCTGGGGGAAAACCGAAAGTCTCGACTGATTTTCGGAAAGCATATTTTCAGTTCTTCCTCTAAAAGCTACGAAGAAGGAGTTTTGTTGCGCCCGGTAGTATATAGTCCGTCGCACAAAACTCCACCTTCAAAAAATACACGACCTTAAAAAATTGTTAGCCTCAAATGTGATTGAGCCGTCAGTTTTGAACGTAGGACTACGACTTGCAAATCGGAGAGTTGAAATCAGCTAGTCGAGTATTGTTTCAAAGCGCTTTTTCTTAATTTGTTATAATCAACATAGGTCTATGATAAGAAATATAGCTTACATAATTTTTACAAATAATGTTGGTTACATTCCGGACACAACGCAAATCGATACACGAAGTACTCAACGGGGTGTTCTGCATGGGTTCGGTTACAACATCCATGCCGAGATCTCGGGACATAAATTCTTTCAATCTCTCGTAATTGGCTCTGTCCTTGATGTTCAAATTGAAATCGCCCATCATAATGATCGGTATGTTGCCATATCCCTTTCTGGCCAGTTGTGGGAATGCTTTTGAAACCTTTGGTGTATATAATACAAGATTACTGAGTATGAACGTTTCCGGGAAGACGAAAGTGTCTACTCTCGCTTGCTCTCAGGCTCTTTCACTCTCGACCGAAGGATTCCAAGAAATGGTGGCTGTAGGTTAAATGATTTTATAACAATGGCCTTTCTTAACATAGACAAGATATAAGAATAAGAATGATGTGTTCGATACGAATGTTCAAGACGCTCTGCTCTTGCTACCGTACGCCAGGGCTGAGCAATTTGTTCGCCGTCGCGGGCCGCACAGTCCTCAGTACCAGTCAGCTGATTCTCCCACCATCAGCAGCTACATGCGGCCCGCGAGCCATCAGTACAGTGTAGTATAGGAATTAAAAGAATATGGTGGGGGTCATTTTCCTGCGGCCCAGCAGAGCAGGGAAGCCGGGGAACGTGCCGCGGGTTGCCCAGCCCTACCGTACGCAACGGTGCGGAACGGCTATAGTGGGGAGACCAGGTCCCTGTTCATGGTAGCCAACATAGAGACGGCGCTGCTCGGGTCAACCAAAATTATTACCAACACTCTCCCCCTACGAGCGATGTAGTCGCATTCTCGATTCTAACATACATACTTTGATTTACATATCTACTAGATTAATTTTCTTTAATGACCACAGCATTTCTCATGAGTCATATGCTTATAAATTTCTCCGCTTTCTACCTCATCACGGACAAAATGGAATTTCATATTTACATGCCTTGTTTTGCTAGAAGGGCGTACATTTTTAATCCATTCTATGGCCGCTGTGTTATTGCAAAATAATACAATAGGTTTATTCAAGGACCTCTTCAATTTTATTTCCGTTAGGATATTTGATACCCAAGTAACATCGTTCACAATTTCTGAATAAACAAACAGTTCTACGACGCATGTCGACAGTCCAACACTTTTTGGCTTCTTACTGTTCCATAGTATGAGAGAATCTCCTAACACAGCGCTGTCCAGCATAGGGGCCCATCACGCGCCTGCTTCCCCTTCCAACCTTTCTTTCGAGCAGCGTGACTTGTTGTCAAGGAAACCTCGCGACGCTAAAAAGGAGATCGTGACAGATCCGTAGACGAGGAAGCTCAGGCGACACGCACGACATCGACGTTCACTGTTACTTTGGGTGTGTTCGGATTCGCGCATTGAGCGCATGAAATTGGTAGCATCGTACGATTCCCTACAATTTCTCTCACTTGCCACCAATACGATGCCATTTGCAGTGCATGAGGCGCGCAGGAACTGCAGGAATTTGGAGTTGCAGCGTGCCTCATGCACCGCAAGTGGTATCATATTGATGACAAGTGAGAGAGATTCTAGGGAATCGTACGATGCCACCAATTTCATGCGCTCAATGCGCGAATCGGAACAGACCCTAAGACTCGGTGGTGTCATTGCGCCATGGCAACGGCGGATGATGGTGGGGACGGCTTTTGCCTTTCAGTAGGCTAGTTGGACTGCGTTGTTCTAACATGACTACACTTAAAGATGTCTGCACCGTTGGGAATGGTGCTGGCCTAGCACTGTAAAAGCCAGATGTCTGCACCATTCCCAACGATGTAAACATCTTTCCGTGTACTCTCCCTGAGAAGGACTTTCCTCCTTCTGCATTTCCCCAACTGGCATCCGCGTATGCCATTACCATGCCGCGATTTTTTCTAATTCTTGGTGCTTCCACCAAGTCCACTGGTTTAATTTCCATACAATACAGATAATAAGCAACAGTAACTTGGATACTAAAAAGGAGTGTTTTCCTCTTTGTACCTTGCAGGTATCTTAATACTCTTTTCGCTAAAGAGTATGAAGTTATAACCGCAATACAGTAAATCCCCGTTATGAGCCTGTTCTTACCTCTCGTTGACAGCCCGGCGACTATCGCCACCATTTCTTGGAAGCCTGCGGACGAGAGTGAGAGAATCGGATAACGAGCGAGAGGAAACGAAAGAGTCAGACGCGACATTGCCGTCAAGTACGAAAGAGAGAATCATGTTGGCAACCTACTATGAGCTCACCGCCAGCCCCGTTTGTCGGGCTCATAACGAGAATTTAGTGTATCCGGCTTTGTTCGATTCGCAAGATATAATGATTCTCTTATTAAGGGGGTAGACACGGGTAATGCAGCGCGCTGTATACCGACACAATCTGGCCCAAAACATGGGTTTAGTAGGATACGTTGTTTGTCATTATATGAGCAGATTTTGGGCTGGGCGAGGTCTTATTCGAAAAAGGAAGGTTCAGTACAACACGCTCTGGCCATGGTTCGACGAGATTTTGTTGATATGTAATAATATGAGTGACCAAAGTAGAGAAAAAATGGACAAAATACACTCGCAGATTCCAAGTATTTTTAGGTCAGTGAGTTTTGTGACTCAAACGATGAGTAGAGCGTGTTGCATTGAACCTTCCTCTTTCGAATGAGACCTAGCCCAGCCCAAAATTCGCTCATATAATGACAAACAACGTATCCTACTAAACCCATGTTTCAGGTTAGATTGTCGGTATTACAGCGCGGTACATCGCTCGTGTCACGTGGCGTATTTACCTCCTTAAGTATTTTTAGGTCACTAAAAGAGTTTTGTGACTCAAACAGTGAGTAGAGCGCTCCGCATTGAACCTTCCTCTTTCGAATGAGGCCTCGCCCAGCCCAAAATCTGCTCATATAAGGACGAAACACGAAAAATCCCAAATCCATGTTTTAGGTTAGATTGTCGGTATTACAGGGCGGTGCATCGCTCGTGTCACGTGACGTGTCTACCCCCTTAACTGTTGGTAGAGAGTTATATCAACTGTATACTTTGATCTCTGGCAATTGTTTTATGCGACTTTCTTGTTATTTTACTAAGATTGCAACTTTCACAGACAAAGTCATCAACAATCACTACGCTAATGCAATCCGCAAGCCTATATTTACACATTCTGGACAAATATTCACCATTTATGTGCCCTAACCTCTTATGCCAAAGTTTATGTTCGGTACTACTAGTCTTTTCAACATTGTACAAATGTTCGCAATATTTATCAACGCCAGGCCTAGCCATGAATTCTAATCGTCTGCCAGTAAGCCCACCAGTCAAGATTGCGTTACTTGTCTTATCCGATGCGGTGACAGAACCGTTTTCATGTATAATTTTGTAACTCTTTAACATAAAAGTTGTTGTCAATAACCAATTTTTGCTTAGCTCTGATACATACAAGACATTCTCCATCATGATGGTGATTTCCTCGTTATGTTCGTTTTGAACTTCGATCTTAAAATAATTAAGTATACCGACGCCTTCGTAACGCAACCTTGAGCTCGCTCCTGCCTGACAAAGCTCTCCCTTCTATAAATTAATATCGACAAACCATTTTAGATTATTTACCATATGATTAGTTGCTCCGCTATCGAATAACCAAATTTCTTCGATATTACCTTCATGTGATGAATTACCAATATTAAACGCATACATATTACCAATATTATCTACAGTTTTTACGACTCTATTCGCAGCTTTCTTCTTCTCGACGTCCTTCCCTCTCGTGGTAGCAGCGTCCTTTGCTTTGTACCCTTTGTTGTGGCTGTTAACCTTGAAGTCGTCTTCGCCATTGTTGCGATGGCAACACACCTTCGCAATGTGGCCAAGTTTTTTTGTACTGTATACGCGCCTTCCGCTTCCGTGTTGTTGCTCCCTCGCCGTTGAAATTTCTTTTCACATTCTTTGAGAATTTCTTGAATTTCGTCCAACGATCTACCTCGTTGCGTCTTGAGTATTTCTCGAATGTCTTTGAATTGGTTACTTAATCCTCGCACTGCGTGATAAGCAAGTTCACGCGCCGTCACATCCAAACCAAGCGACGCGCACTTTATCGTTAGGCCACGTGCTCGTGCTATACATGTAATCGCTCACCGCTTGTTTGCTTTCCATGCGTAGGCATCTCAAGTCGTTGCTGGTGTCTATCTTCTGATCCTCTGCTGCTCCTACGTAGGGATTTCTGATTTTAGCCCATAGGACTTTGGCGTTACTTTCTGCGGCGAACTGTAATGCTTGTTCACCCGACAGATGTAAGCGTATGTACGGGTACGCCACTGCGCACAGTGGTCCGAGTCGCCGAAAACGTGATAAAAAATCCTTATGTTCACATTTCACCATTTATCATTATGAAGATGGGGTTTTTGGGGTTGCAGAATCTGATTCCGAGGTCAAAATTTGTATTAGATTAAAACTACGCCCTGTAGGGGGGAGGAAATGTCGATAAAATAATGTTATGTTTTATTTAACAGTACTGTCTGATTTCATTACGTTATTTGAGGTAAATTACGGCATCAAATTTAGAAATATTAACAGAGATAGCGTTTTTATGATAGTAAAAGCTATTGAGCGCGCGGAAACTAGAAGGTCAATAATTTGTATAAAATCACACTTCAGATATTGAAAATGTATTTTCATTTATCCATCAGATGAAATTGTGCATTCATTCGATGTTATTGAAATATATAAAAAGTTATAAATAACTGAAATATAAGAATTTATATTATTTGATAGTCTATAGTATAAGAAATGTATGTGCAAAAGGTGAAGTTGCACTTTTTTTCAACTTTTGAGTAATAACCACTTATGTTGGCAGCAATCACGTGGCTTGCGCCGAACAAGTAAGTACCTGCCACCCGCTGGGGACGCAGTTTGCCGGAGAGTCTCCGGAATGGCAAGGATAACCCCCCGCGGTGTCTCACAATGACTTCAAGAACAACGTCATTCGGAGCATATTGAAGGAAATTAGATGAAAAATTGATTTATACAATAAACTAATATATAAACCCAACCACTAAATTCATTTGTTGGTATACTTTATCATAATCTATTGATTTTTTGTAAAACTGTTCACACAAATGTATACAGTAAATACTCGTTAGCAGCTCGACGAACGGGGCTGGCGGCGGGCTCCTAACGCGACTGGACACTATTCCGCGCAGCCACTGGCGCGAGTGAGAAAACCCAATGAGCGAGCGAGAAGAAACGAAAGACCCTCTCGCTCGTTCCCGGGTTCGCCCACTCTCGTCCGAAAGATTCCAAGAAATGGTGGGGACAGTCGCCGGGCGCCTAACGCGTTGTAGAATCGGGCTGCTAACGAGGATTTACTGTAATCTGCATTCTAGTTACGATGTGAAATTAGATCAAGACGATACATTTATAACTTACCAGGATCTACTGAAAATAAAAGAAAGTAAAAGCCAAAATCTATTGTCGTCTTAGCAGTTACACTAAATTGGACGGAATTAGTGCAAAGGTAACGCCATCTGTGCGTTATTTAAAAAATTATTGAGAAGTGACATATTATCTACGGTGGCATATTACCCCGAGTGACCCTGTCTTGCGTTATGTACATTAAGGTGGGCCGAAAAACCCAAATTTTCGAAACTCGAAACGACTTAGTGCGGAAAAGTTATCGTTGGGAAAGACAAAATCGAGGCCAAAAAAAATGTTTGAAATAGGTCAATATTTGACCATCGCCGTCAAAGTTTTTAATTTTTTACCAAGTTTGGCGAGTTCCGTATATTCTCTTAAAATTCTCTATATTTCACCGTTGACCATCAGAAAATATTGTTTCAGCACATAAATACATACAATTCTTTAGCTATGCAGCTCTTGGCTCGAGTTGAATACCTAATGCGACTCAGAACTCACCACAGGAAGGTGGCTGCACCGTAGCCAAACACCTTAGTATCGCAGCTACGACCGTTGCTTGGTGACCATTCTTGCGCAACTGAACTATTACTATCGCGCAAAACTTTGAACTCAAATTTCTCGAAAACGAAGGCCCATTTTGACAAAACCCTTTATGGGTTTGTAACACTATGTGTGTACTACAATGTCCACCCAGTCTCATTCGAAAATCGATTGCAAAAGCTGTACCTTCTCCTTGTTAGCTAAGGTATAGAAACAGGCGGAGTTGGCACCTGAAATCAATTTAAATCGTTCTTCGAAACAAGCTTTCAAAAGATCCTCATATGTAGGAAGTTGAGAAGTTGGTAAATCCTTTGGATTACCAAAAATCGTACAGCAAAATTTTTTCCGGCTAATGTGTTTTTTTTTGGAGTTTCCAGCTTTTATTGATGGAAGAGCTTCAAGATCACAATACGTAGGAAGAAATCAATACCAAATGATAAGATAAATGTTTTAAATACAAACGCAGACAATTTTTGTTATAAAAGAGCAGAGGTGGTCGAGTATAGAAACAAGGAAGCTTTACTAACGCCGCTTTGCTGATTCTACCGTGATGATAGACAAAGGGAGAGGAGTGAATCTGTTAAGCCAAGCCTGGGATTTAAGTAAACGCAGTGGCCAATTTTCAGAGGCAACGCCTCCTTTCTCCCGTCGCGTGTATTGGCCCCCGCCGCGGCCTAGGAGCTTGAAGCGCCTCAGGCCCGTACCATATGAACCGCGCATGGCGTGTTGACAAAACAAAAACGCATCGACAATCGTGCTCTCTGGGACGATGTGGAAACTTATTGATACAATGTCACCCTAATACGCCACGCGCGGTTCACGTGGTACGGGCCTGAGACGCTCTTAGCTGCTAGGCCGCCGCGGGGGCCAAGACGCGTGGCGGGAGAAAGGAGGCGTTGCTTCTGAAAATCGGCCGCTGCGTTCACTTAAATACCAGGCCTGTGTTAAGCCAAGCCACGAGCTTTGTGCCCAGAGTTGCCAGGAAAATCCTACACGTAGTGGAGGGAGAACACCTACCTTGGCGCCGATTGTTTTGACGTCACGGCGTCATCACATGCACGTGTGCGATGTTCCCTCTCTACTAGGTGCATGATTTTCCCGGCAATATTGCTTTCGCAGCGTGGTTCGCGCTGCGTTCGCCTTGCGCTTAGTCGCGACAATACATATATAAAACACTATTTTACGTGTTTATGTGCTGAAATAATATTTTCTGATGCTCAACAGTGAAGTATTGATAATTTTAGGAAAATGTACGGAAGTCGCGAAATTTGGTAACAAATTAAAAGCTTTGACGGCGATGCGTGGGGGTCAAATATTGACCGATAACAAAAAATTTTTGGCCTCGATTTGTCTTCCCTAACGACAACTTTTCTGTACTACGCCGTTTCGAGTTTCGAAAATTTCGGTTTTTCGGCTCATCCTAATGTACATATCGTATGGATGATACGGAAGAAGAAGCGTCTTCGAGTTTAAGTTAATTTGTTTTAATATATCATAATAATACGCATTTATTTATATTTATTATTTAAATATACATAGATTCATTGTCCAACACATAAAACACATGTTTTGTCATTATCGCCTCAATGTCATCAAGTTTTTTAATGATACATCACCGTGCACCCAGTGTACGATGCGAGTGTTCGTGAGACCCAAGTAGGCATGAGTACCAGGTGGTTAACTAATATTTATTAAACTTATGAATAGATAGATACAAATATGTAGGGAATTTAGCAAAACTTACATCGTACTATTTGTTTGATCCCATGCCACTATTCGGGTGACTTCGAATTTGCCATGTGTAAGTGGAACGACCAATTTTCGACCAACATGCACCCAAATGATGTGCTTATAATAACCAGCTGCACCATCCTTAACTGGACTTATAGCAATGTAACTGCTACCGTTTGTTGAGAAAATCGGTGCTTCAGGGGGACTGTCTACCCAGCCACGATCTTCTGCTTCTATCCTCTGAATTTCCTGTATGAAATGATAAACCAAATAAAAACAAATGTATTACTTTGCGAACATACGGCCAGTTTAGTGATTAAAATTTACCTGACAATGCCACATTGGACTTTTACAAATAGTCACAACAGACAGATTTTGAGCTCGTGTTAACCATGTTATGCACACTTCTGTTAAAGATATCCACGAAGCCGTTGTGAAGTAATGTTCTCTATTGACGGACACAAATATAAATGTTATAAGTATATAAATGTTATATATAAAATATATATGTAGAACTGAAAAATTTTTGCTTTTTGTTCCAAGTCGAAAATTGGAGGAGAAGAAACTTTCTTTGTTGATCTGTAACGCCGTCCTCTTGTATTAAAAAAATTTTAAAAAAATGTGATCATACTTCAAAGTATGTAGTATACAATAAAGGTCTTGAAACCGATTTTGTGTTCTATTTTCTATACTCGCATAAAAAATTCTCAAAATCAGACTATTTTCCCGGGCACTGGAGTGACATTACACGTATCCCTTAATGATACATATTAGATTCTCATTGGTATTACTAGACGTTGCAAGTTTCATTGCGTAAAATTAAATTCCCACGTATACTGGTTAATATTATAAGTAAACTCACGCAAGTTCGATGGTAGGTGGTGGTTTCACTAACTTCGTGTGAATATTTTTTGGATCTGCCAAATCTGCTACGTAGAGCCGTGCCACAGGATTCGGTGTTCCTGGCTATAATGAAAGTTATATGTATCTTTATATACACATTCTTAGAATTTAGACATTCTTAGAATGTGTATATAAAGGCCGGCGCCCCCGAACAGGGTCGCGGTGGATGCACATCCGCAAGTTTCTGGTTGAAATCTCACATCGGTTTGCTACCATGCTTTACGCGCCCCTACACTAATCTAGCTCCAACCTATACTAATACCCGGGACAAGTTGAAAAGTGGAATGCATTGTGTCAGAATATATCAACAGAAGATTTTCGCAAATATCTCGGGAATAAAGGCCGAGCGGTGGTAACATGTATAGGGAAAAGTTGTTCCGAATGATGACATTGACAGCATATTCCAATGTCAAAAAATCGGCGAGGAATCGCTAAAGTAGATAATTACCATTATCAACTTTTCTAACTATGGGTAAATTTTCAATAGTAATGATTTTTCATACAAAATTTATATAATGTGGCGAAGCACAATACGTACCTTAGGATAACGTAACGACCGTATATCAGGATAAAGGGCTTTATTTCCTTCTCCAAACCAGGATATATGCATTTCCTCAACGAGCGAATCATTAAAAGAGGCATACAGCATCATATGACCATCTGGTGACATCCAAATTGCTTCCGCACGATGCAATATCTCTTCTACGATATTAAGAAAGTATACTTCAAAGATATACATCCGGCTCAAAAATATTGTTCGAATTGCCACAGATGCATGTCAGGGAAGCTATCCCTTTGTAGGCGGCAGTAGGGTGGAGTCAATGCGCAGGCTGGATACGTATGTTGAGCAGCGGAAGACATAATAATTTTATACGCATCCAGACTCCGCATCGCCTCTAGCCAACCTGCTCCTAAAAAGCAGTACCTTCCTCGACGTGCATATATTTTGACGCCGAGTGTACATACATATATACAGGTTGTCCGACTACTGATGGTCCATCATTTTAGTGGGCGATTCTACAGATCAAGATAAGACGGAAATCAAAACAAGAGTGTCAATTTGCAGTAAAGACCTCGTTTATTAGTTCGACTCTGAAATGCCTGAATCATAGCATTTCTGCATTCAGCGGCACACGTTAGATACATACGCTAGCTAGGGTACGTGCAATGGTGACGGACGCACAACAGATTTACTATGTAGAACGCATCCATACTCACATAGCCGAAACTACAACCTACGGTACCATCACAGACAAGGTATAGAATAGACTAAACATCCAATGCTCGGGATTCCCTTTTCTGGCTCGGGTTTGTAGGGGTCTCAGGACTCCCATAGCATTTTAGTGTCACACGCAACAATACTGGGAAAGTCTCAAAACATATGTAACGTTACGCAAGGTAGAAACTACAATTTAACATTGGTAAAATTAAGTCATTCGGAACCCGTAATTGACAAATGTTTCTGTTAGAATAATAATTTAAAGATCAGTTTATTAAAAGGATAAGAAAACGAAAACCCTACTTGCTTAATCTACTAAACCAACAAGATGGATAAGGACAACGTTCCAGCGATCTCTTCAAGTTAGATACAGAAGCTAGGCAACTGTCAAGCAATCACTCGATTACAACAAATTCAGCAAAGAAGGATAGACGGGAGGTACAGTCGGAAGTTTGTCCAAGAATAGCGTTTTCGGCTTAATTCAAAATTGTTAATAGCTACTCTCTATTCTTATCCGAGCCTACAGACGCGAACCGGCGATACTGATACTGATACTGATGTTAGAAATTTACAAAAAGACATTATCGGCGACTATCCCCACCATTTCTTGGACTCCTTCGGACAATAGTGGGGGAAACGGGGAGGGAGCGAGAGGCTCTTTCGTTTCCTCTCGCTCGCTCATTGGGTTTTCTCACTAGCATCAGTGGCCGCGCGGAATATTAGTGTCCAGTCGCGTTAGGAGCCCGCCGCCAGCCCCGTTCTTCGGGCTGCTAACGAGTAGATACTGTATTGCACAATCTGTACTCGTAGCTTATGCGCCTAAAACTATACTATACTTAAACTCCAAAGTGAATTTTCTCAAAAACAGCGCGATATTAAAAAATCTATGCTTTCGTAGTATTTTGGCCTGTAGAATCAGCCCCTAGAAGGCTTACCACCTGTAGCGAAACACCCGGTACTACCCTAGTAGCATTTCTGGTTTGCAGAAATTATTGTAAAATTAGTCTAGGTTTCCCTGCTAATACAGAATGGTAAGTATACTGTACCTTCGTAAAGCCAATCTGGTAATCCATTTGATAAAATGCCAGGGATTCCTGTGTTAGTAACTCGATATCCTGTGTTACTTAAAGGGCCAGTTAAATAATAAATATCGTAATCTTGCACCATAACTAATCCATGACCACGAGGAGTCCATTTTGCCAACAAAAGATATGGGTGACCTTCTTTTTCTGGATGTGGAGTAAGTGGTACAGTTTCTCTATAATAACAAAATATACAATCTTTATACAATCTTTAACATCAGTGACTACGTTCACGTAAATGTTATAAGTACAGTAAATACTCGTATTAAACTCGACAAACGGGGCTACCGGTAGGCGTACGACGCGTTGCGGACACTATTCCTTGCGGCCAGTGCCGCGAATGAGAAAGAGCGAGCGAAAGGGAACGAAACAGTTGACACGAAGTTCCTATCGACTCTTTTGTTCCCTCTCACTCGTTCTCGGGTTCACTCACTCTCGACTGAAGGATTCCAAGAAATGGTGGGGATAGTCTCCGGGCGTACTACGCATGCTAAAAACGGGGCTATAACGAGGATTTACTGTACACCTACTTACAGTAGAGTTCCAAATCTCGATTTTTCAATACATTTACTCTCAATACATCCAATTATACATATTTAATTCACGCGTCATATCTACCACACAAATTACTAGGTATGTTTATGAAATAATTTTTCTTCAGGCTAAGCATTACTCCTATACATAAGCTTTAATTAAATCACACACATTTGTAAAATTTGTTACAATTAAAAATATTCATTATAGTCACGATATAATCTAGTTACAAACCTATGCAGCAGCGCTGTCCAGCGGTGTGGCCCCTAACGCGGCTCTTTTCCCTTCCAACCGCTCTGTCCGCACACAATATTCGCGAGGAATATGTAGTAGTAGCATTGGCTGGCTGTGGCGACGTATGAATTAATAGGGTGGACCTTAGCTACTCTTGACGAAAATTATTTTGCGAGATTTTTTTGTCTCACCCCCCAGAATTGTGACACTTGTTGGGAAAATGATCTGGAAAAAATTTCAGGCCGATTGGACCACGGGAAAACGAAGCGCATCGAATTTGACAAATTTGATTTTTTTTAAACTTGACATAAGTGTACATTATGATATATCGTTGAATTCGTATTTTATTTCCGTTTAAGAATACACACACACACACACAGCATATACGATTGTTAAGAAAAACATCCGCGACCTTAAAAACTCGAAAGAGTGACGTTGAAAAAAAAATTTCCCACCACTATATTCGCCTCTTTATATATTACAACTTTTGTCTGAAGAGTTTTTTCATATATCCATGAACGATGGAGATATTAAACATTTTTGCAGGGGTTAAAACGGTTCCGAAAATAACTGGTTCAAACTGTTATACGTTGGTTCTGACTGAAACAGTTATGAAGAACCGATATTCTGAATAACTGTTGTAAGGAATCGAAGTTTCTGACTACATCGATTTCGGTTATGGTTCTACAGAACGGATATTATAGGTTCCATAACAGTTACACATCGGTTTTACAACAGTAATGTATGTATCGGTACCGAGAGTTTACTGTATAACCGATATATAACCGGTATGGAACCGATATAATATCGGTTCTGTAGAACTGGAATCGAAACCGATATTGGCCAGAACCTTCTTCATTCTTATCTGGTTCAAGATTATTTGGATTCTTACACTTAACTTTTACGAGAATCGAAACCGATATCATAACCATTTCCAGCCTCTGCATTTTTATTAAAACGCTCCATTGTACAGAAGAAAAGCAGTTCTAAGACTGAAAATAATTTATTATAGCTGTTATGTAAATTACGAGTACAAGTGTCGTTAAAGTATTGCATCCCAGATCTGCTCCCGGATTCGTCAGGAGCTAGTAGACTTCGTCTACTACCTAAATATTAACGATTCATTATCCTTGTAAGTTCTGCGATCCTCCAATAATTTAAAGCAGGGGTGTCGAACAAGCGGCTTGCGAGCCACAGTGACTCTTTCTCCTCTTCGCCTGCTCCGTACAGTCGTAAGAGAACGACCCTCACCACACCTACTTCACTCAGATGAATTTCTCCTCCGGGTACCGCACTCTCTCCCTGCGGGGTCTCGTGCAACTCCTGGAAAAAAATAAGTGGGGGAACCGGTTGACCGAGGGCCCGAGTCTTGCGGTTCTCGGAGTGGAGAAGTTCGACACCCCTGATTTAGAGGTTCACATCACTTTGCTGGCTCCTAAAGTTTACCTCGTTCAACCCACAATCCCCCTTCCAAATAAATGTTTTATCGTTGATTTTTACTTTCCTGTAACCTACTTTCATCTTTGCCCCTTAATCCCTTTCCGCCTTGGCAATATCTTTGATATTTCTTTGTATCTCCCTTTCCTTTTTCGCCAGGTCATTGCCAATAAACAGCCTCTTATCTTTCAATGTATTCTTCTTTACCATTACTGCTCTTTTCTGCTGCCAGCTCTTTAACTTCGCTATCAGTAGTCTCCTTTTCTCTCCCATTCCCACCCAGTATGCTTTCTCGCTTTCTGCTTCTACCTGCAACTTGAGACTTGAGCCGTGCGTGGCTATCTGAGAGTCGCGCGCATGCGTCGAGCAGTTACGATTACATGGGAGCGCTCACGCCTGTCGCGGACGCCGACCGTGCGAGCAAAGTCTTTCATCTCGCTCCCCCCTTCGACCAGAAAGAAGCGAGAAATTCAGACTCGGAATTAGGGCTCCGTTTACGATAGGGGCTCAACGCCGGTCCCGACCAACGAGCGGCTAATGAGACTTTACTGTACTTCTATCTTTTATCTCGTTTTCTTCCTTTCCTATTCCCATTTCTCATCCCTCCTCTTCCACTCGTCTTTCAGATTCTGTATTCCGTGCCTCAGATCTCTATTATCTTTTCTCAGTTCTTCCATGTCTTTCTTAACTGTTAGCACAGCTTCCATCAATTTATGTAATTTATCGATTTTTCTTTCCTGTTCTGTGTTCTGGCGTACCTCTGTCTTCTTCAGCGAAGAAATTTCCTTTTCGGTCCTCAACCTGTCCTGCTCCTCCTTGACCTCTCTTTTCCTCTTGAATGAATCTAGTATCGAGCCTTCGCTGTCCGCTCTTCTCCTTCCTAGCTGTTCTGCCAGCGATGGAATTTCCCTTCTTCTCGTTTCCTTTGGTTTTCCCCACCTTCGCCTGCTTTGCTCCTTAGAGTCGTCGTTCTTCTTTAGCTATGCTGTTTGCGCTTTGTCTTCTTAATTCTTCCGCTCCCCCTAGATGTCACTTATCCTTGCCACGTAACTTACTTCGTGCACTCGTTTCACACCTTCTCATCTTCACCTTTTTTTTTCACCCGTGGAACCTTTATTACCTGTCATTTATACTGTCCACAGGAACTTTGCCTAATCTCCTCACTTTACACACGACCTCGTAATTTTCTGCGCACTTTTGCCACACTTTTCGTCTGTCTACTCACACGTCACGTAGTTCCCTAATATATAATATGATAAATATAATATAATTTTATAACGTAGAGGGGACACGATTCCGAGCGATCGTTTTCACTCCAAGAGCAAGAAGGAAGGAGAGCGAATCAGAGGGACTGAAAGCGAGCGAGAAACGGTACAAGACGCCTGATACTACGTCCTTTGCCTACCCGTGCCTACAATATATTATAATGAAACAGATTTCTTATTTTTTGGTGTAACTTCAAAACTACTTGACGATTTTGAGTAATTCTTTCTCCACGACCTAAGTTGATTGAAGCCAAACTAAATGCAATAAGTTTCGCCAAAATCTGTTCTGTAATTGCGGAGAAATTCGCGGGCGGTAAACTTGTCGAAAAGCTACGTCCTCACCGATTTCAATGCCCTTCACATATGAGGCAGTCAGAGCAACAATGGACTATCCCACATTTTTTCGAAATTGAGTTAGTAGTAATAATGTATTCCAATAGGCTCTATCATATCTAATCATATAAACTAGGAAAAATTTCTTTTTTCAATGTGGGCTATTCAACGTTAGTCCGTTGTTGCTCTGACTGCCTCATATGTTTTCAAAGTCATCATTCTGATCAACATTTCCCTTTAAACTTTTTTGCGGTTGGCTTTGTTTTACGAGATATTCGCAAAAAACTTTACTTAACTCTAGAATTACAGAGTCTAACACATACTTACATCAATTCGCTACCGCGCTTTACGCGCCCGCGAATACTAATAGGGTAAAGAGTACAATGGTTGGCCACTTAAGCAATAGTGTCACATAAATAATAAATTATAAATGCGAATTTAGTAAATTTGAAATGGAAATCAATATAAATAAGTACGAAAAACCCCTAATAATCTAAAAATAAATAGAGTTTATAGAAAAAAAATCAAGAATGTATAAAAATATACAAAAAATGTGTTTCCTACGAAGAAATATAGTTATTGGCATGGTCAAGACAGTAATTGTCCAACCGGTTCGACAGTGATTGGCCGCTATTGGATACAGAATGTAACCTAAAAGAAAAATGTTACCTGATTTGGTGATAGAAATAAGAGTAAAATTATACAATAAAAATGGATATATTTTATTATGTATGTATTTGTTGTGTTTATTTCTGTTTTAACAGAGGGCTAATTACTGTTTCACCATTAATATGGTTCAAAACAGTCACTGGCCGCCCGGTCAATTACTATCATTCAACATTATTCATTATCCAATCGGTTCGACAGTGATTGGCCGCTATTTGATACATAGTATAACCTAAAAGAAAATGTTACTTGATTTGGTGATAGAAATAAGATTAAAATTATACAACAAAAATGGATATATTTTATTATGTATGTATTTGTTGGGTTTATTTCTGTTTTTAAAAGGTGGCTAATTACTGTTTCACCATTAACATGGTTAAAAAAAGTCACTGGCCGCCCGGCCAATTACTGTCATGCAACATTATTCATATGACAGTTGTTGGCCCCCGGTATTTTTCATAATATATGTATAAATTTAACAAATAAATAATTCTTTTATAAAGTTTCAACTTTTATTTATCGATATAAACCGAATATGAGAGATATACATATCATAAATACATTAAACTATTCACAAACTTTCAACTGCACTCTTACGGTTTTTTGATTAAATCGCTGTAATTTCCAAGCTTCAAAGCCGAGTCATCATATTTGCATTTATATATAATCACAGTATATAATGAGTGGAGAAATATTGATTACATCCGAAGCAAGAAAGTACAAGGAATATGAATATGTTCATTAAAAAAAGGCATAATATTGGTATTTCTTTATATTCATTTATTTCTCAAAATAAGGCCAATCACTGTCAGGTGGCCAACAATTGTGTTCTTTACCCTACCGTCGACTGTGAAGCAGATTTCAATATATTATGCCGAATGTTTTTCATATGTTTTTGACAACGTGTGTCAAGGTCATTATAATCGGTGAGGAGGTAACTTTCAATATATTATCCCAATAGTTTTTTATTAATATCTTCGAAACTAAGGCCGACCGCTAAAAAGTTTATAAAGAAATGTTGTTGAGAATGATGACCTTGACAATATATGTGAAGGTCATTGAAATCGGTGAGGAGGTAGCTTTACGACAAGTTTACAAAGAAAACTGTAGGTCAACGGGAATTTTACCTGAGCCCATAACGTTACAAAACTGTTATCGCATCATTAAGCTACCACGCTATTTCCTATGTATTTGAAGTGTTATAGAATATGCGTCACATATTGTTTGATTCTACACGTCTCTCAGGCATATAGTGAAATTAAAAATTCAGCCTGAAGCGGGGGAAATGTATTTATGTCGTAATGACGTGGTTTGGAAATTCAATTTGTTTTAAGAGATTCGGTTATTTATAATTGCGCGTTATCGGAACTCTACTGTACTTTTGAGCATCTTTTATGTTAAGTATATTGAATTAAATTTACATTGTAAAGTATGTTTACTAACCGTGTGTTTACGTCGTAAATTGTATACTGCGCTAAATACGAGTATCGGAACAGTTTCTTCACATTATGTACAAGAAGCAAATATTTACGATCCGGTGACAACGAGAACTTGGCAGGATTCAGTCTCCTCTGTATGCAAAAAATTTCTTAATGTTGTGTTATGCTAAAAAACCTAAGTATAAATATACAAATGCTTGCTAATAATTATAATTTTTGTAAACGTATATATTAAAATCATGCACATCTCTGTTGAAGAACTTGTTTCACGTTCTTTTATGTATTGTCAATTATAATATTAAAATGTACAAATAATTAGCATAAACTTACAAAAGTTTCGTTAGACATTAAACTCCGGGAGGTATAATTTCCTTGCGAAATAAGCAATAGCGAAATTCCACCCCAAACATCTCGATAGCAAATGTGCTGTTCGCTTGCCCATGATCCATTGAAAAGAAGAGGGGTTAATTCTCCAGAAAGCACCTGAAAATTTATTAATTTTATGTTAAAATATCCTAGCCACTAACATTTATAGAGACATAGGGTAAAGTAGCCGAATATGACGATCTCTCCTAATATAGGACCCCAGCTTATCTCCGCTACTGAACCCTTGAATGTCATAGCAATGCTATTTCTTTACTAAGTAACCGTGTATTTGTTGTTTTGTTCGTACAGTGGCATTGTAATCAATTAATCGTCTTAAGCAATCACATATTTCTGAAATTCGTTGCAGAAAGTTTTTGAAGTGGTTCGATTAAATTACAAATACCTCTAAAGTGGTAAGTGTATAATGATTTTCACAAATACTGTTATACAGTGTTCTCCACTTAAGACTGGCGGCACTCGCGTGAGTACATATGAACGGGAACAGCGTCACACGCATACTTACTACTTCAATCATATATCGATACATTCGCCATCTATGGGCTGTTGGTAAAAGTATAGTTTCGTGTAGGTCAGCGCTGTCCAGCGTAGGGGCCCCTCAAACGCCTGCATCCCCTTCCAATCTTTCTCTCGCACAACGTGCCCTCCGTTGTCAAGGAGACCGCGCTACGCTACGAAGGCTGCCATGACGGGCTAACCGGGCTACCGTCTTCGCGGTTAGTGTCGTCCGGTATCCCTGACAACGCGGACGAGAGTGGGAGAACCCCAACCTCCCGCGGGAGTGACCTTGGACAGCGCTGGTGTAGGTCATTTACAGTGTTCACGGGAAGTTCCCTACCGGACTTCGGACTACCATCGTAGAGAGGGGGAAACGCATGCGTGCGTCAAACAATCAACGCCAAGATGGGAAACGAAACGGCGCCTCCGTCGACTTTCCGTTCTCATTTGTACTCGCGCAAACGCCGCCAATCTTAAGTGGATAACCCTGTATATTTAGTGCATGTAATGGAGTTTAAGGCCTACTAGTAGTATATCATTTAAATGATGAGGTCTTTGAAGCTACTTAATAGTTATCATGTTATTGTTCCCAATTATGAGACCCGTGAAAGTTCAACTGATGAGAGTGAAGAAGAATTTGTTCTGAATGATGAAAGTGATTAAGAAAGAAAATTATGATACAGAATGCTGGTTTCGCTCAGGTCTGTATTCTTCAGATGTACCAGGTGAACAATGGGTTAAGTGTAAATATGAAGTGTTATGATGTGCGTGGTGGGCCCACGAAGACTGCGGTAATGAAGAAATAGATTTCACATGCTGAACTTATAAAAAAAGCAAAGAAAAAGTACATCAAGGTCGTCATCGAAGACAGCGAGGTCGTCATCGGTGGGACGGAGAAGGGAGATGTTCCGACTCAGTCGGGTGTCAGGGTCCGTCGAATGAACGAGAGCGGGTTTAAACTATAACATCGTTTATTTCTTTCTTATTGTACAAAGTCAGTGCACGGCCGTTTCGTGGTTTGGTGACGGAGCTACGAATGCTCGTCGTAGCGCGTTCGGTGGAGGCGCGACGAGTCGCAGCAGTGGCTTCGGTTGAGCTTACGGGTTCCCCCAAACCAACGCGAATATCGCGGAGTAGAATGGATCCGCCGCGGTTCAGCAGTTTTTTTATACGTGGCGGCTTATGGGCAGTCTTATCTGATCCGCGTCGGATCCGCTCCGCGCCGCGAATATTCGCGTTGGTCTGTGGGAGCCCTTAAGGCCTAAACAACTCAACAGTTCCGTGTCAGTACAGGTGAAATCTAACAGCACGTGGACCGCCAACGACGCCAACGCTCGCGAGTCGACGAGCCATGAGCGTTCTCACGGCGCGTGGGCTCGGTGAGTCTCGTGCCAAGCTCGCCGATCCACGTGCCGTCAGATTTCATCTTACTGTTCCGGCGTGCCAGTGGTAAGAAGAATAGAAGCGTAGAGGGTCTCTTCTTCTTACCACTGGTACGCCGGAACGGAATTGACAAGTGTGTACAGATCTTTATAGGATCAAGGAGCGGCGGCAGATGATGGCCGACCTTGGACGGTCAAATTTGGCGCGTCCAGCAGGGGGTTACAATCAGGTGCCTGTTGCAATGTGGTCTCTGATCTAGGGTCGCAGAGTGGTCACTCGGGTCTAGGCAGAGCCGCAAGATTGCTCTTGTGTTTTGAAAAGAGGCAGGTAATGGTAGAGTCGCGACTGACGCGTGACGCGTCAGAGCTTCGCTGAACGTAGCAATAATGAAAGATAGAGAGGTCCGGGAGTGTAGGAAAGAAAGATGAAAAGATACCAAACCTGACATAATATGAACTATAATTATTAACGAAATTACACATAAAATTTTTGTGCAGAATTGAAACCCCGTTTCGTTCAAAGTACACTGCATTCCACATTACAGCATACTGGTTTCGCGCAAAGAGACACTGTTGATTGGTAGTAAACCGGCAGGGAATGTGCTACGACCAATCGCGTGTGTCAGATCCGTGGGAGTTCCGCAGATCGGTCGCATTCGGTAGGGGCGTCGGTATGCTCTTATATGAAACGCAGTGTAGTCCGATTTAAATTATTTTCTGTCAATTTAATCGGCAGAATCACTTTCACATTGATACGATGAAAAGTAAAAAAATTCTGTTTCTGAATAATCGATGATACATCGCCGAGCAACTCCAGGCGGCAGATTAAACGGGTGAGCGATACAATGTCGCTCGGCTCGGGCTTAGGAGCACCTCAAGAACCAAGGCCTTCAACTAAAAAAATCATTTGTGGCCGACGGATGAATTCCCATCGAATAAACAGATTCATCCGTGGCGTTTCAAATAAAAATAACTCAGGGTTATTGATAGTTAATACACACGAAACTGATAGTTAATACACATAGTACGTACAATAATGCTCATAGTAAAGAAGCCCTGACACTTTATTGTGTAGAGAAAAAGTCATAGTAGCGGTAAAGACTGTTAAGTATCAGCCAGCTGTACACATGCTGGATTTATTTTCAAAATCATTTTTTGGGAAAATGAACGACAAAATGTTATTGTATCATTTCAATTTATTTTGAGCTATAGAATCTCGACCATATCAGTTATATCACGATTTATGGACCACGGTTTGTATCAGGAAATATTTCTACATACCTCAGAAAGTCGTAGTCTGGTGCCTCGTACTCTAGGACCCTCATCCGGTGGTGTCAATAGGGCCACCGATGTCACAATCAAAGCTAGGACCGCAACAATCACGAGAAGAGCTATCAAAATGCCGCGCCAATTCCTCTGATTTGGATTCGCCGATACAAGCTCCTATCACAAAGGTTCTCACTAACGCCAATGTTAAATAATACTGAATTATAGATATTCTAGTTAAGATTCTGAACCAGAAATATATCACGCCAGGATGAACAACGATCTTTGATGACGGCAACTTAAAGAAAAAAATCGTATCAAAAAATCTTTAAAGAATTAGATAACTCTTTTCAGATTGTAAAATATAGAATCTGGCACTGAAAACTATAAAATTTGTATTTTCGTTAATTTTTTCATATTAGAAATGGCTCCAATTATTAACAAAAGGATTTAAAAAAAATTAAGCTTCATGCGTCAAATTAAAAGAAAATCATGCCAATACGAATAGGAGTTGCAAAGAAACATAATCATTACAGACTAAAGACGTCAAACTCGGCCAAAATTAGTAACTTTGATCAACAATATCTTCTTAATTAATGAATGGCGACTGTATGATTATATGACATTTTTTTATACAGAGTCAGTCCCCCAATCGAGTGGTAAAATATATGGTAAATATTTTTACAAGAGTTCAAAACCACGCTGTATCTAAACATTTTAAACCTTTAGCTCGTAACGTATAAGTCAATTTTATAAAAATCCCTAAAGGCATGGACTGAGCGTGCTGGGGCGAAAGGTGAAAATGCGTAGACTGCGTTTTAGACAATTCCCCTAAAATACATTTCTTTCGCGAATGTACACGATAGTTGCCATAGGACTCAGGAGTGCACAAGCAGCTGCCAGATAAAAAATAACGTTGATACAGAATAGAAATATTTATATTGCACATCATATCTCAATATCTTATCTTGTGTCGAATACATTATTCGTAATTTTTTAAATTTACAATAATTTTATAATGATACTGAAAAATTATTTTTTACTCAATATTAGTATCCACCTCGATTTTTTTTAGATATAAAGTGTTAAAGATTTGAATAATAGGACAAGTCGAGCTAGCATACTACCGCTGTACAATGTACAGGGTATTTCAGGATGGTCAATACATAGAATCTATATCAAAATATAGAATCCAATTTTTAGTATCGCACTTCGTTTTCGATAAAATTGATTTTGAATTTCAGCTAAAAACGCGTGCACCGAAGTATGTACAGGGTGATCCTCCCGCGACTGGACTCCGAGAGATACCGCTCGGCAGTCCGTCGCGAAAAGAACACTCCGCATTATAGAGCTGTTCGAGTACTCGGAACAAGCGGGCCGGGATATACTCGGTTCGAATAACCGATCCGAGCCGAGCGCTCGAAAGAACTGAGCGGCTCGAATGAATCGGGCGGCTCGATCAACAAGCGAGCAGCTCGATCAAAAAGCGAGCTCATTTGACACTCGTCAGGGACGTCAGGTTATAAATTTGGAGTAGATTGCATAGTGATGAAACAATTGTTTCCAGCCGCTCGCTTTAAGGCTCCCACAGACCAACGCGAATATTGCCGCGCGGAGCGGATCCGCCGCGGATTAGATAAGGCTGCCCATAAGCCGACACGTAAAAAAAAAAGACACAAACTTCAATCCGCGGCGGATCCGCTCCGCGCGGCAATATTCGCGTTGGTCTGTGGGAGCCTTTAATCAAGCGGTCGGCTCGGTTCGGAAACCGAGTCCCGGCTCGACTCGAATTTCGAGCTACTTGAATATTCGAGTACTCGAACAGCTTTACTCCGCAATGCCTCACCATGTGTTATGGCATTCGATCCTCGAAGGGGCGGGAATACCAATTATGAAGTGAGATATGTTCAAGAAAACGACACCAAACACATATCTCTATTATTGATATAATCGATTAAAAGCTATGACTTCCGTGATGTTTTAATTTGTAATTTTAAAACGCAACATGAAATTTAAATTCGAACTGTATTCCATTAAACCTGAATAAACGTAGAAAAGGAGGACACCAAACACATATCTGTATGATTTATAATATGTCCACTTTAAAGCGTTACAAAAAACGTGACACATTTAAAGCGTTACAGGAAACGTGATAAAATTAATTAATTATAATGAAATCGTCACTTATGACTTTATAGATTGTCACGTCCCGCGACATAGAGTCAGATGCTAATTAAACTTTTAAATCAGGGTTGACTAACTGGCGACTCACGAGCCACCGGGGGCCCCTCCGCCTTGCTGCCACGTTGAATGTCTCTCCCCCCCCCCCCCCCCCCCCTCCATACCGACCAAACTCTAACGATCGCAGTCGTAAACAGAAGGAAAGAAGCAGGAATCGACTGCGATCGTCAGAGTTTGGTCGGTATGAAGGGGGGCGTTTAGCGTGGCAGCAAGGCGGAGGGGCCCCCGGTGACTCGTGATTCGCCAGTTGGTCAACCCTGTTTTAAATCAGTTATATTTACTACTTCGTACTCTACAGATATTATAAGCACCTCATAAGTAAGGCACTACAACCGAAACCTACGATAAGAAGAGATCGAACCGAGAATCCACGAACGGCAACAGCAAACAGGAGAGCAGGCACCGAGGAGGTAGCGGTCAGCCAGCCGTACACCAGCTAGCCGACCGCTCGCACAAGAAGACCCCTGTGAACGCCAGCTGATGGGTCAGAGGCCCCATCCGCCAACGCAGACGACACCTCCACAGAGCTGCGCCCCTGATCCTCGCTAGAAGATTGCCCTGCCGTTATTTCCCGTAAGTCGACCTCCCGGGGGTGACCGTGGGGTTTTAGTGGGTAAAAATCCCACTCTACCCTGTCGCCCCCGGGGGATTGCCCTCTGGAGGTGTCGGGGTGTCTTTTGAAGATTTCCCCACGTTAAAAAAAGTTTAATTGTATTTATACATTTAAAAAAAATTAGTAATGAACGTTACTACCGTTACCTTTTTTCTCACTGTTCATACAGTGTGGAAAAAATAAAGTGAATATAATATATATACCCCCCAGACGGGGGATTCGAAACTCACAACCGCAACAACGTCACGCCGATATTTTAAGACTGGCGTTCTAAAGGCACGGTTAAACATGTGCAATGCGCGCTACAGAACACCATTACAAGGGTCGATTTTTATGATTCGGCGCGCAACGTAAGACCTCGTACCGTAGGAAATTTTGAGTGTTCGGGGCGCAATGCGCACTGTTGCACATATTTAACTCTACCTTAATGTGCGACCGGCGACTGGGACCGGCGACGGTCCCACTAGTGCAAGGGAGAAACAAAGGCCCATACGAAGTAAAGGCCCATATAAAAAATGTAGATTGCTGGAAATTATTCCTCAGACAAATCCTAATTTCATTGGACTGTGTGCTGATGCCAGAAATTATCGTACATGACTTTGATTGGTGGATTCTTATAGAGCTATCTTCGCCTCTATCTGAAACAACCAATCAAAGTCATGTACGATAATTTCTGGCATCACCACAGAATCAGTACAAGGCACTGCATGAATATCTCAGATAGCACACAGACGTCTAAAGACGCCAAAAGACGTCCTAAAGCCGTCCAGACCTAAAGCGGACGTAAGTACAATTGACGTCTTTAAGGTATCTGTGCTATGTGAGTACCGATTTTGCTATTAATCAATGTACATTTGGAGTAGGCCCCCATATGTCGAAGTTCCCCTGAGTTCTGCCTAAGTGGTGACAATTGTGACAATTTTACAATTTACTATTTACTTTGCTGCAATGAATTTTGCTTCATAAAACATTACACGTAACAGGATGATGGGCTCTATTCCTCATCTATGTGGCAAACAAGTAGCATACATCGTAGGTACAGTGGGTACAGAAAGTATTCGTACAGCCTTTAAAATCGCATAACTTTGTTCGAATTAATCCAAACAACTTGAGTTTTTTTTAGAAGCTAGAGGGATTAGTTTGCTAAATGATGTGATTCTTCGTTTTGAAAAAAAATGAACATGGTCGGAATAGCAAAAAATGTAGTAAAAGTGGTTTTTGAAACTTTTTTTTGTGAGCCTGTAATGAAAATTCAAAAAACCCATTTGTAGATTTCAGTAAGTTATATACGTGCCTAAAATTTCATCAAAATCGGTTAACGTTGCTCTGAGTTATGAACGCTTAAAGATCGCAGAATAAGGTCGAAAATCGCGGAAATTCCCGAAATCAGCGATTTTCGACCTTATTCTGCGATCTTTAAGCGTTCATAACTCAGAGCAACGTTAACCGATTTTGATGAAATTTTAGGCACGTATATAACTTACTGAAATCTACAAACGGGTTTTTTGAATTTTCATTACAAGCTCACAAAAAAAAGTTTCAAAAACCACTATTACTACATTTTTTGCTATTCCGACCATGTTCATTTTTTTTCAAAACGAAGAATCACATCATTTAGCAAACTAATCCCTCTAGCTTCTAAAAAAAACTCAAGTTGTTTGGATTAATTCGAACAAAGTTATGCGATTTTAAAGGGTGTACGAATACTTTCTGTACCCACTGTATAAAGTTTTTAGACTGCGAAGGCCGAAGTCTAGGTTACTAAAATAGCACACGACGTCTATTGAAACGTCTTGAAAGTCTGAAAGACGTCTTAAAAACGGCTTATAGACGACGTATGTGATCTGGGTAACGCACGAATTCCCCATGTTTGTATTCCAGCACGAAAAAGCAAGGGAAGGAGTTTTGATCGCTGCGACCCCGAGGTAGCCGCCTTCCACATAAGAGCCTCTCACTTGCGCATAAAGCCCTATCCTTCTTTATCATCATCTCTGTCTGCCGCATGCTCTCCGTTCTGTGTCCACGGGAATAGGCCCCACGAGTCCGGACTACGCTGCGTAACGCATGCGCGATGATGCGCGATGACGTCAAACCAATCAACGCTAAGATGGCAAACGAAACGGCACCACCGTTGATTGGTTTGACGACATCGCGCATCATTGCGCATGCGTTACGCAGCGTAGTCCGGACTCGTGGGGCCTTTTCCCGTGGACACTGTCTCCGTCATTCCCCTGCAGCGAACTGGCCCGACTGCAGCAGACTCAACTGTTGAGTGATCTCACTAGATTTTAGTCGGGTCAACCCTTAGAGCAAATAAACATGGAGGAAGCATGCAATAGGCGAAAATGTAGACGGCGATAGAAAGAGAAAGATATACATGGAGGACACCCCCTCTCTTTCTAACGCCAGCGTTTTATTTATGTTAGAAAGAAAGAGGGTGTCCCTCATGTATATTTTTCTCTTTCGACCGCCGTCTACATTTTCGCCCATTGCATGCTTCCTCCATATTTATGTGCTCTAAGCGTTAACCAATGAACGTGCAACTTCAGAGTAAAATCTAGTGAAATCACACAACAGTTGAGTTTGCTGAACCCATTGGTTCTTCGATATAGGAGGACCCGACATGCGAAATTTCCACATTTCCGAAGGGGAGCCGATTCTGACGCGAATTGTACATACATACTACATATGTAGATATTTATAATTAGTAAATTTATGCATATACTTTAAATCAGTGATGGCGAATGAAAAGTCCTTAATATCCTAGAATTAGGAAAATGGGATAATACGTGTACAGTGTTGGGCAAAAATAATAGTACAGAAGAATTGTTAAGACACAGATGGTTAGAGCTATTAAAAAATTGAACTAAAGAGGTTATTTTTCAATGTCTCTGTATTTATATATTCAAGTTTATTAAATAACAAAAAGCAATAGTACAAATAAAGTGATGCACAAATAAGAATAAAAATACATTTTCTAATCATTTTGTATTGCCACAGAATACAGAACGTAATGTATCGTGCTTCCTGCAAATAAATACCTAATTGTCATATTGAAATACTCGTAAATGACCTCCTAATAGTCATTTTTCATGCTACTGAACAGTTACGTGGCAGATTTCAGTGAATTAGCGAGCGTACAAGTGAAAGAAGCTAGAAATATGTAGGAAAGTAAAAAAAAACAAGTCAAGGGCCCCATACACTTTGAGATATGTATCGATACAGATCACGATACAGGTTTCATGAAACTGGCATCTTACAAATGAGCCAAGGGGGTCAGCAAGATGCAAGTATCAATATTTCGATACTGAGACAGTCAAATACATGTTGATATTTGTATCGTGATACTGATATTTGCAACATGTATCAATACAGATCTCAACGTGTATGGGAACCATTAAGAAGTCAAATATATGTTGAGATTTGTTTCACGATACTGATACTTGCAATATATATATAGATATAGATCTCAACGTGTATGGGGCCCTTTCGATAAAAAGTATCATGAATTTACATACTATAAATGACAGTCAAATTGCACAAAACATAAATAAAAGTCATTTCACTGTCCGTCGTATCATAAAACGATGTGAAAACCAATCATTTGTTAAGAATATGGTTCAAAGTGGTCGCCCTCTCAAGCTATCAGTTAGAAAGAAACAAACCATTGTACATATGATGAAAAAAAGTAAAATCAAATTCATTGTACATCATAATTATGTTAAACGATGAAGTGAAGAAGAAGTCAGTTCTAAAACTTTATAAAGAGCGTTGAGAAATACTAGATATTTTGCTTGTGTGGCATGTGAGACGCCATACATAAAAGAAATAAATCAAAATAAAAGAATCCGCCCAACAATTTATAATAATATACTCTGAATTTTGGGAGAAGCTCCAAGTTTTGTGGTGAAAGAAAATTTAATATATTTTTATCTCATGGTACAGTGCTGGATTGGAGCAAACCGAACAACAAAAAAGATGCAGGTAATTGGCAGTTAGGTTTGTGGAACATATTATGGATGCAAAAATTAAACAAAAGTACACAAAAATTAAATCCTCCAAGGAATTTTTTATTTTCAATGGGGTGACAATCCTAAACATACGTTGTATATCGTTCGCTAATCCGTTGTATATACCTAACTCTGCCCATAAGTTGAGATCACCAACACAAAGTCGTAATATGAATCTGATAACAGAATAAAAAAGAATAAAAAACATATAACGGATAAAATCGAGTTGAAAAAAGTTTTCCTGGAAGAAAGGAGTAATATTCAACCCAAACTTACTAAAAAGCTTGTCTATTTAATGCTCAAAAGATTGAAGGGGGATCTTAAGAGGAAGGAACTAGCAACAGAATATTAAACTTATTTTTAATGGTATAAAGATGTCATTATTTGAGTGTACCAATACATTTGTCCTTACAAAAAAATTGTAAAACATATTTTTGTTAGGTGCAAATAACATTAAATTAAAAAGGTGTTAAAAATTAAATATTTTTCTATATGCACGTGTGTTCAAGATCAATTTTTACACATAGAGAGATTTTTACATATAAGATCAATATTTACATATTTTCTAGTAATTTATTATTTATATTTTTTATATCTCATTATGTAAATCAGTAAATGCTTTATAAAATTGCATTTGCATTTTAGTAACTTGTTCATTACAGTTTGTTAGCGTCCAGCTTAACATGATTTGACACCACATAATTTACAACAAAAGTATTCTGAAAATTAATTCTTAATATTCGTATAATTAATTAGCCGACCGAACATTACTTTTGTTGAACACAATAATGGCATATAGCAGAATATGTAACATATTTTGACAATTGGAAATCGTTCCATTGGATAATATAAAGTAATTATAAATATATTTTCAAAGGACAACATATATAATTTCCAAATACCTATGCATAATAAACTGCTGTTAGGTGTATATAATTATAGATGTTTTCGTTATTAGATCTTTTGGTAGATATAAATTAATATATATGTTATCACCGAAAAATAAAATTTTTACAATATCTTAAACAAACTAAATTAACTAAATTAAATGTAAACATTATAATTGATACAAATAAAATGGTCATTTATTGAACTAAATTATACAGAAACGCAAAGGAAGAGGTAACAGTTACAGAGATAACAGAGTTTAATATTTAATTTTATTCGGTAGTTAACAAATAAACTGTAAAAAATATAAATTAGTGGGATAAGATAGATTATATATCATATGATTATTCTATAAAATTTAAATTAACTGCCACAAAAATGAATAACGCCTGTATATTTTCCCATTTATGATTTTTACTGATTTTCCTTTCGCCATTGTTTAGAGCAGCACAATTTATTCAAGAAACTGTTCAAAACAGCATGCAGTTCTTACTTTCATTTCCTTTTAAGGTACGTAAACAATATTCTTACACATTGTGTGTTTTAATAAAAATGTTAATGACAATATATAGTCAGAACTAATAACAATGCAACTTTTTCTTGACGTTTCTTTTGTTATTACATCGACTTATTACTTGATCAGACATCTTTCAATTACTTGTTTTAGCAAATTCGAAACTATTGCATTCATCTTTTCTATATGTGTATATTATCTATATTTTTAAAATGCTCATTTATTTTTATTAAAAAGTTTTATATAAAAAATTGTATAAATTGGAACTAAATCAAATCTATATTCTCTTAAATTTATATGTACAATATATAATACCTACAAACCAATAGTAAAATATATGTTAAAGAATTTTTTGGTTAAATATGTGTACATATTATACTTTCTTTTTTCTATAAGTAAAATTAAATTCAAAACAATGATACATGACTTTTGACACTAATTTCTGTTGTGTTGTTACTCAGATGTAACCTACATTCAGATAACCTACACATTTTATGTTTTTAACGTTTCAAGTAATTAAAGTAACCTCTGTCTGTTGAAAAGATACAATCAACAATCGTCTAAGGTATTATATTATAGCAGGATTTACATGTTGTCATTTCGTAGCGTTGAAAAAAGTGTTTACTACACAAATGAAGCAACTCTTTTCCTGTTACAGAATAATTATTTCTCAAACCCCTATTATATTTTAAAGTTACGTTTTTTCCATTTGTCACAGTGTATTCACATTGAAATGATTCATATGCTCGATGCTTCTTTAGAAAAGAAAATACAAATTTCGTTAAGCAATAAAACGGATTAATTAATTACCTCGTCGTCGTAAATGTTATCGTGATCTGCCATCGAGGAAGACAATTGATTTTCAGACGGTTCTGCTGGATTAAGAAAACGAATAGCAAAAAACTGTTTTAAACCGTATCCTGTTTGGAGTAACAAAAAAATTAAAGTGCCTTGTATAACATGATGTACATATGTATGCACTCATACAAATGCAATGATAGAAACGTAGCACTAAAACAATACAGCAGAGAAGAGGGGAGAACACTTTCTACATAAACTAGTCACAAGGATTGTATGGCACATTCGTATTTCTCAGCTTCGTTCACTGTGAGAATTTTCGGTACTGGTATGAAGATTGTCTTCGATGATACAGCGAGAATGCGAAGCCTGCGCGGTTCTGATGCTGCGCGCTTCTATCCTTTTCTTCTTCATCCTACTTCTTTCAGTTCATTCCGTTGCGAATTGGGTCATTAATATTTTATATTGTAATGTGAACGTTATGGTTTAAAAATAGTAATTTACAATTTTGTCTTAACATACAATTTGTTTTCTATTAACAAGTATAATTCTATTTCAATATTATGTTTCTCAAACACGAAACACTTAATTTTTAAACTTATTAAACTTTTAATGTTAAACTCTTTATATTGAACAGAATACTCGGTAGAAGAAACTATTGTAGACGTTTTGTAGACGTCTGTATATGTCGTTTGTAAGGAAACGGTACGTCTTTAATAGTCCAGTGAAATTAAGATCTGTCTATGGAATAATTCGTAGCAAGCTAAATTTTGGTATGGGCCTTTATTTCGTTGTGTTAAACAATATGTCAAGATTCCCCATCGATCCGACATCCACCAGAAATACAGAGGGTTGAAGTTAAAAAAAACTGTTTTTTGCGAATATCTCGTTATCTAACAGTTTTATGACAAAAATAGTTAGTATAAAATTTATAGCTTAGGAAATTCTGTACAGAGAACGTTTTATCAGTTTTTGTCGCAGGAGTAACCATTTTCATGTATGACAGCTTACAAAGCTTCAACCCTCATACTTTTAAGAAGGGAAGATCCCGAACCAGGAAATTCAAAAAATGATGAAACTTTGTGAATACGTAGGGGATGTTCTTCTGAATAAAACGCAATCTTGTTTGCTGCCCAAATTCACTTCAGGAGGGTGCAATTGACCCCTGAAAATTTTTCGATTTTCTGTTATTACTCGCGAACTGTAGGAGATAGAAAAGAAGTTTACCGGAAAAAGTTACTTCTTTTAATTATGACTGTCATGTGGTAAGTTATAGTTCTCACAGTTCTTACAGTTCGCAAGTTATAACACAAAATCGAAAAATAGCCGCAGTATCAGGGGCCAATTGCAACCCCTTAGAGCAGCGATGCCCCGATGGACGGCCCGAGGACGCGAGCATCCACAGTGTTTTCTACGAGCCGCGTGGAAGGGGTGCTCGAATACAACGAAGCGGCGGACATGCAACGGATAGGAAAAACTCTAGTAGTGTGAGTGTAGGCTAGTATCTTTAAGGTGAAGTTTCGCCTAGGCGAGCCGAGCGGACTCTCCGAGCCACGTGCCGTCGAACTTCACCTTTAGGGCCTAAAGGCACACTAATAGAGTTTTCCCTATCCGTTGCATTCCCGCCGCTTCATTGGCTTCGAGCACCCCCTTCCGCGAGGCTCGTAGAAAACGCTTTGGATGCACGCGTCCTCGGACCGCCTATCGGGGCATCGCTGATGTAAACACTGCAATCCTGCAGTGTAAATTTGTTTTTGTAAATTTGGGTCCCAAATTTTCAGGAGACATTCATGACATATCAAACACTGAAAATAAGGGAAAATTATTTTTTTATCTTTTTGGCATATTCCGGTATATGCCCCCCCTTAAATGTTTAAAAAATGGTCCTCAAAAATCAAAATTCCATTTTTTTGTTCGTCTTCATAAATAAAAAGTGTTGGAGAAGTATTTAAACTTTCAAAACTGGAGGGAAAAAGATTTTTTTTTAGTTTTTCGGACTTTTTTTCGAAAACCGTTTATCGCACGAGGAAAAAGTACTGAACATAAAAGATGCTTCATGTCCGGATCTACAACTTTTGTTTGACATATTTTTTTATATAATTAATAACTTCAGGGATATTATATGAAATCGTCTTTTTGAGCTGTTAAATAATTATTTAAATGTTCAAGGGCCCAGGGGCACCTTTTTCCGTTATTCGATTGAGCTCAAATTTTATACAGATTTATTTTTTAATTATTTGAAACTATTCTGCAGAGTGCCCCAAAGAAAATTCAAAAGTCGAAAAGAACTACACTAGTCGGTACTCATTATCGACCAATGTTCTTGGCGGCTGAGGGGAGTACTATAGGGAGCGCAGTAACTGCCTCTCTCTCTCTCTCTCTCTCTCTCTCTCTCTCTCTCTCTCTCTCTCTCTTTCTTCTCCCACCTCACCGGCATGTGGAGAATGGGGAAGTCGTCTCGTTTAAAGACGCCGACGAGAAGCCAAGAGGCGATCTTGCTTGCCTTGCCAACTCTCCTGTTGTACGAACTTGTTGAGTTTAAGTAAGCGTTATCAATTACCCAGTCTATCTTTATTCTTTGAACATATAAGTGACCCCACGGTGGGTCCCACAACTTGCATTAACCTGCATGCTCTTCGACCTCGGCTTACTTCGTTCGCGTTCGTGCTCAAGTCTGTACGCGGCCTTATATTTACCGTTACTCATCAACTTTATTTATATCGAAATAAGTATAATATAAACATATGAACTTCGTAACGTGTTGAAAAAATTGATCTCTGATAAGTTTCCATTTGTACACTTGTTTACGTTTTCCCTGTTATTACACTGAAAAATTTGCCGTTTCCAAAACACTATTTCCATTTTATGTAACTAAACAATTTTAGAGAGTGTTTGAATGACTTAGTATTTGTTTATACCGCGTGTAAAATGGAAAAAGTTGTTACAACAACGCACATCTAAAATAAGATATAGGTTATCAAGTCTTTTGGTTATATCATATTTCGGTGCTCTTGTTCGATTTCTACTCTTCTTACTGTTTGGTGACCAAGAACAACGTTTTTATAAACCATCAATATAATTATTCTGCGCTTTCAGGTAAAATTTGGTACTTTAAAAACTATTTTTGTTCATTCCATTTGATTTTCATACAATTGACACCATAATTTGTAATAAGAAATAAGTGAATATATGTAGTAGAGAAAGTGATGATTTGTATCATACATCAACTTGGAATATTGAAAGAAATATAGTTATTACATTAAAGCAGATCATTCATTAAGTTAGGAAATGGCTGTTGCTATTTTACGTTTTGCCCACAGGAATTCAATCAAGCTTTTCTTTACTTCCACCATGTCTACATCAGTGTCAGTTGATGAACGCATGTTAAAGGGAATAAGAAGAATAATCCCCAATTTGAACAATACTAAATACAAAGGTCAAGATGGCAGAATTGGTATATTCGGTGGTAGTACTGAATATACTGGTGCACCATTCTTTGCAGCTATGAGTGCACTCCGCACTGGGTGTGATGTGGTGCACATATTTTGCGCAAAAGAAGCAAGCGTCCCTATAAAATCATTTAGCCCAGAGCCTATTGTTCACCCAGTACTGGATCAATATGATGCAATCAGACAAATAAGACCATGGCTTGATCGCTTGCATGTAATTATTATTGGCCCAGGCCTTGGTAGGGATGATAAGATTTTCAAGACGATTGTTGAACTGATTTCGATTTGCCGTGAAATAAAAAAGCCGTTAATAATTGATGCTGATGGATTATTCTTAGTTAGCCAAAAGCCTGATATTATAAAAGAATATCCAGGTATTATCTTAACTCCTAATGCAATGGAATTCAGCCGCCTGGTGAAGGGAGTACTTGACAAGACTATTCAGCCTACGCCTATGGTTAAACCTACCGACATTAAGCATTTGGCGGAAGCGCTTGGAAGGAATGTAGTGATTTTACATAAAGGAGCAAAAGATGTAATTGCTGATGGACATAAAGGTACCGAAGCTGTGTCATGTGGATTAGCAGGCTCTGGGCGAAGATGTGGCGGGCAAGGGGATCTATTAGTTGGTGCAGTGGCTGCATTCTGGTGGTGGGCTATTTGTGCAGGAAGTAGTGAAAGTGCGTTGTCAGCTCCAGTGGCTGCGAGTTACGCAGCGTCAAGATTAGTAAGAGAATGCAATGCATCTTCATATAAGATGAAACAAAGAGGAATGTTGACGAGTGATATGTTGGAACAGATACAGCCTGTGTTTGCAAGAATCTTTGAAACTCATTGTAACAAGTGAGCTACTTAGTCATTATGACTACATATTTGGTGTTGATATACAATGTTTTTTTATAAAGGTTTATGTACAAGATTTTATATTTATATATCAAATAGAGTTTAGTAATAATTAAAATGAAATAATTATATAAATGTTGATTATAGAACATCTTCATTCAATGGGAGAAGTCGAACACGGAGCACTGATTCCTGAATTGTGCTCGTTCTTATATTATTTACTTTCAAAATAAGTACGAAAAAATGGATTTTCATTTTAATGTTTAATCACAGTAAGATTATCGTATGAAATTCAGGGATCATAAATTCAGGAATTTAGCAACACGATTAATTACAATAAATTTATTATAATTTTGCATTCTTAATAACGTTAAATACAGTTACAAAATAAATAACACGTTTTATAACCGTGTGTAGATATACTTTTACTAATCTTCCTTGCATTATTTTTATATTTACAAGTGATGCATTTGCAGTAGTGTTTTGTCTGCAAAGAGAATGAACTTTACATCGTTATACATAGATGTTAAGATTGTTAAGTTCTATTTATAAAATGAGTTGAACGTATAAAGATAAAGGTATAATATCATTTTGTAAATAATGGAGAGATTATCTACATTATTTTACTGATACAAATTATTTATATACTACAGTGAAATAATGGAGCCAGCTTTCCAGTAGATAAACTTAACTGCAAATAATTCACGGTTAGGCCTTCATTGCAGGAATTTATTTGTCTTCTATTTTGATTTTGTAATTGCGAAAGATTTAAAAATCACTTTCTTTTTTAATTTCCTATTCAATCGATGAACAACGTACGTTCGTCTAAAAAATATTTCTTATTCAGTATCAGTAATATATTTTCTGTTAGCTTAGAAATAAATACTGCATTATTAAGTACCTCCGTTTCTCAAAATAAAAAATGCTACCATTTGCAACAATCAATTGAGTTGTATTTGGACAGGAAATTATTTATTGCTTGGAACAATTAACAGTTGTAGCAAATCATGGCAAAAATATCTTCACAAGTATGAATAACAACGAAGAATATATTACCGAAGGGAAATAAAAAATATTCCTTTTTACCTGCTCTTTCAATTCAATACTATACAGTTACAGACATTTTAATATCAACTGTATTATAATATTACTAAATTCATGGATTGAGTTTAACACATGCTTGAGATAAATTATCCATGTATGATATTGAATGAGAAACTAAAGTTTGCACTTGAACGTGCATTTTATTTTGTCAATAAGGTTCTAAAGAAAATTATGTCTAATATTCACGCATAATATAAAAGTCATTTATCATTATCTTAATAAGCAAGATAGTTCTTTGTGTAAAAGTACCATGTATCTTTGAAAAGCTATCCTTGTGTACCTCTCTCTTAGTGTGTCCTCAAACAAGTATCAAAGGTACGGGTTCTCACAAAAGTATCCTACCATTGCACACATATAATTTATTTTATATGTGTAATTAATTTTTAAGTAAAACGTACAAATTCTAATCTATGCTTTTAGTTAGTATCGTCTACTAAAGAAAATAACTGCGAATTTCACAACAGAGTATGAGTTCTATCCTACATGATAGATTAGAATTTATAATAAGATTGCAGTAATATGGTGAAAAATATTAATTTATCGTAAATAAGAGAATAATATAGAATAATTATACTAAATTTCGGCGAATATTTTTATGCACGATCTTTACTACTTTCACGAATAACTTCTACTTTGAATGAACTATATATAAGTTTTCAATTGAATGCACCGTAAATTAAAGTATACGAACTTTAGATTATAATAATGTGAATTAGAATTGGTAATGTTTACTTTAAAATTAATTTAATATATAAAACCATTACGTGTAAATTTGGTGGATACTTTCGTAAGTAACTGTATAATATCACTTATTGAAATCCTTATACTGTTGTCTTTCGCTTCTACACTATAATAATCTCGTCATTAAGTACCATAGGTTTAAACGTTGGGACGAATACTGTATAGAAAACAAAAACAGACGATAAGTAAGTACCTATATAACTTTTGGCATGAATATACCGAATACTGTCTGTCTGCATCAGAAAACGTCTTCACCGTCCGCGAGGACCTTTTCATGACGCTGTTCAACGCAAATCATTCTAGCGACTAAACTTATTTTATTGTTTACATCGGTGTCGGTAAACTACGAGTAGAATGTCAGTACTGACGTGTGGTTGCCACGTATTAAAAGTGTCGGCGGCATATCCTTTGTTAAAGCCTCTAACCATGCCATATAAAGCGGGGCTGATACTGCGCCTTTCCGTGGCATTGGTAGTGACCTACAATTCAAAGAATCTGTTATTTATGTGACAGAAGTTAGCAGTCAAATTTTTTTGGTCCAACTATTTCAACTTTACAAAGACGGAATAGGGATTAAATTAAATCCAATCCGTAGTAGTTGATTGAATCCACTGATTGGTTTGATGAGGTGATAGATCATGTCACAAGCTTGTGTTCATGCATTTCATAATATATTTTTCAAATACAGAGGAATATGAGACCAATGTAACATATTTTTGCTGTTTGAGAAAAGTTTGGTGAAGACACTGGAGAGTAGGTACTTATATGGTTTTGAAAAGTGAGCATAGTGATCTTTGCATAGTGAAACATCGTGAAATTAACAAAGTTTTAAGCACCTTTCTCAGGTATATATGTAGACACGAGTAGAATTCCTAGGTTAGTGGAAGAAATGTGAAATTTGTTGAATCAGAAGAAGCCTGAAATATTAAATATTCCAAAACCAACAATTTATAGACGTAAAAAACGAGAGTGGTCTCGTAGTTGGAACTACGGAACGGGACTCACAGAACGGAATCATCTTGATTGCATGGTAATGTGCATATCTTTGGTTGCATATTGCAGCAATAAATCATTAGGTACTGAAGTATCTGGTAAATAATTGAAGATGAAAAGTGGATTCTACACTTTGGTCACCACTTATTTCATGGCTGGAAATATCTTTTACTGCGTAAAAAATAGGAAAATGTCGACACCATGAGAATGTTTCAACACGTTCTATATACCGTGCTATTTTTACCGGTGGCCCACGCTAGCGCATTTAGTAGATATTATTGGCTTGAATGGGAAATTCAGCATGGGCTACCGGGTTACACTAACGGCATAATGACTTTACCTAAAGTAAGGAAAGAATTTCTGAAACGAGGGGATGATTGCGTTTTCCGTAGAATTAAATGGTATGATTGAATAATCGATTCAACCATAATATAAAAAATCTAACTATATAGATAAAAAAATGAGCACTAATTACGTAGTTTAATATATAAAAGTGATATAAAAAAAAAATATAAAAAATCTTCAAAACTGGGATCAGAACGTTATAAAATATTTCTTAATATTTATATACATTTTACAAATACGTACATTACGACCAATGTGGATTGACTGGAATTCTCTAATAATAATTCTCGAAGTCTCAATTGTCTGTAGGTCTTATCTTTTAGAGACTGAAGTTCAAGATCTGTCACGCAGCATTCTGGAATTAAGTTATAAATATAAATTGATGTAAAAAAATCAAGTCAATTTGTATGATGGACGGTAATAATTGTTGCCAGTTAATTCAATTTTCTTACCAGAATCGGCTGAATCGTTTTTTCGGAAATCAGATATCAGTTTATCAAAGAAATCTTGAGTTTCCTGTTTTGGCTGGATACTAATGTCGTCCACCATTTTCAGACTCGTATATCTTATCCTGAACTTCGCCATGATTTCAGCCATTCTAAAGTTTATACAAATAATAATCAGTGATAGAAGTATTTAACTTTCTGCAGTTGATTCATGTGATTTTTAGTCTAACGATACTGTAAAATCTATTTCTATTCCTGGTTGCTCAAACTTATGTAGATACGAGTATCTATAAATAAGCATGTAAAAAATCAGTATCATAAACGATGTTTGCCTCCGCATTCTCTTCGCATAGAACCGATGCTCGGGTTCACTTCCGGGTCTACACGGAGGAAATATAAGTAAGAGGACTAAAACTAAGGAGTCGAGACCGATATAATATCGGTTACGGTCACGATCAGTGAGACGAATGAAATGGCAGCATTCTCATAGTTGCCTCAACCGGAATTGGCGAGCGAAAATCGCTTAAAAGTTTTCTCTCAATCGAAATTGGTGAGAGAATTTCTTTTAGAATTACGGTCCACCGAATTTTTTGAGATATAGAAATATGGTTAACCGAAATTTTTCAGAGATAGAAATCGGTCAACCGAAATTCTTCAGACGTAGAAATACGATCAACCAGAATTCCTGAAATAGAAATCCGGTCGACTCAAATTTGTAAGAGAATTTGTTACGATCACGATTGCAACTCGGAAGCCGTAATTCGTAACTGAAATTTGTTGATTATTTTGATTACTAATTACATATTCAGCTGGGTCGAATCCAAGACCCGATCGTTTCTCTCATTGCCACAATCACGGTCAGCGTTTCGCTTACTTCGGTCGGAATTACGGTCAAAATATCTCTCAGAATTTACTCTCAACTGAATTTCTCTCATCTCACAATACGGGCAGAGATTCCTAACAGAAATGAAATTTGAAAACTGACGCAGGCGCAGTTCATGCACACATAACCACCGGTCCTGTAGGTGTTTCCCCCTCCATTTACTGCAATTAATCTCTATGAATCCTGGTCAAGCATTTCAGTTACCTCTCAGATTTCTGCACTACATGTTACGATCAGAATTTGTCTTATTTCTTATTATGGTCAGACGTTATTAAGAGAAATGTAATCGGTATTGAATTCCGGTCACTGCTTCGGTCTCGATTCCCTGCTTAAAAGTATGCTAGATTTTTTTTTATTATACCACTAATATTACTCGATCATTTGTAACTTACTCTTTTTCTTGAGCCACGATGTCCTGCTTGTGGTTGGCCAATGCAAAAATTCTCATTTTACAGTGTTCCCAATTCGAGCGCGTGCTAATTATGTATGGCAAAAGGATCGTCAGACCTGCCGAATAAGAACCTCTGCCACTTACAAATGAGCCTACATTCTTTTATGATTAACTTGCAAACGATTGAGAAGTCATGCGTTATTATTTTATTTAAAATGAAACAACAAGAAGTCAAGCAGTATATTATTCTTAAACGTTAGCTGCTATTATCTTCATTGTTATTATGTTACAATCAGTTAATTGACCTTTAATTTTTCGGAACATATTTGCTAAATTGCATTTTAGTATGATATGGAATCGATGTTTTGTAATATCAAATTGTTACGAGGAAATGTATATTTGTACATAAATATATACCTTTTTAAATGACACAGTAAACATCTTTGTGAATTTCATTCAGATGCTCGATCAGAATTTAGAATAGTAAATGACCAATATCCCGGATAGCACACGACGTCTTAAAGATTTTATGTCTGTTTTAAGTCTGCAGCTTTTGGCGTGTTTTAGTAGTCTAAAAGGCGTCTTAACTCTTTTGGTACAAGCGCCGGATATATCCGGCAGCCATCTGATGACCTGTGTGGCCGAGTGCCGGATATAGCCGGCGGCACGGAACTAGCCGTCGCACAGTGGTCTGGATGGTGGCCAAAATTCAATTTCTCAACTTCAACTTTACAATGTGATTTTTTTTTTACGAATTGACAACCCTCCAGAGCTTCTAAATCCGCATAGCTTTCCCTTTTCAGATGATTCTTTAATTAGATATAATATTACAAAGACAAAATCATCAAATTTTATGGGAATCTAATTGTTTTAATTACTCATTATAGAACATCAAAAATACGTGTTTATATCATACAGTTATATAGGTAAGGAAGTATATTTCATTTATTTATATGTGTCATAGGCATTTTTTAGTCCATGAACAAATAGTGCATTGTTTATATGATTTTAAACTTTGAGAAGGCTTATAAAAAAAGGATTAAGCGAGATTAACATCGGAGTTTTTTTACATGAACGCTTACACAATTGTTAACAAGAGCATGTAAATTTCAAGTGCAATCTCCTGCAAGTTTCAATTTTATGCAGACTTTTAGAAATGACGCTCGAGGTATTTGGGCGTCCCGGACGCGTGAATTTTTATTATTTTATTTTTTTAAGTCAAAGATAATGTTAGAACTGATACTTTTCCTCACTTTTTTCTCTAGTACGGCTATGATTTTTAATTTTGGCTATAAAATACCGCTCTCCAGACCACAATGCGCGCCACATTGATTCGCCATTTTGAATTTTAAATTTTTGGTGCCAAATTCGTTATCAGCGATCTCAAAAACCCTTAATCACCAAATTTCAGAGAGATCAGAATTTTGGCCGCTAAATGTAGATATCCCCAGACCACTGTGCGTCGTCCCCAGCGCCGACTTTAGTCGGCATGTCCGATAGTTTGAAAAAAAAAATAGTTTAAAGCACTTTCGCGGAAATATATGCCGTACCGAAAGGGTTAAAGGCAGCAGGAATTAATTAAAGAGGCTAATGTGGCCTGAAGACAAGAAAAAATTCCTTGATTTCTTGTTTAGTTGTTGAAAATAAGTGCATGGCAAGCTTTATTAAAAAATCAAGTATTTCATGTGCATCAGCCTAATGCCAATCAGTATAAACTATAAACACCTCAATCGTTTGCAAACACGTGTAAATATTTTATGAATTACCTCCATCATCGTACAACCACCACACATCGATTGTTCCCTTCTTATGTTTTCTGTGAAAAAGTGCCAAGTGTTCGGGCACGGTTGCCAGCGCGTGCTTCTTCTCCCTGAATGTTTATAACATAGGAAATTTTATGATACTATTGATAGATTAATGATGTTATAATTATTCTTTTATCCCATTTAAATATTACTGAACAGTAAAAATGAAATTATGCAGATTATTTTGACGAGCATGTGTGAATATTAGTAAAACTTGTTGCTGAAATCAAATTACATAGAACTTGTGATTTTATTATAGAAATCATGACTACTTAATCCCCGTTGTTTCTTAAACATGAAAAGATAATTGAATTATATTTTTACAGTTGCATACGCATAATTGAACAATTTTATAATACTCGGTAGGATATTTACTGTATTACGATAAGTATTTTCAATTGCAAACTGAATTGAAAATCTATCGAAGACTAATTGAAGGTGAAGACGTATATATGATTAATGATAATGACAATTTGTTTGCGTGTTTCTTGAGAAACGGATGTATTGAATATTGTGTGATATTCGCGTGATTGATTTGAAAAGTGTACAATACTCGGGAATAAAAGATGCGTAAATTATAAAATATAAGTAATTATAACTCTTACATTAATTTCTCAATTGCGTGTTTCTTTTTGTGTTTGAGGTGCTCTCGTGCACTTCCGTGAGTCGGCGAATCTCTAATTATTTGTGGTCCATCCACGGGCACGAATTGACTTCCTGGAACACGTATCATATTAAAAACTTCAATTTGTCAATAATTATTGTGAAAGACAATGAAGAAAGAAGGAACACTGAATGAATTAAGCAATTTTATTATATGTAGACATACTAAGAAATAATATTCTTATAATTTTTAAATGAATGGAATCTTTGAATGGAGTTGGAGATTTTTTTTCTAATGTAACAATAATTTTTTAATGTACTTTCTACAAAGATACCACTGGAAATAATTTAGTTTTTCCTTTACGTGCCTCGATTGCAATTCGTTTTTTTTAAAGGGGCCTCCAGACGCTGATACATGTTGCACTGAAACATGCATCTTGCTCACGCGCCTAGCTGGTGAGCAAGATACCAGTTTCGTTTCTGATGCTGAAACACGGAAACCAATCTACGGACCGTAACATGTATCATGAAACCTGGTAGTTGATGCATGTATCAACATTTCGCTGCAACATGTATCAGCGTCTGGAGGCCCCTTAAAGTCTTTAAGCGACATCGAATATTTTGAAGATTTTTACAATAAATAAATTTATTTTACCCATTGTCGGTACACTTTGGACTCTTGGAATCTGACTGGACATGGACAAATTGCTATCGACATGCATCAAAGTGCTCCCCGGTAAATCGTAGCTGCTTTGTGCCAGAGCGCCGTGTTCTTCGTCACCATTTGCAATTACAACTTCGGAGCAGTCTAGACCTTCCGCAATTCGCAGCATTGCCACGGCTAATTTTTGGTCAAATGCATTGCTGCAATGAGCACAGTGTTTTATTATATGTAAAACAGAAACTGCATCAATATTTTCTATTCAATTAATGTTCTACATAATACTTGTAACGAATATAGTTTGAATCTATGGATTCTCTACAAACGTTCTTTTTTAATTTCAAGTTATTTCCTTAATTACAAGTAAAATCCACTCTATGAGACGCAACTATTAGGCCTATAGTAATAGTATACACCCTATATATATAATATGGGGCAGCTGGTGCAATACACAACTCAACTGACAATATTACGAAACTACTGCGTTAAAAAGCACAGCTAACCGTATCGAAGTCTTACAAAAGAGGGAATCTCTATTTGGTACTAGATTTTGAAATCTATCATTTCATAGGAGAAATAATGGTCTACTATGTTACTATAATTTGCAGAAAGTCTGCTTGTTTCTGAGAATTGTGATGTGAAAGAGCAGCAAAATATTAGGGGGACGAACATCTTATATGTCACAGCCTGAGGCTACGAGGGTGATTGAGGTGCCATAAACAGTGGCAAGCACGACGTCGTATAAACTTCGATAGTGTCATTGTCTTCGTCACGTGTTTAGTAAATGCCGCTTCTGCGAGAAAGATACGGGAGTACATATATCCTGTAGGACCTACTGGCCTATGAAAAGAGGGTGGCAATAAATTCTGGAACACCGATTTTCACGGAAACGGATAGCCGAGGGGAAGAGATGACGAGCTTGATAGTCTTCTAGAAATATGTTATGGTAGCTTACAGGGTTTGTAAATCACAGGGTGCTTTTACACAGAACTGTGCTTTCATCTTACTTTTTACGTATGCAGCAATGAAAATTTATTTATTGCAAACATGAGCTACCCAAAGGTTATAAAAAAGGGAATCAGCTAAATATTAATGTTTAATAATGTGATCAAGATTTTCTTTTCGAATACTCTCATACTGCTTATGTTAGCAATAAATGTTTTGAATCTGATATATAAGTTATCAGTGTTTCATCAACTTTTATCCATGCAACAGTCGCGTCTTTTTATAGGCATAAAAATACTTTGAATTTTTCAATATTGTTTTCATATTCTATGCATTATATTTTGGTGACTACGAACGTTCGTATGTTTTCGTGATGCATTTTAGATTCCGTCATCCCTACTGAAAAAACCGCTGATTTGTATATATAGCAATAACTTTAATCGTCTTACTGAAGGACGTTGAAGTATTCCTGAAGATCCTTGTGGTTGCAAGTCGACCAGTGCGTTTTGTAGCCCATTAAAACTACATTTGGCGCTAACTTCCCAACACCTGCAGCTTGCATCAAAGCTGACGCGCCCCGTTCGAAACACAAGTCCTCCACCACGTGGTAAAACGACTTTATGCGTTGTTGATGCAGCCATGCGTAACCGTTTCTTAATCGCACCGATCGTAAACGATATGACAGTCTAGTCTGAAAACATGACGCAGGATTGTTAGGATTACACTGACACGAAGTTCTGGATGAATTAGACATATGTATGCATGAAACGGTAAACATGCTGCTTTGGGGACCCACCTCCAATGACCTGAACCTTGACATATGTAGTTAACTTTTCAGAGATTTAATATAAAAAAGAACAGTGTTTCGGAAATAGTTGGTCGTGGAGATTTGAACCAGCAAGTTATGGATGGAGCGCATGCGCAAGTTGCTGGTATGCTGCCGACCTATTTACCGTTGCTAGTCTTTTTTATCTTTAATCTCTCAAATAACTGACAGGGGGAAGGGCTAAACAAATCTATCCCCAACAAACTACAGTACGCACTCGTTATAAGCCCGTTTCTACCATGCGTTGTACGCTCGGCGAGTATCCCCACCATTTCTTGAAATCCTTCGGACGAGAGTGACAGAACCCGAGAACGAGCGAGAGGCTCTTTTGTTTTCTCTTGCTCGCTTATGGGGTTTTCACTCGCACCATGGACACTATTCGGTGCGGAATAGTGTCCACAATCCGCCGTATGTACGCCCGCCGCCAGTCGTGTTCGTCGGGCTTATAACGAGTGCGCACTGTACCGATACACACGAATCGTGCTAATGACTGTTTAACCAACAACGAGCAATCGCTACAACGTTCTGAAGGTCACTGATGATGGTAACCTTGACAATATATGTCAAGGTCAAGGTCATTGGAAGTGGGAACAATTTTAAAAATGGGAAAATGCCTGTTTCGGAACGATCAGATTTTCTCTGAAATTGGCGTACTTTGCCTCACCCTACTTTTCTATGCATAAGAGTGAATGTGACTATGTAGCGTGATAGAGTGTCTTTTCACCCATAAGTACATGTAAAATACTTTGGAAAATACCCATTTGGGAATCTCTATTTTATTCTGTTTTTCCGCTTTAGTTACGTTTACAAAACGTTTTTCATGCGTAGTCACGATGAAGTTTGCATGAGAGTATTTGTTAGAACCTACTTAAAATGGCTGCATCAGAATCTCTTGCTGCAAGTTCTAACGCGATTTATCATCACATAAAAATTCACGTTAGCATTTTTCTATGCAACCCGAAAAACATTTATGCTGCAGAAATATTAAAAAACCAGTGTAAAAAGTTAAATAGTGATGGCCATGTAAGTTTTCATACTGGAAATTCTACCGGGAGTATAAAAGTTCTTTATAATGGTACTTCGTCATCCTAGACTAAAATAATATCAGAATCAGATTCTACGGCTCAAAAAAATCCTAAAACTGTTCCATTTATAATGAATAACGTATAAATAACAGTGATATGAAGTTCACCTTTCCTACGATTCCGGACTACTATTATGCGACGCTTCCTTAGCTCCACAATATTTTATGTATACCGAAGTATAGTAGGTTGATTTGAAAATATTATCAAACTTTCCGATAAAAATTTAATTGTATATTATTAAAATTGAATTTCCTGGAGCAAGGTAAAAAGTAGAAAGAAAATAATATTGTACTTCACAAGGAAGTAAGTAATAAAGGATATTTGATCATTTTCGGCAGAAAAATGTGATAGCATTTTACGACGAACTTACTAAAATGGCACGAAGAATAAGACACAAAGTTCACAGGAGAAGTAGGATTGTTTGGTTATACTACATACCGGATATACTTCTCCGCAAATCAACAGTGAATGATTTTTCGTAATGAGATTTGCCAGATGCAGCAACGCTGGCCTGGCGCCAGGGGCTCCGGTCAGTGCTAACATTTGGGGAGCGTAATTCTTGACGTGCTCGTCCATTGAATTCAGTCTGCAACATTCAATTCAATTCCATATGTATAAAACATACGGTCGAGTTACAATAAAAACAGTATTACGTAACCAAAACCTGCATAATAATATATTTGTACATTATTAGTAATTTTAAATGATTATATTTATATGAAACGACAACATGAAATTATTAAATTGAATGTATAAAATTTCGGATAATTTTTAACGCGATACAAGAATGTACCTTGTAGCAAGATGATTAGTAATTGAACAAGCAAAGTAAGTCACAAATATGTGTAGAAGAATTCGCGAAGTCAGTCAAGACCGCAAAAGTCCTAAGAACGTATATGTATTATGTCATACGAACTGAAGGAAATTAAAATGATCATGAATGATTGGAAGAAATATTAAACCTGTTCAACAATCTTACCGATATACGATAGAAAGTGCAGTCTTGTATGTTTGAGCTTGCGTACTACTGCCCCAATTCACATCCGGGTTTCGGTAAACAACTATCAAATACAGCGCGAAGATAATGACAAACGTGACGAGCGAGGTCACCCAGTCAATCAGGAACATTATGGAGACGCAAGTGATAAAGCCGAACAGCGATAGCCAGGTGTTATAGTACTGCACAGAAATATCGAATTCTCTTAAGCGTGCATTCGTTGTTGAATAATACACCTGCATTTCATTTGCAAGCTGTTCGTAATTGTTTTGTTATATTAATTCCTTACTCTGAATGTAGGACGCCATCCAAGTGGTCGAATCAATGCCGCGTGAAAAGTGCAGAAATTAATTAAGGCGTAGGACGCGAGGTAAAAGTTTGATATCAGGGGTGCTACTAGGTTCAAGTTTGCTGAAAACAGAAAATATAGAAAAATATGTATAAATAGTATTGTTTAAATTATTATTATTGTTCGCTACTACAATTATTTATATTTACTGTCTTGTAAGTTATTCCAATTTATCTTTTAATGAAACTGTGATATTGTACATTGAAAATAAATTTCGTAATTATATAGTGTTCAAGCTATTGAGACTTGAGTCAGTACGAAATGTGTTTAATTGTACGTGTTACTATAATGATACGCAAAACCCTATATACCCCTATGGCCTACATCAGGGTGGACTAACTGGTAGCTCCCGAGCCACCGGTGGCCCCTCTGCCTTGCTGCCACGCTGAACGGCCCCTTCCATACCTACCAGACTCTGACCATCACAGTCGACAAGAGAGGGAATGAAGCAGGAATCGACTGCGATCGTCAGAGACTGGCGGTATAGAGAGGCCGTTCAGCGTGGCAGCAAGGCGGAGGGGCCACCGGTGGCTCGCGAGCCACCAGTTAGTCAACCCTGAGTCCTATATTATAAGAAACTGGATACTTTGTAAAATGGAATTAAATTATTTTGCTTCAGTGTATATGTATAAAAAATGTAACTCTAATTGTTTTTTTGATGCTGTGAGTGGCGTCGGCTGGAAACACGTCGAGGGATTTGCATCCTGTGCATGGTTTTGGCGTAGTTTCACGTCGATAATTTTTGGAAAACATCGAAAGTTTTACCCGTGTGTGTCTCAATGTTTATGTTGAAATCAAACTAACAATAAGCTCGGAATTTGATTTGTACAAAACTTTCCGGCAGAAGTGGTCGCTTGGAAAAATCTGATTGACTGTAAAGGAAATTTTTCAAATCCTTGCGCCACGCAAAATGTTAATACGTAGGTACTGTAGTATCCTACAAATTATATTATACAGAATGAGGAGATTCTCTAAACTTGACCAGTGCTGCCAACCTCACACTTGGAAGATAGTATCAAAATTTTTCATTGATATTCATTAAAATAACAATTTCAAATTTCGTTTTCACAACCACTATACGTAACAACATGTATTGATTGAAAAATAATTAAAAGACAATACAATTTACGAGACAGACAATTATTGAATTCATTAAAAAACTGAGCAACAGCTGCAGAAAGTTAATAATAGAGAGTATAAAATATATTAGTACTAAAGAGTCTAATTCTACGACTGTAGATTATCTGAGATCTAAATAGAAATTTAGTTTTACTGGTACCTATTAAAAGAAACAACGCTGCGACCACGAACGTGAGAACATAGCCACGATACGGCTCGCCGTGTTTCCCGTATCCTTTGCTAAAATAAATCAGACCAGGATAGATTCGATCCCGTCCTAACGCCTGTATTAATCGTGGCACTGACAGCAAGTTTGTCAAAGCTGTCGAGAGGGTTGCTGCGAAACAACCGGCGTAGATGAATGGACCCCAAACAGACATAAGCTGCATCACCTTAAAACAAAAATTAGAGGATTCCAGCAAGTTAATGTAATGGGAAATTTTAAAGAGTTTAAAGGTTTCATTTTGTTCTTTCAAAATGTAATATATTTAATTATTTAGGCATAAAAGTCGACAGCGTCTAATTGTGAACTTTTGCAGTTTTTATCTTCAAACAATAATTAAGTTTGAATAAATAAATAGTTCCATTATTCATCAAATAAAGAAGGATTACATATATTGGAAATCCTTCTAAGAGCCAACGAAGAGGTTTAAGAAGAGGTTGTGGTTCAAACGACCGAAAAATGAGTGTTTTTCGTAAAATATTCTTTTTAAGAAACGGACAAAATATCAATATGTGGTTATAGTGTGGGATCAGGAACCTCTATGGCAGGCCTGTCCAACTTTTGCTCTTGTCCTCGAAGAGCAGCCGCGGGTGGTTGTGAGCGAAGGCAAGAGCGACGGCAAGAACGGCAGCCATAAAAGAGTGGGGATAGTGGCGTTCACAGATTCCCCCACCAAGAAGACTTTTCGTTCTTGGGCCTGGCTCGGTGCCTCCGAGAGCAAAGAGCAACTCGCGGCTGCTCGTGCGAGCAACTCCCTGGACAGGTCTGTTCTATGCCATAAGAGGGGGCCCGTGCTAAAGGACCACGGAGAATCTGCGTAGCCGTGGTGGTTAATATAGTTGATCAGTACGCAGACGACTCGGGATCGATTCTCCCGGCGCTCCCGTGGTTCTCTTTTTCCGAGGTTTCCTAAAGCGTAGGAATTATGTCATCTTCCGATTCTCCTACACTTGTAATATAAAAAGTTGAAAATTGACAAAATGGTGCTACTTCAAGTCTATATAGACTTTTTCATCGTCTTTTATTTATTTCTTAGAAGACCAGTATCGAAAATGATCTATTTATAGAAAATGCAAGGTTCAAGTCCAGCGATTTACTTCTTCGAGAGATATTTATTTCATCCATTGGAAAGGTGTACCATGAAACCAGACAAATTAGAATTCACTCAGGTGACGAAGAATAAATGTTTTTAAATATAATATAAAAAAAAATGATATTGATATTCCTCCTTTCCCTTTCTTCAAAGAATTCACAGGAAAAAACACTAATTTTTCTGTCATTTAAACCAGAAGCTCCTCTTGAAATTGATAAATTCTTTCAAAAAGGAATACTACCTATTTTAAGTTTCTTCTGCTGTTTGTTATATTTCCGTAATCTTTCGATTTCATAGGAGTTAGTTAATTACTTATTGTTTGTCGCATACCGTATAACTGTTGTGTAATCCATACGGGCAATCCACTTGCGGAATGCAATCTATAATAGTGTTATTAACACTGAGGCCGCTGGCATCTCTTATGGCCGCACCACCAGCAAAGAAGACAAAAGTTACGTAACTCAGCATCGAAATTAGCAAAGCGAGAAGTGTTCCAATTGGTATGCTGCTGGCTGGATCCTTTAAATCCCCAGAAATATTGGCTCCCGCTTGGATCCCGGTTACCGACGGAAAAAAAATGGCAAACACGGAGAAGAAGGTTTGGTTGCTGTTTTCGGAGTATCGATAATTGGGTCCCAAGTTGTTCATGAAAACTTCGCCTATGGGTTCAAGAAAATAATTTTGATTAGAGAAAATATATCTACATTATATAAGCTGAGTTTTTCTAACGAATTAAAAATAACGTGTTATATGAAACGCTATAAAACAATTAGCGTTGTTCAATATTTAGAATTAAGTGCTTGTTTAATATCTGGAACTGCTATTAATTAATAGTTTGAATGAACCATCGTCACTGAATGATTCATAGATTACATATACCTAGCCACTGTTTAGTTTCTCAATGATTTATTGCTTAATATTTTCTTATTTTTATTTTCCAATACTACATGAAAGAATTGTGTTTCACCTACTGGAGAATCCAAAAAATCCGTGTGCCTTCTGGCTTGTATCTGAGGGTCCTATAATAGTACCAATTAGAAAGTCAAAAATGGCTGCCACAATGATGGCTATGAGGAAATTTTGTGCCTGGAAAAAATTAATTTCCTTAAATTAGAAATGAAAATAAAGTTTAAACAATACAGTTTCAATTACAATATTTGTTCGGCTTTTTTTTCTTACACGCCAAAAAATTGGAATTTAAAACAATGCACTACGAATCAATTTAGTTTCAACTATTGTAGCCTACATGGCTTTTTATAGAATTACAGTTAGTAAATTTAATAATTTGTAAAATATTTAGCTTACAATTAGAAAAATGTTAAACTGTACTGAAATTGTTGTAGAAAAGCTCCTTTCAAATTATGTAATTAATTTTCAGTAAATAAACTATTCAATTGCACACACAAAATGTCCATTATTTGCACATGAGTATTCCAACTGCACGAAAAATGGAATGTATTTAACACTAGGTATACGGCACCCGTAAATTTGACGGATTTCAAAGTTCGAAAAATAATAGCGAAGAAGAAAAAACCTTCGGGGTAATTATAGCAAATTTGTAAATTACTTGTTAACACTTCTCGGATAATTTCTGGGGAAAGACTATTTATTTATTAGAAATTTATTTAGACGATTTCTTAATTATTTACTAGGTATATAGGAACTGTCCGTAAACCTAGTGTTAATTGCCATAATTTTTGTGTTTTATTGTATAAATTCTTTCAATCTCTGAAAAGCTCCATCATTGGAAAATAGGAACAATTAGAAGTTCCGAAGGCAAAAATCTCTTTAAATATTATCTTCACAGATTCACTATTTCGAAAAAATTCGTTTCCTAGAATGTGATATAAATGCTGAAGAAATATAATATAATGATAACACAAATAACCATTGACAATCACAAGTCTTTTTATGTATGTTCGTTATCAGATATAAATTTGAAACTTAAATAAACTTCGTATGTATCAGTGTAATAATTCAAGAAATTAACATTGTTACTACACATGTCTGTCAAAATATGTATAGGTTTTATTAAAAAAAATCCTTTAAACAATTAACTGCATCTATATAGGTAAATGAACGACTTTAAAGAAGACACATCGAAAAGTGTGCACTTTGATTAAATAAAATTGGGATTCCACTGAGGCAACTGTTTGGCAACCGCCAGCATCGTCGCATCTTTTTTTTCGCATGCAACACGTGCAATCACTCTCGCACGCCTCGCATGCGACAAGTTTCCTCACGTTGCTTCCGTGGAATCCCCTAGAAGGGATACACAAAACAACGCATAAACTATATTATACCAAAATAAATGGAATCCTTACCTTGGATTCCCATTCCATTCCGATCGCACAAATCAAGATCATAACGATCAACGCGATCACGCCCACGATTCGTACATCGTTCACCCCATTATCAATGATCTTCAGGTTATACTCTCGTAGTAAATCGTTCATAGAGTCGCAAAAACCAATAGTGTTCATCGAAGCCGATACTGCATTAGCAAATGCGAAAACAATTCCCACAGAGGCTCCGAATTCTGCTCCCAGAGTTCGTGATATGATGAAGTATATACCACCTATAAGGAATTTTAACATATACATACATCACTGAACTTGTACATTTTTTTGAAAGCGTAATTCTAATTTCATTTCGACTCTTAAATTACAGTCGTGCAAGATATAATAGTAACAAAATCCACGCAGCTTTATACTTTCGTTGACCTTAGGTTAATCCAGAGGTGTACTAAGAGCTGCTCCGGAGCCGGGCGTCCTATTTGCACTTCTGAGCGTGCGCGCCGGCCAGATCGGAGCCGCGCGTGGAGCTATTACGTTGCTAACCACAGCAAAGGGTGTAGGTAATTGCAAGACTGTATGTGCGTGTAATAGTTCCGCGCACGTGTTACCCGGGTTCCAGAATGGTAAATAGGTTTCCGGCTCCGAACGTCTCTTTGTACACCTCTGGAATAGCACCTTGTTATCACCATATTGTGCTCGAAAATAAAATAAAATTCGAATTTTGTCCAAGTTATAAATATTCAGATCTCTAAACGAATTTTTTATTTGGATTTTGCATAGTGAAAATGTAAGAGGTGCATAGGTATATAAAAAATATTTATGTACATTCATATCAAATATACGCATAAATGCCATACAGAGTAGAATGTAAGACTTCTGTCTTCCAATAATATATATAATAAGTATATAATTCGCTTAATTCCAAATTGTTTTTTCAAGAACCAAATATTAACGATATTTTTTTGTCAATAGGTTTCCGATTTTATAAATGTGTCCCATTCGCATGGATTTTATGTTATCAGCGAGTGTGTGTTTCAGTTAATCCGAGTTCTTGATTGCTCGAGTCGGTCTGCAATCTGAATGAGTGCCGTTTGATTTCGGATTATTCAGATTACTTCGTTCTTTATTAGCGAATTTTCACTAACATTGAAAAGCTTGGATCGTTACATTGCGTGAAACTTAATACAGGGTGTTTATAAAAATGTGGGCCATTTCTCAGGTCCACTCACCAAAATAATAAAAAAGTTATATACGCATGTCTGATAATGCTTAGTTTTGCAGTTATAAGCATTTTTATATTCCGTAAAACACGGGCCCGGAATTCCTCCATTAGCAAACTTTCTTCATCTAATAATTAGAGTTAGAAATATGAAGTAACGCTAGATCGAAAACTTTTCAGTGATAGTGCAAATTTCATACCATTACACGTACACGGAATTTTGATAATGAGAGTACTTTTGCATTTTTTAAATTCAAAATTCATCGAAAAATTCTCAATCAAAAAGTTTTTCCATTCTTTACTTCGAACAAATATTTTTTTCGTAATTACACCCGTTCCAAAATCGCGTTCGTTCATATTTATACTCGTTACGAGAGGAAATAAAATTCCTTTCCTCCCCTCGTGCGTCTACGAAAATATTGTCAAAAAAGAATCTGAAATTGGCGTTTCATTCTCTGAGCTTCTAAACTCAACATTCGTTTTCTTGGAAAAACAATTCTGAATGTGTACTTATGCCGCGTAATAATGATAGAGTACGTTATGTGCCACTCCTTCGAGAAAAAAAAGAGAAACGAGAAAATGGGAATCCCGCAACACACCTCCCTTTACTTCCCCATTAGTACTAATTGCGCTGAGACTAAGCGTTGTGATGACGCAGACTGCCGCTGATATTCCGATAATGATGAGGCTCTGCAATATACCGGCCTGTGCAACCACCCAGGACAATCTTAAGAAGAGCATCACACCCCATATGTTCAAGAGGCATGGTATCAGGACACCCTGGATCCATCCTAGTTTTATCCCTGTGTGTTTTTGCTGTAACGTCGCTAATTGGCCAGCCTCTACATTGGGGTCCTGAAATTACAGTGTTGATATCGTTAACTAAATGTTCAGTCGTTTACAAGCTTCTTCTCATAAATGCTAACGAATAATTCATTGTGAAACCTGTGTGCTGCGCCTGTGTTTCTATTTGCGTCAGCTTAAGTTTTTATACGTAGTAATGGCGAACAGAAAGTTTAACAACTTTGCGGTTCACGGTGGGAATCTAGATTTTTGGTAGAACTATAAGGAGTGAGTGTTTATAAAAATGTGGGACATTTTTTCAGGATCGGTTCTACTCATCAAAATGATAAAAAAGGTGGTAAACGCGGATGCCAAATAATGCTTAGTTTTGCAGTTATAAGCATTTTTAAAATTATAAAACACGGGTCCGGAATACGGATTAAAATGGCACTTGACGAAACCTAGGTGTGTTTCTGCGAATCGATAGATTAATTATCATTTCGCTATTGTTTTTTTAAAGGCGAGAAGCAAAGGAAATGAATGAAATTATAGGTAGTATATTATGTAGATCAACTGACGCACAGGCCCCGCAGCTGGTTGCCTGTTAAGGCAGTCTGGTCCGATATTTTACGGAATATAAAAATGCTTCTAATTTTTTTTTATTCTTTTGGTAAAAAGAACCGATCCTGAAAAATGTTCCAACTATTATAAATACCCTGTATGATACATATACATTACAAAATGCATACGATACTAAAATACAGTGATCATTAAAAAAGAACCGGTCCCTTTTATCTTTTTATCTTTGTAGTAGAGTCCTAGGCAATCTATGAAATGTGATATTTGTCGCGGCTAGAAGCAAACCCTGCTATTTTTCGCAGCAAAGTACCGAAATGTGCGAAAAAGCTTGCCATGAATGAAAATATACTACTTTTCGAGACCAGAATCGAAACATTTTGTTTTTTGTAATCAGAAAGAGCAGAGTGCTAGTAGCCGTAAGACAAGTGAAATGTGCTCCTTTTCGTAACGCACATCACAATATCAAATTAATAATTTTGTAAGAATATTTTACTTCGCGGCTCATATGTATTAACTTATTGTAGTAATCCTGGAGAAGGGGGGACGTTTAGAGATTACAGTGGACGCTGGATAATATGCCGCTGTTTAATGTGCCGTTGGGAACGCCCCAGCTCACACGCATTACTCGCACGCGTGTGTGCACCTCCCTTTCTCTCACGCTCAGCGAGCCAATGAATGCTAACCCTTAATGGTGCCTCCACACTGGAGTTCGCAAGCAATTCGCAAGCAATACATATACGTGATTGTGTTTTTTCTTTTTCTCACATCAGTGTGACGCACCTTAAGAGTATTCTGGTAGGGGGCAGCCATCACGGAAAAGAAAACAGGAGAGTTATGGGGAGAGCGCGCGTTACATTGGCTCTCCTTAATATGCCGCTTCTGAGAAAACCCCGCCTCTAGAGCCCCGACTGCGGCTCATTATCGAGCGTCCACTGTAATACTTTTTTTTTTAATTCCCCTCGCAGCTGGTATTTACTGCTGTGCAAACTTAATATAGGTACTGCCTCCCTCACGGTTCTCGTTTTGACTTCGATCGTCCTTGTCGAGGGTGAAAGTAGCTTGGAGTTTTATTCGACATTGTCAGCTTACGAACTTTGTCAGTTAATTGGCTTGTCAGTTTTAATGCACACATTTTGCGTAAGCTTCAGTTTTTAAGTTTTCACAAATCTTGAATGAAATATCAAATTGTAAGAGGATTTTTTGTTTTCTTTTCGGAAGTTAAATAAATTAAATTGCTTGCGCACGTAGTTTGTTAAAAAATAAATTTCGGACTATGTTTGACGAAGTTAAAATCTAAATCGCGACCATTTTACGAAATAGTGATGTAGGCATATATTTTTATTTCTAATAAACTTATCAATAATTTGGGTTATCGTTGCTCTTTTATCAAATAAGATTCATTATTATTTTACCATTGTTAGCTTGATTTATTTTTGAAAAAGACATTTTTACTGTTTCAGACTTTGCCTGTTCTAATTTTAGAAAGAAAAATGCAATAAAATATTCAAGTTCTGATAAATTCTTAAATAAATGTGGTAACTTTGTTCTGTTAATGCGAATTAAAATAAAGTGATTAATAATAACATCTTCGAAAAATAAAATAAGTGACAGTACTGCAGAAAATAAAGATAAAATTAAGCATTGAGAAGTATAATATTAGCACATACATACGTGAGAATAATTATATTAATTTAACTTTAAACGTTATGTTACTTTCAGTACCGACCGCGAGTCGTTGCTACAAATAAATGATTTATTTAAAAAGGTTAAAAAAGTTTCTAAATCTGTTTGTTAGAAAACGTTCATTCTATTTCTTAAGCACTATAGGCTTAAGTTTCTTCTTACGGTTCTGAAGCAACCTATATTAGCGTAGTGATACGAATATTGACGCGAACATTTCCACGTAAGGATCGGCAATTATTACGTCAAACGAAAACATAGTTTAATCGTTAGTTACGTTACCAGTCGTCCTTGAAATAATCTATTTTCTTTTCTCAATTCTGCTAGGATACTATCATGTCAATTGTCATTCGTTATTTCAGTTTCTCTTTTTTACAGAAAAATGAAACCTAGTAAAACTTGAAAAAGCAGTTATATAGTTAAATATGGTCACAAAATAGCAATGAAAAATTAAAGAAGTATGTTGAAGCAGCAGAGTAGGATATTATATAACGAAACTTACGATTTTTTTAGAAAATGTTATTTATTTAAGTTAGAAGTAAGCGACACCTCAGTGAACTACAAATTACGCACATTCATATATCTACATATACTGGATGTTGCGTATTTGCATTTCTAATCTATCTTCTGCTGCATATTTAAGTAGAGCATGTATAAGTAGAGTAAATGACTCATACTTTGCACGCTTGTTAACAGTTTGTGTACGTGATAATTTAAGTTCCTCAAACGATACAAAAATATCAAGTTAACTTCACTATTTTATATCTTTTCTGTATATTACATAATTTTTTTTTATAATTTATTATAAAATTGTGATGGAAGGTCCAAACTAAATCCCTGATGCCGTACTCGGTTCGGTATTCAGTATCGTAGAATAACCTTCCCAACCGAGTAACACAAGCCATCTATGTATAACCTGAATAACCCGGTTAACGCGGGTTACAGCAATACGGGGAAAACTATAGTTGTAACCATGTTTCGAAATGGAAATCAATTTCATTTCAATATCAGACACTCCTTAGTGGCGTGATGCGTGCACGTGATAGAAATAAATACGCGAGGTCAAGGATTCACTTGGCCGCGCCGAATTCGCAAGCCCCTGCCGACGGTGCGGGTTTACGATCCTGTTGGTCGGTGTTTCGGTAGTAGGTACCCCACGGACAAGACCGACTGTCGACCAGACGCGATACAAAAGATACTCACACTTATGTATTTTGCTAATACGCTTTTACGTTATTTCTAAACAGTAAATGGATAATTTACACACAACGTACCGAGCCATCGTTTAAGAAAGTCCTTGTACTACACTATATAAGGCCACGTCAAAATTTAACATTAAATATCTCGTAAACTATTAACCGCCTGCACCCAAAATTATAGGTATAGGAATAGTTTCAGCACCTCAAGCTCTATCATTCTGGAAAATCTCGTTTAAAGCTCGTTAAGTATTAGTAGGCCACGTGGAGAACTTCCTTTGTTATGTAGTATTAGTACCTATTCCTGTATGTAGAATGTGTTATCTTCCGTTAAATTGCAACTACCGCATTTCATAACCAAATATTGTAATACACTAACAATCTCTTTCATTGTATCTTTTAGAAATCTTCCAAGGTCAAGATTTTGAATTAATCATTCAAACATTGATTCTTTACAAATTGTACACAAGAAATGATCCCACTTTTCCAGGTACTACTTAAATCAATTTTTGTTATAATGCACGAATGCAAATCACTTTCAAAAAGTAATTTTGGGTAATACGATAGCGTAAGTCCTTGACTGCAATGGTGGCATAAGATTCGAATATCTTTACGCTTGCATCGAACTACTAAGCCGATGGAAAGTTATTTTAAGCCGTAAACACAGGCCTTGGCTATTAAACGATGGTTTTCGATGCATTCGATGATATTAGGAGGGGCAAGGGTGGTACAACGAATGTCCACAGGGTGTGGCAATCTTACCTTTATAAGATTTCCTTCGTGCAGGGTGCTCAACGATGGCCTCTTCGCACGGCGACTCAATCTGCAAACAGAGACGTTCCTGTGACTTAGTGTAATAGTATTGGTAAGGGTAATAGAGTTAATTAAATTAGGAGAAATTGATGAATGAGATGGGAGAGATGGTTAATGTCCTCGATGTCGAAATATCGAGTTAATCGAGTGCTGCTCAAATTTCCTAACTTAGGAGTTTTAATAGCTAATTGTATGCAAACTTTACATTGTTCATTTCCATTTTGTCATATGACTAATTAATCTGTCATTAATTTAACATTAAAAATGTAGAGTAGAAAGTGATTGTATTATTGAATTATTTTGAATTATTGATGATTCAAGATAATCTTGCTAATAGATAGTTTTGAAATAAAAAAATATCAAAAACGGTCCATATGCTGAGGTGTTATGATGGAACAAACATAAAAAAGAAATACATACGGGTCGAATCTATAATATCCTCCTTTTTAAAATCGGTTAAAAATACGTCTAAAGTCAATCGAAACTATTCCTACAAACCCCACTACTCTACCATTCATAAAACAATATCTACATAATTAAGTAGCGCATGCTAAAAGCCAAACTACGAAATTCTGATTTCTGGTATCTCACAAATGAATAAACGCTTAAAGGGCAGAATTCAATTAAAACGTGATTAATAGTTTCCTAACTTAAATAATTCAAACTGTACCTATTTCTTGAAATATATAGGGTGCCATTTAACTAGTGGTACGAACAGAAAGATGGTGATTTTACATGGAAAAGTGAATTGAAAATAAAAATAAAATATTTCCTAGGTACTTACAATGTTTCGTTTCTGAGAAATACAACTTCAAATATTTGTCGACTACGTGTGTACTTGATTGTGTCCCGACTCGACGGCTTTCGCAGTTCGATTTTCGTTACTCAAATTTTTGTTCACATTAATTCTATTTAATAGTCAATGACATCAACACAAGAAGCAGGTCGTTCACATTTTGTACAGTTTATTTTATTAACTTACTTTTACAATCATTAGTAGCTTATTGAAAGTTAGACAAAATCGTTAAAGAGTAAAAAATCATTATTAATATTTGTTGTAAATGTTGTTGATTTTATTGCATACCTACATCATTGTGACCTTCGTAATAAATTTCTAGGAGCGTTTTCCAATGTAGTATTTTGCGTTTTTAATGTTTCAAATGCTGTAGTAATTTTTTATCCTAACTGTTGAATGTTCGCTATATCATCACTATATATGATATATTGGACAACCCCACAAATAAAATTTGTTTTACTTTTTCTTTCGATTCATTTAGTCGTGTAGAATCACCAACTTCCGTTTGTATGATCAGTTACATGATTAATATTGCGTAATGTAATGATATACGCACCTGTAATGATCCAGCCGTGGGACAACATCCCACAATCCACTGACGTTTAGTGTCATCGTCCTTTTATTGTTTTGGTTTCCAGCAATTACCTCATCATCCATAGCTTTAACTACGGTTAACCGTGTCTTATTGAATCTGTAAGAATAAACAGAACACTTGAATTATAATTATTTAGAATTAATTTCAAAGTCATTTAGTTAGTCTCTTATGTGTATTCTTCACAGAAACGTAGTGCCTACGATACGCAAAATGTCTTAAAAACAGATGGGTTTCTTAAGGGTGGTGATTGAGAATGCGAAATGAAGTTAAAAAGTTTTTCATTAACATGGTGTCAATCAAATGTACTTCACGATATGAATTTGTATAAATTTTAAACATACTAGCATTATAAGGCTAAATAATTTAGAATTAGTCAAAATGTATTTATTCTATTACCTATACTTTTTCGACACAATGATTATAAGGCATTCTTTTACTTTCTTTTACTTAGTTGATCACCTGTGTAAATTAAACCAATTTTATAACCGGTTATTTTTTTTTAAACAGTTGTAAGAATAAAGTTTCAGGAATTGTCATAGATGTGAGGAGTGGGTACATTTTTACGATGATTCAGTGGATGCAAAGTAGGAAGTTCGTATGTGTGAAGTATTACGTAATACGAAACGTTCCACAGAATGTTCTAAGTACATCAATTCACACTTAAAAGAATATTTTACATTCGTTAGGATTGCTTACTGTTATGTAACGAAACTATTTTGAGTTTCCCTATAGGCATAGTTTTGCTGAATCTAGGGAGTATCTACTGTTCGGTTTAATTATCTTAAAGCTTTGAATCCTTATTCTGCAACACTATGTATGTTCATAAATGGAATAGCATTTAAACAGTTTCCTAATTTTGCAATTTCCGTTTTATGGTCTTAATTTGTTGGTTACTTATTTTTTTTCAGTAATTTTTTTTAGTCCTTTCTTTTTTAATCTTTATTTTATTATCTTTATTTACTAGTTACTTTATTATTTAATTTAATAGTTGCTTTATTTAGCTAATGTTATTTACTTATTTAGACATAGTTTCTAAAATTTATTTTTCATTTTATCATCTACTCCTTATATGTTTTTATGGGAACATCTCATCAGTACTATTTTTTTCATTTCAAGAATATCAATTTGTTTCCCACTATTCACTGTTCCAACGATTTCTCATGACAGTTTGCCAAATTGCCCGAATTCCATGAGTAACCGCATTTCCGTCACATGAACACGATGCTTTCAGTTAAAATTCTTGGTATATGTCCAAACAACGATACAGCATGCGATGCATTTCAAAGGCGGGAGAGGGGCGAAAATGAAATTAAAAAAAGTTTTATACTCTACAGTTGTGCTAGAATAAAGTACTCGAACTTTTACAACCGTATATTGTACACCTTTTTCTAGAAAAAAAAACATGTGTTTTCACGCGTTTTGAGCGGGAAATGCCCTTAATACAAACTTATACGTGCTGTGCATTAACTATTAGATCGGTGCAAACATTCGTTCACTCACTGTTAGGTGATGATAGATGTATGGAAATGTCTGTTTTTACTACATCTACTTGAACTTTTACCGGAAAAGAGGCGACAGATCATAGATAGCCAAGAAAAATACATTGATTAATAAAACATGTAATATATTTTTACTTTTAACAAAGGCGTTGATCAATACAGCAAACGAACTGTTCCACCGACCTAATATATTCAAAATTTGAACCAAATCGGTGATCCGAAGATTTTAAACCAACCTTCAAGGCAAACGACAAAAGAACAAGAAATGCGTTCAATTGTACACAAATTCCGTCAAAATACATGCGATTGTTTATAATTTCGCGTTTTTAACCTTCGCGTATTTTTGACGATCCAGTAAGAGGGGAAAAGTCGAGGCGCATGCGCGGAATGACTGACGGAAAAATAGATTTAGGAAGAAAGACCGATTCGTTGCCGTGAAGTTCGAGGGAAGCAGCCATTGCCATCGAATTTCCCTACCTCCATATTCTGTAGAAATGGATTTATTAAAAAGAATGGAACACACATGATCATAGGATCATAATTTGAATTCAATTCTCAGAATTCACTTATATGTGTATTGACAATACAATCTTAACATTACAAGTACAGAGCATTTTAAGATTATGGTCATATAGGGTATGCTGTAGAACATACCTAACAGTTACTCACAAAAGTATCTGCCCACCCTATATGTAATTCTAGCAAAATACCTTGCACTTCGCTTCGGGCCTAAGAGATATTAAGGACTCCATGAAAACTCATATCGCCCCTTTGCACCAACCCTTAGGGGTTGATTAGGTCAAAATCCTAAAATTTGTTTTTAGGCATTTCTGTGGGTAACATTTGTAAGTAGAAACCAAGTTGATATGCAATCGGGCCTAAGAGATATTGAGAAGTCCGTGAAAACGCAGTTTATCCCTTTTCATCTCCTTACGGATTGATTAGGGCAAAATCCTGAAATTGGGTTTTTAGGTATTTCTGTGGGTAACCTTTGTGAGTAAGAACCAGGTTGATATCTAATCAGGCCTAGGAGATATTATAGAATCTGAGAAAATACATTTTACCCCTTTTCACCCCTTTGGGAACGGAATTTCCAAAAATCCTTTTTTAGTAGACACCTGTATCATGAAAACAATGTACCTTCCACATTTCACGTTCCTAGGTTAAACGGATAGAGCTGGGGGTTGATGAGTCAGTCAGTCAGTCAGGATATGTTCTTTTATATATATAGAAGATAAATGTTATATATGTTACATATTTAATCAATATTAAATTTAGAATTATCAATTCTAATTCACATTCATATAAACCTTGATTAAATTGAAAAATTATTAAGAGTTTACTTATAAAAGTATTTTCATCCGTAGAAGTAGCAATTGACGTGTGCAAAGGCATCCCGCAAAAACTCTATATTTAATTCATTCAACCTGAAGTATAATGATATTTTTCAAACATACATATATGCGAGCTTGTTATATGTAAGTATAAATCAATTATGCATAGATGGAACTACAGAGTCTTTCGTGTAATTTGCGCTTATCTTGCTTCCGTCTTCTATTAGACCAACTAAAAGTAAGTATATCAATCAAGGTTTATATAACACGAAGTGGAATGAGATAACCTATTAACCTTAACATTCATTAAATATGTAAAATAGGTATGTTATCTGTATGCTGTGAGCAATTTTAAATGCCTGTACATTTAAACCTACAAAATGTCAGTCTTTGCACTCCTTAAATAGAAACATTTTAAAAGAGTAAAAGTTTCTTGGCTGTTTTCAATTCAGAAACACACGATTAAACAAGGAGAGAATACGTAAATAAGGGAAGTTGTCAACTAAGTTGGCAGGGGCGTCCGCAGACTTTTTTCCAGGGGGGGGGGGGGAAACTTTGGGATGATGGTAAAGAAAAATACACCCCTCTTGCTTTTTTTACCCATTTTATAGTGCCAATTAATTGAAAATTTAAAACCGAAATTTAAAAATATTCCCTTTTTCAGTATAAACTTAATAAAGATCAGTTTTGAAAATAAGCAATTTTTCTCAAAAGCCAGGGGGGGGGGGGAGGCAACTGCCGGACGGCCATGTAAGCTGGCGTAAATTTTTTCCATCACTATTCCTCCGGGATTCTGTTAACGAACACTGTTAAAGAACATGTCCGAGGTTTTGCACCCCTCAGAGATCACGTAGAAGTCGCAAAACGTAGCCATGCGTGCGCACGCGCGTACGCTCGTGGCGCCAGCTTGTGGCACGCGCGAAATTCCCCTGAAACTACTTGGCCCTGGTCCCAGAACTCGTTACGCTTGACAGCTGGCCAAACTTCGGTTTCATTCATTGCTGTAGCGGACATGTACGTCGCCCACGAGAATATTGACACTACTGGCGGGCTGCGTTTCCAAGAAATTGCCTTCGGAGCTTTGTCAGCTCGAATAAACGTCACGGTGAACTCAAGTTTTCTCCATTTGGTGGGGAACTTAATCCTACGATTCCACACCGTATCCATTTTATCCGAAGTTTCTTTTCCCCTATGTAATGTTTGGCGGAATGGTCGGTTTGGTTCTTTCTCTTGTATTGGAAACAATACTTGAAGCTTAATTAGGATTGACACCGGTCAAACTTAAATTACTAACAATTCTTACTTAACACTTTATCCCGAGCTCTAATTGTGGCCAGTCTTACAACCGCACAGCGTCACAGATATGTTTAAATTGCACGCTTTAATATAATGTGCAACATGCATACTAAGTAGGCTTTACGATAGGAAACACGGACGTCTTCTGAGGCTGCTTCCTTCTTTCTGACAGCGACAAGGTGAACTCGTCGTAGATAGATAAAACAGATAGTGATTAAGATAAAGAAAATCAAAGACTTGATTAAAATCTTGTTAAGTGTGCTATTCAATCAAAACAAAGATTGTTGACACAATTACATTTGTTAACTCATCTGTACACACATTCATTCTTAGTGTTAAAAAATATATATATATACACTCGTTTTTTAAACCACGTGTTCTCTAATCGAACTGCGGAATTCTCCTGAAGCCTATTATCCCATTCACGCGCATTGATACCTCTGACCGAGCTGGTGATAAATTAAAATTAAAATACAAATTCAAGAATCAAGAATATCAACGCCTATGTGTTATTAAGCAATGTCAGTACATAATCTATGTGTGTTATAAATGGAAAAATGTAAACATATTCCGTGACCCATAGACAAAGCGTTAACACTGATTTATCATTGCAAAGATGATATTAATGTATAAGTACGGATATCTGTATAAGTACGGATATCAATTTTAGTTTGTAACGATTGGCGAATTAATAAAATACGAAATGGCGTGGTGCGCGGTATCCTTTGTCCATATGAATAGATCGTAATCACGATTCGTTTGTATTATGGTAATAAAAGATTTAAACTAACAGAAATTTAAAATTTTCATTCATGCGCAGGATTTTTCATGAAATATGTAATATTATTAAATTCAATTAAATTCAGGATATATTAATGAAAAAAATGTTCATATGCAAAATATCTATGTATATATTTCCAGTCTGTAAACACTCATCGCATTTCAAGGTCACTCGAGGGCTTTTTAAAGAAATTTTACATTTATTTTATAATCTCGGAAAAGATGTTTTAATTGTTATTCAAGTTGTTAATCATAATATTTGTGCCCTCGAATCACATTTACCATAAAAGAAACATGTTATTCATTTACATCATAAATGATTACATATATTTTTCTCTATGTTATGATAGTCATTTACGTTTTAGAAAAAGAAGTTTAAACAAATTGGCAGTTGAAGACTCTGCAGATCTGTTCATCTTATATCATTAATAATCTGTAATACGTTTAAGTTATTGCAGACAAACATTCCACTAGTTGCAATTTAGAATTTTCGATAATCCTGTTAATAGATTTATCACTGGGTATGGTTCATGCTTACCTTGGAATGTATAACGCGTTTCAATGCCTAACACCAAAGCAAATAAATTTTCGAGATATTTTCCCTGCCAATTTTGTTAATGAGTTCTCCTCGCCGATGGTCGTGAAGGTGAATGTCTGAACACTTTGCAGTAATTTCTCAGAATTTAACTTTCACTCTGTGTACAGGGGTGCAAACACACCCCAAGCTAATTAAAACGTAAATAAAAAATTGCCAAATGGAAACTTTCCAAAGTATTCTCAGGAAAGCTATCTGTGATATGTTTCATAAACAATTTGATAAAAAAACTGATTTTTCTTTATTTATACACAATTTATTCTCATTTAAATAGTACAAATCGTATATAATGTTCTTTAAACAATATTAGAAAAATTCTAAAGTAGCAATCGTATATAAAGTAGATCAGATTTATCTAGACTTTTATTTAGACTAGAGATTTATTTAAATTTATTTACTTAGATTTTTATTCATCTGAGAAAATATTTTGATGCTTCCTTTGATAATAAGTGTATGCAAAATAATTCACTATATCGTCGATATTCAATGAAATGCGCTTATCTAAAAGAGTAAGTGATAGGCAATCAATCATAACATTGCGATCTTCTTCCTTGATTAAATCAATTTGTTGACAATCCACCTCATTTATAGAACTCTGGGAAATTCTATTTGTGCAAGCTTCTTTTCTATTGATCTGACTAGGTGGTACCTTTATTCACAGCACAATTTAAGACATTGCGACTGATCATAAAAACTACATCTACTTTTTTCACCCTTTTACTTTTCTCAAGTTCGTTGAATCATTTAATATCCCGAACAATCTCATTTTTATCACATTTCATACAAATTGTTTAGAATTTTCATTCCACTAGCTCTATGTTTGGTCGAAGAATCTCTAAAATGCGTTATTTTGTATAAAATCCAAAAAAACGTGTACAGAAATTCAGTGCAGCGAACACTTAGCTTGTAAATAAAATAAACTCAGTCGTGGGAAGGCCACTTAATTGCAGGAGCAATTGTCATCAGATAATCCATTATCGGGGCTATTGATTCAGAGATAAGATAGAACAATTGACATTGCGCAAACTTTCTGACTGGAGTTTTTAGTCGTAAACTATACGGTGATTATTACCACCGTCAAGATCAGATCGGCTGCACGCACGACGGATAAAAATAGTTCGCTCGAAAGCAAGTGTGTAGCAAATTAAAAATGCGAGGAAAACCATTGCAGATTCTCAAACCCCAATCTTTCTCGAAAATGGAGGCTTTCATTTGGGATTCATTAAAAAGAGACTGTCGGATAAATGCAATTTAAGTAGTTTTTGAGCTGTACCAGGTGTAAAAAAATTATTTGCGATGATTTTCGCAAATGACTGTACACATTCAGATAAAAAAAATATACTGTTAAACTGGCTTCGACTCCGCAATTCAAGGTCATAGTATTTTTATTCCAACGTGTTTCATCTATTGCTAGGGTAAAGAGTGTCAAAAGAAGAATGTTCTAAATAGGGAATAAAAAGAATGATACCATTGACATTTGTTATCCCTTCCATAGGTAAAACACGTCAAAATAAAAAAAATTTTACCTTGAATTTCGAGAACAAGGACAATTTTATAGTACATGTTACCAAGAAATCATCATTGATCTCAGCCTGTGGAATCTCTTGCGAAAATTGCGAGAAACAATTTTTTTACATCTTCTACAAGTGTATTAATGTGGTTTCTTGTTCAAGAGATTTTGTTCACTTTTATTATTTTTAAGGTAATAAACCATTTAGGTATTTTTCATAGTAACATTTCACCATTTTTAGGGTCTTATCAGTAGTGGTCTAATCTTCACCAGCCATTTGCTCCTTTATACATATGTAAAAATTAGTATTATAAAATGAATTGATGGTTGTAGGCGCTCTTTGCTTTAGTTAGTTTCAATTTTCTTTTTAAATGTTTAGTGTTTAAGTTATTCATATAAAAATTCGTGGTCTATCTTTGGAAATGAACATATTTTCAGAATTGGGAAAAGATAGAAATCAATAACGGTTAGTATTAAATTCGAAAAATGTCATCACATTCGTGCCCACAATTGTTTTACCAATTCAATAATGAAAACATTACTTTCAAACCTAATAAAGTGGATAACAGTAATATTATAAACTAAAGTATTGTTTAGAAATGTCTTTTGTATTGATGGTGCATTATTTTCAAAGATATAACCGTGTCTTCCTCATTGAAATTTCAAGAACTTCCAAATATCAAGAACGCCATTCCGTTATTTCGATGCGATATTTAACGTAAGAGGAAAGAATTTTGAATAATTGCTGAATAAATTATAATCCACGAAATTATGGATGTTGTAACATACATCATTGACAAATTTTGAAAACGCAGTCTTTTGTAAAATCGTATATCAGCACAATTATGTAATTTTTCAGCAGATTTGATTCGTAAAATTGTATATCTAAATCTTCAACTGTTCTAATTTCCATTTTTATAAAATAATATATTACGATGGTTAAAGTTTCATGATCCTAGTGTAGGTTCTCATTTCTTGTGGCTCAACTTTGTTCCATTAAAAACTCGAAGTTCTTGCATTACAACGCTTTATATAATTATTCATATAAACTGGATTGCCCCTATGAATATCAATGTTTGCACATCATGAGTATCAGGCTTCAGCTGAAGTACAAATAGGAAGAATGAAAGGAGTATCGATCAGGAACAAATGGACAGTATGTATGTAGTTGATTCTGGTGGATGAAGCTGATAGAGCTAGGATGAATCAACCTATACAGGGTGGTCCAAAAATTGTGGTAAACACACATAATATGTACGAAATTAAACTAAAGTCATACAAACTCCTTTTTTGTCCACAGCATAATTTTTGAGAAAAACACTTTTGAAGATCAATACAGTACGTAACTAGTACTCGATTATGAAAGCAATGATTTAGAATCGAAGTTGTTACTTTCCCAACTATAAGTACGGAAAATATTTTCGACTGGCAGTTACAGAAATTGTTTAAGCAATTAAAAGTTAGATAATGGTGATCTGACAATGAAATTCATGATTTTTCTATGAAATATGTCGAGTTAACAATAAGTTTCTGCGAGCTTGCAATAGTTTGTGCACAACCGTTTCACCTAACACCATTCACATTGTTTTACGCTAAAAACGTACGTGCAATGGCGAAGTTGAGACGAGGTTAGAAGGAAAAGACTTAATGAACACCTTGTACATATTGGACACGAAGTTAAACAACTGATAAGGCCTCAATACTCTGTTGGAACCCTGTTTTAGTATCTAGCAGGTCGCCTTTATTGTCTTCCGTTTCTGACCTCCAGTGACCTTGAACGTTACAGCGTCACGTGTCATTGTATATATTAAAGGATTATTGTAAAATCAGCATTTCTGTACAAAGCCTACCCTTTTTAGAATATTTTTATCTCAATTAGGCTGAGGAATCATAGCTCTTTTGTAATACGCCTAGAGACCTCCTACCTTGCATTTCCATAATGGAAACATTCGACCGACAATAAAAAGTATTAATAATATAAAGGCGATGATGATTTTACAAAAAGACTGGTTTGCTATCGTCCTCCGACATAAGCACACGTGCTTTCATGCTAGATATTAAAAAATATAGCCTTTTGTTTAAAAAAAATTACGTCCACCTTTATATCTTCAAATTTGTTACAAACTTCGAAAAAGACTGTAAATCATCAAGTCGTGACATCTTTAAAAAATAAAAATTAGAAAATAGTGCAGCTTTTCTTTCTCTATTTTTTCTCCTTTCACTAGTTTACAAAAAACATATTAAGCACAATTATAACGCACGCCTACAACTGAATTTCGAATTTGCGGTAGGAGAAAACCAAGTGTTATATGATAAATCCTAATTGTACCATGTCGATTCATTTTTCTCAGAAGAATCTTTTTATTTTTGGCTGCAGTACGTGGTTGTACGTATATTTTGAAACGTACAAGAAACCAATACTGTGTAAGCTAAAAAGACCTTGTTATTCAAATACAATTGAATGATATCGTTTATCAAATAATTAATCAAATTATGTAACTTAGTCAAAATATAAGATAGGAATTGTATTGTAATAAAAATATCCCTGATTTCTGCAAATTAATTCATTTCCAATGAACCCCAAACTTTTCGTTCACTTCTATGATGTGATATAAATTGGATTTTGTTATATGTAAAATTTCTGTACCTATGTAGAAATGCTTTTTTCGCGAAAAGTTTGTTTTAATTGCAAAATTAAGTTTAGTGATACGATTTAAAAAATATGAAACCATATACTTTCGACTTAGAAGAATTAACGAGAACAATACAGTTATTGAATGGCAAAAGAAGGGTGTTTCAAATTGGCAACGTTGATTTATGTTTTTAAATGCGCAATGTACAAATTTTCGTACGAAAAATTTAAGAAAAGTGTTTGATCCAGATTTATAACTATTCTTGAAATATACATCGTATATTGACTGATCATTTTTATACCTACTAAATATAAAAAACATTTACTGTATCTTCGTTTTTCACGTTAATCGAATATCGCTCAAAAGGAGAGAAAAACATTAAGTATCATTGTAATAATTATTTAATAGTTTTAATATACATCGAAGTTTTGATTGAACATAAATTGCGAAGAGATATTCGTTTTTGCGAATAAGATGCAGGGAGTAAAATTATGTTTGTAATGCACCATGAAACATATTCAAAAATATTTAAAGGGGCATTCTAGGACTAATGTTTTTTATACTTTATATTGTCTTTACGTTTATAACAAGTTGATTGTTGTTTACGACACATTCGTTATCTTATTCCTCAATTAAAAAAAAAAATTAGCATAATGTGATGAAATGTCACTTTAACGAAAACACAGTAACTATTTAATAAATTTCTTTCGTCGGACTACAATATTTCATGGTGCAGTCTGAAAAAAATAGTTGCAATATCATTGCAGGTAATTCCAAAGAGTTGAAACTTAAAGACAACATATTTAGTTTCAAATTTATAGTTACAAAATTTATCGCTCACAAATTATGTTCTACTTATTGAATGTATTCTCAAAACTCCTTTTAAAAGCAAATTGAATACCAAAAGCAGGACGTCCAAACACACGATTAACTCGCTCTTCCTTTATTCGTACCAACTTTCAGCCAGAGTGCAAAAAACTTAGCGGCAGAAACGCACGAATATTATAAACTAAATTTCATAATGTCCTTTTTTACAAATAACCACTTTGTTTTCTGTTCAAAACGGTTTCCTTAAAGGTAATCAATATAATGACAATTTGTCAAACGACTTACATAAAATTACCATTCAACATGCATTGACACCATGCACAAAATCCCATCATAAAGTAACAAGTATTCAATGAAGCCGAAGTATCGGCTTGAATACCAAAACATAGAAGCAAACTTAACGAAGCAGTCTCCTTCCTCACCCCCTCAGTCAGACGCGTATAATCAGCATGCAGCGATCTCAACGACCATCGAAGATCACGTATCAGCATCGACCAACATCATATACAGGAGTCAAAATTTCAACACGCAAGAAGAATAAAAAATTCCCCTCTTCGTTTCCCGGTCAAAGCACAACCGTTTCGAACGATCAACATTGAGCACCTCAGTCTTCCCTCATTCCACGCCCAATTTCTTATTCAAACGTGCAAAAACACCGTGCATAAAAGTTGTACTCACGAAACTTTCTCTACGCGGTTAAAAAAGAACTAGTATCAAAGGGCCAAGAAAAAGAAATAAAAAAGAAAACGTTCTTGGAAAAAGGGGCGAGTTATCACTATGCCATAAGCAGCGCGGTTCAAAACGGAGTCGTCACTCACACGGGGTGCCGTGGTTGGCAGTTGGGACAACTTCGGTACGCGGTCCACCGGTGATTCACAGATCGCAAACGATCCACGAGCCGGTCAGAACGATCACCACGAATCTAACGCGAGCCACTGAACACCGTGCACCACTCGGCTCCTTTAGGCTGCCCGACATTAAGGAAGGAAGCATGCGTCGTGCTTCCCTTTCTCCGTAAAACTCTTTCAAACACACGCGTGCACACCCACTTAAGTACACACCCGGGTGGCGCGTGCGCCCGTCCGGCCCGCGTACGTCATCTCCGCGTACACGCGCCCGCTTTCGTCCGTTGGCCAAACGTAACGCGAAAGAATATCGCGGCGGATAGGCGTGTTTACTGGCGCGTGTCAAAGACCCAAGACCCCGTGGATCGATTTATCAATTTACGGGGAATCGACGCCAGGTCCTGAAGATTCCGTCAGAGTGGGAACGACTAGGGGGCATGAAGGGAGGACGAAGGTCGGATTCGCAACGGGGCTGAAGTGGGATTTCAGCCGAGGAGTTTGAGGGTCGAGTGTTTTTGAAGAGGATTTCTTGATCGAGGGTGCTGTTACGGTTTGAGACTGCAGGAATTGGTATTGAAAGCGTGGGGTGTTGTTTGGGTGAAGAGAGATTTGAATGGGGGACGAGTATGGGGTGATTTGTAGTACAATTTAGATTAGAAAATGTGTAAGAGTAAAGGAATGTGTTATTACATGTTTGGCGCATGTCCATTGTATCAGCATGAGTACGTCTGATTATTTGGGTGAAAGACTATTGTTTAGGCAAAAGAGTTGTTTTATGCTAAATGTGGAATCGTGTGAAAGGGTGTTTATTAGTTTTAGATGAGATGTTATTATTAATTTTACATGTGAAATTAAGAAAAAATGATGTGTTATATGTTTCGGACATATGTATTGTTTCGGAATAAGGGTATCCAGTTATACCGCTATTTTGTTGTATCAGGGTGGAGAATGGACGGTATTTTCAGGTACAGAATGCTTGATGCTTTACCTCATCGATACTAGAAAAGATAATATACTGTAGTATATTTAGTATATCTGGTATATATGGTGTATACAGAAGATAGTGTAATAATAGTAGTAGTGATGACTTTACTGCATCGTGTACAATGTATCATCCAGGTTCAAAATTGTTTCCATATAAATTAAATTTACATCACACTCACTCCGAGGATGAATTCAACACTAAAGACAATATTTTCGGCCTACAGATATTCAGAAAGACCAGTCCTTCTGGAATAAAATAAAAGGAGAGACATTTTCGGGTGATTGATAGTTTTAGAAACAGAATTACAATTATAGAGGGCGTTGTCGTGAAAATGGCCAAAAGTTATAAACTTTGGCCGCCTGTATTTTTTAATCAAATTTGAAATCTGTAAAATGGTGACTTAACCTCCTCCTAATTTCACGGGGGCTACATTATATCTGAATTTCATCAAAATCCTTGACCTCCAAGGCAAAAAGGAATGGATTTCTAGGCATAATAGAGAGAGCAAAAGAATGGACAATCAAAAGGCTAGAGTAAGATTTACAAGTAACCTAGAGTAGTACAAATGAAAAGCGGTAAAAGTGATTATATGAGTGAAAGATTAAAATGTAGGTGGAGATGAGCAAGAATGGGAAACATGGAATGAGTGTGCACCTGTAAATAGAAAGGTAGATATAAGATTAGCAGGAAGCATGATACCTATAAAGATGTAAAGGCGGATACACACTTTCCGCATTCGACAAACCGTTCGCCAACTTATTCATGTGTATCTCCCCACCAAAATTGATTAATTCTGAGAGGAAGAGCCAAGACTCAAACGAAACAATTCTCAGAGAGCAACTCTGTAATTCTTATTCAGAAAATACTTTCTTGGAGTACCTATATGTATATATAGTTCTTAACACGAGAAATTTTTTCTGATTCGTCCTTTTCCAACAATGATTTTATTTTTTCTAATTATAGTGCATTAGCTTCGGGATACAAAGAACAACACTTTTTATGTTGACGCGAATGTAAATTTGAAAGTATTCGGTATTATATCTATCCCATTGAATATGTATTTCAAATCTTCAACTATTATTAAATTTAACTTAAATTTATCTTGACAGTCGCTTTCATATTGGGTAATTGAATATATAGCATTCCATTTAAGAAACAGAAGGTTGTCTTCGTTTCACGAAAAATATTCCGAACACCAAATATTAATATACTGTATTATGTTGGGTATGAAAAACAGTACAAGTTTTCTTCTTTTATATTCTTCAAATACTTACCATTTATGAGAACTCTGTATAAAAATGGCAGGTATAGCCGCTTGGCCGGTACTAGCACCGCATGCTTAGCCAGTTGAGCCGGTGGTGTTTCAACGCAGAATTACATTCAATTAATTTTCATGATTTCATGTGATCAATTTTAAAGTGTTTCTGAATTTCTGAAAACTTGTTCATAAAAAGGACAAATATGACTACATATCTATTAGGGTGCCACTTTTTTACTAGTAAAAAAAAATCAAACTTTCCGTGAGATCCCCCTAATTATGTTTTATTTGATCTAATATAGTGATGTGTAAAGGTTCAGCTTAATTGAATAACATTAAACCGTGGCGAATTGAACTTTAACTTTAAAAAATTACAAAGAAATCTTGCAAACAACGAACATTAAGGAATGCAATAGCAACCTCCGCTATTCCATTTTACTTTTATTGTTTCCTAGAATTGTTCTTATCTGTAACGATTATGTAAATCACCGGGTATCAAATCAGTTATAAACGCAGTACAATAAAACAGTAAAACTATATACTTGACTTTGATATGTTACGGAATTGTGATTAATTTTTTTAATTCGATAAATTAGAATATAAGTATGTAGGATTTGGAAGACAGTTGGGACATTTGAAATAAGATACACCCTACAATAAATATTTGAAAATGTAATTTTCTGTTAACCCTTATGTCAATAACCTAAAGTCCCTACGGAAAACTTGCCTACCTGTGACAGCAATACCTGTGTAAAATTTCACCTCGATCGATTACTATCTTCTGTTCTGAACCTCGCCTTGAATTTTCGCAATTTTAGTGAAAAATACCAAAATATTGAAAAACGCAGAATATGTCATTTTTGTAGATATTTTTCCAAATATTTCAAAAACTAAGGGTCTAGGAGAAAATCTGACTACTCCGCACGATGCACGGATATTTTTCCTCTGGAAACAATTGGCAGAAGTGGTAAAACAAAGCTGAAATTTTACGGATGTAATACTGCTACGGGTGAGGAAGTTTTCCGCACTATTACGATGCGGCCTGGCGAAAAAAGTATTTTTCTGTAAACTTTGACGGGATAATTCTCCGAATCCAAGACCGATAAAAAAAATCTGAAAATATATTTCGCTCTCAAAGTGTTCAAATAACAAAGGTCCATGCGGTCAATGACGAAATTTTCACGGGAACATAAAAAATTGCATAAAACATACCCAGGTGGGTACCCCGGTACCCGATTATTGACATGAGGGTTAATTTCCACATGTTGTCGCCACAGGATGATATTATTCGAATGAGCCGAAATTTGGTGTAGCGTAATTTTAGATCAAAAGGAACAAACATGTGTGTGTGTGTGTGTGTGTGGGGGGGGGTCTCCTTTTAAAATAAAAAATAGAAAATTAAGTGGCACCCTAATATGTATGTAGGGTAAAGGACCCAATTACTGGCAGCCAACGCAATTACTGTCACCTTAAGTTATTCTACTTAAAATAACGAATAAATAAACGTTGAAGTAAAATAGCTTAAGGTGACAGTAATTGGGTTGGCTGCCAGTAATTGGGTCCTTTACCCTATATCCTCATTTTTTTCAAGTTTTTCAAGTTTTTCAATGCCCTGTTATTATAAAATTGCATTTTATTACAAAATTTGCTTTCATTTTCAAAAAACATTTTTATTAGGTACTCTTATGTCTCCACATTAAGCACCCAAAAACTCATTTTTATCTGTTTCTTAGTTCAACAGTTATAATTTATTAGAAAAAGTTGACACTATATTTCAAAGAGCTGTAAGGTTAGCAATTTTTAAAATTTGGAAGGGCCTAAGTAGGAGGTAGGGGTGCAGCGGTAACTTCAAACTTAACGACCACAGGTATGAAATTATCGCAGTGGGTTGCGGTGGGACTCAAAAGAATCAACAGACTCTCCACTTTAAAATGAGCTTCAGACGGTTTATTCCGGTTATTCCTCACGGAGATACAGCGAGTTGAACAGCAAATGACCATGTGAACTTACCCCTATTTTTCAGGTACCTAGAGGTGATCCTTTAATTAATGTGAGGAGTGTAGTAGCACCGAGTTACGATTGAAATGCATATGCTTGACTGAACACGAGATAAGAACTGCACAGTTTACAAGTTCTGCAAATCTTACACATACTTAGACAACTCATATGTAACTATGTTATCTTTGCTCGCGGAATTAAGTGTTGGAAACCAACGGAAGGTGCAACTCGGAAATAAGATTACACCTGGCGTATGTTTATATGAACTTCCTTGTTACTCTTCTGTCATGAATTTACCATTGTGGTATATTTTACCATTGAGCTCTATACTACCTGGAGAGTGAACAGAGCAATGACGATCGGTCGGAGAAAGAGGGAAGATATAGGGTGAACCTATCTCTGTCTTACAACAGGCTGTGGATACATAATACATGTGAGTGAAGTTACCCGCGCACCACATACGTAACACAGATGGTACTGAGTGATAGAGATAATAGGAAGAAGGATAGGTTCACCCGTTATCTTCTATTTCCCTCGGACCGTTATCGCCTCTACTTCTTCCCACTGCTGTTCAGTCTCCAGGTTTTTTTTTTAGAAGCATGTTGGCGGTCGCAGACACTTACTTGTTCAGCGCAAGACGCGTGATTGCTGCCAACATAATTGGTCATTACTCGGAAGTTGGAAAAAAGTGCAACTTCACCTTTTGCACATATATTCCTTATACTATAGACTATTAAATAATATAAGTTTCAAAGATGCCCGTGGATTCCAAAAATGTAACATGCGATTAAATACGACCATCAAATAATTTCTTATATTTCAGTTATTTATAACTTTTTATATATTTCAATAACATCGAATGAATGCACAATTTCATCTTATGGATACATGAAAGTATTTTCAATATCTGAACTGTGAATTTATACAAATTATTGACCTTCTAGTTTCCGTGCGCTCAATAGTTTTTGCTATTATAAAAACGCTATTAATTGCTCTGTTAATTGTTCTAAATTTGATGCCGTAATTAACGTAATCGAATCAGACAGTACTATTAAACAAACCAAAACATTATTTCATCGACATTTCCTCCCCCTACAGGGCTTAGTTTTAATCTAATAAAATTTTGACCCCAGAATCAGATTCTGCGACTTCAAAAACCCCCAGAATGATCATCTTCATAATGATGAATGGTGAAATATGAACGTAAGGATTTTTTATCACGTTTTCGGTGACTCGAACCACTGTGCGCCCGTACTATAACTACTGCTAGAAATTAAAAAATTCGACTGTTGCGATTAGAAAACTTCCATTTCTTTAAGAACGGTAGCAAACCATTTTCACTTAATAATTAAGGAAGATTTCATCTTTTTATCGTCCATGTGAGTACCACACGATTCTAGTATTGTTAGATTTTAACAAATTTGGCCGTTACAATTAGAAGACTTCCATCTCTTTTTTCACAAAGTAATAAATCATTTTCTTTCACCAACGAAGAAGGAAAATGGTATAACTACAAGCTTGTCGTTTTCAATTCCAATTATATGACAACCGACGAACATATGAATAGGTACCTACTAGGGTTGGGACTATTTGTCGAATTTTTCGGTATTCGAATTTTCGAATACTTCAGTTGCTTAATTATTTGTCGAATATAATTTGAATATCCAAGTATTCGAATATAATTTGAATATCCAAGTATTCGAATACTATTCGAATATCCAAGTATTCGAATACTATTCGAATATTTGAGTATTCGAATACTTGTAAAATATTCGAATATTAAATTATTCGAATAGTCCCAGTCTTAGTACCTACATACATCCTGCGTTTTGCAAATGGCAATAGTGATTTCCCAACCATACTCATGATACTATATTTTCACAAAAACTTCAAGATCCATTGAAACCTTCTACAAATTCCATATGTCACTTCTGCATACACTTCAACCAAAGGATTCTGCATAATATCACTCAACTTAAACGTGCTAACAATACATACCAGCAGCTCAGACAGTGTTACATTACGAATCACAAATTATTGTTCTCGTTAAGGGACGAACTTATTTCGAACTTCATGAGTTCAATTGTCGCGACACACGTCACCAATTAAAAGGCAATTGCTGGCTTCATTGGTCGCCGCGAATATATTACTGGACATTGAGAGCCGTCGCGAGCCATGCTTGATTATTTTACCGGATAAAACTGATACGGACTAGTCCGCTATCTGCTCGAAGTCACCAATATTCTTTTCTTTCGCACTGTTTCCTTGTTAACTTTATGATTTTTTTTTATTGTAAACTAAAGGGTCTTTACCCGTGGATTAAATAATAATAATAATAATAATAATAATACTAACTTCACTTCATTTTTCAGTCATTTTTTTCTTACGAACGATATGCATCGCGTTTCTTGTCGAGATTTCCAACGAGATTCGCGCTTATTAAACATATCTGCCATTGGAATTACGCGTAATTCATCCTCAGGACGTGATTCGGTGTAATTAATGCAATCATGAAAGGAAGTTTACCTCATATGAGAAATTCGTAATATCAGATACAGACAGGTGTCTCTAGTAGTTTTCAGGTTCTGATTACTCTTTTGACACGACAGATTTTTTTTCTATTATTATACGTCTGTTTCCATTAGCAGTGAGGCAGGTAGATGGCGGTTAATGTCTCCTGTGACAACGTAGGGGAGACTGGGGCAGATTGTAACAAAAAAGTTTTCACATTTTTTCTCGAAAGTGTTTTCCTCAATCAGGAAATAATTCGCGTGAGTCACTACTTACATATGTGGTGAACTCATTGCGTGTAAGTATGTGACAAATGTTGGACACTTATACATCTAGCTTCATCTTAAACAAATGTGAACCTTTGTTACAATGTGTCCCAGTCCAGAATAAAAAGTAACACCATGTGGGGTTAATTGTAACACATCTGTTTTACTTATTTAAATACAAATATGAACACAAATATACATTTCTAAAAGGTATAAATGAAAACACAGATCATTATTAAACATTTGATATACATGAGTTAAACAATCATTATTTATTCATCTCATTCTATCAAAATCTTCTGCTTCGCTTTCTATACTTTTGCCTTCACACTTTTTTCTACATTTTGGATTCTCGATTGTTCTGTTGTTCGTCTACAGCAAATAGCATGTTTGATTTGTCACCATTTAGAGCGGAGTTAGTAGTAACAGGTTACAAATTACCCCGAGCTTCAAATTTTTGTTTTATAATAAAAGTGCTAAGATAAAATTTACTTTCGTGCTCTACATACATAAAATTCTACAAAATGAATACTTAACGCTCATTTGTGTTACTAAAACCGACGGTGCTAATATCGTCAAGCAGTTCTCGCATGTTGTGTGTTACCAAATTTGTCGTTTAAAAGATTTTACTTATGTTACAATTTACCCCGTGTTACAACCTACCCCGGTATCCCCTACACACAAGATACAACACTATTAATATTTTAATAATTTAATAACAATGTGTTAAAAATTTTAATAATATATTTACATGCAAGATGTGTTGTTGATGTCACTTAGAGAATAATGGTGTTTAGAAGAGGGGGATAGACAACTCAATAAAAAGGTGTAAAGAATCGTAGAGAATAAGGGAAAATAAAATATGTCATTAAATGATCATCAACTGGGAGATATACAGGGTGTTTCATCTAACTTTATCACCTGAAACATTTCTTCTTTTTTTTAACATTTCCTGAAAATGTTTCCTACGGAAGTTGCATAGTTTTATGGAGGCTGGCGTATATTAACTATTGTTTTATTCAGTTAGGAGGCGTTACTAAGATACGAATCTCAACTTTGTTTTCTTAAATGGAATGCTATATTTTATTTGTCGGTCCCCGATAGTCAGTTTCAAGACGAATTTAACAACCTACAACAAAAGTCCTTGAAGGATTAAAGGTCCTATAATAAACTTTAAAGAAACAAAGATTCATCTCATTAATCCCTTCCAACAGAATAAAACTGTTACTACTATACACTGACTCCCACAAAACTATACAACTTTTATAGGAAACATTTTTACAAAATTTTAAATGTAGGAAAAATATTTCAGGTGATAAAGGTAAATGTGCGAATATAGTACGTAAAATATCAGTCGCATATTACAAAAGTGTCTCGTGTGCAAAAGTCATGAGTGTCATTCAGGGACCTTATTAAGCGCAATCCTCGTTCACCGTAATTCATTGATGCTATGTGTTCCCTCCCAATAAATTTTCAGAATCGTGACACAAACTCTCATCAAATTTCCCTAGGCGCTACAATTACAGTATTGCAAAATAAGAAATTAACATTAAGTTTATAGCCACATCCCAAGGGTACACCGCAACCTAGCCTGACGCTTCGACTGGAAAGTATCTACACAGCGTTTGTTTGATTCTTAACGTAAAGAACACGTGTGCGCGATAATAAGCGAGGCTAATTCAACGAGATCAAAAGAAATGTCAAAAGAATAAAATTAGAGCGTTTTTACAGCACGTTCTGTACAGTATCATGGATGATCTCCAGACTTTTCAAAGGAACTACGACCATGGAGGACGGAATCTTCGCAGTTGACTTCTTCACGAGCTCATGGCCGTGCAGAAAAAGGTTGATATTTTTCGAGCGCCTCGATAAATTCTCAAACGCCTTATGTAACGACGCGTCATTTCGCTCTACACATGACGCGATGAGTGGAAATATAATGAAAGAGTTGAATTGGTCCGTGCTAGGTCAGTGTTAGCTTCCAACAAGATTGTACCTATTTTATAAGAAGCTAGAGCAACGCGGTTAATTATAAGATTTCAATCAATCCTAGTATTAGTAAAAGGAACACACATTTGTTGTTGCTTCTAACACTAAGAAATTGTTACGTGCTGAAACAGTAATTAGTGTTTCATGACGATACAATTACTCATTTTTTGTAGGTATGTCTCTAGTATCGGAAAAATTGAAGGAAATAAATAATACTAGAAACCCATAATTACACTCGTTAGTTTATCCCAATTAAGCGAAACGGGTTTTTGCAAAAATAAATTTGACGGCTTAATGAATAAGTAGGAAAATCTAAAATGTGAAGGAATATACAATTATACCTGTGTTCCTTGTACTGTATCTTCTAACTACAGAGTGGGTGAAAACGTGTGGTGAAACTGGACATTGAATGATTGCTAGTGCAAAAGCAACTCGAAAGAGGAGAATAAAACTATTTTGTATGAACCTTCGTTTTCAAAAAATTAACTTTGAAAATTCGTCGAGTAGGCGTGCATTTCATTGAAATTCCACTTTCAACAATTTTGATTTATTTATAGACGAGGATGTACTTACTTCGTTCGCAGTACTTATATCTATTAATAAATTTTACTGATTTTTTGTCAAATTTCTGCGTGCCAGACGAGTTTTCAAAGTCGATTTTCTCGCAAACGGAGGCTCATTCCAAAAAGATTTATTATTCATTTTCAATTTATATTTGCACAAGGAATCATCCTATGCCTGATTGTACTACCTATCATTACTCTCCATATGTGCAAACAAATTCCAACTATGTATGTTCCTACTTATGGAATGATCTCATGTCTGCGATTGAATCATGTTTTATGGAATAATCTGGATGAGACAAAGTTATCCATGACGCCACTGAATCGAAATTGCATTTTGGGAATCCGCTGCGTAAATTCGGAAGTGCCAAAAATATGCGTTCGATTAGTCTGATTCGTAATATACGGGAAATGCGGGACGCGCCAAAAATTGAGTTCCGATGAAGCCCGGAAATGCGGAAGTTCTGATGCGTTGCCAATAAATGGAATTACTCGGTGAAGGAACTGTGGTGACTAGCGAGTACTTATTAAAATAGATCACCTTAAAATAGTATCTAAATCCGGGGAATCCGGTGTTTGTCAACTATCAGGCCCGCGATTGACTCATAAACGTTATACAAGGTTAATCTGCCAAAAATTTTACGCTCCGGCGCCATTGTCCTATAGTGCTTGGCAGAACGACAAGAATTTGTTTTGAGAAATAATTATTTGTTCAGCATATCATTTTGATTGGGTGTAGGGTAGACTGGGGCGGTAGTAACACTTTGACTTTGGAATACGATTACGTAGAAACCATTTTGGGAGAAATGTGTCTAAATCGATCCCCTTAAAGTGTGATTCATTTAAAAAATACAAATACACATTATTTAAATAAAACTAAAATAGTTTTGTAAATTAGTTTATCTACCTTATTATTGGCTTGGATAAAATTTAGCTACCAGATCAATTACATTTTTTATTCGCATTTTTGCGAAGGCGTAGTTAGTAAAGGATCATTTTTTACACCTAATTGTATAAAATAATCCCTACGAGGGATCCTTAGGAAAATAGTCTCTAGGATCATTTTGACTAAGACGAACGATAAATAAGACGAACATTAAAAAGCATTGATTTATTTAAATAAAATCAGACATTGATGTGAGTCACAAAATATGCGACCATATTAAATTAAAACAATTTTATAAAATAATCAAATCTTAAATAATTTTTGGTACATAATCAACTAACAAACATAAGAAAATGAGATCAGCTTCACAAACTCAAATTTTGTCGCTCTCTCCCTTAGGATTCCTGGGATCATTTTACCCTACTAGAGAGGGACCGCTGACATTCAACTCACATTCAGTGGTTGAATATAACGTCAAATTATTACATTCGGTAACGAAACACACATTAAATTATTGTTGAATTATCATTGAATCCCCGAAAAAACAGCTATCACACTAAGCCGTCCATGACTAAAGTTACTCAACATTGAAAAAGACACTCCTCAGGGGTAGCGTGATAACTACACGTGTGTAAGTAAGGAATATGTTTGGTTTTTTATTTTGAATGATCCTGTTTAAAGTTATCGTGGCGATAATGCAGGCCAGGTTTTTTATAGCGATGCACCACGCAATGCATATCAGAGGCAGGGGTGGGCAAAATTGAAATAAAAAAATTGTTTTATATTCTACATTTATAGCATAATAAAGTGCAAAAAGTTTTAGACCTATACACTGTATACTTTTTTCTAGAAAAAATCATAATCATAGTCACTTATATTTCGCGCAATTTGACCGGGGGGTCCTTCTTTAGTAATTTTGAACACGCAATAACATTTCTCATAATTCTAGTAGTTAATTTGTTTCACCAAGAGGAAAAGGGTGTGTTAACACTGTTTTTGCTTTTATGTTTGCACGAGAACTGCGTACTAAAGTAATCACTTGCAATTTCGTAGTTTCGACCTTTTTGTTTGTTTTTCTGGTGCTGTTAACAGATGCTATAATGGCCTAGGTGAGAAACATAAGAAGAAAGGATTGATTTCTGAAAGGAAGGTTACTCGCTGCCTCAGCATAGTATTGATTTCGCTTCATTATTTGTGGAGTGCAAAAAGTGAATTAATATATTTTCAAGGAGCTACAATGATATTGGCTGTTTTATACATATATGTATGTTTATCTTTAAAGAAAAAAGATTGCGTGGCCCTATCGGACATTAACAATAATATATATACTTATGGTCTCATAATGAAAAAATTGTCGTAAATGTCATGAGAATTAATTACTGTTAAACATTTTAATCACAGCATAATTACAAGCAAGTTCTATATTCCATTTAATTCTAACTTTGATCCAACGTGACCTCATTTTTCTACAGGAAGGATACTTTTCCAAACTCGAATTACATTTAACTGCGAAACAAAGACTGCTGGGATAGCCTCAATAAAACTTCCATCGACAGTCTTGGAAATGAATACGAAAATTTCGATTAAAAGTGATTCCATCCATGTAAATTAAACATCAAAGTCACCCCCGGGATAAATTCAGCACGAAAAACCTTTTTGTCCGAAAACAAATTTATACAGAACAGGCAATCATTCTTGATTAAAGGGGTACATGGGTATTTCGGAGTCAAAAAATCGATTGTTTTTCGATTGTTTATGGTAGCCACAATTGGTAACCACAAGTTTTACAAGTATTTTAAAAAAGATTTCATGGACAAATTCGAAAAATTGCGAGAGTTACAGCGTAAAAAGTAACGGACGGGCCAAGCAGGTAAGCGCGCTGCGGCGGGCTTTAAAGCCGTTTTTCTCAAAACTATGTTTCTCAAGACTGTGAACATCGTAATTCCAGAACGGATCGATATTTTTTGTTGAAATTTTAACTGAACCTACAAAACATGTTTCCCCACAATGTGGAATTTGCTCACCATGATCACATAACTTTAACAACATTTAAGGCAACGTTTATCACAGAATTACTTCAACAAAATCCTTGAAAGTTGATATTTGTGGTATAACTCCGTGAATATTTATTAAAAATTTGCAACCGAGTTCCACATTGTAAATTTTGAGTTAAAAGATACTGATATAGAGCGATTTTGTTTTTAGATGAGCCGGTCAATCGGAACCGTGTTCACCACATGGAGGCGCGAATTACGCAAACCTTCACTTTGACGTCTTGCATATTAACCAATTTTTAATATTTTGTAACCATTCTTATTTGAAAATACGTCTTATATCACTAAGAAAGAATTAATGAAAGAGCACAAGGTTTAAGTTATTACTGGCTCTACAATCTAGCCTAGAAGTAACTGTTGACTTTGGCTATCTAATACCCATGTTCCCCCTTAAAGTGAACGAAGAACTGAGGCAGAGAGAACGACAACGGACCAAACCACATACATTTTTTTTTACTATTTTATATGATTAGTAGAGTCTATTGGAATACGTTATTGCTACTAACTCAATTTAAAAAAAAACTGTGGGTTAGTACGTTGTTGCTCTCACTACCTTAACTAATTTCGTATGATTGATAGTTTTAGAGAGAAAAGTTCATTGAAAGAGCGACATTTTGTGAAAACCGTAAGATTTTTTAAAGTTTTACAACCTGTAATTTTTAAACAAATTAGAACCAACAAAATGATCACTTAAACTCCGCCTAATTTCATGTAGATGCCATTATTTCTCAATGTCATCAAAACTCCTAACATCCTATTGGTAGAGTGATCGATTTGGCGTGGAATAGTCTTAATACAATTTAATGGAAAGACGCATTCGATTTCATTTTGACTCCCAAGGAATACAAACTACATACATAATTCCATTTGACAGTTTAAAAATAACTCTAGATATGTCACATACGATCTTGTTGACTGTTCTTTAAACGTTATCTGATAATATTTTATGAATTAGTCCAGTTCGTTGTTTTGATAACAGTACTACATGTTGGCAAGAGTAAACATTTCGAGTACCTCTTGCGAAGGTCAGCAAATACAACAAAAACAAAATGGAATCAGATTTATGTTCACAAAAACTTGCGGTGGTCACCACAAGAAATTTAAAAATTGGCATTTCGACATACCTGTATGACTTGAATACTAGACTTGACTTATCACGTTGATATCATTGCTTGATTCTAGGTAATTCCACTTTCTACATTACACAGATTCCAAGACAATTCTTTCTAATTAACTCTTTGAGTGGCATCGTCGTGTTTTCACGTCGAGGGATTTGCATGCTGTACACGGTTTTGACGGGTTATCACGTCGATATTTTCTGAAATGCATCGAAAGTACATAGTGTCCGAGTATCCCCAAATATTTACTTTGAAAACAAATCAACCCCGAAGTTCCCTTTCTACAAAACTTTCACAGTAGAAGCGGTCGCACAGAAAGGCCTGACCAACTTAAGGGTGGGGGATACAGTTGACAATACAAGAGTAAAACTACCGGCATACCTATATAGGGTAGAGTCATACAGTACCGGCCACTTTCAGTTTTTGTACTGTAACTTGGGCCACTGTTGGTAAAAATCAAATTTCAAAGAAGTGATTTCTAATGGAAATAGTGCTTAATAAGAAGAAACAAATTGTCTTTCTCAAATTTTATCATAAAGATTAATAATTCGTAGGAATAAAAACGTTGTAATTCGCAGCGAACGCAAAATTGTCATCCAGTACTAGCCACTCTAAGTTTTTATACTATAACTTGGGCTATTGTTGGATAAAATCAAATTTCAAAGAATTAATTTGTAGTACCTACAAATTGTGTTTAATAAAAGAAGATAAATCGTTTTTATTAAATTTTATCATAAAAATTAATAATTCGCTGGAATAAAAAAAGTTGTAATTCGCAACGAACTGAATTCGTGCTGTATAAACGGCAATCTTTACTTGCAACTCTTCATCACTTGGATTTTGTCGAAGTGGGGGGCGAACGAGCATTCGGTCGTTTGGTCTAAACGCACCTTTACGAACAACCTCACGGGGGTTCGGTTCACGCACGATTGCAACGGGGACAGGAAGTGCAGATAAATGTTTAAGCCTCTTCAGCTTTATGCTCGGTTACGCGGTTAAAATTTCTACGTACACATGGCCACGCGATATATGCGTTTTATGCGTTTTCGAGGGGATTCTAAATAAAGCAACGGGAATTCGTATACCGAGCTGGCCTGTCCCTTCATAAAAGACGGACTCGCCGCGTTCCTCGTGTGTACGAGCATGCCTTGATGCATGCAAGAAATTACTTCATCGCCGTTAGAGGTTCATTGCATTGGGGGAAAAAGCTTACTCTGCCTTCGAGAATGTTTCAAGAAAATCGAGTGCCTATCGGCAATGTGCTTGCGTGGCTTTCCTTAAAATTGTAAAACAGTAAAGCCTCTTATTACTTAACTTTTTAGGGAACTATTAACATACCTATGAGCACAGTTCGAGGTCAGAAAGTAACTTTTGTGGAATTTCAGCTGTTCAGCTTGAATTTTGCTTCAGCCAAACTTTAAAATATTAGGCCATTGCAAATTTCGTTCGTGCACTGTCAGGTGAATTTTAGGTGTACGGAAATGTCTTTTTACTACATCTACGTGTACTTTTATCAGACAAGTGGCAAAAGGACATAAATACCCGGGGAAAATACTTTGATTGAGGAAACATGTGTTATATTTTTACTTTTAATAAAGAGTTTGGTTTAATAAAACAAACGAATTTTGCACGGATCTAATAATAATACAGTGGACGCTCGATAATGAGCCGCAGTCGGGGCTCTAGAGGCGGGGTTTTCTCAGAAGCGGCATATTAACGAGAGCCAATGTAACGCGCGCTCTCCCCATAACTCTCCTGTTTTCGTTTCCGTGATGGCTGCCCCCCGCCAGAATACTCTTAAGGTGCGTCACACTGATGTGAGAAAAAGAAAAAACACAATCACGTATATGTATTGCTTGCGAATTGCTTGCGAACTCCAGTGTGGAGGCACCATTAAGGGTTAGCATTCATTGGCTCGCTGAGCGTGAGAGAAAGGGAGGTGCACACACGCGTGCGAGTAATGCGTGTGAGCTGGGGCGTTCCCAACGGCACTTTAAACAGCGGCATATTATCCAGCGTCCACTGTAATACGACTTTAGTAGTAGTAGCAAGTAAAATAATATATAATGTGATGTGAAAGACGAGAAACAGTGGTGGTGAAAAGAAAGTTCAAACTCATATTTCTACATGCCTGTTCAGACAAACTTAAGGGGAGAAGACCGTATAAATCGAATGAAAAATAGAAATAAATTTTTTTTCCATAAATCGCTCCTAATATAAATCCTCAGAATATGAACCCCCAGGCGTAATCAAATTATTAATATTAACCACTGTTTTTAAGCAAATAAAGCGCGAATTTTTTGCGAAAATCACACCTAATTGTTTAAACTTCCACCATATTTAAAATATGCAATTTTTTTACACCATTTGTGGTTTATATTCTTACAATTGGCACATAAATTGAAAAAATATTTATTGGTCTGTTTAACATAACTACCAGGGACTCTACAACCGCGTCGTTTTGCATCTCGAAAAAACCTATTTCAGATGCTGTTCTATTTCTTTTGTATTTAATATAATTTTACTGTTATATAATTTTTTTACTTGTTATAATGTTAAATAAATTAACCTTTAAGTTCTGAAAGGATTAGCGCATTGCTATCTTTGCCAGAAATTTTAAAAAATTGATACAAAAATAAGCCGTTTATACGGGGTTCTCCCCTTAATATATAGATACTACTTACAATTTGTCTTTACGTATTATATTGGTATCGCTAGTATGTTCTGAGCAACCCCCAATCTATATTCTATGCCGCAGCGCTGCACAAGGAGCCTTTTTCAGCGCCTAGGGGCGAGAAACCAGCCGTACGCCGTTACTAAGGGTAAAATCAGTGAGGAGAACTGCAGTAGTGTAGGTGCGGGCTCGTAGGCGCGTAGCGTAAGTATACATGGCTGGGTTCCTTCCTTAATGGTTCTTCTTTTGAACATGACTGTATAAGCTGTTATTAATCTGACCTTTATAATTATATTTTATAATTACACTTTGAGGCTTTACTATCGATATGTACTTGCATTGTACTTTGAACTGGCAATGTATCGTTACTAATTGTATTTGAAGTTAAATTTTATTTATTTTCAGTTTATTGTAAAAGTGATCGTATTAGAAAATTCCTCTTTTCGAGAGGGGGATTATTGTATAATATAAGTATATTTTGGCATACGACATTTGGATAATGGAATTAGTAATGGTATAAAAATATTTTTTTTTATTCAGAAGTATTGTTCATTTGTGATAGTTAATTATTGTATATTTAAAATAAGAATATTGTTATTTCGTTAGAAAATTTGTAGTAAAATAAAATAAAATTTTCATTTTATTTTGGAACGAAATAAAAATTGAACTTGAAAATTTACAAACTACACCGTAGAAAGTAGTATTTCATGACTATTGAAGAGGAAACATTTCTAAAACGTTTTGTTGTCTTAGCGTTCAACATAATATCATCAAATACTTTTCATTAGGTATTACTAGTTCAGAAGCTTTCAAGATTTAGTTTCCGAAAATCTGTCAATTAAAACGTTTTGAAAGCCTTCTACTAGTATACATGTAAATAATACAATTAGCTAAATTAATTTCTATTTTGTGTTGACAAAATAGAAAAATAAATGAGACCAATTGAGTACCTAAATGAAAATTCTACTTTAAAAGTAAATTAATATAGGATAAATAATAAAATTTTCATAAATGACAAACGAATCACGATTGATTGTATTCTAAAAATGACATTAGCCTCTATTTCGCAAATATTGGAGTAACAAAATGAATTGAAGCCATTGCAGTCAGACAGAATTCGCGGAATCGATTGTTAGACCACCCGCGATTGTTTATCATATGGTGGGATTTGTTTTGTTTTCTTATATTGTTTACGTCAGCTGCAAATCAATTTTCCATGGTGTGAGTTCATGTTAAACAATCCTAGAGAATCGTTCATGCAAAAAATATGAACTCTTCTATTACACATGCCAATAGTAGGTACTCTTTACCAAAATCAAATATGGAAATAAATTAGTGTATATGGTTGACAAAATTTTAATGTTGTGGAATATTAAGTAACAACAATATCGATTATCTGATATCGAAGATTGAAACTATTTAAAATTCATTTTAGAATTGTTGCAAAGATTTTCGTGGGAGGAAAACTTGGGATATTTATACTGGCTCAAACCCGAGGTTTATTTAAGGCAAGTGCTTGTAAACAGAAATTTAGATGATAACATGACGAGCGATGTAATTGAAGAACACAATTGCCCTCTGAGTCACTGTTCAATCAGTTTAATTAATAGTTGGTTAAACATGAGATAATGCAATGGCACGCGTTTCAAGTATTTTAACTCACAGATCCATCACAAGCATAGCATGAAACTAGCATGAACCTATTCAATCTAGAACTAATTCACACCATGTCTAGGCCGGCATTATAAAAGCATCCTGAGATTGTCATGGCGGTCGTTATGGCATATATTCATTTCTATTCTATTCTAAAACTGCTAATATTCTATACAGCAAAAGGTTTTAGGAATTATTATTATTGTTTAGATCGAACATTGACACTTAACGTTATAATACATTTTCTGTAAAAATAAAAAATTTCCCCTAAAAGAAGAGTAAATATTTCGCTGAGGAATTAAAAGTGGATGAAAAATTTAATTCGCGCAGACTCCACGAAGCATACAGCTTGTCATAAAAATTTATTTCTCTAATAAATACCTTTACATCACCGTATAAGAATTTTCTAAACTAAATCAAACTCATACTGAGTAGGTATACCTATGTCGAACTCAAAAGAAGTCTATCTTCGTAACTACGCGGAATACCATACAGTCACTACGTTCACCGCTTATATAAGTGTTAAATGTGAAATAAATAGCCTTTCAAAACTTGTAGATTTAATGGACAACAGGAATTTAAGAAATATTACGCCCAGACAGCGGCTTCTTCGTACACACTTATTCCGCGAATATGCGTGAATCAATTTGCGAGTATGTTTCCTTCTACAATCGAGTAAACCAACCCGGTCATCTCGAGATCCAACAGCCCCAATCCAGTTCAAGCCAGTCCGATCCAGCAAACGATCTTGTAGACCACCTGGATAAGACGGCTCTGCCACGGTAAAACTTCGATGGACTCGTCTTTGACGAACGACGAGATCTTCATATAATGGAGGTAGAACAACACCATGACGCAAAAGGAACCAGTGGATTAAAATGCAGTGAGTTGTGGCACGTCAACGGGAAGGATATGGTGCAACAATTTTGCAAGCGCTTAAAATGATGGCTACAGGAATTATAAGAAAATTAATGATTACAGCATGGTTGGATGCTCTTTTTTACGAATTCGAGGAGATTGATTTTCTTGAAAATTGTTTTCCAAACACATTACTTTCAGGTGATTAATTTATTCAGGTTAGGCTTGGATTTTCCTTATATGTGTACTCATTTAGATTAGATTGGGATTTTCCTTGTCAGTGATTGATGTTGGTAGATAGTGGGATAGGAAAAAGGATCGTTATTTTTTATATATAACACGAAAGCTTCGGTCAATTTTCCTTGTACAATATTTACGTACTGTACATACAACTTTTAATTCTGATGAGGACCTAGATTTTTCATTGATAAGAGAATAGAAGATATGTAATCCCGTTTATGGGATATTGTTCAAGGACATACAAGCTTAGAACTGGAAGACACATTTTTGATGATTTATGCCACTGTTTTAATGTTTTCGACTGTTTGTAATGTATAAGGGTTAGGGACTCTTGGCAGCGTCTCTGTTACGATTTTTAAAATATTACAATCCTTAAAGTTACAGTTTTTATTATTATTTTTATCGTTTCATTCATAATTCGTATTATTATTGTGTAAATAATTATAACTGTTGATACAGTTTATCTTCTCTAATTCTGCGATTTACTGTCGGATAATACGAAATAACAACAGCTTAGTATTAAAAATAATTAAAATCATTGTTTTAGTTTAAAATCTGTTGTAAGTTTTGTAAAATAATTTAAGCCTTCGCATTCTTTTGAAAAAACAGTTACGATTTCTGTGTTGCATTTTACGCCCGTTATTTTAGTTATGGATTTTGTTCGTACGATACGGTGATTTCGTCACTAATTGTTTGCATAGTTAATTATATGATCGCTTAAAAGTTATTGGCGTGACAATTTTGATAAGCGAAAACAATTTTTAAAATACTTTTGATAAGAAATTTTATAAGATATTCCACACGGCTATCATATTTTGTGATACTATATTCACGTGAAATGTTACCAAACATTTTATAGAATTTTTACAATAAAGGTCACGGAATATGTACTTAAAAATAAACAATCTTTTAGTAGACATGTTTTTAGTAGAATTTTAGTATCACAGTGCGTTTGTCATAGGTAGCACCCAACAAGGGTACTTGTGCGCCTTCTCTACGAGAACTACTTTCTGTTACATCTTTGCAACTATTATCCAATTGAAAAAGTCTATTACAGGAATAATTTTAAGTTTTACGAAATTTGTAAAGAAGTGTTCGTTAACATTTATTATTTCATTGTAAATTAATATATTTTTTTAAAATATTGAATCGCTGAATTACGTAAAAGTTTTATTAGATCCTACCAGTTGTTAAACCCAAAATATTTACACCTGGATTTAACGATACGAACTTCACAACCAGGTCATGGAGATAAGGAAACTTTGGCTATAATAAATTAAACTTCTTTGATTATGTATTCATTTTCTATCAATCGATATTATGCAAAGCTATAGCCGTGGATACAAAGTTTTAAATTATTCATGATTGACTTTTGTGTATTACTTTCTTTTACATGCAGTAGAAGAGTTAACGCTAGTCATGAAACAAATGGATAAGTAAATAATGTAAAAGAATTATACGCTGCACTGTTTAAATGCCATATAAGGAGTCATGGTGGAGTTATTCAAATTCATGGAAAGAAGAAGCAAATAAATTCGTTTAAAATACCTATTTAAATCAAACAGAATATTCATATATTTCGATTATTTAAGTAGCCTCTGCGAATTCAATTCGTTCAAGTAACTTAAATAACCTTATTACCAGAGTATTTAAAAAATTCAGTTTATTCCAGCCTTTCAATTGGCATAAAAATAATTCAATTTGTTTTGATTAATTAATTAACTTTTTAAAGTTGTTCAATGAATTTCTAGTATTCGAATATGTGAGGCACGTGACTCGATTCGATAAAACGACTTTTATTGAATTCAAATTTCGAATATTCAGTGAACTTTACCTGATCCAATCTTAATATCATTTGTTTGCGATAAGAGTGATAAAAATGTGTGAATAATATTTTTCAAGACCTACATTCAGAATTTGATTCAGAATAATTTCATAATAGTAACAAACAAAGTACCGTATACACAATTTTGAATATCTCATTGTTTATGATAATAGCACACTATTCTTGAAGTTCATCACCAAATCTCAATTTTGTCAAAAAAAAAAAAAAAAAAAAAAATTCGGAAAAATTTAATGGTAGTAATTCCTTTTTATATGCACTCACGTGTAAATTGCTTCTTGCAAAATGGAATTTTGCATATCGTGCGATTGGTTGAAAATTATGTCACGGTAACAGTAACCTCGAAAGCAAACTCACAGTTTAGAATTTAACGAAGGAAAGCTACTAAAACTATTAGACCTTTACAAAAAATGTATTTTACAAAATTACTAATATTATCTTTATTTTACATTATTTTCTACGTATTAATTACAACAAAATGCATAGACTCTCAAAAATTCCTAGTTTAAGCTGAAGCGTGTAACTTACATTTTCCGAAGGAGATCGAAGTTTCCTGCCATTTCGCAATCTGAACCTCTGCTCCAGTAATTTAGGACCCCGAATTCTGGCGCGCGTTATTTAAATATCAACAGCACAGGCGCGCACTTACTCGAAACACTAGTAGATGCATGTTCAATGATAATTTCTTTAAATTGTGAACTTCACTCCTATAACGTCACCCAAGCTTTGACTTGGACACACTAACAATGAGTTGCAGCGAAATACTTAGAGGACCTTTAGAATTATTAGAATATTTGACGGACGTATCAAATATCTGGATTTGAAGAGTAAATCAATTTTAAAAAATGAAGGAAATACTATACATATAATATCGTAGCACTACTACAGACGTTGAATTTTGTGTAGTATCAGTGGTTTTCCAAATTCAAACTATCACAATTGCCTAGATAATCCACTAATTATTTCGAGCAAAGTTCTTCTCCAGACAGCTCTTCTCACTATCGCCGCCGAAATAATACTGAATGCTCCATGCCGTGTTCGACCTTAGAGGTGTATCAGTACCTGCCTGGAAATTAAGAAACTACAAAAAATGTAGGGTGAGTAGCGAAGAATGGTGGGGACTTGGTCAACCAGGTACGTACTTCATAGAGTGGGGACAATTTGATTCGAATGTAGAATAACAAATAAGTTTTTATTTCGTCATAAACAAATAATAATAACAATTTATTTGAATAGTATAAAATTTATTCGGTTAATTATGTATTCGTTGTGTGTACTATTTGTTATTTACACCTTTTATTATTTACCTAATACCATACTGCGCATTTATTATTTTCAAAAACAGTTATCGATTAGTAGACTGGGAAAATTGTCAGCAACATCATTACTCGAATAATTTTGCTAATGTTATGTGAATAAATGATTCAATTACATGATTATCAATTATTCCAGTAATATAATAGAACAATCTATCATGAATAACGAATTATTATTTGACTATAGGGAATTCATTTGGATAATGTTTTAGGTATATATGTACTTGAACCGTTTTTATAATAATGCCCAAGTCTAATACTAAGAACTTCTACGCAAGATTTATAATTATCCATGTACGTAAGTGTCACAGCGTTTCCTGTGCTAATAAATACATATATATCTTAACATTCCCTCCTTTGAAATGATTTTACTTAGCTTCGATCCTCTGTATGTTTGGTGTATGGTACAAATCTGGTAACTCAATTTTCACCCACTTCCACTAATCCAATTGTCTCGAAACTTTGCAGGGGTGTGAAGTTTGGATGACAAAACAACTTTTTAAAAAAAAAGTCATAAATAAAAATATATAAAAAGAAATGTATAAAAAGTCAAGAAGTAGTAGAGTGCAGAAAAAATACAAAAAATTATAAAAATCCACAGACACTAAAAACTAGAAAAAATATAACAAGACTTGCAAACACTAAAAATTAGAAAAGAAAAAAATGTCATGTTAAACGATTTTACTAAAAAAGCACTAAAAACTAAAAAATAATTATTTTCTTGTACTACAATTTCGATGGTGATATGTTGGTTTAAATAAAATCATACAAACTGTGATTACCTTTTTCCACAGAGTTTGTATGATTTTATTTATAGTCACATATCGCCATCGAAAATGTTGTACAAGAAAAGGAACATTTTTTAGTTTTTACAGCATTTTAGTAAAATCGTTTAACTAAAATTCTTTTTTTTACATATTTTTTTCACATTCTTATTACAGATTCTTTGAAATCGCATTGTCTATCACATGGTTTTGATAATAGCATAAACCACTCACAAACGGAAGGACGGTCAGACCGACATTTGGCCTTATTCTACTAAAAAAAATTATCTCACTTGCGTATAGTAATTTGTTACCTCATATACCTAACAATAATATACATAATATAATATAATATGAATATTATTAATACTTTAATACGTGATTCAATTGTACATTGGATTTTGTCAGGTTCTCTAAAATTTATGCTAGCTGAAAATTACAGTCGCAAACTTTGAAAAGCAAAGTTCAGATCGCAAGACGAGTAGAAGAGGTCTAATTTTTTAGCATTAGAGACTTACAGATTTTCAAATGTCTCCAAATTATGTCGCACTCTAGTTTATAATTGTATGAAATAAACAATTGTTAATGGCAACAGTGTCTTCCTTAGATTAACGAAGAAGGGTATTTTATTCTTAAATTTTCACGTAAAAATGTATAAATAGCATAAGTTGTTGCCAAGAAGGAGGAAAAGGTTGTGTTTTTTTAGAGATCATTTCATGATAGCCGTAGGCATCCCCCTCAAGAATATCCGAGTATCGACTCACTACATATATGGCGTTGTCAGCAAACACGCGTAGAGAAGAATATTACATCCTACATCTTCATATGTAGGAACACGACGATACAGTACAGTTCTTTCAGAAAGACTGATTTGTAAACGTATGAATATGTTATGTTGTTACAATAATTTATTTCACTAGTTCGACCTACAACACGAATTCAATCTTCCAAACCTTCTTTTAATTAGTTTAATAACAAATCTAAGCGGCAACTAAAGGGTCTGAAAGAAAAATTTTTTAGCTTTCGAAAACATTCATGAAAATTTGGTCTACGATCATGTGTTCGGAAGTAATAGGTGTTCAAATTGAAAAGTACCTTTTCTGCTTTGATCGCGAATAACTCGGTGAATAAAAATCAGAAAACAAAAGAAAAAAAACAAAATTAAAGAGAAACGTTTGCTCTATTAGAACTCTTCATTGAATTTTCTTGAAAAAAAATTTCTTAATCCGTGCATACGTTCAAACTAGGCAAACAATTTGGAACTTCGTTTCCTGCGCTTTATCTTGATAAAACAGTAGCATAATTGATGAAAACATTTTTGAGTCCTTGATTTAAAAACTAGAAGCTTTAAGTGTTGAAACGCTTTTTCAAATATTTTTGCGACCATTTTTTGCGGAGATACAGCTATTTGAAATTCACCAAAATTTTCGGGAAATTATAGTGTTCCTTTAATTTTGACCAGCAGTGTAGAACGATATAGCTTTCAATAAACCAATCGATCCAGCTCGCCATTTTCTGCGAAAGAGTATTAAACCATTACTGCCGGAAAGCTATTCGTTTAGGAGATATTTGAATTTCAATATTGCGAAGTGCTACTCATTTTCAGTAGCAAGTACCTACGTCTGACATCTAGCATCATATGCTTGAACTTATCCCCTAATACACGCGATATCTGACATGGTATGTTCTTTAAACGACTGATTTTTCGCCATGAATATATTTTCACGACCCTATATATCTATTTACAATCACATTACAATATATTTCTGTTATATAATATTTGTATTTATATAGCTGTTATTATTATTATTATTGTTGTTGTTGTTGTTATTATTAGTATTATCACTTTAAGTGTCACTTTAAGTGTCACTTTAAGTGTGACTTTAGTGCCTCACGTTTTGAAATACCGATCTCCTGACACAGTTTTCGAGCTCCCTCTATGTTTTTCGGGCTGTCTCCACCTTAAATATTTGTTATTTTAAGTAATAAGCGGAAATGTTATGTACAAAAGTTGTGTAGCTATAAGAAACACATAACACGGTGGCAGTAGTTTCTTTAAAGGGTGGGGGCGTAGAAGGAATGTGGGCGTTAATTTTTTTTCAAATGGATTGTCAAATTTTCTATGGTCAAATTCAATAGAATAGCGAATTCTACACTGCGTTCCACATTAGAGCGTACTCGTTTCGCGCAGGGATACACTGTTGATTGGTAGTAAACCGGCAGGGAAAATGCGACGACCAATCGCGAAAGTGCTACGACCAATCGCGTGTGTCAGATCCGTGGGAGCTGTGCAGATCGGTCGCAAATCGGTAGGGGCGTAGGTACATTCTTATATGGAACGCAGTATAAGTATAAAAGTACCAAAATTCATTAACCTTAAAACTCATATTATCTGAGATATTGTCTACTGTATTATTGTGATTGTGAAATACAGGGTTTTCGACTACTGGTGGAAGAAAATTTTAGGGCTAATTCTATGAGAACACTTTTTAAAGATAGGTATTCCTAAGGGTAACATTTCTTTCAATAAAAATTCCACAAGAATAGATATTTTTTTGAACGAAACATATAAGGTCATACAGAATTTTTTTAAAAACGGTAGTTTTAGAATTGTTTCCGTCCCTGGTTTAAAGATATGCTTAAAAGCTGGCAACCCGCGTGCAGCAGTGCACACGGCGCAAGTCGGGCGAGGGGTCGAGCTGTAGTATTCAAAGCCACTGTCTCACGGGTCACTCACCTCAGAGAAGCTGCGACGAAATTTATCTCTTCTTCTTTATCCCTTCATCCAAAATTGGAGGGTACTGTTGAATTATTCCAGTCTGTTTCCATTATATCCACTGTAATCCATTGTGCTATCGCGACACAAACGTGCAGTCATCACACAAAACACAGAATCCCATCACCTCAAGAAAATAAAAAAATATCAGAACGAGGGTCCCCAGTAGACCGCTCGTTGACACCCGAGGGCAATAAAACCGACGGGCCACATCAAATCTCCACGTTTTTGATAAGTGTTGATAAAAGTATTACCAATCGATTCCTCGTGTCCTCCCGATGAAAATGGCCCCAAAAATAATATAATTCGGACCATAATTAAGGATTTTATGTGAGAAATTTATTTGCAGAATTCAAAGCCTGTTTCGTTAAAAATAGTCCGATTTAAATTATTTTCTGTCCAATTAATCGGGAAAACGCCAGGAATCCATTGGCGTTACTTTGATATTGATACGATAAAAAATAAACAAATTCAGATTCTGTAGAATCTGACGGGTAGGCGACCGCGAGCGGGTCGGGTCGCAAGAGCTTTCGTCGGTTAGTCGACCTTCCTAGAATAACAATTGAATGAATCCCCTTGAATTACCACATTCATCCATGGCGCCTTGAATAAGGATAAGTTGCGTGACTTTTTAGTCGACGAAGGAATGGATGAAGTATCCTTATTCAAAACGTTATTTCAATCACTTTTTATTCGAATAATGCCCAACTCTGTCCCTAACCGACAACCAGTTTTCTTCGCCTAGATTCAAAAACCTTTTTCAATATGCTTGGTTTAAAAGCGGATATCTAGAAACGCATTCCAGCGAATTCCAAAATCCTGTATACTTCTGTTACTTCAGGAAGGAAAAGCTTATACCCAAATGTAGTATTTGTGTGCATAGTGTGGCAAGTATTTTTGTTTTAATCATTTCTATGAAGAATATCATTATTGTACCAATTACAAACCGTAATTTTCAATGCATCCATCGTCTTCTATTGGTATAATTCTTTCAATGTATAATTAAACAATACAACATGTACAAAAAGAGATTGCGAATGTTTAAATATTATTTTATACGGCCACTTCATTAATGAAAACTGCTATAATGTTATAATTAAATTTAATATTAACTGTAATATTATATATATATACGTTATTAGTGGGATGTAAAAGTAAAATTGATTTACAATCATTTAAAATTCATATACATATGCATTATACAAATCGGAAGTTTCGACAAGGTTATCGGCATCAATGCGATTCTGCGTCATTTTAAAAACATATATATTTTGCAAAGGTTTCCAAAATAGCCTAATAAGATTACACTTACAAGTAATGCATGTACGAATGTGCTGTTATCATACTGATTCATGCACGTCACTGATTAGTTTTAATGAGTTTTACCTTTGATGCAATTTTAAGTAGGGGAGACCGGGGCAGATTGTAACAAAAAATGTTATCACAGTTTTTCTCGAAAGTGTTTTCTTCAAACAGGAAGTAATTTGCGTAATTTACTATTTACATATGTGGAGACAAAATAAAAACGCAATAAAAGTCATTTGACATTTATTCTTGTTGTCATTTACGCTATAGCATCGCGAACAGAGCCGACCGTGCAGATTTATATAATTATGACAATCATAGGCAGATGGTGCCACAGTGGTGTTTCATCATGAATTAAAAGTGTTCTAGACGGGAACCTGTGGCTTGGCAGTGCCCTCACCATGTTCATGAAATACTGTAGAATGTTAGCGATGAGAAAAAGCCAACCCTAGTAAGCTCGAATGCGATCGAATCTCAATCGGCCACAATCGTTTGAGCTGAGTGTACACGCGGATTGCCTGTTTTGAAGCATATCTTTAAACGCTTATAACTATCAAACCAAGCCTCAACGACAATATCGTTATGCTTGATTTTCGTCTTATTCTGATATCTAGAATCACCTCTTAAATGTTCTCTTAGCAGTAGTCAAACACCCTGTAAGTTCGAAGCTATTCTCGGTGCACCTCAAATGGCTGGCCATTGAATGCAGAAATAATGAAGTAAAGCAATAAATACGAACGCTTTTTTAATTTTAAAAGCATATAAGCACACCATTTTAGACGTGTGTAATAAACGAAATGAACAACAGTTAATATAAATTCAAACATACTGCTTTATTTATTAAACCGTAATATAGGAATTAAATAAATAACACTGTTCAACAGCCATTTTTATTTGGGACATTCAATAGCCGTTTCTTATAGATTTTAATGCAATGCAAACGAATCCGCAAACCGTGAGTTGCCATCATCCTCAGTTTTCAAGAAATTGGATTTTGAAAAAAATGCAGATTTTAAACTTTGTACATCTTTTGAGTTCAACAAGTAATACACTCGGTTGCTTGTTCCGTCAAATTATTCTACGAATCCTAGCGAATACAGCGATATAAGTTATTGTTGAATTAGATCGAAAGGAAAAGGACTCCCGAAATGCGCAAATTTTGGCAGATATCTTTCTATATATTATAAAAACTAAGTCTAGGGGGAAATCTGACTACTTCACGCGATGCAGCAGACATTTTTCCTCCGGAAAACATCAACAGAAGTGATAAAACAAAACGTGACTTACCACTTCTATTGATGATTTCCGATGGAAAAACGTCTAATGTTTATTAAAATTAAAAAAAACTGTGGTAATCTTGGTTTTTCGTTTGATAAAATTTTTTTTATCAATATTCACTCTTACAATTTGTTTTCAACTGAATACTGACTAACTTTTGTTCGATACATTTTTTTTAAAATTATTTTTATCACGTGTAATGCGTTTGCCTCCTCCTTTAAAATTGAAACAACATTTGGGATGAAAAAATCATGCTAGATATCTGAACCCAATGAGAATGTATCACAAACGAAACTCGGTCGAGGTGGCGCTATGGCGCTAGTACTCAAGTTGGCGATCTGAGCATGCGCGTGATGACGCCGTCACGTCAAACCAATCAACGCCAAGATGGGAGACGAAACGACGTTAGGCGGTGATCGGAATCGGGATCGAATGTTTACGTGTCTTATCGCTTCCCGAGAACCGGAAGGGGGACTTAATAGATTACGCTTAATTCTAGACGCTGAACGCGTTAATAACGACTTGAACTATTTTTTCAATTTGTACAGATTTGTGCATTTAAATTCGATATTTCTATAAAGTTTAATGTGTCCTAAATTAATATACCAAAAATCACGAAGGCACTTTTTTAAAACTCATTTTAAAGTTGATAAACGTTTGAGATAAAAAATTGTGATGAACTGTTAATATTTAAAAAAAACTATTTTTCAGTTTAAAAAATATTATAATACTAAATATAACTTATAAAAATCCAATTAATCTCATAAATATTCATCAAATGATACGTGCTTAAAGAAATGCACCGAAAATTTAAATATATATCTAGCATCATTTTATATGACAATTTGGCAAATTCATTAAAAATCGTGGATAGTATTAAAACCTACGTTCTTTTAATAGTATTTAAAGATATAAGCATTTATGGATCATTAACTTTTCATTAGCCAATTACGAGGATAAGATAGATGAATGTTTAAAGTGGAATAAAATATCAGAGCCTTATCACGACTGACTGTGACTCGGCAGGTTTTTATAGACTTTTGGATATGGTAGCTTATAATATGTGCAGTAGGAGCTCAATTGTTAGTACGCATGAGCTCGTGTCAGATGCTGTGTCCGCTACAACTCACTGGAGACTTGGAGACGGTTTAACGTGAGTGCATTTCATTGAAATTAGAGCTCTTAATATCTTACCCACCGGGTACCCAGCTACCCGAATTGTTAAGTCTTGATTCACCAATTAATCATGTTAGCTTCCACTGTTGGTTTACAATTAATCATATACTTCACTGTGCTTATCTAACACATATATTATCGAAAGTTAGGATCCTTCTGGATTACTAATACGAAATTAAAATACCATGTTTGGCACTTAAAAAACTATTCGTAAATGAAAGTGTTATCCTGTACATTTTATAGATATACATATAACAGCTATCAGTAAATTTCCAACAATATTTAAATACATTTCTTGATTGCGCATCAAGTGCAATTCCTGATCCCTTCGTTTCATAGTTACTCTTCTCTAGGATAGTTCCCCAAACTTGTAACTGTAGTAGTTTAGAAAAGGACTCAACTTACACGGTGTACCATATTCATTAAAGAATATTTTAATGATTTAGTTTAATCAATTATTTCAATATAAATAGTCTTGTCAAAACAAGTGTAACATTTCAATTTTGCGTCGCACGCGTTAACCATGGACTGTTCTATTATATTCTTTGACGTGTTACCCGGGATTATTATGTAATACCTACTGCCGTGCGATTCGTAATAACAGCAATCAGACAATAGTGCCGTTGCGGCGGAGAAGTTTCTCCACATTAGCCACTATTATTTTTTTATTTACAATAACACGAATTCAAGTTCAACACAATACAATATTCACAACAAATATAAGTTTGTACAATATGAGATTCAGTATATGCATCTTGTTGCATCCAGCCACGATTTATGTCAGTTCAAGTGTAACGGCAAATCCGTAACTGGTTCGGTCGGTCTTTACCGACCGTCTTTTAATTTCTGATGCGAGTACCGGTATGGAACAGGCCATGATTACCGCTATACACGGTGCTCGCGACAGTATTATCACAATATCTAAAATATATCAAAGAACCAAAACAATCGGAGACGAACCTCTCCTTGTGAGTGCATCATTTGTAAAGAATCATTCAACAAATGGGTGCAGTGCATTAAATGGGTGGGGGGCTCACGTGGAGTGTACAGACCAAGAAAATATCCATTATTTTACCTGCGATATTTGCAGACGTGCTTAAATAAAAATCCTATTGTATTTTTTCAATATTTTTACTAACGTTATTAAGCTTTCGTTGACACACCTCTTTTTTCGATCAACTTTGACACACCTGGGTGGCTCACATCTAGAGCAATTTTTGAACGAGTGCCATTCTCATCCAAAGAATCCAATTATTATGAAACAAGGTCTCTAGAATGTATTCCATTAATTTTTTGATTGAAATTTTGTCACAGCTTTTGTAAAATAATTCTAGATTACCACATGTCGAGAAAAAGCAAAGAAAATCTTAAAAAAATTGTAACTTTTACAAATTTCAATATTAGAAGCTAAAAATGTACAGAGTTGATGTTCGGATATAATATTTGGAGTGAAAAAATAGTTTGTAAGTTGGTTTTGAGAAAAGGTATTTATTTTGCATATAGACGGTTCAGAGCGTCAAAATCTGCTTATGGGTGGCTCACACCCAGAGAGTCAACGAAGGGTTAATTACTCATAATTAGAGCTTAAAATCTACTAACTAAGTAGTAGGCCGGTAGTACACGACAATTTTTTGTTCACTGCGAATTACAAATTTTTTATTCCAGCGAATTATTAATCTTGATAATAAAATTTACGAAAAACAATTTGTCCCCGTTTATTAAGCATAATTTTTACTACAAATTACTTTTTTGGAATTTTATTTTTACCAACAATAGTCCAAGTTATAGTGCAAAAACTTAGAGTGGCCAGTACTCCCGCATACATATATACTGCAGATCTTTACATACCGCAAGTGCAAAAAGATATAAGCAATTTGCACACTCCGTAAGATAATTTGATAAGATTATTATCAATTAAAGCGATCTGTAGACGTTCAATATTATTCCGCAATAATCAATTATCGCGTGGGGAAAACGGTGACGTGAGATAAACCTATTAATTAATGTGTCTATCTTAATTACGATCGTAGCGTAGCTCATTAACTGGTTACTTTGTCCGATACATATTTTATACTTTATTTCATTATGCAGGGTGTCCACGGGGACAGTAAACAGCTGGATATTTCTTAACGTATTGGAGATAAAGAAATTTTTTTTTTGTTTAAGCGTTTTAAGTCGCATCTACTGCTATGGTCATTAGCGACTACAGTGGTTACATAAGGTTAGTTAGAATGGAATATAGAAAGAGGGAAAGGTTCCTGGGGCTTAAGGGGGTAGACACGTCACGTGACACGGGCGATGCACCGCGCTGTAATACCGACAATCTAACCTGAAACATGGGTTTGGGATTTTTCGTTTTTCGTCCTTATATGAGCAGATTTTTGGCTTGGCGAGGTCTCATTCGAAAGAGGAAGGTTCAATGCAGCGCGCTCTGGTCATCGTTTGAGTCACAAAACTCTTATAGTGACCTAAAAATACTTGGATTCTTGCGGGTGTATTTTGTCGACTTTTGCTCTACTTTGAACACTCATATTATTAGATATCAACACAATCTCGTCGAACCCGACGCCCTATCAAAAAAGTTTTTATACTGTGTATAATTTAGGGAGTATTTGGTAGTGGAATTTTCGAGAAAAGCTTTGATCGGAGCCAAGAGGTCGTCAGTGGTCTTGTTGTCAGAAGTGATGGAATTGCTTTTTTAATGTGCAAAATTTTCTGTGAAAATATATGCTTCCACTTTTTCAAAAAAAATTCGCAAAACTTCGCTCCTTTTCGGCCTCCTGACTAGGTATAACCCCTTAAACAGCCCCTAAATGCTCAATATATTGTGCAATGTTCAATATTGCACTATATTATTGATCGTGTGGGGCACACAGCAAAAATATTGTGCAATATATTGCACAATAATATTGAGCGTCTGCAGACCGCTTAAGGCAGCGAAGGCCAGTTCGAGCCACTTGAGAGACCGGTCACCATGATAGCCGCGCTCACTCACATTATCATTGACTGTCGAGCTTGCATCTTTAGTTGTCCAGGTAACTTCGTGCTGAATGTGAACCTTGTAAATCAGCGGGATGTACGAAAAAACAGCATCTTGTCAGATTTTGCTCAGAAACGAACAAATACCTGCAGCATCTTTTTATATACATTATACGATATTAGGAAGTGATTAATCAGAAAATTAACTTATTTTAATGGCAGCAAATGGTACGTACAAATTACTAAAGTATTTTTTATTTAAACAGGGGAATCACACTTTGTCAACATTGTTATTACTTGTGTGTATGTACTGTGTAGATTTTGTCTCTTTCTCCACTCTTCATATTGATAAATAGGTATAAATTTTATGCTATTATGGATCGAGATTAACATGTTTTAATAGAAGTCTAACTTTTAAAATGAACTCGTTACTTGGAGTATATAATACTAATTACGATAAACTACCAACTCATCTTCTTGAATTAAGAATGGTAGTATTTTCTTCTGCCGAATACAAATTTCTTTCGAATTCTTATGTTTATCTTCATCTTTTATTTTTATTTTATTTAGTGGAGAAGAACTCTTTAGTATAATATTTGATTACAAGAATGACATAGGGCCGGAGAAACAGTACATAGGATTTAAATAATTCTAAAATGTCTGGATAAAATTTTTAAACGCTATTATGTAATGATGTACGTAATAATAATTATATAGTAGGTACGTGTAGACAGGTTATAATTCGCGCTTGAGGATTAGTCCGAAGATTAATTGTGCGATGGCGTCACGGAGCTACCTTTTGTATCCTGCTTACAAGTCTACGTTAATTGATGTTATATGATAACCGTGGGTCGCGAGTTTCAGTTTTTCTCGACTTGTACGGCGCTAAGCAAATATCGTACAACTATTGTTGTACATATTGTTCTTTTCTTTTTGTTCTGTTCTTTTCTGATAAAAACATACATCCAATATTCTACAGTTGAATCAATGAATGGGGTTGGTTGACCAGAATGGAAGGTGTTAGAAAAACATTAAAATACCTTAATTGTTGTCACATTGAGTCAACATTAATAATTTAATCAGATAGCCAAATGTATGCCCTATCAAATATACTAGTCGGTTTAATGATATTTCGCCCACACAATTTATTAAAAATCAAAAACTTAAAAACTGGCATATCAGCCCCGGTCTCCCCTAATGGGGCTCTTGAACCCCAAAACCGGGGGACAGAAAATAACATTAAATTGTAACAATGATTTTAATGTAATATCAATTATTACAAATTCAGGATTATCAGTTATTACTGTTTTGTGACAGAACTTCTGTCATTAATTAGTATTACATCGCACAATTGTCTGATACAGAATTTAAGTATACCGAAGTACAAGTTCAACAAGTAAAATTCATTTGAAGGACTTACAAATTATTATTTAAATAATTTTCATAAACTATTGTCAAAGCCCATGTTCTTGCGAACAATATCGCAGACTAGATAAATTTGAATTATTATTCATATTTTGCAGCACATCGCCCACTATAACTGCCAGTGACTGAATGGTCGTCGAACCTTGAACCAAAATGGTTACATATTGGGAGATTCTCTGCGGCATAGCCGCAGTACTTATTGCGGTGTATTATTATGCCACGGCGCATTTTGAGTTTTGGACAAGCCGTGGTGTAAAAGGACCAAAACCTATCCCAATATTTGGCAATTTTCTGGAAACTATGATGGGAAAATTATCAATACCCCATTTGCAGCAGAGGTTGTACAATGATTATAAGGACGAGCCACTGGTTGGAATGTTTATAATGAGGACGCCTACTCTTGTTGTTCGAGACCCAGATCTTATTAAAGATGTTCTCATTAAGGACTTTTCTAAATTCGTGGACCGAGGATTCATGAAACATGAAGTAGTAAGTACTTACACACACGAACAAGAATTCGAATTTCTCTATCTCATGCTTGTTTAAGTTTTTAAATCTTCGATTGGTGCATTTTAAAGATCGAATATATACGAATTTGTAGAATTTATAATATTAACAACTATCACACGAATTTATTGTTTATTAAACACAGGCGGAGCCACTGTCTCAGCATCTCTTCGCCCTGGAAAGTAAAAGATGGCGACCGCTGAGATCTCAACTTTCACCAGTGTTTACGTCGGGTAAACTCAAGGGCACATTTTCCCTTATCCTCGACTGCGCTGAACACCTTGTAAAATATTTGGACACATTGGTAGCGAGAGGGGAGCCAATCGAATGCAGAGAACTGGCTGCTCAATATACGACCGATGTAATCGGTAGCTGTGCGTTTGGAATCGAGATGAATTCGCTGTCGGATAAGGAGAGCGAATTCCGTCGAATTGGCCGAGAAATCTTTGCTACACATTGGGTAGCGGTATTGAAATTTAGAATGAAGCAGTTCTGTGGGTGGCTGTATGATTCACTCGGATACATACTGCCGTACGATGAGACGTATAATTTCTTCATGAAAATTATCTTTGAAACGATAGAGTACAGGAAGAAGCATAACATTGTCAGGCCAGATTTTATAAATACACTTTTGGAACTTCAAAAGCATCCGGAAAAACTTGGCGACATTGGTATGACTAAAGATTTTATTTACTTACTAGCCCACCCGTTACCCGGTTTCACCCGGGAATTATTTATGATGAAATAAAAAAGCCTAAAAGAAAAAATAAATAGCCTATCATCTAATCTAGGACGTATATAATATATATTCAAAATTTCATTGAAATCCGTTCAGCCGTTTAGACGTGAAAGAAGAACAAAGCAAACAGACAATGTTTCACTTTTATATATTAGTAGGGATAATCGCTGTTAAACATCGCAATGATAACCCTGTGTGGCCACACTTTCGTATAATCGCAAATTAGTTACATTGGGTTCACTGCACCGCAGCTTCATTGTTGAGTTATCATTTTCTGTTTTTTTAATCTTTTAACTTTTAAGTGATAATTGTACATTCGTAATACAGTAATTCGTCGTTATTGTCCCGTTTTTACCATGCGTAATAGTCCTGCTCACTATCCCCACCATTTCTTCGAATCCTTCGGTCGAGAGTGAGAGAACGAAAGAGACGACGGCAACTTCGTGTCAACTGTTTCGTTCCCTCTCGCTCGGCTCTTGGGTTTTCTCACTCGCGGCAGCGGCCGCACGGAATAGTCTTAGAGCATATACTACTCTAAGGGAATAGTGTCCGCATCGCGTTAGCCTTGTTTCACACGTGACGGCACGGCACGGAAACGGCGCCGTTTATACGGCGAAAGGAACGAAAATCATATGAAGACCTTTCACACGTGCCGTCACGGCAATTGACCGCAATGACGGCAAATTTCTATAAGATCGTCACATGTTTTGCCGTGCCGTGCCGTGATGTGTGAAACAAGGCTTAGTGTCCTGCTGCCAGCCCCAATCGTCAGGATTCTAACGAGGCATTACTGTATTAATTTTCAGAATTAACGAACGATTTTCTCGCTGCACAAGCATTTGTTTTCTTTGCGGCTGGATTTGAGACATCGTCCACTGCGATCAGCAATGCTCTCTACGAATTAGCTTTGAATCAGGATATACAAGATAAATTGCGGGAAGAAATTAACGAGTACAGCACGAAGAACAATGGAGATTGGAGATACGAAACCATAAAAGATATGATATTGTTGGACAAGGTATTTAAAGGTAGGGACTAATGAAAATTACTCATACCAGCGTTCTTGTTAGCATCTATATTATAGTTTTCATATTACATGAAAACTGCAATTGTCTTATCTATTTACGAAAATTACATAGATTAGGAAAATTCAGTTTCATTCATTTTAAATTGAAACATGATTATTATGACAAGATAAATATATTAATGAAAATCACAAATTAATAAAGTAAAAACTAGATGTTTCATTTATCATATTACCTACGTATTTCCATTTCATTTTATTCAACATTTACTCTTTTCTTCTTTTATTTTATTCCACATAGAAATATTGCTGTTCTAAATAAGAACAGTAATACTAATAATTTGAAGATTTATGGAATTATTGCTAACTAAATAGTATAATGCGAAAATAGCCTACAACTAAAAAGCAAAATATTATTGGATGTGTATGCACCTATAAGGTAAAAGACCCAATACGTGGACACGTCCCAGTAGCTGGACACTGGTGCAAAAGAACTATTTTCTTCAATTATTCAAATATTTAGTAAAATATATATATGAATATATTTTACTAAATATTTGAATAAATGAATAAAATTGTTCTTTTTTGGATAAAGTGGATATTAAATGTACTAATCAATATTTTGCACCACTGTCCAGCTACTGGGACTTGTCCACGTATTGGGTCTTTTACCTTATGTAGTTTTTCCATTATTTCCTGATCAATTTTTTCGTCCTACTAAATTTCCTACTGAATTTTGCATTTTCTTTACAGAAACGCTGAGGAAATATCCATCACTGCCAATAGTAACCAGAGACGCGACCGATGACTACACGTTCAACGGCACAAAAGTGTCTATTCCTAAGGGGACGAAGTTATGGATACCAATGTATGCCATTCATTGGGATCCAGACGTTTACCCGAATCCAGAGAAGTTCGACCCTGAAAGATTTGACAAGGAGGTGGCAAAAACAAGACATCCGATGCATCACATCCCTTTCGGCGATGGACCACGAAATTGTATTGGTACGTACAAAACAATAAATTCTATTAGGTATGAAGTTTAAGACGAATTTTTTTTATCTAATTTATTCGATAACAGTTTGTCGATAGTACTTTGATAAATTAAAGACGCGATATAACAATCTTTTTATTGTTATCATAAAGAAATACATTTCAAGCTGAACTACTGCGTGCTAGGGAACATCATAATAAGAGATACCTATTCTTCCTTTCAAAATCTAATTAACATCATCGATCATTTTAAAAATACTAAAGACTATAGGTGATTCAATTGAAATATGTGACAAGAAAAAAGATATTTCCCCTTCAAAAAAATGTTTTTACTAATACTTTCACGCGTGGCGTAAAACAATTTTATTAATCAGCAAAGAGGACGTGGTAGCTAATCGTAAATATATTAATGATACTTTATTACATGATTTGCCTTATCTTTTTACTTGCATTATACTTTTAAATTTTTTGTAATACTTTTTCTACTGAAACGGAGCTACAGTACGCCCTCGTTATAAGCCGGTTTCTGCCATTCGTTGTACGCCCGGCGACTATCCCCGTCATTTCTTGGAATCCTTCGGACGAGAGTGAGAGACCCCAAGAACGAGCGAGAGGCTCTTTCTCTCACGTTTGTACTTATGAGGCGCGTTTCCTCTAGCTCGCTCTTGGGTTTTCTCACTTGCGCCATTGGCCGCGCGGAATTGTGTCCACAACGCGATATATGCACACCGCCAGCCCGGTCGTTGGACTTATAACGAGTGCTTGCTGTATTTGTATAAGAACTTGGATCAATTCTAATTTTCTCTGTTTTTTTTTTTGTTAAAGGTGCCCGTTTTGCGGTATATCAAACAAAAATCGGACTGATAAAGATTCTTTTGAATTTTAAAGTCAGCGTTTGTGAGAAAACACCAATTCCGTACGAACTGAAACCAGTTTCCTTTATGCTCGCTCCTACAAAAGGATTGTATTTAAAGATAACCAAGTTGGAATCATAATACCATCATTGATCCTCAACCAATGAGAGGTAAATACACTTTATGATTTCACCTGATTACCATAAGTGTTTAATGAGTTTTTATAGAGGTTGATATCAAAGGTCTAAGAGAGGCTTTTATGATAGTTTAGAGAATTTCTTGAGATACAAATGACATGACTGATCATCATGAGTGTAACAGTTAGGTATCAACATATTATTTTTAATATCATCGATATTTTAAAGAATAATGGATCTTTAAATAGAAGATAAGAGTGTGTCTATAAAAATATATTGTCTTGTGTAATAAATTCTATTAAACAATAGAAAATGTGTGCACGTAATTTGTCTTAAGGGAGGAACCCACTGTGACAGTCGAAAATAAAGGCTACTTTCAAGGCAATAGCTGGCCATACACGGAGAGGTTTCTCCGCGGTCTTCATCCATCGTGGACAAACCCGCGATCAAAGTCTGCGGCGGATCAAAACTGCAAATACCCACTAACATACAACGAAAGTTCACAGACAAATCACGTTGGATAAATCGGTCACAGATAAAACTGCGTGTTAATGAATGAAAACCGCTAGTTTATCCGCGGATTTCATCGAAACTGTGGACTTTCGTCTTGTTGAAAGTTTTCTCAGTTGTCATACAGACTTGAATGGGGTTGCACCAAAGGATATGTTTAAATGTCGTAATAAAATACGTAATTTGTGTTGTGCTATGATTGGTATGCACATAATTGCCCAAAATAATACACGTGGAAATCGCAAAAAGTGGATAAAGAATTATTTAATTCAAAAGGACCGTCTGAGCCATATACAATTATTAAAAGAATTAAGGGACAATGACCCTGATGATTTTAAAAATTATTTGCGAATGGACACAAAAACATGATTTTTTTTTCAATTTCGACCTGTCGGTTTTATCTGCGGACAAAAACTGCACGTTAATGTTGAACAACTGTTTTGTTACGCGGTTGAAGTTTGTCACGAGAACTGTGACGGTATAAATCGTTCATAGGCATGCACCACTAACATGCAGTTAAGTCCGCCGACTTGAAACGCGACGGAGAAAACCGCCGGGAAATCTCTCCGTGTATGGCCAGCTATTCTTTTCTAATAAAATGTAACTTTCGTAATCTTAGACGACTTGTAAGGTACATCAACACGACGATACTTCCAGCGAAAGCGAAGAAAAAGTTTGAATGCATTATCATTGGTATATGATTATCATATAATGTGGAGAAATTTATTTCGTAAACGGTGCTGGCCAATAAAGCTGCGTAAACAACAAGGACGAGCGTAGAGTAAATGAAACGTGCTCTCGAGATTACGAATGCCGACGATTCACGTTTGTAAGGGAAACAACCGAACACTACACTGATGAAGAAATTGGGATACATCAGGGACTCGAAATCCGTAGCACGCAATGGCCTCCATGATTTACTGTCTTTTAAATTCTCGATGTTCAATAGATTCCCAGACATTACTCAATAATTTGTAATTTAAAACGAACGAAATTCACCGTCACGAATGGAAAGTGTGTGTGTTTCGAAGATAGACTTCATTTCGACTGATCGTGACTGAAGTTTCAATGAATGCACAGTGCAAAATGACTTGTTGGCAATAATGTAGATAAATGGTCCAAGCCTTTCTTTCCATAGACAGCAGTCGTTTTCTAAATTGAAATACTTAGCTTGATGGAGGTTGAACATCAGTCTGGCATAATTTAAACGATGTGCAATGGAAAAGACATGCTTCCATATACCGCATTACCAACTTATAATAATGTTATTGTGTGTTATTATGTATATGGTTCTGAAGGATGCAATAAGAGTACACTCTAATGCGATTGAAAAAAAATATAGTTCATTTAGGTATCTTTATTAAAAAAAGCTACATATATCACGGTTTAGCCGTTTATCTAACACTTGTTTTATTACCATAGTAAAGCATAAAGTTAAATTTACAATAAGTTTCTTGTCCGTGAAGCTTAACTGTGAAAAACCTGTGTTCAACAAGATTTTATACGTAAAAATTGTATCAATATCAGCAGATAAGTTGTAATACTGCCCGTTACCTAAAAACACATTTAGAATTCTAAATTCTGGCAGTGGTCTGGAGGAAGCGTGATTGGTTTACCTTCGTCAAGAGACCTGCATCTATCGTCAGACCCATTGCGGAGAATGAACAGTCCTGTTGCAAAACTTGCATAGAGAATGACTCTAGCTACGTATCGGGAACGAAATAAAGATGGAAGATAGTCCAAGCTTTAATTATCACACTTTAACAGTTCCACCTTACCTCTGCTGATAATCGCTCGTCGAAAGTGGTTACAAGATTTTGGTGGATGCAGGAAGCAACTTTCTTCGCCTGGTCCCTGGTGGCTTCGCAAGCATTGGTCATGTAGATCAAGTTTCGAGTAAAGTAAGTTATAAATGTAATGCAGACATACAACCATATACTATAGTGGGCATTATTGAGAAGCATGTGCGTAGCGTGGTGGATGGTGAACGTGACGTTAGATATCGTTAATCCCACTATACCGATGATTTCGAAGCCGAACGAGTCGTTAAGAAGACTCACAATTTCGCCGATCTCTAAGTACTGTTCCCTGAGGCTTTTCAGCTGATTGATCAGTAGAGTATTCTTCTTCATGTGATACACTCGTCTGAGTAGATGTGGCTCGTCGCTAATTAGTGTTCTCCTAAATTTCATTAGAGACTCGTTTATTTTCTCTAAACACGCTTCCAGCACGCGCACACTGTTCACGTACATCATGTTCATCAACAACATGACAAAAAATGTGAACCAGTCGATGTAATAAATGAGAAAATTGCTTGTGAACACGTATATTAGGTAACAACTTAGCATCATGAGTGATATGAGGTCTTTTCTGTGGATTCCGCTGGCCATTTTGCAAAAAATTGTGGGCGACACTATTCGCGACACATCTGACAGTCTTTGGAACGCTTGAAGTTTCGTTCGACATGTGAACCCACTACCTAAGATTATTATGGTGCCCCAAAACGTGCTAATGCTTGTTCGCAATAATCCGGCTATATGTTGGTCTTCCGTAAGAAAAATCATTTGATAAGAGGCAACGAGTGAGCAACAAATGTAAATAATCAACATAAATTTGGACCAAATGAAGCGTCCTCTCGAGAATACGAATTTCGACGACTCAATCTTGTAAGAGAAGAATCCCACGATGGAAATGGCGGAGGTATAAAGCTGTATTAATGACTTGAAATCTTGGATACGTAATAGTTTCCATACTTTAGATTTAGATTTTCTGTGGTTTCTAAGCTTCTTCGATTGGCCAAGCATTTGGATTAAACACTGATTCACAATTTCTAAGTGGAAGGAGTGTATGTTATGTGGAAAAGTCGTATTCCCTTCGCAGACTTCACTTCATGCTGTACTGAGCAACAGAACTTTGAAACTGTTCACTTCAATGTGGAAATTGAATAAAGAACGCAAAGTAATTTACTAGTAACTGTGTAGTTAAGTTGTTCGTGTTTCTTCTTAGATAATGATTGATTTTAAAACGAAGCACTCTAGTTAATGATGTCTGATGTCCAGCACAGTATAATTGACATGATAATCGTAATGATTTATGGTTCTACGAAGACAATTCAATTTGGTAATTGTTATTCGATAATAATAACCATTAAGTGCGTGGTTTTATCAACAGTAGTGCTACTGCAGCCTCGCGTTACTCTAGTTATTTACTTTCACCTTCGCTAATCTCATATGTATTATTATATTATTTATGTACTATGAGTAATAAAGATGTAATAATAATAATAATGTAGGATGTGTATGTATACATAATACAATGGGCCATTTTGTATCGAAACTTAACTACGTGTGCTCCTATGATTCTGAGCAAAGTGATGGTAAAACTTTAACGCAGAAATTAAGTGCGCTCTTAACAGAATTAAAATTACGTGGTTGTCTCCAACAATAAATACTTTATTTAAGAGTGTTACATTTCTTCATAAATTAGTTACTCATCTAGCCATTACTTTATTACAAAGGCAAATGATCACCTGCTTGAATATCACACCATGTATATAGAACTTATGTGACGAAACTTCATTCATCAAGGTTCAAAATTAAAAATTTTATCAATATGAGCAGATAAGACGTGATAATGCTCACTAAGGTCGTGTTCAGATTTGTTGGCCGGTGAGTTTCGTGAGGGGTATTCTCCCACCACACCGCTTGCCTGCCTCGGTGCTCCTTTTCTCTATGTGCTCACTCTCTCTCTCTCGGGCCAAGCCTGGTTGTCGCGCGGTGGGGATTGGTGTCCGTCAGGCGAAGCCGAGCAGCGTTCTCGTTACCCCACCATACCCTTCGGGACCCAGTAACTTCGACTGCCAATCCACGATCGTCATGTGGTAGAGGCTGATTTCTCCTCGCGCGCTGCTCGCGAAACCGAACTCACCGGCCAATATATTAGACCACGACCCTAGCTAAAAACATATTTAGAATGTAAAATCCTGCGGTGGCCAGTAGCGAATATGATTAGTTTGCCTTTGCTAAGAGCGTAGCATTTATCGCAAAACCCATTATGGAAAACGAAACGTCCTGCTAGAAAATTTGCACAGAGAACGACTCCAGCTACGTATCGGGAAGGAAATACAATGAAAGAAAATAGTGCAAGTCGCTTTAAGGGGTAGACTACTGTGACGGCCCGAAAAAGTAGACAATCTTCTGATGTAAATTGTAGAGGATTAATCAGCGGATTAAATTGCGGTTTAGCACTTGATTTTGGCATATTGTAAAGCATTAAAAACCACTATAAATATGTAGAAAATATATATAGATATATGTCACAAGGTGGTTCCGAACTGATGGTCTTTCTTAAACAGTGTACCTCCAATTCAAATTTAGATTGTCTAAAACAAAAAGACAAAAGTTTTCAAAAGTTTACATACTGCATTTAAAAGTAAATGGTCCCTCAACTACTTAGTTTGAACAATGCTTAATTATTAAGAGATTTTGTTTTTTTCCTGAAAATCATTGACATCAGAAATAATTTCGAACATTGTAAAGAAAAAATGTGAAAGGTTTTAAAAAAAAGGTTCCTGCGTATCGAACAATTACATTTATTTCATTGGTCCAGCTATGCTAGGCGCAATTGACATAGCTGTCGCGACAACCATGCGACTGAATACAGTTATCACGATTTGTTCGTCAGTTTTCAATCTCTATCTTATAGTTACATATACATATAATTTTGCATCGTATGTCGATAGGCATACACACATGCACATTCGTTCCAACTTGCCTTGCTGACAAAAGTTCACGTTCATTCGTCATTCTCGAAGGGTTCGGTACGCAAGGATATCTTTCTCTTCCTTTTCCTACATTTCCCTAAACACATAGTCGTCAAATGTTTATTAATGCTGGTTAATATGCACCAGCATTACAAACCTTTATAGGGTGTCTCAGATTTTATTAATGGAAACGTATCAATGTACTCTTTAAGCAACAATAAGAAGAAAGAAGCATATATGCGTTGGCCTAAAAATACTCTATCAGAAAGTTGCAATAGAATTGTAGAGTGTGGAGGCTAATAATAACGAATATGTGAGAAAATATAACACGTAAAAATTAGTCGATAAGACATTTTTAATTTATTTCATAATACTGTTAGTAAAAGCTTTGATTAGAGATAGCGTAATTCACTCTTTGAAGAATGATAATAAATATACATATACTACTTTACACAGCTATAAAAAGCTTTTATGACCTCATTCTATTTTTCTTTGCGAATGTAGTGAAAAAAGAAAGTTCACAGTTCGAGAGTTCACGCGTGCAATGAACTAATTGTACGAATTAATATTGCATTTGCAGTTATTATTCAAAATTGGCAGGTGTAGCCATAAAGTGGGCTGCCATATTAATGCGAGAAATTGAGTGAGATTATATTTTTACCCGCTATTCTTATAAATTGTATTCCATCTTACTCTTACAACTTTATAACAAAGCATTTTTGGGTTCACGTTTATGTAAAATTTCTTCCTATTTTTAATCGTAGAACACACTGGTACCATTTGGTCAACAAACATCTGAGACATTCTGTATAACTAAATGTTTATTTCTATTCGTGTTACGTTGTTTTCTGGTAGTAGGTTGTCCTTTAAATTGCATCCATTTTATACGCATATAGGTATGTAGGCGAAATTTTCGCCAAATCACCGCCACATTATTTCATCTATAGATTAATTTTTCAATGAGCCAAAATTCCTTTGAATGTACTGCGATTCTGATCTAAATAGACGTTACAAACGTTCAAATCTCATCGATATTTTAGAATAAATTACTTTAATGCATGATATATTGCAGATATTTCCAGCAAGAAATTTAAATTATTCGTCTGCTACTGAAAAAGAAATATTAAATACAAAAAAATTCATACAATTAATATATCTCGGGCGATTGTTAGTTTTCTGTTAACCTTCCGTCAATACATTTTTTAATAGATTTTTAGTAAACTTCAAAAAATAGAATTTGAAGACAGTTTTACAGCGGAGAAATTTCAGTAAATCTTTTATTTAATATATGAAGTATTGTAGAAAGTGGGCATCTCTTAAAGAACAACCTTATTTTTTTTTAAACCCTCCTCTCCTAATGATTGATATACAATATTTAAATAATACTTATTTGGCGCATCAACACTGGTTTAAATAAACTGAAAATTCTTTGCAATTTAAGATAGACATCCTTATCAATTTCCATATTTAATATATCACACACAGATGTTTTATACGTTCATAATGACTATAAAGAGTTATAATAATGTTAAGTAAGACAAAAATGCTAATGTATACACGTACATATATACGATTACACGACACTTTGTTACTTTATAATACTATTTCGTAAATAGTAAAAAATATTTTACTATTACATACTTCTAACGGTTGGTACATCAGTTTTTGCGTCGGTTATACAAATCTCACCTATGGGAACCAGTACTGTTAAGTTTTACATTTTTAATTAACAGCAAATTATCTTCGTAATTAGCAATAAAGTGTTCACTACTAATGTTGAAGTCATGATTGAATTCAACTTCAAATTTTAGCAAATGAGATCATTATGCTTATACCGCTATTTCTCCTTCGGAAGAGTTAAATTTTAACTTCTAGATTTCTAAAAGCTATAACTTTTGTTTCATGGCAATACACGTTATTGATATATGAAATATTATATCGACGAGAGAATTTTGTGTTCTTACACACACATACATTATCACTGTTCTTTGATCTTGTAATAATTGTGAATGTTCGAAGTCATTATTGCGATTCAAATATATATGTATTATTTAAAGTGGCAATTTGAAAGATGTCGAATGTTTCTTGTATAATGTAATACCACAATACTCTTGTCAATTGCTGGAACTCTTTCACACTCCGTCAGCTCGGTTATAATTCATTTATCAAATTACATTACTATAGTAGAAAATCTTTCAATTGATCCACTATATGTTTATAAATAGCAGGCTTGATATTAGCTACAAATTAACCCTGTGTTCCTTACTTTGTGTTCATTTTGCTATGCTTCGGTAAACGCAATCGAAACGAATAATTATAAACCTTGTCTCTTGTCTCAACCCTCTTTATTCACGTGTTTTTTTTCACATGGGAGAAATAAATAATTCGTTTTTAACTTTTGGGTCGAGTCTCCTTTTGATTTTACGAAAGACTTTACTCGGGTGCAATGCTTCTTTTAATAACATGAACAGCGATATGATTAAGTTAATTATCAGTTTCTACTTTCAGAATGTTTCACGTCTGTGAGATTATTTTTACTAGCTCTTTAAATCTAAAGTTATTTATATGTATACATCTCAATTTCTTCGAATTTTCAATTTTTTAATGATTCAAGCTGATAATTTAATAACCATTTTGCCTCATTTTTGTACATTTTTAAGTTCAGAAATATGTATACATAAGTATAGAAAAAGAGAAGCTTGTGAAAGTAAAATAAGTTCGTTATTCCGATATGAACTATTTAAGCACCAGAAATCTGGAAAAATGTTCGTATTCTTGAAAGAAGCTTACTTTTTTCACAAATTAATTTATTGCGACAGAATCAACTAAAAAGGTAAATAGTACCAAACAAGATAAAAATACAGTGGTTAATAAATAATAAAATAGAATCATTTATTTAAAAATCAGATGGGAAAATAGGAAACTAACTCCTCCCTTTTAGATCAAATAGGGATCTTGAACGCAAACGAAAATCGATTATTTCACGCGCTTCTTAGCTACAAGTTTTTGAAATCCCAGAGCAGTAAAAATAATCGTTGACACGATTATCAATGATCTGAATGCTCGTTTACGTTTTTTACATAATCCGATTGTTTTGGGACGATAAAGCAATGCTGACGGTTCACAGAAGCAACACAATGGGTCTAACGAGACCGACACAATTGATAGGATATAGAAAATTCAGCGTATTCTGCACACGTGACCGAAATCCTACAAAAATGGCAACTGACGATGAACACGCCTGCCGTATTTCTCGGAACAGGCAACAGATTCGACCGAAATCTAACGATATACAATTAATCATCGTACCTCTGGCTTCGTTTCTATGTACAATTATAGAGAGCAACGTGCTACGAATCGAAATATCTGTACATATTATAACAATAACAATAACAATAACAACAATAATAGGGTAATACCTAAGACGCTTCGAAAGAAAGGAAAAGAAGAAGGAATCGATTTTTCAATCTCTCTGGACTTTCACGAATTCCAATGACTCTTAGACAACTGTAATATAGAAAAGTAATTAACGTATACGTAATTCTTTTTACACCTTTAAACAACATGAATATATATATGTATCTAACGTTCTCGAAGAAAGTTACAAGGGGTTGAGGGGCATTTTGTATTCTTCGAGTATTTCGTTTGGTCGTGCAATGCTCTGTCACGTGACACTTGTAAAAAAGAAATCGTTCGCCAGAACAGCCTTTTCGAAATAACGCTACCGACTACGAACGTATCATATTATCAACATTAAATATTTACCTACACTAAATTACATTTATTTATAAATATGTGTATGTATGTATACTTATAGTAAGGAATTGACAAAGGAGACGAAATCTACAGTAAGAACAGCTTTGCGAAATTGAATAGGCCTAAGAATTACGAAGTTGAATATCGTCGACAGATGGTTCGATTATCACAAATTCATCTCTGCCTTTCAGTTCTTTGTTTTCATTTTGGCTCGTATAACGTACTCCCCCGACTTGTCCTTCCTTTTTGGTCGTAATATTCTTTGAAAAATAGACATCAGTTCTAAATTGATCTCTCCATTTAACGAATCAATAAAAATTGAATATAGAGAGTTCTAGAAAAACGTGGATTTTTTGGAATAATTTTCTACACCTACAAAAACGTTCACTTCTAAATTGAAGGATTATTTTTTCGAAGTCCAATACTTGTTTTAGATTTAGAGAAAGCCATTAAGATTGTTATACAACTTTAAGTGTAGCGAATTTGGAACTTACTATACCTATCTCATAAGTGTTAAGTATCTTCCAAAGTTTATGTTATATAACTTTTAAATATCACATCATTGGGATCGATGTATTGGTAATGATTAAATCAAATAGCGATCAATAAATCAGCCTTCAGTATTCATTCGAAATATGTGGACGGCTATTTTCTTGTACACCAATATTATAAAAAATATTCAAATATCGACCCAAGGACACAGACAAGCAAAGAAAACTAGGCGTTTCTTAATTTTCTTTCTGGGTTCGTCAAGCTCGAGGGGGTCAAGCAAAGTTCTACAGCGGAATACTATCATCGAAAATGGTCCACGTATTACAAGTCATCTTCTTTCGGTTAGAAATTAATATAATGTACGTATGTATTTCTTTTCTGGTAATGCTGCAATCTCGAATGTCTTATAATCTCGCGGTCCCTGTCGTCTTCGGTGATGTTTCGTTATCGTTTATTGATACAGCAACCCTCTGCTGTGACTTAGATTTTCTGCCTTGAAGAAAACACCTTCGAAATTATCTGGTGCGATTCACGTTGAGTCCAACACACCGCCAGCAAGTTTGGTCGCGTACAAGTTTAACGCCTAAAACATGGAACAGGTGTCAGCCACTTTGAGTACCACTTTTTTGGCGTATAATATAATTGGTGTGGAATCTTCACTATTTTAAGTAATAGAGAGTACATAACTGTTTGATTGAGAACATTTTTGGAGAATAGGACGTTCAGTTTTTTTACTTTCACGATATTATGTTTTGAGTAAAATAATGCAGTGTTATAGTAAAATAATATAGGGTTATTTACAATCTGCTGCGGTACGTTTTAATCATCGTATTACCTGTATTTCTGAGGAATAGTTTTTCAGTAATGTGAATTTACAATTCACAGCTTTCTCGTTTCCAATTTTAAATTACGAAGTTTAGAATCATTTCACATTTAGATTGAAATCCTACTTCTGAATATGTTTGAACATTAGTTCAGTATACGCGAGACAAAAGTATAGTACTATTATATAAAGAAATAAAATTCGATATTTCTTAAAAAAAAACCGCTTCATTTTCTACTTTTCAATTTTTAATAATCCATTTTCCACACGTATAAAGAATTTTATGAATCGTTGAAAATTTAATTACTATGATATTGTTGGTTTCATTTTTCAATGTTTCTAAGAAAATTTTGCCATGAAAATATATTTTATCGAAAATAACTAACCCTCTCCAAAATAAGTAATTTTTTTTATAGCCCTACTTCTAACTCCTCTTCCTGTACAAGTATACACTATCTAAAAGAAGCATAGCCATGAGGCAGAAAATTTAAGAAACCAGTTACCTTGTAAATAAAAGCATATTGTTCTTTCGTCTGGACAGCTCCAGCGCGGTCTCGTCTGATAGTGTAGACGACCCTTGGCACGTCCACAGTCCTTGTAATCTCGTATTGTCTAATTCCTAGGTCAAGAGCTATTAACGTTCCTGTGCGTCCAGTGCCGGGACTACAGTGAACCACAATGGGTCCTGGGCCACCCCTCTGGAGTGCCCTCGCCTCAAGGAGCACGGCTATTAACCCCGCGCCGTCCGATTGTGCGCCGTTGACAGGCCACAAATACCAAATATGGTACACTTCTCGGAACGTATTGTTCTCCAAATTCTGAAAATGGAATAATTCACCTGTCAGTCATCTGTTTTAAGCTGGGCCTGAGCTGTTTGAACAATTTAACACTTTGGATTTGGGAAAATACTATTCAAAATCGGCCAGGCATTTTCAAACGACCCATTTTACACTAATACACGCTAATGAAATTTAACAGTTTTATTAATTATAGAGTATTACTTATAGACTGAAGGTTAGGTCGAAAATCGCTGATTTCGGGAATTTGCGCGATTTTCAACCTTATTCTTGCGATCTTTATACGTTTGTAACTCAAAGCATCGTTATCCGATTTGGATGAAATTTTCAGCATGTATACAACTTACCTGAATCTACAAACGGGTTTTTTGGATTTTCATTGCAGGATCACAAAAAAAGTTTAAAAAACGACCTTCACTATTTTCTTCGTTATTCCGATTAATTGCAATTTTTTCCAAAACGACGAATCATGTCACGTCGCAAACTAATCCTTCTAGCTTCTCAAAAAACTCAACTCGTTTGGATTAATTTTAAAAAAGTTATGCGATTTTAAAAAGTGTCCGAATATTTTCGAGTGTCACTGCATGTATACATGTGCACATGTAGTGATTTTGGGCCAAATGTGATTGCTGTATGCAATTGGGAAACTGTTACTACTTAAAGTGACGAAAGACAGTCTACTATATGTGTATCCCTTACTTTTAAATGAAGGGTAGAAATGGCATATTTCTCTTTGGTTTCTCTCTTCTTCAGAGTAACTTGGAAATCACCGTACAGCCGGTGGCAGTCAGTTATCTCCGAGGGTGGAATGTACTCGATGCACTTTTCCACTCCATTCTCAACGAGATCAGTCAACATAATGATCACTTTGCACTGCTGCTCCCAGATCATCCTCCAAAAGTCGGTGACAGTCGCCTCCATTGGTGCCTGGCAAGCGATGTAGTATCTCATTGCGTTCTTTGGTCCCTGGAAGAGACCGTGACAGTTCAATTTAAAATACAAATGAGCTTATTAACAATAATGTCCAAGAATCCAAATATATAGTTTAAAACTAGGTAGAGAATCATTGGCCACGACGAGACCGTATATATCTGTGATCTTTGTGTTGCAGAGAATAATTTCTGTCGACACTTTAAACGCGATTATCTCGAAACGGCATTTTTCAAATTGGACGGTTTAATAACTCAGTCAATTTCTATCAGATTCACTTGAAATTTGGTATTGCTCGTCTTTTTTTAAATTCGATTCGATTTAACAATAATATCAATATTTTTTAACAAAAATTACATTTTTCCACCGTAAAGAATTAATTTAGTTATGAAAACATTAAAGAAAATCCCTAACTTACACAAATCAATTTCAAACCACAAAATCATTTGTATATCAAACCGTAACTCGGGATTAATTAAGTAAACACGATAATTTGGCAATTTGAAATCAGTGGACGAACAGAATTGGCATATTTCGAAGAGGAAGCGATTCAAGTCTGAATCAATTAATACGCGTACTAATTTCGTTACGTCCGGATGCACGATATCAGCCGATACTATCGATCAGCAAGAAGCTGTACGTGTTAATTGCAAGTCGGAACGCGTTCCACTAGGTGCATTAAATGCCTGCGCGCTGACTAATTGCAACACGCATACAGAGGAAACATTGGCAATACTAATTCCATTACGTCCAAAGTAATTTTAATGAGCGGCTTGTTATTCCTCGAATATCAGCGAACATTCTTTAAATGACTAGCAAAACATGAATATCGGTTTTTATAATCATTTTGGTGTACAATGAAAAGCATATACTTATAAAGCGTCCTACACAAATATACCAATCCTATCAAAATTGAAGGATATGAATTTTTAATGTAAGATTTTCGTGCAATTTTATTTTGTAGGGAAACTTAATGCTAAAATACTAAATTTGCTAAAATAATAAAATGTAATCAATTGTGGACAATAAATTGGACTGTAGAGATTCAAGATTTTCAATATGTTGCATGGCCTGAAAAATTCTGTCTGAAGAATTCATGGTAAATGTTGATATACTCCTGAAATGATAGAATAGGAAATAATTCCCATAAACATAATGTGTAGGAATTTATTATTATTCTTTTCTAGTTTAATTTGTTGGCTTTATACATATATTAAGACAAAATGAAATTCTACTAAAATCTTTTAGCTCGTCAAGCTCGCAGTGCAATTCAACTTAACTCGGGTTCGTGTATTCATAAAACACACTGTACTATGTAATTATGTTTGTATGTAGTCGCACTGCAGGCCGCGGTTTAAAAGCCATAGTTGCATTTAGTAAATGTATTAAAATTAAATTACGAAACACGTAGAAAACTGGGAACATGCGCATTCAAATTTTTCACATATGAAGAAATATGAAAATTATTTATAATTCAGTAGTATATATTTTAATTATTACCAGGTTTTAAGTTACTAATGTATTTGATGAAATAGAATTTATTGAATTTTATTCGACCTAGTAATTGATTCGCCCTTTTTATCCATTGAGGTTCAAATACTCGTCATAGTCTATGTACAAGTTCTTTTTAAAATAAACTTTAATCAAGTATTCTGCTTTTACTGCATTGTTCTATACGAAAAATATTCGGTTCTGGGTTATAACCTGAGTAGTTCCTCATAATCAAAGCATACCAAGAATTCCTTACACGAAAAACGAAATTAACAGACAATCTTAAGTTAACGCTCTATGACTGGTTGCATTTATTAAAATCAACCCAATAAAAACGTTTACCCACTCTTCACAGTTTAAACTGCTAATTGTAAGAAAAATACGTTTTCCGTGTTTCCCCAAATTTTACAGAATTAAATCTTAATTTCAAAATAATTATACACTACCTCCACATTTTTACTAAAATATTTATTGGTTTAATTATGTTCTAATGCAGCTTGGAGTATGGTATGTTGATAATAATTAATCGTTGAAGGGGCGATCAATCTTCATATCTGTCACTACTACGCGTTGTTTAAATTTCTAATCATTCCGTAGAAGCAGGTGTTAACGTCCGTTCCCCGCTTCCGCAAACATATTGCTGCGCTTGGAGCTTATGCAATAGGCATTCGTATTCTTCGTAATGCATTATGCAACATCCTTTTCTCAGGCAGACAAAACGCTGTGTGAACCCTCATTCATGTGTTCTTCGATCACTCGTAACACATTCGAGCGCTTTGTTAAGGACACTCGTTAAAGTACGAAAAAAATTGTTTACATTCGTTTCCAAGATAAAGAAACAAGCACCTTAGAAACGAGTACAGTGTGCTTCCTCAATTTGAATACAAGCGAATTGTATCGGCAGATTTTTAAACAATTGCAGCGAAAGGAGATCATTTTCAGTAATTTATTTAATGAACTATTTTTATTTTTACGAATACTCCGTTGTAAACAAGTATTTTATATGACGGAAAGGAAGCATTCCTTTGACTAATTTCCTATTTTTAAAGCGAGTGCAATACGCCTCTTGTAGTCTCCTATTTCTGACACATCCTACGTCACATCCTATATACATATGTCTCCAATTTAATATCAACTTCTTGAATTTTCACACTAAATTGAGAAATTTCGAAATAATTAAAAACAGTATAAAATTCATAATGTTGTTACTTACCCTGACGTAACTGGCGTTGATATACTCCGAGAGGGGGTCGTTGTTTATTTTTTGGAGGGGCACCCTCGTTTCTGGCAGTGGTATCACATTGGCGTATCTATTCTTCAATTCCGCGCCGGCCGGCAGCTCGTCTATTTTCGCCGAAACTTGCGGAATGCCGGAGAACTCCTCGTTGATTGCATTAACGTCGTTACAGAAAGATGAAAGCACGGCAAAATTCAGTGGATGGGACGGTATAGCGGTCTGCAACGAGGACACGCCTTTCGTAGAAACATGCTTTTCGAAGCTTTTATCATGACGTTAACAGAGTTAATACAGGGAGTTTCCCTGGGCGTCTGATCATTTATGGACACGATTTTCATGGACGGTTTCGAAGTTGTTAGGTTACTTTACATGTATAATGCTAATGGAAGTGGTGTGGTGCAATTTAAAACCAGTGGTTCTTAATTTTTTACCATACTCTTATTGTCAAGGTAATTTAACAATTACCTTTTTGTTTGGTGCAAAATGAAGTTTTATAATAATGATTGATTGTACAATTCTTTTGTAAACGGTGTGGTACATTTTTTAATTAAATCTTGATATTAAGTTATAATTCAATTTTATTATTCAACGATATTTTTTTTGTTTTGCCAGGTTTTTAAAAATGAAGAAACTGATAGTTATTTAGAAGGAATTAAGAAAAGGGAGTGGGGAACGATGGGGTCTTTGAGAGGTCTTTAATTTTATTAGCTAGTAATTGCAATGCCTCGATACTAAATCGCCTGCCAAACCTGCAATCTGTCACTACCCTCTCAACTGTCACGTTACTTCTTGATTTTTACTTTCAGAAATGAAATATATAATATCTTTCAAAGGATAGGTACTTCACTTATTACATTCTAATGAGTTTCTTCTTCGTGTGATAACATCGTATGAAACGGATAAATATAATATTAAGAACCAATGATATAAATGTCATTTAGACGAATTAATTTCGCAATACTTCTAGAATTTGTGTCAATTATGCATAATAACAGAGATTCTATTCAACTTCCAAACCGTTTACTTTGAAACCTCTACAAACAAATTTTCTTATTTCACAAACTGCGATTCAAAATTGTAACTTGGTATTTAATATCATTTTTGGAGGGATTCGAAAGAAAAACCTTTGATATCATTGTATTACTTACGATCAAATAATAAAATATATATATTATAAAGGGTGAGTCATTTAATTAAATAGATGACTTTAAGATATATGTAAACTGATCGCTTTGTGAAAAATATGTAAAAAAATATTGAATAATATTAAAGATGGCATTTATGATAATTTAGTTTTCTATTTTTTATTTTTATTAATATTCAAAAGTCTGCTTTAACTTTCTTCTTTTAAATGGAACAATTACTTCTCTCCGATTGTCGAAAGAACATGCGCTGATTGCAAAAGGACAAATATGCGATATCTAAAGTGAATAAATTCTGGAATATTCGTCCATTATTTTATTTGAAATACAGTCAATTAATTTAAAACATATTTATAGAGAATTAACAACTTACGAATACCATAAAGCCATTGAATTACGTGACCCATTTTATATAAATATGTAATAAATGTTACTTATTTTTAGCTGCGAAAGTGGAGTTTGATTATGATAGTCCATAAAAAATGTTACGTTTCTACTATTACGCAATACTGCGGTACAAATATTACGAAAATACAATTTTATATAATTTACCTGGGCGGTTAAGTTATATTTACAAGTACGTGTTATATGCATGCTATAAACAGAAGAAAACGTCTGCTAACTATAAACACAAAGTACAATTCAGAAGCAAAATATGTATTACTATTCATGAAAGTGTATAAGTAGAAATGAATCTACAGATAAAATAAACATGGCATCATTTTCTAATGTAGATTTCCAATCGAGAAAATTGCAATATTAATACATATTTATTTTTTCATTTGTAATTTATTTTCATTTCTTATTTTAAGATTATTATTTCACAAGTAAATCCCAGAAATAAGACTTTATCTACATACATAAGAAGAACATTCATGTGATTAAGTGACAAAACTGAACAAAGACCATTTTTCCTTGAAGGATCATTAAATTCTCATTTTACTCTTAATAAGTTAAACAGAATATTCAGTCAGAATATTATATTTAAAATTAAATTGGGTTACTTTATGCAAGTTGCTTCTGCAAGAGGGGAAGGAAAATGGAAATGCATTTGGTCTGTCGTCCTTTGTTCAACAGGGTGTTTTATAAGAAATGCTAGAAAAATGTAAAATTAATGATTCTACATGAAAAACTAAGTAACAAACATGTAATATAATTTTTTTATACGAGGTTTTCTCGAAAGCAAAGTCTCATTAGAGAAAAAATTATTCTCCAATTTCCACTTATTTTTGCATAAGTATTTATTTCATCCACAATTGTACTATATTTGCTGCTATCAGCTCAATAGTGGTGTAAGCCACAATTTTGGGTGAATTGACATTTCAGCCTAAACCACTTCTTATACAGTAAAATTTTAATTCTATAGTGTCCTGAGCAACCCCACAAAAACATACACAAAACGGTATTTTTGCACTGAACATTTTGTTGATTTACGTCGTGCAATACTGGCTTGCGCAGCTTTAGTTATTATTTTATATAATAATAATATACACCTTAGCAATTATATTTTTAAAAAAAACATACCTATGTACCCAAAAATATAGATTTTAAGCAACGACTTTAAAACATCAATAATTTCATTAGCCGTTATCTCAAAACAAAAGTTTTTTGTTTACGCCACTATTGCGTTGATAGTCTCATCTGTTATTTGCATTCTGCCAATTTCCTTTCAGGTGCGCGCTTACGTAACAAATTTTCGAAATCGATTTTCTTGAAAGCGCAATCTCGTGTGAAACAATTCTATGTTACATTTTCTTATTTCTTTTTCATATAAAATCACTAACCTTCCAGTTGGACCACCCATTATGAAACACATTGAATAATTCGTATTACATCGTGAGCATGGCTTTGTCTTTATTCTGACAGATTTACCTGAAGGCGGAACCACACAATCGGTATTCGGTGAGTAATTACACACATGTGTGGATCTACTTGATGTAGACAAATGTTTGCTATTCGTCGATGATCAAATGTTTGAAACGACCACCATTTGTCAAATAACCGCATAGTATGGAAGATATACGCGAACACTTTGGCGAACAGTTTACCGAATGTCCAATGTGTGCTTCCACCTTAAGGGACAGATGCAATACATGAAAACAAACCAGTTTGTTTTAAACGCGTAATGCAGAGAGTACAAATATTTCTCAACGAGTTACCCCTGACCCATACTGAGGCGAGCAATGTTAATGAACATTTTACGCGAAAATGTCAGCTAACAGGCTGTTTGCCTCGGTGCGAACACTGAATAACACTGTTCGCTAAAAAATGACCCTCCTATATGTCAAGATCAAATAAGATCAAATTTCACATGGATTTCAGTAAATCCAAGAATCATTTTTAAACCTTACAAAACCACCAGTAAATGTTACAAAAACCACCATTATCTTAATTTCACTTTAGTTCTAATTCACTTTAATTAAAGATTTATTCATTTGATCGTTACACGGCAATAAATTATTTGCTCAATGTTTCTCCCATGCTGAAATTAAGAAACTTGATTGACACTTACCGAATCTTCGAAAGTGGGATTCCCATAGCTCCTTTTTGATGATCTGGCGGCACCCTTCCGCCTCACACTGTTGTAGGCGGAGACACTGTCGAGACTGTACGCATCCAAGGATACTGGGCGACATCGTTCACCGTAATTGAACCTCGTTTGCCTTTTCCTCATTATAAACTGCAAATAATTTCATGAACGGTTAAGGAGTTTCACTTTCTGGATAATTTTACTCTCATTTGGTGGATGCAGGGTCGAACCCATTCTAAGATATACATATATAATACATTATGTTTCTTACTGCATCAAGAAAATAAGAATCTTAAGTCACAACTAGAATCAAATCTGATATTAACAGTTTGTTTTACGAATTTTAAATAGAAAATTATACTATTATGGCCCGAAACTGACCCTACATCCCCTGCCCACTGTCATGCTCAATGCAAAACATTCTAGACGTTCTACAAACTTCTGAGGTATTCGTGGGAAGTCTCCATCGCCAGTATAACGCATTTGAATTATAACAAATTCTTTACCAAAATGTGGAGTGAGTGTTAGTTAATGAGCAATGACAATGTAACTGACTGTGCAGATGATTGAGCTGTAAGCGTCAGTGAACAAAAAGATGAATGCAACAAAATTTAGCGATGTTAACAGTGCTCACAAGCTATGGTTTTGAACGTTTTATAAAATTTTAGGAAGTTTCACACTTGAAAACCTGTAATGAACAATTCTGGACAAATGAATGTGAGGGAATTCCGTGTTTTTGACAGAGACTAATACAATGAAATGCTTTTGACATCAGAATGAATAGTGTATAAGGAAATATTGCATCAAAATTCTGATTTTTTACTTAAAAAAGGATAGAACCATGTATCAATATCATTTCAGTAAAGCCTATAAAGAGACCCATAAACATTCTAAGTAGTTAATCATTTGTAGTTCCATGTCTAGATTCTAGATTATCCAAATATCGATTTTATTCGAGGGAACCCTAAATACATATGAAGCGTTAAGAGCGACAACCGACTAACCCACATAGAAAAAAATTAATTTTTCCTATTTAATACAATTACTAAAGCCTGTTGGAATACATTACTGTAACTACCTTAATTTCGTAAAAAATGTGGGTTAATAATGGGCATATTATATGATTTTAACACATATATGGTAGAACTGTTCGGGTATATACGTGAATATTTGAGTAGCTTGAAAATCGGACCGAGCCGAGCCGGATACCCGTGAAATCCGGGCAGCTCGAATTGTTTTGGGTGGCTTGGAAAATCCGAGGGCCTCGAATGTGGTTCGGGCAGTCCGCTTGTGTTGAGTAGGTGAAATATTTCGAACGCTATGAAATATTTTAAGAAATATTTTTCTCCTGGGATGTAAACGATGGTTATCAATAATGCGAAGAATTAAAATGTAAACGGTAACAATTGAAAATAGAATTGAAAATATTATCCAAGTTTCCTTCAATATTTACTTCGAAAACAAAGCACACAAGGAGTTCGCCTTCCGCGTTCTGTGCAAAACTTTCCCTGTAGAGGCAATCGCTCGGAAAGGCTAGATCGACTTAAAGTGGCATTTTTCAAAACGTTGCACTACTCAAAGTAGTGCAATAACAATCGCAAACAGTAATTTGAACTTCAGCAATGGGCGTTTAAAGTTGCAACATCATCGAACTAAACAACGACGGTGATGAATTCGAGCTGTTTGTCTCCGCATCGAAGACGAGCACTACCGAAACGACAGATCATGTAACAAGCCATAGTTTCTTGTCGAGACACGTCTCGGCAGCAGGGTCGACATCGAGGCTTGCGCGCATGGAATAAATACGCGAGGCAAAAGCCAATGAAGAAGTGATTGTTGCTTGTTCTAATCGTCGATTCAAGGACGGCACTTGTACCTTTTTATTCACGACAAGTTTCAATGTGCATCGCGTTTCTTCTGGTCAGCCATGAAACCGCGAACGAACGCAGTCTTCTGAAGAATTCCACGCTCAATGAGAGGACATTTCATTTCGTCACGTTCTCGAGCGGGAATGCATATTTATATTTTCCTTTCTCCTTCTGGTGACCAACACGCCTATTATGTATTTGCAGATCGCAGTACGAATAGGATAGGTGATGCTTTATTCCTAGGAAGAATTTTGAAATCTTGCCTGACTCCACATTATCTAGATTGTCTGTAACCCGTTTTGCTTTCTTTTAGCATCTTGCCCGTGCTTAAATTGTTGTGATGCGTTCAAAGTTAGAAGAAACTGAGAAATGTGATACAGCTTTTCGTACTAGCTAAAGAATTAGTATTTCTAGATAATGATATGTTGCAGTGAGAAGTGAAGTAATGATAACAACGAGTAACATTCTTCAAATCAAATGCAACAATACATTGTCTGTAGAAGTTCTGAACTTTAATAGGAATGGGTAAACTAGTAGATGGAAATTAATATTTGGTTCTTAAAATGTTAAAAAATCACGGGATGTATGTATATACTCTGCAAAGACAACGTATGTAATATGCAATGAAAATAGTATGCACGTGCAGATATGGAAAGCAAAAAAGAAAAAAAATTACATGCACTATCAAATATAAGCTGAAAACCATTTCTTAATGACTTGGGATTAGTGAATCGAAATTGCAGACTAATTTATGAAATTCTATAATTGATATGTCAGATTTTCTATCTTTTCAAACTTTTAAGATTCTATAGTATATTTAGGAAGGGAAGTATTCATTGTTTTCTTTCAATCCAGTATCCTGCTAGGCGCGAAATAATTTCGTGCCAAAGAGGCTGCCTACCCTCTTTATATCTAGACACGACAGTGGACCTGATTATCGTGTCCCTACTGCATCTGTTGTATACTATTCTCGATTAAATCGTTAATTACAACAGTCGACACGTTATTCCATTTTTAAAATGTACACGTAATTGCTTCTACAGGTGTGTATAGTAGGATGGCTTATTTTCAACATGCGATTCCTTTTGCTTTCACCCCCTAATATGGTTCCATTTCATAAAAAAACAATCCCCGATAAAGATTATTGCAATCAGACATCAGGAAAGTGTGCCGAATAGGCCTTAAAGTTTAGAATTCTTCAATGGTTTGGATGTAAAGAATTTCTCAAAAATGGTAAGCCATATCGAAATTTTGTTCAAACAATACTAAAAGGGCATTCAATTTTTTACAATTATTGTATATACAATTTTTTCGTGCTTCTAACCATTTTTTAGATAATAGCGTTTCAATATACAAAGGTCCGCACTACACAGTAGTTCCCCGTTATGAGTCTCTTTTTTCGTCCCGTTGAGAGTGCGGCGACCATCCCCACCACTTCTTGGAAGCCTGCGGACGAGAGTGAGAGAACCGGACAACGAGCGAGAGGAAACGAAAGAGTCAGACACGAAATAGCCGTCGGGTACGAAAGAGAGAATCATGTCCGCAATCCACTATGAGTGCGCCGCCAACCCCGTTCGCCGAACTCATAACGGGGAGCTACTGTAATACGTGGTGCTGTACAGGTGGTATGCGCAAAGCGCGGACCTCTATATTCAACCGCTTATTATCTAAAAAATGGTTGGAAGCAAAAAAAAATATATATACAGTAATTGTAGAAAACTGAATGTTCTTTTAGTATTATTCGAATAAAATTTCGATAGGGCTTACCATTTTTTAAAAATTCTTTCCCTCCCTTTCCTGTTGTCGGATTGCAATAATCTTTTTCAGAGGTTATTTTTTTATGAAATGGAACCATATTAGGGGGTTAGAGCAAAGAAATCTTAGATATCATACCATAGTTGATAATACGACTAATTTAACTACTAATTAAAGGTAATTATTCTTCATTATTCTTATTTGAAAATGTCGCCGTAATTATTCTCATTTGTTCCGTGTATTCCAAAGTGTAAGACTGAAAGAAATGGTCTGCAACTTATAACTGATAATGCGACTTACGGATACGCAAAATGTACATAAGTAAAGAAATATAATTATCAAATTATAAAACAAAATTATATTCAAACATATTATAATTCTTCAATTAGAGAAACAAACATATTATAATTCTTCAATTAGAGAAACTCTCCTTTCATTGAGGATATTTTTTGTTTGAAATTTCATACCTCCTAAAGTTCGCAATGATATGGGAAAATCCCGAAAATTCCACCCAGCAGAAGCGAGACAACACAGACACACACACACAATTATTTGTCATTCATTGTTACGTACACTGGGAGTAAATCACAAGTGTGGATGGATGTCGTAACACCGAACACGTAACACCACGCGAAATGAGCTTAATGCAAGTATGACGAGGCCTTTCAGAGAACATAGATTTTTGCGGACCTGCGTAACTAAATCTTCCTTCATTAGTTTCTTCCTTGAATAATTTTGCTTTCGTAAGATGTGCGCAGGGCTGGTAGGTAAGCTTACAACGGGCGTTAACAGTTTAAACGTAACGGTGTCCCGTGAAAATGATAAGTTTACAAAAGCTACCAGTTGGGACATGTTGAAAATTTTTACAAAAAGTGTGGAAAGATAGTAATCATGAAAAAATATAATCTTTTCTTGGCAGTAAACATTGAAATGTTTCCGCGATCGGCTGCAGGTTGATGAAATCGTGAATTTGGCAAAGGCGAGCATACGAAATGAGATAATGAAAGTCACTGAACAGTGGAGTACCTACTATCCATATTACTTGCAAAAATAATGTCCGTAGAAATGTTCAGTGAACGAAGATAATCATGCAAATTTATATGATATAAACATTTGACAAGGTGGTCGAGTTTTGTATCACTTACAAGGGGAGTGTACGACGTTCGGATCACCGATTTGATTAATTTTGCGTATACTAATTGAATAAAGTATACTACTTAAAACTCTGTCTCAAAATAGAGTTCAAATTGCTGTGTTTCACAAATGTTGTATATAGATATATATGTAAGAACGATCGTGATATAAATAACAAATCATAGGAATAATTAAATATTAGATTGCTGCATAAATTCTGTACGTCACTTCGTTTATACTATGAATTACTCAATCCAAATACAACTGTCAATGTTGATTTATATTGTCAACAAGAAGTGCAGCAAGAACTACAAGTTATAACAAATAATTTCGAGGCTACAAAAAGTGCAACAAGTTATATGTTTAAGGATAAATCCGAAGATTTTTATAAAAGAGGCATAACGTAACTTCCACATAAATGGGAAATTATCATAAATAATAATGGATAATACATGGTTTGAAGTAAATATAAGCTGTTTTGAGAATTCAAAAATCAGATTTGTAGAAGAGGTACTCTACCGTAAAAAACGTATGCAACAACCTAATAGGTACTAGTAAAAATTGAAATTGAAACATATGCCTAGAATCGCAATGTAGATTGCTATTGAGCTGTCACTGCAATTTATTGTAATTTACGGTTTCATATTCACGAATTTGTGCCAATATCAAGGGTCTGGAAGAGACAACGGTTTGAACCTTTTTCTTAGTCAACGATTTGAACATTTTCTCGCAATTTTCAGTAGCGCACTCTATCCATTTAATTTTTTGTTGCAGGTACTTATAGTGCACTAACTATGTGCACTCTGACTAGAACCTTGTATACTCTCCTTGTTATAATAATAGAAGGTGAAATTAGGTCTATTTGATTTTTAATACGTTTTAGAAATGTGATCTTTTTGCGCCTTTCAAACTCTATTGAAATGTTCAATGAAAGAAGCACAAGCTGAATAAATTTCATGGGTTTTTTGATCGAATGAGAAATGTGATCGTGAAAAAGTCCTTACCAGGAGACCAGTCAGAAGAACCAGACAGATGAAAGCAACGGAGGAGACCACGAGGACTGCTATCGCGTTTCCGGAATCCGGAATCGTTTCCTGTACCAGAAGAAAGCTGTGTATCTGAAAAGAGTGGGTGAAGCGGCGGAATATGTTAACTATATTAAATGAATCGATTACTCTTGTTTAAAATTTATATCTAACTACGAATAAAATATGTTAATTTTTTTATTGTATATGCTAACGCTAACAGATTTTTCTGGGTACATTTTTCAATAACTAATAATTTTGTATATAAAAACAGTATAAGTAAGAGTAAAAGTTAAAGGGGAACATAAAAGTGTGGCAAAAATAATTTTAGAGAAATGGAAAATTGTTCTTTTAAGTACAAAAATTCTGTAAGAATATATGCTTCCGCTTTTTCAAAAAAATCACAAACATTCGCCTCTTTTCGGCTGACCGACTAGGTATAACCCCTTAAGAATTTGATCAACTTCCATATTGTCAACAGAGAATGTTTAACTTTCTTTTTAATATTCAAGTTGCGTTTGTAGGATAAGTAATCGATTTGAAACTTTAACGTTGTATATGTCCAAGTTATAAATTCAAATTTTGTAATTCTAATACTATAGTACCTATTTGAATTTTATTCGATGAATATTTAAATATTCGAACTGTTTGAATATTATAATAGAAAAAAATCGCCGTACAGTTCCTGCACTATTTAAATCAAAGAAAGGAATATGCCTATTAATAAATCATTTCAGCAAAGAACAATCATATCGTTTACATTCTCTTGGTACTCGTATTAACTTACTGTCACTGGGAATTTCACGCGATCCTGAGATTCCTTGTACATGTTGGGCAAGCTGTTTGTCATAGAGCTATCGAACCTCGAATTCTCGTCGACGACGTATACCAGTATCGATGTCAACGGCATTTCGGATGGCGTTGGAGTCGAACTCGGAGATTCTCGGCATGGATCTTGGTGGAATATAATTTGCTTATCAGAAACCGACCTGTAATGGGAGACACAGCGACATGTCATTGTCTGTTGAGCATCCTCCTGTGACATCAAGGGGAAATTACATGTGTATTAACATCGAAGCACTCCACGATTATGGAAACCTCTTAGGTCTAGGAATCTGATTTTCGTGAGATAATATAGAATTATTGGTGCAGTGCACTTTGCGAACAAAATTGCTTCACATTGCAATTTACTTCATCATAATAAACTACGTCAGAGCTCTCATAGAGCACATGTTAATTTTACGAATAGTTATACAAGATGTGGGAAAATTTAAATGTAAACAAGTACCCATGGGAGGTTCTACATCTTAGAATACCTACAGAAGGAGGTGCTAATTAATTAGTATGATCACAACATTTAATGCTAATAATTTATTGTAGATATGGATTAATTATTTATGTGACAGAAAAAGTTCTTGCTTGGATGTGACTAGATTCGCAGAGCTCGTGAATTCGAGTGTACAATAAATTTAATTACATTTCTATACTTGGCAGTTTTTTCATTGAAGTGAGTTCTAAGATAATAATCACATAGTAATGAAACCGATAAAATAAGAAAAATATTTCTTTATAATAAACATGTCAAAGAAGAAAAAAAGTATGCACAAGTCGTTACACCATTGCAGACTGCATTATCAATAATTCAACGAAACTGCATGGGAAAATATATTCTAAGAGAAGAAAAATAGAACATCTTTTTTAAGTTTTATTACAGTTTAAAGTTTAAAGGAAAAAGTTACTTTCCCTATCTCTTCCATTATATTTTATACAATTTGCGTTGATTTTGTTATAAAATGAAGCTATAGATATAGGAAGGCGAATATTTATTATCGAATAAAAAATGTTAAAAATAAATTTTACACCCAAAGAGGTGTGATTGATATTACTTCCTTTCACAGAAGATACAAATATAAATGAGAACTAAAACCTATAGACATCTTAAACTTATGTTTGATTAATTTATACATCACTATTTCTAGCTTTTAAAATTCTTGAAGACAATTACACCAAGATAAGTAAAAATTTTGCGATTTATGAAAACCCTCGAATAAAAAAAAATGAATCATACTTAAAGCACTAAAATTTAATCAATATATGAACAAATAGTAAACTAACCCCATTTATGTTATCACATCAATTAAAAAACAATTAACGCCTAATCCATAAGCGTCATTAAACACTTACAACTCTTTTATAACATAACGATAGTACACTTGCCATTTCAATTTAAAAGCTCACCAATTGTCTCAGGAAAGAAACACTTCAAATAACAATAATGGGTTAGCGTAACATCCCATCAACAAATAAACTTAATCACGAGTACTAGCTACATCATACTTAAACTCACCTATTCATTCCGGATGTTAAAATCTCCGCAAGCGTCAATTTCAATTTATCCATTTTTGGACACACCTCTTGCAAGTTCCCCTCCATGACTATACGAACCAGCGATGTGATCTCTTCTGGGGATGGCAGCACCATCGTGTCACCTGTCGTCTCCTTCGGCACATCTGAAGCACTAGGACTATTCGTGGTACTCAATTCTACCATCCTTGGTCGTAGACTACTAGAAGTAACCATCCATCTATCATCTATTGTGCCAACATTCGACGGCAGCGAAAATTCCGTGGATGTGTCAGTGACGTTCGATATGAAATGAGGATCTTTGGAACCTGGTGAAGGCGATTGCCCCATTGTAACTGTCATAACAATGCCCTCGTCACTAGTAGTAGTCCAAACATCAACCACACTACTATTCTGGACATCCTCTAACATCGAAGTTTCAGTAGTTTCTCCTTCAACTACACTCAGTACAGTTGTAAAATCCTCCCTAAATTGCGTCGTTGGGACAATCGTTTGTTCGGTTACAGCGGTACTCGATGATCTGTCTTCAACATCAACCGTTTTCGCATCACTAATAGATAGAAAACTATCCGTCGTCGTTGGCACACTGATCGTCGAGGCTTCGTTGGATGAATTCTTCGGCAACGAATCCCGAACTGTGGGCACAGTTGTGAAAGACCCATTCAACGGCCCATGACCGTCTGAAGCATCTTCAGAAACGTTCTGACTGAGAAAGGTAGTCGTTTCGGACAGCCCCACAAACTCGTACGCGATGCTAGTTGTAGTCTGCACCAAGGCATCATCTGGGCTAAGAGTGCCACTCCCATTGGTAGGGATTTCGTTCGTCCCATTTGTGTCTGATGGGACAGGCGGCTCGGTGGCATTTCCCCCTGGAATTTCTTCGGTGGTGGTCGCAGACAGCATCATGGCGCTCTCAGTTGCTCTCACAGTGGTGGCGTCCAAGGGGGAAGCGATTGGGATCGTCGACATTGCTCCCTCTGAAAAATTTCCTTTGACCAACGGGTATTCGGTGAAAAGCTCCGTGGCGTTGAGAGTCGACCGAATCAACAAAGAACTCCCTACGTTCGTTTGAACGTCGGCGCTCGAAGGCATTCCAACCTCTGTCTGCGGTTTCCCCACGGACTCCATCGTAGAAGGGGCTAGCGTCGTTCTACTGGCAGTCTCTTGGAAAGGAAGCTCGTAAGTTCGTTTATTGTCGTTTTCTGGCTTCATGCTAACTTCTGTTATCCCGTTCCCAGTCACGTCAAAGTTCCCCTTGCCAGCAATCGTCTCCCGACCTTCGATCCACCGAGGAACGTCATTTCCCGTGCTTGTCGATTTTTCTTCGGCAGCGACGATCGTCTTCAGATCGTTAGATTTATCGTTCGACTGGTTCGTAGGTGCAGCTTTCTCCACCGTCGCTAAGGACGCAGTCGTCATGGGGATGGAGGAACGGAGCTCCGTGGTGGAGACAGTCGACGATTCGTTGGCTGTTTTCTCGTAATAGGTCGATTTGAATTGCTGGATGCTGTTTTCTAATACGTCAGACGCCTCTGTGACGACGAACTTCTCCTCTGGTCGACCTCTGCCAATCGTGTTCTCCAATGCTGAAGGTTCCTCAGTCGTCACGTCCACTTGATTGCTGGAGTTGTGGATTTGCTCTTTCACGGACGACCTCGCGTAAGGATAGGGCTTCTGGTCCAGCAACTTATCCAAGCTGATGTTCTTCTTCGTGAATGAGACGTCGATCTTCGAGGCGACCGTGGTCTTCGGTTCCAGGCTTGGATATTCGTTCATCCCTGAGAAGGCGATAGTCCTGCCCCTGGGGACGGGGCTGGAGACAGCTTGCAGCGTTGAAGTTTCATCAGGGTTTGGCCTTTGCGTCGTAAGACCCCCCAGTTTTTGCTGGTGCTTCTCACTGCTCAGCTCCTGTGCTTCAGGAGCATGGCTGGGTTCAACTGCTTTCGTAGAATTGTAAATGGATTCTTGACTCGACACGTCCGAGTGCCCTGCGTTCTTCAACGTTGAATCTTTAGATTGCTGTTCCACCACTTTCTCGATCGTTGGGTGAGTCATGTTCCCGACGACCTCCACTTCCTCCTTCGGGTCTCCAGGCATGCGAGTCACCGTGCTCTCTTCAGAAATGAAATTCGTGGGATTCTCAGAAGCACTCGACTGGTTCACTAAACCAGTCTCAAGGTTCTTCTCCGTTGTTGTTTTGTAATAGTTGACATACGTGTCGTTGATCAACGAGATAGGCTCATCGGTCCCTTTACCCTCGTCTGCCTCCTTTAGATCTAGCACTTCTAAGTTCTTCATCGGGCTCAAATCTTCCGCCTTTTTCACCCTCTGCTGAAGCGGCCCCAGCGAAGCCGCGTTCCCGACCGTTGAATCTTTTTCAAAGTTCACCGTTTCCAATTTCAAGTTAGACATTTCGCCCAACTCCTTCGAGGATCCTCCAGAGGTCGCGTTTGTATCACTCTCCTGTTCCTCTTTGAACTCCACCCCATTTTCTAGAGACTTTATATTTTTGCTCGTAACTTGGACGCTCGTGTCGTTTCCTAATTGCTGAATAGGATTTGTTTTATTTGTTTTTTCGTCAAACTTGGACTCCTCCAGTGCTGGTTTTGTAGTTACACTGGTCAAATCGTTGGTCCTGGACAGCTTAGATAATGTCTTCGGGCTGGAACTCTTCCCAGATACCCCATAGAGGATCTCGTCGAACTTCGAGCCTCCGTTAGTCGAATCGGAGTTCGATAACCTGTCGACTTCATTGCTCGACCTTATTCCCTCTGCAACAGCGTCTTTGTTGATAGGCGTTGGCACTTTCTCTTCGCCCTCTGGTTTAGCGGACTTAGTATTGAGATCTATTTTAGTTGAATTGGACGAATCGACGGATTCTTTGCTGTTTCTTGACAAAGTAATTTCTGTATCATTTTCAGGGAATACTTTGTTCGGAATCGCTTTGTTCGGTTGGACTATCGACGCGTTAGGCGCGAATAGTTCTTCTGGGATTAAGGGTGGACCTTTCGTTGTGTCTGCAGCAACGGTGCTGAATAGCAGCAGGAACATACCTGAAATGGAATTAATAATGCAGTTGTGATTAATTATTTGCACCCGAGGCCATTTACATACAGCTAAAATACTCAACAGCTGGAAGATATATTAATACAGCCGGTTGAGAATAATGCAAGATGATATTGGTAAACAGAACAACGTTTAGGAATTTAATGTCAAGTGTTTACAGCACTAAATGAAAGGAAAACAGCTTAAGTCACATATGAATCATGGTGGTACTGAAGCACAGCTAAAATGCAAAAGGTTAATGTTAACAAGTACAGTAGACGTCAAAGGAAAGTTCAAACTCTGAAAGGTAACAGAAATAAGACAGTTGCATTAGAATGAATTGTATGTTGAAATTTATATCTCATAGACTGGGGATTGCCCAGAATCGACCAGTAATACCAACATATTAAATAAAGTCTAGTATTTAGTTTGTTACGTAGACATGTAAAAATATGAGTTTTAAACAATCTTTTAACAACCACTGCAGAAACAACCACTGAAAATATTTATTGTATTCGCTCTGAAATCGACATGTAATGTGTAGAATTTTCATAGTTGCGTGATGTTGAAATAGTTAGTATCAAAATTGTTTTGGTAAAGATGTTGACCACTGAATATTTAATCAACAATCACGCAATTGTATTTTCCCCATTCTAATCAAACCGTCACATTTCGAACATCTTCTTACAATCAGGCACGCTGAAGTTTAAATGAACGTTGCATAACGATATTATTTAAAACTCGTAAAAATGGATGAATTTGTAATTTACGGAATCGAGTAAATTTGCTAGATATGCAATCACTGTACTATATTATTAACATTACAATATCCTGCATGTAACAAATCCAGGAGTGGACACAAAGTGTGTATGGTCAATCCAGCAGTGAATAAGTTAACGCACAAAAGTAAGATGTAACCGATAATATGTAAAATATTTGACCAGTACAATAATTTTTTTCTACTATTTATCACGGCTGTATTTTATTTTCACTACCCTTGAATCTTATATTTTACACTGTGCACATACATTTTTTATATTTATTTTGCTGTTTGTCTTGTATATATGGTATATAGGTATGATTATGTAAATGTAGAATAAAATCGTATTATAAGTAGTATTATTATTATTGATTTATTTGTTAGGAAATTGCATACATTATTATATTATTTGGAGTAGTAATTGCCAAACAAAATCATGTATTGTTTTTTTTTAGTTATTTACAATACCCAATATAACGTGACTGTGAATGTTTGTAATTTAATTTGCTGTAATATTAAGATTTTATTTTTATTGTACATATGTTGTTTGCTATTAAGCCCTGCACACTTTAAATGACTTTATAAAATATTACCTGTCTTACCCAACCCTCCATAACTAAAAAAAAAATTAATTTTTTCTGGACCACGAAATTTACAACCATTAATCTAACTATCTATAGCACTTATGGCTGTATGATAATGGCTATGACTTTATGAGTCTATAGTACTTAATGGTTGTATGATAACATACATATAGGGGACAGTCTTGCAGTACCGACCAAAGCTAGTTCTCGCTTCTATGGAACATAAATTGTTTTAAAATAATGTAGAATAGAAAACAATTGGTTATATGGTAGTATGGTTGCTTTCGAATATTAATTTCACTCTTGTAAATGAAACGATACTTTCTCCCTCACAATGTGGCAAAAATATCTCCCAAAACACATTTTATGCATACTACATAATAATCTGGAACGTAAAATTTTCCTACGAATATCGCTTCTCCATCCTGCATGATATTTAAAGCTATAAAGGCAGCAAACATCACTGAACCGAGAAATACATTTGAAAATCTCGCCTTGATAAATGGTGTCCTTTAATCTGCAACAGAATTGTACCAGTAGGTACTTTGTTACTAGCTTTATCACGCAGCTACCAGATACGTAAGCCAGAATATTTCATTGTCAACGTGTTAGCGACACGTCGTTTTTTGTATTCCTGATATCAGAGGGTACTGCGTAAATCTGCGCCTATACTTAGGTACGTATACTAGGTGTTTTACTAATTCTGTCACAAAGAGTTAATCAATATAGTATTAAATTAGACGTTAATATAATTTTCTGATTTTTCACAATATGAAGAAGCGTTTTATATTACTCGAAGAGGAAACTTTACGCTGCTCCTAGCAGAAGGTTCAGTCCAAGGAGCTTAAAAAATGCCTACTAAAGTGCACACGTCTAAAGTTTTTATTTTTCAGGAACAATTTTTACGTTAATGCACGAAACTAAATATATGGGAGGTAGTTATACTATATATACGTAATGTATAGCCTGTGTCGTTCTAATTGCAAACTGTATACTACAGATAATTAATTTTTTGTTTTTAATATTGTGATTTTGAAAATCATTACTTTTTACTTTATACACAATTGCAAACCTTCATGCATTGAAATATCATTCAACATATATTGTGAATATATTCGAGAAAAATTTATTCGACAGAGTTTATGAAATACACTGTATATTTGAATCGAGTAGGTAGCATACCAGTTCACGTGTTGCACAAGCTAGATCAGAGCAATAAATAAAAGCAAGGTAACAAGAGAGATAGCGATTAATACCGACTGACCTATAAATAAGCGACCAAAGCTTCGTAACATATTTTAATCATTTTAGAATGAAAAAAGTCGTTCTATCGTATGTTTCAAAACACTTCTTTTTCGAAAATGAAAGTGATGAATCGCAAATGACGAACTTGAATTATCCAATGTAAATAAATCAAAGAAATAGAAATATTCTAGACGGGAACCCATGTTCACGAAACATTTTAGACATGTTCCCGAAGAAAACGGCCAAGCGTGTGAAGTTGACTACTAATCGAAGGCATGCGGCCAGAATCGAATGAGCCGGTTGTACCCATTCCATGCTTGAAAATATATTTTATCTTCATCATGAAGCTTTTTACAAAAATGAAGTCAACACGTTCCCAAGACGATGCCAGTGTGTCACAGAAAATACTTGCGAATGCCTTCTAAACTGACACAATTCGTAGATCGAAAGACTACAGAAACACGATTATTTATCTGCATTATTTATGACACAATCTACTAGGGTAGGAATAAGATTCCCAAGCTACCAGGCTGTCGCTAAACGTCGTCGTGGTATCACCAGCGAACACGTGCGCGCGTGAATGAGAGCCAGAGATCGGCAACGACGACTGGTTCCCACAGCGAGACGTGATAAAAATGAACGGAGCGTAGATGAAGCTTTTAATGGATCTAAAAACCGGTTGGCGAAGAATTACTCAGCCAGCTTCGAACTGATTCATGAGACTCTATGATACAGTTCGCCGCGCTTTCTGCGCTGCAGCGAGCGCAGAAATGCATATTCAACAGCGTGCACGCTTGCTTGCCTCTGAATGTTAAGCAGACCTCGGGATTACGCGCAGGATTTAAGTGTGCGCACCTGATCTCCGCCTGTGCGGTCAGGTTACGTAAAAATACGCACATATGTATGTGGTTGCATTTACTTCTGCGTTCAGTTGCAACTTGCAGGTGCTTTTCTTTTAGGTTTCATTCGTGTTAAGTATTTAATAACTATTACTGCTTGTCTGTAGCTTCAAGACCTTCGAATGCAGGACAATTTAGGAGAAGAACGAATGCGTTGCTTATCTTTGAGTTTTAATTATACACTGTCCTCGATTTATGCTGGAGCACGGAGAACTTGCGGATAGACTGCGTGAGATACAGGACAGGGATGTATCCTAGAGTTGAGACTCGTTGAATACTCATAAGTACTTAACTGTTATGAATATTCTTCGAATATTTCAATATGAACGTGGACTTATTCTATCTACAATGCTACGAAGCTTAAATGTTATAAAGGAACACGGAAGTTAAAATGCAAGTTGTAAATTCACCCATGCTGTTTTTAACCGTGGTTGATCGTTCAAATCGTTCGGGTCTTGTTGATGTTTGCCCGCGGTGTGCCGACTACAACGATTCGATCAGTTCGAAAACGTGTTGTGTTTATTCGCCGAGAGCTAATTCAAGTGGTTCTTGATACTTGTGCATAACGCCACTGCCAGAAAATGTTTAAATTCAGTCATTAAAATAAGTGTACTCTAAGAATCGCAACTTAAATAATTAAATACAAACAAAGCAAACCATTATTATTATTTTAATAAAAATTGCAAATTTGAGATCAACTATTCCACCTTTTCCCCACATACTCCGTAAATTTCGAAACAGTTTAAACGTCCTTTTAACAGAACAATCGAAACAAAAACATACAATGCTATCAGAAACCGAATTCAGCTTTCTAATTCCTTAATCGATTCGATTCTAGCTTTGCATTCTTTACAAAATTACCAGTTCGGAACAAATCATCCGGCAATAACACCGATTCAGCTGGAAAGCCCAGTTTTAAAGAAACTTTCCATTTCTATCCGAAGAGAATGAACGGATACTGGAAACTTTCGTTCTTCGTACTATTGTTTCTCACGTTGATCCGTCCCGACACGAACGATTTACGATTTATAGCTCTTCGGGCAATTTGAAACTCTTATTCGAAAGGAAATCAGAAAGAATTGTAAAACAAATGCATCTGTGTAATGTCGTACTGATAGCGTGGGTTTCTCCATTTTCAATAAGACTGTTTTGAACAGTAATTAAAAATTGATAGAAAGATTTAGCTAATACTATTTCTTTTAAGCAGTTGAAATATTTCAAGATCAGGAAATGTATATTTCGGTCATTTGCAACATTTTTATTCATTTGAAGGTTAGAGTCTAACATTCGCTACTAAAGAACGAGCTATAATATGTTACACTATTTATATACATACATCGAAAATCTCTACATCATTTAAATAATTCAAATACACATAGACTTCATATTCAACTACCTACCTAATAATATTTTAATGCTACGTTATTAAAAAAAATTCATAACATGAAATATTACAAATAAATTATGAAATATTCGTATATTAAATATTGTTAAAGTTATTATTCCCAAGTCTTCGTTATAAATTTATTATTTCTAGGTGGGTTTCGTAGCAGCATATTGCTACATGTGTCCCACCTCTGTACACTACCTATTTATAATTACCTTTATGTCTTTTTATCTATATTATACTAATTCAAGAACGGCCAAGTCATTATTATTACTATTATAAACCCTTAGCACTGCAATGTACTGTCCCGACAATCAACGCGAGGTCTTGTGCTCAATATTGCACTTATTAAACACAGAACTTTGGAAGGCAAAGAATTAATACTTAATTAATTGAATTCTACGAATTCTAAAGTCTTCCACTTTCCCCGAGCTTAATGATATCGGAACGTAACATTAATCTAAACTTAGGTGTGCCTGAGGGGTATACTTGCTATGCAAGTGGGTTAAATTATGAACTCACTTGGTCTAGTGTCGATTTGCAGGTATAAGAGGAGAATTGATAGTATCGATCGACCCGGAACTCGTTCGTGGGGACTGTAAATTTATATTGTCAAGGCAAGTGTTACAGTTAAGTTGCAGCCTAGCATGGCGCGGTAATCCTAACAGTACTTGGTGCCTACCCAGTTGCTGCAGCCGTCTCTATTGAAAACCTTTTGCATCACTGTCTCGCGATGCAACAGGATGCAACGAAGAGAACTCTGCGCAAAGGAAGCGCGTATCATACAGTTACGTGCGCGCGAAAGTTATGATGAAATTCTTCCACCAAGTAATCTTTGACGGATATATTTGTGGCACTATGCAATCGCGACGATATGTAGAAAGCGCGAAGTTAGAAATATTTTAACCATTACAGAAATCGTGAACAATAATTGTCTGTTCTGTATGCCAATAACTTGGATTATATTGCTATTTAACGAAGATATTAACGATTCCTTTGTCACCTTATTCTTTGATACTCGGTTCTGGAAATGTTCTCAGATTTAGGTGTGTGTTTAAACTGAATGTATATTAATATTATTAGTGGCGATTAAATGTGTTTAGTCAAATGTTAAAAATTAAATTTAAAATGTCCTAAATTTAAATTCTGATGTAAATGAATAGACTTGTATGGAATTTCAATTGATGTGAATTTATTGAACACATGCTGCTAATTGAAGGTGATTTATTAAACCTGTTACCGAATTCGTTAATAGAAATCGTTGAGGTTTAAGAGACCAGCTTCGTATATTAGTTTAACTATAATTGGTGCATCTATAATAGTTCAATCAAATAATTATTGATCGGTAACTTTAAATGGTCTGATTAATATTGGCGTAAATTTTATATATTAACTTAACAATTTTCAAGCTTTGTTATTTAAATACTTCATTTACCAGATGTAATAGATTTTATGTATATTAGAAATGCTCTGGTTTATTCTTTTGTAACTACATTTTGTTATTCTTTTTTCTTTCAGAACAGAGCTCACACTTGACAGCTTAAAGAAACGAAGCGATCGATGTTACTGGTAATTCGACATCGGAATTACCAGTAACCTCAACCTTCAAACTGCTCTGCGGATGTACCTGCATAATGCATGTGCGACTTAATGGATTATGCAAATCGATCGATAAATACTGGTTTTTTAACATATTCTTACCGATGCACACTCCTAAGACGAGAGGTGCTCTTCTTCTTCGAGTCATCTCACCGTTCGTTAGATCTCCTCGCGAAATCTGCAATGAAAATTATGTTTTTCTTTACACATCCTTGCAAGAATCTTATTTCTATTTTTAACTAGCAAACTACCCCCGCGCTTATTTTCAGGCCTAAGAGATATTTAAGCTCTCCATGAAAACACATCTCACTTCTTTTAACCACCTCCTAGGGGCTGATTTGGGCAAAATTCTGAAATTGATTGTTAGGCATTTATGTGGGTAATCTTTTGAAGTAAAAATCAAGTTGATATCTAATTGGGCCGAAGAGATTTTAAGAAATCCGTGGAAAAACATTTTACCCGTGTTCAGTCCCTTAGGGGTGGAATAGGGTAAAATTTTGAATCTGGTCTTTTGGCATTTGTGTCGGTAACCTTTGTAAGTAAAAACCAAGTTGATATCTAATCGAGCCTATAAAATAATAAGGAGTCTGAGAAAACATATTTCACCCCTTTTTACCCCTTTCGGGTTGGAATTTTCAAAAATCCCTTCTTATCGAGTACACACAATGCCAGAGGAACATACCCTCCTAATTTCATGTATCTAGGGTCAGTGGTTTGAGCTGGGCGATGATGAATCAGTGACACAACGATTATATAAGTATAGATAAGTAACCATTAATTAATATGATCTTCTGAATTAACTTCCTATTTAGCATTCAAGTAACTATACAAACTGATGTTTGTAAGAAATTAAAAAAAAAAACACCAAGACTGAAGAGTGTGGAAAACAGGGTTCAGATTATACAGGGAACATAATATTAGCTAAAGTGATTAATAAATGGTTGGGTAACACAAAATAGAAACGTTGTCAGCGCTGAAAATAATTCTTTAATTTGCTGATGCAAGCTTTCCTTTCTTCTGTTTATTGCACGTAACGTGGAAACAAATGAATACTGTCTAGGATACATTTTCTAGATACATATACTCCTCCAATTTCCATACATGCTTTGTGTCCCAAAATTTCTTGCTGTTGCCAAAGTTCCTGGGCTGCGTTTGACAGCAACTCTCTACTCGCCGCAGCAAGAATGTGATTGATGTTTCGAGCAGAACAAATGGCTTCTAACGTTGACGATAGTAATTTTTCATTTAGAGTGTAGCGTTTAATTTGTGCAACGTCAAATTTTTTGTAAACGTGTAGAGACCTATTAGAAATTTTGTCACTCGGATCTAAAAAATATAGCAGCAATATTCCACCACTTTCAGTTGTATAACTTTTTCCCTAATCGAGTTTATTAAGTAAAGGAATTTTAATGAATATTTTACACAAATTGCCGTGGTAACGTCGATATATAGTAATAATTTAATAAAGTATTGATGAGACTTTGTAATTAGTACACTGTATATTATACTGAAATTTTCAACCGAAATCAAAATAGGCAAATAATATTGCTAAATATTTTGTATCCTCATACATATTTTTTTAATATCTGATCTCATGGAATATATATTTCGCCAACATTAGTTGTTAAAAGCGTATTAATATGTAAATCTTCTTCATTCAAAAAGCTATCACTGTTCTGCATGAAATTTCTCAGCGTGTAAAATTATGTATTTTTTATCTGCAATTTAAATTCAACCCTACATTTAATAATATGCACGCTGTAGCGTTAATAACAACAATTCTAACAATAAAAGTATCGAGGAATTGTAAATTTATTATTGTTAATGTAGGATCGGAGTCATATTATCAGACTTTCTGAAATTCATTTTTTAGTTTGTAAATAGTAAGTAAGCAACCGCAAATGATGTATTTTCTTCAATTATAAAACTCCACTGAAACATAAATTTGTTGATGAAATTCTGTAATTTAAGTCAGCCATAACTTTCGTATTCAGTTAGAACGACTTTCAATAACAGTTTCATAGCTATTTAACGGACATAACGAAGTTCAGAGCTTCGTGGTTTGTCGTGCAGATAATTTGTGGTTTCGAGCAAAAGTATAATAAACTTTACATCAAACGATACTTCACAGAGCAGAGGGAACTGCGAATGTTGAACTTATCTTCACATTTCATGGATAAGGAACAAATTAAAATTTTGCGACCAAATGGAGCCCAAAATTTTGCCCACTTCGTATTCCATAAATGCATCTAATATAAAAGTGAATCTTATTTAAGTAACAAATCACAGAAGGAAGTAAAAATTAGGAAAAATACATGCAGTGTGTCCATCATAATGGAAAAATTACACTAATTAAGCTTCTCAAAAAATGTTTTTTATTATAGTCGAGGTCACCTTCAATTCTTTATGTTAAAATACAAAGAGAAACAAATGATATGGTCCCATTAAAAAATCTGGCGTTCGTCTAGCTGTTTTAACACGAAAAATATATTTTGAAAATTCTGATTATTATAATTTATTGATGGCTCAAAAACTAATTAATTCTATGTATAACATTTTTCTGTCAGATTATAGGTGGATAGGTTATTGCACGAATATTGTGCACACTTTCATGATTGTTGATTCTGGTGTGAGATTTCTAAAAGAGAATTCATGATTTTCCTTTTCCTTGGTGGACTTTTAAATATTTATAGTACCCGTTCAGAGATAAATGTTTGTCAGAGTTTTTCGACATGGTATACAATAAAGATTAAAATATGAACGATAACAAATGTGTTATAATTTGACCAAAAGGAACTATAGTCCGCACACTATTTAAAACAGAATGTGAACATTGTTTTGGATTGAGCAGTGATACTAACACGATAATAAAACTCTAGTGTTATAGTCTAATATTGTAGATTAAGAAATGATTGTAAGATTTCTTAACGTGTCTTGGTATAAAACCAGATGCCAGTGAACTTCGATTAGTACTGGAACGGTAAGCAGGAAGTTAACATAATAAATTAAATTAAATAACTGGTTTAACCGGAAAGATGGTCACGATTTTCAATGCCAAGGTGAATTCTGAGTCACTTTAAAGGGAAAAGGATAATTCTACAGTATGTGCTATTATCAAAGAGCTATAGTCTACCTAAAGTAAGAATTGATTAGTTTCCATCGATTACATTGCCGAGGAGAGTCCCTTCCCATCTCATTTTCCTCATTGATGGCTTAGCTGCTTAAAATTAAACATTACTTGGTGAAAGTAGTGATGGGTTTGAGTGTATCGCAAATATTATTATTTGTACGATTCTAATGAGATGATTTTTACTTACTAAATGGTTTGAAATTTACGTATGAACACAGAACTTGACTTCAATACCAGGTGGAGTTTCATATAATAATCATTGAAATAAAAAACTTCATATTATTCATTATTCTCCATTCCACATAATTTTCGCGTGTTATTCTCATTAATATTATTTATTATTGAGATATAATATTGTCTTCTAGTCATAAAAAGATGAAAGCATGTTTATATTATTCGTGAAATACTTAAATGATAAATTGCTTAAATATTTAATTCAATCTTGTTTCGTCGAGCAGTGTGTGCTTTTACGTAATTCAAAAACTTATGCTTCACATTTCTTTATTAAATAATAAATAGAAGCCATGTAATAACTTATTCAAAGTGTTTGGGACAGTCAATTATTTTTTTAACCGAACTGTAGAACGATTTCAAATAATTAAAGCAACAAAAGAATCGTGGACTGTTAACTATTTTGAGCAAAATGCTAAAGTCGCGGCTCAATTGACCTTCTAGTCAAAACTCTTAGAAGGGAACCACATCAGGTGAAACGCACCGATTGTAATAAAAGAATTGAAAAATATTTTACCCCTGTAAGTGTAAATACCTAATAGTTTACGAGACATTTAACAATAAAAGTGGCATTTGTTTTTTGACGTTAAGTTTCTGAGACATCAATGGCGTAGCTGAAGCTGCATTAAGCCCGCCTCGCTCGATTTTGCAAAAAATTAACGGTAAAAACCTTGAAAACCGTTTAAGCTAGGAGGCTAAAATTTCATCACCAACTGTTTTCTCGAGAGTGGCAATAAGTGGGTCGAATTTGAAAAAAAATCGGTGACTGGGTGTGTGGCAAATTTTGTGCAATTTGACGTGGAATGATTCCGTACTCGCCTGCTTCGAAACTGTGAGCACAACTTTTTATCTTCCACCTACAGTTATTTTTAAGATGATCGTACAAACAAAGGTATACGTTTCATTGAAACATTTTCGCCTGCAATATCAATCGCCGTTCTAAGGCAGTTTCACTCTTAAGAGGAGTGATTAAAAAGGAATGTATGTACGTCGTGAACACGATCTCTCCATCCAGCGTTCTAAAGTGTAACTCCTAAAGTGTTATACCTTCCAAGGTAAAACGTTAGAAAAAGAGTGACTAACAAGCGAGACTTGCACTGAAACAAGCTTCGCTTGACATAATTCCTCGAGTTACCAGGGCATGTAACCAGTGAATCTGTTTATTGTTCCATATTTGGCACGATGAACTTTCATGTAAATTAATTGCCTGATTTATATTCAAGGTGAGACGAAATGTTAAAGCGCAAGGTTCAAGATGATTCACGGGCATTTATATACAGTTACTTAAAAAAGTATCCGCCCACCGTATATGTAACATATTTTGTATATTAAATGGACTGTAAAGTAAGAATTCCCAATTTTAATTTACATTAATATAAACTTTGATTAATATACTTTGATTTTGGGTGCATTCAATTGAGAAATTGTACATAGTTTATATAAAAAAGTTATTATTATCCGTGGAAGTAGCAAAGATCATGTAAAAGGATATTTGCCGCCGTTCAATATTTAATTTATACAAACGTAATCACAATACCTGAGTCAATATTCTTCTAACATTCCTGCGATTTTATTATAAGCTTCAATCTAGTACCTATGCATATTTAGATTCAACTAATTTTCTATGTAATTCGGGCTTAACTTCTTGCTAACTAAAAACATTAATCAAGATCTATATTAATGTAAATTATACCAAATGTGTAGAATACCTTTTATTTTGGTAGGGTGTCTGGCTGCAGAGTCGCAGTGATAGAAATTTCGTGTTTTACACGCGTAATTGAACATTCTCTGAATTTTTTTATCGTAGCCTTTCAATGTATAGTATATAACTGTTTTGCTTAAAACATTTTAAATTATTGTTTTTATTTATTTCACTGAGCATAGAGAAGTGCCCGTGCGTTTTTGGGACACACATGTCCCATTAGGTATTTTCATTTTTTTTCCTGAATACAGTGACAATATTTTTTCCCAGTTACACTCCATCAAAACATCGTCAACAAAATGTTGGTTGCTTGCTTTCTGCATAACTAGGCCCAACTGATATTTACTGGGAGGAATATCATAAAAATACGTGTACAACATACCGACAGAAGATCAGAAGTGTTTAATCCTGTTTAACTTTTCCGGAACCCATATGCCCCACTCAAAAACACTGCTGAGACACATATATCATGTCCCGATTTTTAAAATTGACGTACAACTTTCAAATTTGATCTGTACCAATCCGCAACCAAGTACGGTCGACTTCTATAAGAAATTATTATAAAATCCAAATAGAAAAAAGTCGGGTCGAACGGATTAAGTAAGTAAGATATGTATGTATGGGGTAGGTGGATACTTTCGTGAGTAACTGTACATTGGGACTCGTTCGAGGTATCACGACATTCTTGCCAGACTGTTTCCTTGTTCGTTCACTTTCGAATATTATTGTAACGACGACTATTCCTTATTGTTCTTAGTAAAAAATTTACGATTATGGGTAACGATACTTTGCAAAGTGATATATTTAATTATGGTTTTTAATATAATACTAATTATAGTAGTTGTATTTTAAAAAGGTATGTAACTACATTATTATGATTATATTTACAGATTTGTGATTCCACAAAATTTTGGGCGCTAATTATCAAATCTAGATTAAGACAAAACTTTTATTTTGATTCCTAAATTAACTCTTCATGCGAGGTCATGGTCGTTTTTAAGATATAATGTCTTTAAAGAAATCATCAAGTTCATTTTGTCCATTATATTAATAGGTATATATACAGAATAAGTTATTCGGTTTGGCACTGTAAATAATTTTCAGTTCTGACATTATAAAACGGGTCTGGAATAAATATACTCTGTTTAATAAAGCACACTCAAGACTTGAAAGCAGATTTCTTTAACTTTCTTTGAGGATTTAAAACATGTCTGGATTTTTTAATTCCAACATAACGTATTTTTTCATACATCCCTATAACTGATGCGAAGAGAAATGCAATGACCTACAATTTCGTTGCCAGATAGTTCACTCTTCTGTGTTATCCAGATATACATACAGTGGTGGTCAAGAGAAAGTTTAAAAGGTGGATGATAACAAGAATACCATAAAGGCAGAATCACACTAGTCATCTAGCCTCTGCACGCGCCGACTAGACCGACAGTGTGAATCTACCCTAAGGGTGAAATCCTATTTTATGGGCTAAAAGCATAGCAAAATTTAGGATGTTTTTTTTTAAGAAACGAGTATTTCGATTCATCTGATATTTGGACCATATTTTTATGCATCCCTGAAGAAACTGCAGTTTTTTTATTAATTTTTAATAATAAATATAGGAGTTATGCATCACGCCACGCAAAAAAGTTTTTTCTAAAGGTCGATTTTTTAGATTCTTAAATTTTAGTGATCTTATATTTTGATTCTATATTGTTACAGAGATTAAAAAGTATATACTACAATGAAGAAAAACGAGTTACAAAAATAAAAACATTTCAAATTCGATGCGGCACGGTTTCCCGGTCTCTGATCGATTTCAAATTTTGCACATGATGGAATAACCTTACTGTTTTGCTCATTCATTGCGAATGCAATATCGAATTTAAAGTAGAATTCTTGTCTCGAATCACACTCACGCATCATCACTTACAACTTCATATTCTTCTTTCGAATCCACAGTTCTTTTATTGTGACATAGATAGCATAATTGAATTTCTGGAAAGCTGTCTGATTGGTGTATGCTCGTTTATGTGTGTAGGATTTCTTTCATGTGGGGGAAAATCGAGTACATCGGTTAATTAGAGCACATTTACGGATAATGTGACAGATGCACGTGCACCCATATAGGTATCACGGAAGATTATACTTGATAATTTGTCTCATTTATATCTTATGACACAATAGCAGAAAGAATTTAGGTCACATATTTGGTACTTCTTTCGTTTCGAATGCTCGGGTCGAGGTAACTTTAATCCGTAAAGAAGTAAGTACAGAACGTGAAGGTTTGATTTTTGTGTTTTTTGTAAAAGTAATAAATTGTGATTAACAAATATACTTGATTTTAATTTTCAATACCTTTTGATTTACAATAAATATAAAAAAGTCAAAAAGTAAAAAATATAATCTTCTGATGCAAATTGTAGAGAAACTAATCAGCCGATTAAATTGCGGTTTAGCACTTGAGTTTTGGTACATTGTAGAGTATTAAAAACCATTACAAAAATTAAGAATATATATGTCACGAGGTGGCTCCGAACTGATGGCCTTAAACGGTGTACCTCCTAACTCAAATTTGGATTGTCTAAAATAAAAAGACAAAAGTTGTTTATTAAGTATAATGTTATTCCTAAGCATTAACGACCCGTTTTTTTAGCCAAATGCTGCGACCAAACGCAATACACAAAAGGATAAAATTAATTGATCAAATGTCCTTTGTGCTTTGCATGCAATTTTATATCTCCCAATTAATTTTTGTAATCTGTCCAGTTTCTCACGACAAACATTTTCAAAACAATCAACAAGGGCGCAAAGATTCCTTGAACAGTTTTATCGTGAGCCACTCAAAAAATTGAATAAATAAAAATAACGAAGAAAAAGTAATTTATTAAGAGGTGTAAAAATTCATACCAGAATCACAATACAGATGTCTCATTTAGGTTTCATCCTCTTCCAACCACAAATTACTGTTGAAGAGAATACAACATAACTCTTTGAGGGGCTGCAGCATATAAAATGGGCCGCTCTATGTATCATACTGATCTGATGATTATGATCTAATTTTGAGAGAGCTAAACTTAATGACCCCTGCGCCGCGTAGATGAGTATACACTTGACCTTATGCCCCTATTTAAAATTACATATACGGGGTGTTTCATCTAACTTTGTCGCCTGAAGCCACAATACTTTCACGCTAAGTATTACAAGAAAAATTTACAAAGTCCATGTTTGCCAAAATTAATTATTTTACCACCACTACATTTAAAAAATAAATATTGATTATTCTCAAAATCTAGTTTTACAGATTTAAAGAATTTTTCCTGTACGTCCACGATATATCAAATTTTCGAACCACTCCATATAGTTTAAATACCTACACATAATTTGGTATTGCAGTATTAATTCAGTAATAATTAGTGTATAATTTGGTATATAATTCTTTACTGTATCTATTCTAAAGACTCGTGTCTGGGTGATGTTAATGAATAAACAAATAGGCAAGAAACTAAATAATGTTTCAAGTACTTTGCCTACCAGCATACTGAAATCTTATAAAAAAGTAAATATAGGTATTGTAAATTCCAAGTGAGTTTAAAAAATTGTCATACATCCAGCATGTTACTAGGTGTAGAATGATTCATATGCACATACGTGAACACATATGACACACGACAGTATCCTTCATATGCCTCGTAAGTATCATTTAGTTAGACAGTCGTTCAAAGGAGGTCGACCTCAAGGTTTGTCAATTAAATTAATATAAATTAGTCCGCCTCGAGAACGAACTCTCGTTTTACAAGGCATTCTCGTGCGCAGAGATTTGTTTGCCTTCTTGATCCGACAAACACAACCACTTTTTAACCGACTTCAAAAAGGAGGAGGGTATAGATTCGACCCGAAGCTTTAAGTTTGTCCGCACATAACTCTTCAGCCTATGGACCGATTTTGGTGATGTTTTTTTTATTCGAAAGAGCGCGATGCCCCAGAGGTCCCATCATACACTGCACCAATATTGGCTCGATACTTAGCCAGTACTGGTTGATTCAGCAAACTTCGCCTGTTTACATAATTTGTATTTCATGTATTCTTGCATTTTAGAAAGTATTTCCGCGCGTTGAGTTGTAGACCCCAAACAACGAATTTGAGAAATCCTTATTCCCACTTTTTTAAGTAGCTTATTTTCTGCATCTTCCGTTTCTAGCAAACAGTTCTATTTTTACGAGTAGCACTTTTTGTAGGCCTGCCTATATTGTTTTATATAAATTCAGTTATATCTCCTAAATAACTAAAATGTGAGAAATAAAGGAATTAAAACCGACTTAAAAAATAAATAAAAATGCACTAAAAAGTAAACAATTTTTTTCCTTATTTAATCTAATTCTTTGGACCACTACTTTACACGAAACATGTAGAACAATACTTTTTTCGCCACTTCGGTATGGTAACACGACAATGCCAGTCCAAATGTTAAGCATTCATTCTTATATTATCCATTAATTGCTGAGTTCTCGAGATATTAATCTTTCAACGCTACATACAATGCTTACGATGAGTTACGATTAAAAGAACTGAATATCTCGAATGAAATTAATTAACACGCCTACTTTTATTATAATTTTGTGTCTTTCTCTGCGTGAGAACCAGTTAAAATTTCATCTGCAGCTTTGAAACACGTCGTATTGTTGAACTTCTGTCAATGATTTTCATTTGCCTCTCGCTCGCTTTTCATTTCACGCGCATCAGTTGCGCAACAGTGGCAGTCATTCTATCGGATAACAGTTGAATCAGTGTGCGTGCGAGAACTCTCGATTGATTGTTATAGCTGCGCATTAAAAACGGTATTTTCCGCCATTCCCCTTTCACTTTCGCGCTCTTTGTGCTCGTTGATTGGACTGCTTCTCCTGCAGCGACAGAAAACGCTATTACGTACTAAATATCTACCTATTTTTCCCAACGAATTGGGAAACAAACACACATACACATCGAACTGAGAACCTTTTTCTTTTTAAAGTTGATTAAAAATAGATCTGGATAAAAGCGATTTTTATTTGTTAAAATTCAGAAAATTTTTATATTTTATTATTAAGGTTTAAAAATTAAAAGTTACAGAAATATTGGTAAAGACATGTCCTGGAGTACGATACACCCTGTATAACCACGAAAGGTTAAATAATGGCATTATATTTCCCTAAATGATGTCATTAACAAACAAATGAAGACAAACACTGCATCAGTACAGCAACGCTCACGTCATTATGGGGTGTTACCATCGCGACATCTCGTTCTCACTTTAATTCTCCCCAATTATGCGCCATCATTATTCCTGCGATACAAGATAATACTGATTAAACCATTCTGTGTTTTCCAACCTATCTTCAGCGGGTACTGATCTTGTTGCTCGCCTGTTTCGTAAACAAAAACATCATTATTCTAAATACACATATGTATATATTAAAGTTGGCGTATCGCTATCTTCGACATCCATCTGTGTGCTGTTTCTTTTAAACTCTCGTACCTTGGCCACTTTCTCAAATTTTAATCTATAACTGTACTACTTACGTTATGTCTAAAATTATAAACTGTAAGCTAACATAGGAAAAATTCGATACCTTGAGCGCGTCAAAGTAGAAAGCATCGTTAAACATATTTTAAATATATTTCCATGGAATTCTTATTTATATTAAGATAAGCAAAATTTCAAAACAATCAAATTTTTGAGTTCAGCATTGCTAAAACCTATAACATGTCATTTGCAATTAAAGGAGCTTTTAAATATTTATACCAGAAAATATTTTTCAGACACAATGTTTACGTGTTGGTGAAATATTTGGAAGGCTTTAAAGTATAACGAACATGAATAACGAACAAAACATAGAAGCACATACAAGCTTAGCTAACAAAGTTGAACCAAAATTATGGCGTGTTTTCTGTGTGTACAATGCTCTAACGACCATGATATCTCTTGTTTTTCATAAGCACACTTTTCCGCAGAAAGTTCCCTGTTCTAATAAACCGGTTTACTTTAATTTGCTTGGAATGGAGCAGTGCTCTCTCTCCAGGTAAAGCATAAACGTAACAGCAATGTCCAACATTTGGATATCTGTTACTTTTTACTTTATTTTAGCAGATAATGCACGGAACGATTTTAACGAAAAAATGATGACGTATTTTGTTATACAGGATATCATGTAACTGGCGGTACAAGAGGAAAATTCATTTCTACATAAGAAAATGAATCGAAAATAAAAAATACAATTTTTTTATACAAGACATTGTTTTCGAGAAAGGCAGGTACCTATAAATAAATATTCATCGAGTAGATACGGGTTTATAACTTGATTGTGTCTTGGCTCGACGAACTTCGCTGCAATTTTCATTACTCATTTATTACTTTTTTAGATAGGTGGAAACAAGGTCATACCTATAAACCTACATTCGAAATCCTTGCTTCCCGAGATATAAACACATTTTCTGTAGGTACATTGAAATGACAATGTTAAGTCTGTACCATGATTACTCACCTATGAGTATATCTCCAGCGATTTTTATACAAGAATGCAGCATTCGAAAGATCTCGCGAATAAGAATCGATTGATGCAGGTTTCAACTTCGAAATCGACTGGGGTCACCTCGAAAACTGGTCTCGAAGTATGAGATTTTGCGGTTTTGAACAAAAGAAACCGGTAGTAAAATCCCATCTGGTCCGAGGGACCTCGGGTGGACACTTGAGAAAAAACCGAGAAGTGTAAGCAATACTGTAACAGGTTGGAGCGCCAAATGTGCTTCACCTTCATTCCAGGGCCGTGTTAGCTTGCTTCAATGATGCATCTAACAATAAGTTTTGTCCCCATTCGTGAATCATTGGCTTGTGGGCCCACATGGCAAACGCAGGCAAGAATTACATTGTCCTTTACATGAATAGCTGTATCAGCACTATCATAATTTTCTTTTCTGTTATCAGTACCTAAGACTTTGTGAGTACTGATGCAGAAGAAAATCATTTCCAGCAATTTCTTTAAGTAGATTTTACCTTAAGGTAGAGTTTAGATGAGACTTCTATCATGAGGCAAAAACCTCAGCAACAACTAAGTGTAAATAATGGAAACAGTCGCAAGGGATGAGATTTTTTAAAATATATCATGAAACTTGTCTCATGAGAATCTAGTTTCATGAAACTAATGACAAAATAATTAAAAAATTATGTAATAAATGTCTCATGAGGTTATAGTCTTATGTGAGACACGATATTTTTGTCTCATCGTGGCTTTGTGGCTTTAAAATACGCCGTCATAAACAAAAAGTGTTAATATCTCGGAAGAAATGAGTTTCGGGACTGTATATGACCTTTCTTCATATTTAGGAAGAGTAGAATACTACACCAAAGTTTGGCCACCTATTTCTGTTACACCTTGTATATGTACACATACAGTCAGTCGCAAAAGTGTATCTACATACACTCTGTTTTGAAACACGTTACTGCAAAACTTCTATTCCCACATTGAATATGGGAAGGGAACAAACTTTTTAAGCATTTTTGTTTATTAATTTCCTGTATATTTCAACATCAAAAAGAGATACAGTAGGATAAAGGACCCAGTTACTGACACCTGACCAATTACTGTCATCTTAAGCTATTTTATACTATAGATTATATTCTATAGTTTGTTTATTCGTTATTTTAACTAAAATAGCTTAAAGTGACAGTAATTGGTCAGGTGTCAGTAACTGGGTCTTTTACCCTAGTGGTAAAAAGAGAGTTTGTACTGCGAATGGTAACACAAATAAGATACTTCCATTGGAAAGAATTATATCTTAAAAATATCCCATTGATTGGGGGTTCCCCAGAATAGAAAACGGATGCTCACATAATACGTGCAGCTTGGTATTACATAGGTAAACTTGTAACACAGACATATGAAAATATGAGTTTCAAACTTTCTTGTGACCACCACTGTACATTTTAGAAGTGTGCCATAGAAAAAGCTTCTTTTATATCCTCAGAAATCGACGATCATTTATGCAACAAATTCTGATGAAAATGGGTGTACGTTAACTTTTGTGAGTTGACTATGTGGAGAATGTCCAGGAAAATCTTGAAATGATGAATCCCTTATTCATATTTCGAGAAATATGTTGCTGAAGCGAATGCATTTTCAAATTGTATTCCAAGGCGAGAGAAATGTAGCACTCTCTCTGAATCGCATCCACGATGCACTAGGAAAAGCAGCATTCATAGCGTATGCTGGCGTGTCGATATGCACGACATGTCGATCCATCGTTCCTCCAAGTAACACGAAACGCCCCGCACTCTTCCTCTTTTTCATTCAGTTTTCATATAACTCCGTCCTTGCACCGTTCTTTCCGTTCTGTTTACGCTTTTCCTTTTGCAATTCTACTTTTCCTTCGTCTTTCCCTTGTTCTACTTATCACATCCTCTTTTTTCTTCGTTTTCACCTAACACTACCTTCCTTTTGCTGAAATTCCTCGTGAGAGTATTGGCTTTTGTGTACTGTTATTAATCACTTTTTGAGCCTTTCATATTGTCAGTGTTACGCGTTATTGTTGACAGTTTAATGTTATTGTAAACTTCTCCTTAATACTATCACGTTATTTTATACTTTCCATTTGGATTGCTTGTATTTAAATACTTCATCTCGCTTTTAGTTCAACCTCTTTTTATTTCGTCTCTACCCCCCGGGTTCACTGTTTTGATTTATTGTTGCTTTTTTCATTCTTTCAGGTCTTCTATTAAAACCTATTTTTCTCTTGCTCCTCTTTTCTATGGATCTGTCACTCATCATCTTCATTATTTAAAACTTCTTTTGAATATAAGGGTAGCTCCACCTAATTTGTCTTCAGCATCCTAACTTTTATGCTTTCTTCTTTAACAAAACTCCCTGTACTATAAATGGTTTGCGATTCCTTTGCAGATTCTTGTGAACTCCAAGAAGTGTCTTTAATTTCGCAGCTTTTTTTAAACTTTTTTTACTTCACTTCTTTTCGTTCTATTTCCAATTTCCTTATTACAGCTTTAATAACTTCATCTTCTACCTTTCATCACTTCGATTTTTGCCCTGTCATCTTCTATTCACTAGCATCTTATATCTCTTGACATACCTAATCACTAACTACACAATTTTCCAAATTCCTACTTCTTGTCTTTTTCCTCTCCATCCCTTTCCTTACACTGTGTAGGTACTAACAGTCCAATACAGTTTTCTTTCCCCTTCCTTCCCACACTTTAATCCTCTTTGATTCCCAATGATTACGTTACACCTCATACCTCAGTTACACCTTCCTTTCTATCATTCCATCTATTTTCCTGCGCTTCTACCTTCACATTCTATTCGTCCATAGAAACCTCATCACTTGCCCTCGTCCCATTCATTTTCCCCCTTTTTTCTCAACGTTCTAGTCCAATCTACCTCGTTATTCCACTTCAATCCCCCTATCTTCTTCACCGATTCCACACTTCTCTATTTTCCTTCTTCCTCTGCCCTGTATCCTGACGTCCTCGTTAGCCCTTCTTTGCTCCCCCCGCCCTTGCTCGCTCTTCCCCGTCGATGCTCGTCCGGCAGCCGTAGAATCGCGTTACCCGACTTCCGTAATTTGCATGCTAATAGAGGCGCGGGCGAATCGCGAATAATTAAAGGCCCATTGTTGCACATGGAAGAGCGAGCTCGCGCAACTCGAGCGTGTAAATTTTCCTGCATTCCGCCAGACACACTTTCGCTCGGCTTCACGTCGACGAGGGCGAAGGGGTGCTCGTAAATATTTTACGATTCGCCCAACAGGCACCGAAAATCAATCGTCCTAGCACGCGGCTCATTAACTATTCGGGTTTGGAGTACTTTCAACCACTACCGCACGATCATATCTCTGTTTTCGCCACGACCCTTCGCTTTTAAACCGTCTAAAAGACACACGCTGGATTTTGCCTGACTTGTGCAATCTAAATTTTTGGTATTTAAATTCAATAACTTGTATTAGAAATACTAATGTCTTGTTGGATAATTAAACTTTTCGTAGCCCCCTCTTGACTATATATTTTGCCTAGCAATGAATTATTTCGAGAACATATTATGCTTGTTTTCCATTTCAGTGACTACATATGTATATACCTAGTATGTAATTATATTAGAAATAAGGAAATCCTTGGATTTTTTATTTCAGGGAAGAATTGGAGCCACCATTACAATCGCAAATTTGCAACTCCGGCGCGCGAGTCCTAACGAACGTGTTAATATATCCCCATTTCTATCGAATATTTAGTAACGAAAAAATTAATTTTTATAGTTTGTATGTGAACTAAAATACCCTGCAAATTTGAATAAGATCCGCTTAACAGTTTCTTAGAAAAAAATTCCTAAGAATCACCTTATTCCTAGCGTCCTAAATAGGGCTCCCTCCTTAATAATTTAATCAGATAGCCAAATGTATGCCCTATCAAATATACCTAATAACCGGTTTAATGATAGTTCATCCACATAATTTATTAAAAACCAAACACTGAAAAACTGGCCTACCAGCTCCGGTCTGGCCTATTAGACGATTTTCAAAAATCAATTTTCTCAGTAAGAGATCCCCTTTGAGTGAATTTTATTCCACACTTCCTACTTATATTATTTTCATATAAAATCACTACTATTTCAGTTGTATCACCTATTAGAAAACACCCTGTAGGTATATCCAAAGTATACTTCATGCCGCCAGCCAGATGGACAGTGTAAACCCAGCTTTAACCTGTCTGATGAAACGCGTGGAACGACAAAAATTCTATATTATGTAGGTGGTAAATTCGAGACACCTTGGGCAACCGTATCCCGGTTACTGAAGGTGGCAGTCTGGAGATCGACGGCTTGTGATCACCTGTTCCACGATGGCGTTCCATTGTTGTTGATGGCATGGCAGAAGCCACAGTTGTTCATGGCATGGTGATTCGCCGGATACGGGATGCGGCTACATGCTCCACTAACTTTCCCCAACGTCTTTTATCAGCAAGACGCCCGCAGGCTTGCGGGAAACCGACGTTGGTCGGGGTGGGATTTTAAATAAAAAGGAGAAATCAGAGAAGGTGATTTATTTATATGACGACGAAGATATTTATGGTTTAATATGGCGCTTTTGCTGCATGCACTTCGTTAGTTACACTAATTGGATTTAATTTCTTTGCATGTATTGGATCTTCCTTTTAGCGTAATAAAAACTCGGTCATTATGATCATTAAAATATTTTAAGTATTATTTATATTTAAAATTAATTTGAATGTGTATGATAAAATTTGACTAACTGCAACAGTTAAAAAATAAATTTCATGAATAGTTTTAAATTTTAATAAGACGTTACTATTCTTTATGAAAATGTTGATAAAAGTGATGGCAGATACCATTAAGAGATGCTGTTTAGTTCTCGTGTAAATACTTTCAACTGGAGAAATATTACGTTAAAATAATTCTTTATACAATAATCCCATTATAAAATTATAAAATAAATTGAATAAAATTGCAGCGGGGCCCCATTAAAATGTGTAAATGTCAAACAGTTTTCTTGAAAATATTATATTTATTATATCTACGTCACAATAATGAAGTGAACTCTGAATATAATTATTGATATTTATATAACGTAGATGCGTCGAGCTCCAATAGAAGAATTTCAAATTAAACTTGCACGTATCAGGATTTCCTTTCACCGAGGAATAGCTATGCTTCAATGGGAAACGAGAATACGAAGTTAGATGAATCATAAGCAAGCAATCGAGACGCAAAGTTGCAGTAATTATGTTTCGGAAATGCAACTTTTTATAAAGTAAGAAAACTTTGGAATTATGTCCGTACATTTACGGTTATCGTCAGAATTTTTTGATGCCTATAAATCATTGATTACTTAAATTTCTTATGTAAAAATTACGATCATAATAATCACATCGTAAGACAGTATAGTTTATCATACTGAAAGTTAAGTGGAGCTCACTTTACTATAAATTTAAATAATATTGAAACAAATTTTATCTCTAAATATTAGACAATATATCGCTAAATATATCTGCAATTTCTTCGTTAAGAAACAAAGCATTAGCGAAGAAATGGTTTTAGTAAATCCTACATAACTCCACCGAAATCCAAATTTGTCATATTTAATTTTGTAACGCGAATGACACCTAATTGTGAAGTTAAACTTAATTTCAAAATCATGTAATATGTAACACCATTATGACAATACCTATATACTTTGTTTATATACAGAAATTAGTGTCAACATGAACATTTTCAATTTTATTAAATGCTCTCTGTGTAAAAACAATGTAGATATCTATCAAACGAATTTTAGTGCTGTATAACAATGCGATAGCAACAAGAAAAATAAAAAATAGTATACCTAATCAATATGAGAAAAGTGAATGTTCGATTATCCGAGAAGAGGAATCTTTTCATCAAAACAATCATGGGATCCTATTGCAATACTAGGTATAATACTACTGAAAATACTCCAATGATACAATTACAACGCAGAACAATGCCATAGAAAATCTAAAATATTTATATACCCTACCGTTTGTGCTCGACGAGATAGTAAAACTTAACAATGGTTTCCCTTTAAAAATTGCGCGAGACCCCGAATTGATTGCAGGCACAATACGATATTGTGGCTGAACCACGAGGAAGCCGAATAACTGAAATTCTGGGAAACCATAGTTTGACCGCTAAAACGAAGGCAATCGGGCGTACACACATACACAACACACACACACACACCAACGGTTTTAACTTCCGCATTTCTGGAAACTATTATAAGAATAGTCGTGAACTTCACTTTCATTACAACCAGAGGTGGGCATTAACTAAATAAAACATTATTTAAATAACGGATCAAATAAAAGTTACTTTAACTTTAGATTATTTGACGAATAAGGTTAATGTTTTTCAATGAGGTTAAGATATTCCAATAGGCTCTACTAATCATATCAACTAGAAATTTTTTTTCAATGTGGTTTAGTCCGTTTTTGCTCTCAATCCCTCACAATTCGACGAATAAAGTTAATGTTTTCATTCGTCGAATAAAGTTAACCCGGTTCAATTTTCATTGAATATTTGAAATTTTATTTAAATAAAAATTTTGCCCATCTTCTGATTACAACTCGTAATTTTCAGTCAGGAATATTGTTCAAAATCTTCCACCGTTTCTTCCTTTATAATAATGTTATATCAGTGCACCCTATGCGACTGGGGCTAGTTTTTGCGTAAAGAATAATTCTACGAAGTGAAAGTAGGGGAAACGAGTAGCTGCATATGAATCTTAAGGTGCGATCCAACAGCGCGTGGCTCGGAGAGTTTCGTGCCGTACTTCCCGAGCCACACGTCACGTCGTTTATGAGCTTGGGTTTGCGCGGCTCGGCTTGTGCTTCCTGCCTGTATTTGGCAAATGTGGCACGCATCAAACAAAAGTTAATCTGGCTCGGCTGAAACGCCATTACGAATCTTCGACGCGCTCGAGTTCATCGGTACTTCAGTGAGCAGAATATTTGTGTATGATAACAGAGAGCTTTGATAAGGATGGAACTTGGTTCATCTTGAAATAAGATATATTTGAGGCAAATCATTTTTAAACGACACAAAAAATTTGTTAGCCGTCTAATTGTGAGATCTGAAATTTTGCTAGCTGGAATAGTGGTAGGATACACCTGTATATTTTGTCTTACTGTTTTTGTATCTCACTGTATAGACAGAAGGCTGCGATGAGAAGACGATGACCTTAGTTACTATGTGAGACAGTGGAGGTTTGCATTAATTTGACATGTATTAATATTAAATTAATTGAATAGTTTATAGAACCGGGTGATAAATAAATTACATTAACAAATTCAACAAATTTCAACACAAAATATATATTTTGAAATAATAAACAAAAATGTGAGTAATAAAAGTAGGCATTCGGTCACAGTAATAGTGAACAAACCGAGAAAACTGTTTGTTCGAATACATTTGCCCGGTACTGTAGATAGTGTCCCTTGTAAGATAGAAAATAAAGCTGGCCATTCAGACGCCCCTTTTTCGGGTGTTAGTGTCCAAGAGAACATAATGTAATGGAAGGATAGTTGTGGAAAAACAGCTTATGCAACGAACAATTGAACAATTAGCTATAGAAATATTTAATCGATTGGCAGCGAAGTTACGTGTAATCGATCATCCTTGTATTCAAGCTTCACAAAGCATCGAAGTAACCCCGAAACAGGAGATAAGCACGAGTGGTCCGGTGCTGTCGTTGCATGAGTTCGTTGTGATGTAATTGTCGCGTCATCCTGATGGAGAAACGATTATACGTCGCTTCGACATCGATTTCCTTCCTTAAAGAGTTGTTGCGCAATAATTTAATAAGAAATTGGAAAGGGAATATTTCAACTTTCATGTATAAATACTTACGTTAGCTGGTTTAAAATACGATTCAGAATTTTAAGATTTCGAGAGTATGAGTTTGGAACTCAATTTATGTTAAAAACAAAACGGTGGTAACAGAATTTACTGATTCGTGGAATAAGTGAAATTTTAAGAATTTATGTCATACTTGTTGTCTATGTGAATATTGCATTGCAGATTGCATTAAATTAAAAGAAACTTCTGCTTTATACTGGTCACGTGGTCTTTATTTCATTGACATAAAAATTCAAAGAATACTAACTGAAACACTAACGAATAAAAATAACCTTAAGATTTCTGAAATTCATGCTTTTATTTATTTTATTTTTTATTCTTATTATTATGATTATACTAACAATTATATATACTAGTAAAATCCTCAATGCCTATCCAACGCTACCCAATCTAAAAACACAAAAGGCCAATTAAAATAGCGTATTTCAGTTGTTCAACAAATTACGAGATACTAAATTCAAGTAGTGCTGTACTATGCCACTCTGATCACCACTTCTTTCTGCAACTGCCACTGAAAATGCACACCAATGTGTGCAACTCAATCTTCCAATTAAAAAAAAGACAAGAAATAGATTCAAACGTACACATTCACTTTGTAAGTTCAAAGCCAAACTCTGATTGAAAAACTTGCATTTATTTCTCGCTTTGTTCATAGGGTGGAAGAGGAACATCTACTCTACACATCCGTTTCCGTCTGCAATCGATACCACTTCGTGGAAATGGTTCAAAACCTAGCTTGAAACACGTCGACCGTTCGATCAAACGAGATCGATCGGTTTTCTGTTAACTTGGCTCTCTTCACTGGAAACAGTGCCCACTCTAGCATTGCGTGTTACTTTCTGGGTCGTTTGCTCTCCGTTGCGGACACTGTTGCACTGGACAACACTGTAATGGCCGCCTTATTGCCCGGAAACATCGAATTCCTTTTCCCTCATTTTCAATCTATCCTTTTTCATTGCACGAAACTCGTTCCTCCAACTATTATAATTAAAGGCACCGACTGGAACAGAAAGAACTCGGAAAGTTCCCCTCCCTACCCTCCCACGAATCGCTCAAAGGATCTCACTCCATAGAGGAGCATTAAAGCTGCAATTTTTCCATTTCCAAAACCGTGAATGATTTAATAGCTGGTCCTAGAGATTTGCTGTTAAATTGACGTGATTTGATTCTGATAATAACGGGTGTAATTAAGGTTACGGGGCGTGCGAAGTTAACGCTCTGCTATTTTCGGAAATGGAAGTTACGAATTGGATTGTATTAATTAGTTATTGAAACTCTTTTCATTTATTATTACGATTGTTATTATTGTCTCACCTTTATTATGCAAAACGAGCAATACATACAAATTTATGATACTTGCATACCTATAATACACACATGCTCCAAAGAACGTTTTATATATTTTTACACGTCTGTATGATGACTTTAACAATAGGCTTCTATGTTGATTTCACAGAGAACAACGTCTTCACCATTTTCCAAGCTTTTAACACATATTTTCATGTCACAAAACACCTTCACCTTTACAATTTTAAATACATTATTGTAGAGATATAACACATATTTACGTTGAAAAGGAGTAGTGAAATTTTTCGGTTTCATTAATTTTTTCGAATTAAAAATCGATGATTTTTATATACTATATTCAATGTTAAAATTTCAAATTAAAGATCAGGATTTTCTGTATCTTTAATTCAATTAAACTTAAGGTTTTGCGTATTCTTAACTCCAAATTGAAATTTCAAAGTCAGGGCTTTTTATATTCCTAATTCAAACTAAAAATTTTAATGAGAATTGTGGTAGAAACCTAATAAATAGTTACTAAATAACTAGTTACTAAAAACGAAACTCGCGTAATTGTAAAGAACTTAATTAAACCACGGAATATCGTCTTTAATATTTAATGTCCACATTTAATGGAAGGTTCAGTTTCCATAAAATTCTCATTGAGTAAGGTAATAAAGTTCTTTCCCATTGGCGTCAGGTTCTGTATCGCTCATAAATATATTCTAGGTTCCGTCGGCAAACGAACCGGACTCATTTTCAAACTGCTTGGCTGTGTTTAGTGGCGTGTTATTGTTGAGAGTGAAGCCACGGGCTTCAAATCGTTTCCAGCCATTATTCCATGAAGACCATTGCATCAGAGAAGCGTGGCTATGAATACGAATATCACTACGGGTGCAAATACCGCTGTCCAATTATCCAATGACGAACAACGGCCTTGTCTCACCTTTTTTTCAACAATGATACCCCATTACGCTCTTGTAGTTTATTTGCCACTGGACGACGTCGCGACGTCGCGCCCTGGCTGTTTGTCCGCCCGCGTCGTACGTATCTAATTGGTGAAAAACACTACGATAAATTGCTCACCAAATTTTCCATAATATTTAGTACTTTGTTTATTGATTTATTTATTTAATACCGCATCTGCTTTTTCTCCATTAGCGACCACAGTGGATTATATTACATACACTTCGTACACTGTTTAAAGATTTTATACATAAATCTAATTCAACACTAATGTTTATTTGAACCTACTTAGAACCTAGTTACTATATTTTTAATATTCATAAAATTGTGTTTTTTATTAAGCTCATGTCCCATTTTTTTATATCATGTTCCCCACAGTGTTTTTATTTCTTTTAAATGAGTTATTATGCTCGCTACATATTTCTTGCCATTCAAATATTCTTTGATGGTGATTAAAAAAGGTAATTTTTTTTCTTAGATTTTGACTAGGATGTACTTACATTATTGCCATAATTTTATTTCACCACGATAGAAAGATATACATATCAAGTTTTATCAAATGTCCCTACAGCAGTGATCTAAAAAATGTTTAAAGTGACATTTTTATGTGCCTGCATAATAAATCGCCAATATATGGAATATAAAACTGAAGATATAAAGTTTTTCTAATGCAACTATCTTCTTTCTGTCACCGTTCACAGTTTAAACTTTTCTTATGCCATTACTGTATACATTTAATTTCTATTCTCCATAATTTGTAGAAGTATACATATAGCATGTAAGAATCTTACTTCCAAACACAACGGTATTTATTAACGACACAACGACGAGAAGGTACCGGTTATTTAAATATGAATGTTCAATGATTCTGGTGTATAACTGCAGTTGTAAGTGTAAAACTTTAAAATGTAGGATGTTTGAATAATTTATTAATAACTATGGAGAAACTAAAGCTGGGGTGTTAATATTCAGTACAAGTGGCGATATCTAGACAGTTTACACTTTGAAGAACAATGCACAGATTTGAAGTGTGATAGTTGTGACTATGAAAATTTCAGTTTAATCACAAAGCATACATGCATATAGTTTCATGATTCGAAGGAATGTGATTTTTATATTTGATCTAGTATTTACATGAGGAATACATTCTAATTTCTAGCTTCAAGGTAGGCTTGGAGCATTGCCAGCTAATGAGAAATTTTTAAGCAATTTTCCAAATTTTACATACGATTCAAATAAGTGTGCAGTTAAGAAACAAAAAATAAATTGGTAAAATTCTTGAGCCCATAATTCGTACCTAAGTTCAAAGTTCAAATAGATAGTGAACAATCGCCCAAGCGCACTTTCAGAAACAGAGACACGCTTTAAATTGATTTGTTATTGTTGGGAAAGCATTAAGCCTTGTTCAAAATTCATGTGCATAGTTTATCTCCATACACTTTCATCGATGAATTCACCTTGTAACTAGCAGCACAAGATTAATTTAGCATGAGACAACACCACAACTTGTCAAAGGATCCATCCTCAACATCTACCCCCATTCTGTGGCGCAACAATCACTGGTAAATCAGGAACCCAGATTACGTCCAGACTTCCAACAGTAGTCAGTTTAGAACCGAATTGCGAACACTGAAGTAATTAGGCTTTAATCAATCAGGTAGTTTAGTTGCTCAAATATTCAGTCAATTAGTGCTGAAGCCATTAGGCTTGTATTCCGCATCAAGAATCCAGCGAAACTCACAGTTATCATTGCCATTAGCTCAGCCCCCTCGTGATTTTCATATTATAAACAAAATATCTGGCGACTAATAGCGTTATCCACTGCACCTACTAGCTATGTACACAGAAAAAAAACATGACACTAGGTGGAGCATAGTCGTCGCTAATAATAAGCATAAATAACATAATCTGTAAAATGAAAGTTTTTCATCGTCCCCAAGAAGAAGTATTTCTTGTAGGTTAATAAGCTAGTGTTCTGTGACGGGACATATTTGATAAAAGGTACTTAGAAACGATATTAATGACTAAGGTCACTTGATCTTTGATATTTGCAAATATAATCTTAAAGTTTCCAAAACTGCGGGTTGATTTATTGGCCCTCCATAATGCAGGGTAAAATGGCCCCCAGGCAATCAGTCCCAAAAATCATCCTCTGATATTTCAGACATTGAAATTCTTTATAAAGCTTCTGATAACTTTTGTGTATAATTAATAAAATATTCTTTAGTTAAATAAATATTTTTAATCCCTGATATTGCGGAAGAATTATTTATTACGATTTTTGTTAGGGGGCCATATTACCCTCCCTTTTGTAAGAGCGCCGAAAATGATATTTTTAACCGACTTCAAGAAAAAAGAGGTTCTCAATTCGAGGTGTTTGTATGTATGTTATACGTATTATGTTTGTCCGCGAAATTCTTCGTAACTATTTAACTGATTTTGGTGAAACTTATTGCATTTAGTTTGGCTTCAATCAACTTACGTCATGGAGAAAGCATTATCAAAATGGGTCAAGTAGTTTTGAAGTTACAACAAAAAATAAATTTGTTTCATTATAATACAGTGTATGCACGAGCAGGCAAAGGACGCAGTATCAGGCGTCGGAAAAACAGCCAAATAACTAAAAAGTGCAAAATAAAAAAATTGAAAAAATTAAAACCGACAAAAAAAATAAAAATACGTTAAACAGCAAAAAATAATTTTGTTCCTTAATTAATCTACGACTCTCAATTTTTTTAAGTCGGCGCCAGATTTACATAGAGCAAATGATGAGGCGCCGACATAAACAATTTAAAGTCGTAGATTAAATAAAGAACAAAATTGTTTTTTTCTTTTTAGCTTTTTCATTTTTTGAAGTCGGTTTCAATTTTTTTAAATTTTTTTATTTCGTAATATATATTATTTTGGATTAAATTCTTTTTCGTTTGCTTCCACCTTTTATCACACATAACCTTAAGCACTTACCTACATTTTAAACAAATATTTAAAGCAATTTAAATTATGAATCAGATTGTAGGAAGATAGGGTAGATGTCCCTATTACTGTCATTGTCCCTATTACTGCCACTTCATCTATGTTGCTTAATAAAAATGTAACGTATAAAGAATAATGCACAACAATAATATTATTGTTAATTTGGGACTGTTCTGATTATTATTAATATTATTGTTGTACACTATTCTTTATACGTTACATTTTTACAAATTAAAATAAATAAACTGGCAGTAATAGGGACACTGACAGTAATAGGGACATCTACCCTATATAAAACTGAGGGGCCATATTTCCACCCCTTCCTCTACGTTTATCATTCTAATTGAAACGGTCGTGACCATCTTTCACGGGCTCTCAGGGAAAGATGGCCAATTATTTTTGTCCGCAAGGGATAGCAATATGTACCTTTCAGGCTAACAAGATGCCCCTTTTTTATTTATGAAACTTGTCTATTAAATAACAATTTTCCGTTTATTTTTTAAGGGGTATGTAGACAAAATATTAAAATTTTGCTCTGTGTCATGCTCGTTGCTTTATTTTAAATAGGTTGGCTGTAAGAGACTTCCAACGAAACTATGATCATTTCCCCCGGACTTACCCTACACATTTCTACACCTAAATACGAAGCATTCAAGGTTAATAGCACGTGGTGTAATCTGAAAGCCTTCCGTGTGGATAATTCATGCCTCCTTTATCTGGAATTCCCCGCGCATTCATAATTTCATCACTTTCGCTTCTTTTCCTGGGCGCGCGAGCAAACGCTAATAACGAGCATCTCGTTCAAAGTCCGCCATTGTGCCGAGGGAGCACGCGCCGGTTTTGTCGCGCGAAAGCAATTGCAAAACGGCGCGGTGGCGCCGCGCGCCACGGGAATTATTCATACGGTGAGAAGGTTGCATCGTTATTGTTGTCTGGGACCAGGCAACGTAACGAAACGTGAACCCGTGGAAATTGTCCCGAGAATGTTTCCACGGTTACCAGCCCGTCCGATTAATCACGCTGCGCCTGTAATCGCTGTCAGATTTGTCATGCCTGACAAGTCCTTGTAATTAGTACATTCATTGGATGCGCACCAGTGTTCGTAACACGAAGAGCTGAAACTGTTTCCACTGTTTAGCTACTAATTATTGAAGGACCCTTGTTACGCGGGAAAGAATAATCGATCCGTTTGTGCGTGATCGACCGCTGACCGTAGTTGAGCCTTGTGGGGATATTTACCTTGCAACCATTGACGTTGGAGAAGTGTAAATTGAGGGAGGATTCTCGTGTAACAACCCCGAAAGCAATTGATATTTATGAATTATTTTTGATCATATTGGTATAATTATAATTTAATGAACCTCCCATTTTGATGATGTCTGGATTAAATAGTTTATTAAGTACTGTATTTGATTGATTACTCTCGTTACATTTATTGTTTATTAATTCGCGAATTAGTTGTATGACAGGTTAAACTGAATTAATGACGAATGCCATTAAATAGTTAGCTAAATACATGTTAGCTAAATATAAGTATATGTAATTAACTGCTAATTAGTAACAAATTTATACAGAATTGTTGTTGCAGTTGTTACGCAAAGCTCGTAAATAACATTCGAGTATCGTATGATAATGGTTGACTTTTGTTTAAAGAAACTTAGCAATCAGCAGAATTCTTAGAAGGCTACAACTAAAATATTCTCACATCGTAACACACCCTTCTATATTTTTTATTATAAAATTAATTTAGCTTAAAGTTGTTTTATAGTTCGTTGCTATTTGAAATGCGAAACCCTAGTGGCTGTAATAACTTTTGACATAATGTTTTTGACTGAAGACAAAGTATTATAATATCTAGTATTTATTTATATTAACTTTTATTATATCAGTTGAAACATATATCAAATGACAAATACTGAATTTAAAAAGTAGCGCGAAATAAGATCATTTTACAAGAAGAAAAGAATAGCAAACACTTTACTCATATGTATTCTTGTTACAAAAATCAAATATCATTTTAATATTCTATAACTTGGTCAATAATGAAAATACTACAATGATAATTTCTAATTTTAATGGACGAATATGAAAATGAACTTGTTCAATTCTTTCATTCAAGTTACTGTTCGTAATCCAAGCAAACGTATTTAAGGATCCCTAGCGATCATTGCAGCGACCTACATAGTTGTCTCGACTGACGTTTTGCATATCGAGTTAACTGTGTTATTCGCATTCATCCACCGAACGACATGTCATTCAATAAAAATTTCCTCTCAGTAAATTTTCATCATCACTTGTCAGCCCGCTACATCAATTACAATTATGGCTGATTTACGCTTTACATAACGAACATTTACGAAACGGACTGAGAGGGAATAATAAGGAGCTGCGCCGCGTTTGTGCATTCAAAAAAGCGGAAGCCGCGATTCAATTGTTACGATATGCAAAAATGCTGCACACATTAACCCAATGTAAAGAATCGCATTAACTGTTACCGCGATGTTGCACTCGCATAAACATTGTCAAATGAATGCATTAGTGAAGCATTATGAGAATTGAGTAACACCTCTGCGCAATAAACAATGCCGGAAACGTGTTCGATGACAGGCATACAATTCACATTTTATGATAGTCCGTGGATAAATGATCGAATATTTTGAAGATCATCTCACAAATAGAAAATGTTTGCAATAATTATAAATTCCTCGTGAACATTAAAGGAGAATACAGTGTCGTCTCTCAGAAAATATACGTTACTTATTTCACATTAAAGCATATTTTATATCCAACAATGTCACAGAAAATCTTGACTCATGGGGAAGAATTTTCAAGTGACGAGTTAATTCGTCTTCCGTATCTAGTAGTTTAATATATTATTAAGTGCTTTGAACTGTGAAACTTTGTAATTGAATTTTCTTTCTATAAAAGAAGTATAAAGAAAATCTCCAGAAATGTTAGATATTTTAGACCAGGCATTTATTTTTATTTATTTATTTATTTAAACGAAAGCCCTTTGATAAATACAATATACAACAGTATATGCACTGAGCAATGAAGCACAGATTAGAAAATTACACATGTAATACGCAATATAGTCGCTGTATAAAACGCATAGAGATGAAACACATAAAAGCCAATGTAAAACGAAATAGCAGCTTACATATCGACGCGCGTTACGAAGAATAGCACGTTACATTTTGTCTACACGTAGTTGTCCATAAGAAAAAAATGAAACGTGCTACTCTTCGTAACGCGCGTCGATATATGATTAATATCTCTAGTTCTAAATGTATGCAATGAGTTGTCGAAGAAATGGAAAAGATTAGACACAGTGTTAACATTCATACACATACGGTTTATCGGATTGTCGATGATGCTCAACATATAGGAGTGAGCAGTGCCTAAGTTTTTTTAAGAGGAATATGTAATCTAAAGAGTTGTAGATTTATACAAGAAACAGCTTAAAACATTTAGTTCCTGCTTCGTCTCATTTCTTCTGTTGTGAAGAAGTGAAAGAGAAAGGCGAATAGCGGTAAGAGGAAAGTCGAATATCGTGTCGACCTCACCTCTATGAGGTGTAATATAATAAAAAGTAAGTAGCTTGACCGTAAAATTTGGGGCAGAGGTGTCATGTCTGGCGTAATTTCTGGTGGAGAGTCGGAGGGCGACCTAGAGGAGCCAAAATTGTTTACGCCAAATATCCTACACTTTTTAACAAAAACATTTATTTTTAAAAACATTTAACTTCACCAAATCTAACGCAAACCATTACACCCTAAAATATCATATTCAGTTTATAACATGTACCATAATTAATCTACACTACTTACTTAAGGGGGTATAGAACTATTGAAATCTCAAAAAATCGATTTTTTTATTATTATTCATTCTGAAAGTGCCACGCTTTGAGAACATTTACAACAAAGTATCGTGAGGAAATTCGAATAATTACGGAAATTATAGCGCTGAACGTAATTGGGTGCACCTTTGAGTAACGGCCTCGCAAAGCGATATTGCCGTATGGGACTTAACTTTGAACCCGTTTATCCTGAAACTACATTTTCAAATACGGTGTACATCATAACTCTTGAACCAATGAATATTTTCACTTAAAATTTTAACTGCAGCTGTAGAATTCCTTTCTCTATCGTGTGGAATTTGCGCATCAACATTGGATGTTGGTAAAACAGTTTATAACCGATTAAAGACGTTTTTTCCATAAAAATGTGGGGAAAAATTGATTCGTGTGTAACTTTCACAATATTTGTTTAAATTCGCCCAGCATAATTTCACACGATAACTATTAGTGTAGAAATTACTCACCCCGAAGCATTTTGTTTTTAGATGATTTGTTCACCTGGGACTATGTACACCGATTACAGCTGCGCGCTACGCGGGGACATTTTTAGCGTCAAACAACTTGAATAATTTTCAACATTCTGACAATTTTTTTATTTTACATTACTTGTAAAAGCATACATAAAACACTGTGAAAAGTGCCGGTATGGTGATTATTTGGTACCTAAGCAATCCAACCGACAAGAAACCGTCGATTTTAGTCGTTCAATAGTCCTATACCCCCTTAAGCTATCCAGTATCCATGTACGATGTAGCAACCAAGTTAGTTCATTTTACTTTCAACTTCGTAAACTCAACATCTGCGAAGTTTCATAGTATATAAATACAGACAGACATGCCATGAAACATGAGCCAAATTGACAGCAATCTGGAGACTCGCAGTATGTAATAGATAATATTATACAACCCTGCTCATGCGTGCAGATTTTAGGAGCCAATATGCAGGCTCCTCCTGGAGCAAAATATCAATACTGTATTAGTAGATACCGCAGGGGATTCTGAATGAAACTGTTATATCAACGTATATATGTCCAATTTCTAATAGATGGTTTGGTTCCCAAGTGGTGTACGTATTTCACTACCTCTTAGAAATGAGTGGTTCCATGTTTGATTTTATTGTATAGTTCATATCAATTAGGTACTTAGGATTCAGTGGACGGGTATCAAATTTTATTTTATTAAATAGTTTGATACCGTGTCATATTCGTATATAGAACACGTATGTATTTATATAAACATATGTTTTAGTAGATACTCTGTGTGTACATAACCCATCACAAGAACAAAATCTATTTCGGATGCATGGCTTACAATTACCTCTTATAAATATTACATTTTCATAATTTTATCTAATAATACAATATATGATTCTGTTTGTGTTACTTTTCTTGTATACAATTTTAGAATGCTAAAATTCATATAAATTCTTAATTACACTGGAAGACTTATTTACAGCAACTAATTTAACAACTGTTTCGCGTGATCATGTTTCTCCTGTGGGTTATTAATACATTTGCAATCGATATCACACTTTGTCAACAGATTTTGTTTCCATTCAGGGCTGTCGATATCGAGATGCGGACAAAACGAGCAGAAAAGTGGGTAATTCGACGCTCGATTGCGGTTGCTTCTCAGAAAAAGGTGGTGTAAAAAAGTTCGCACCGTTAGTCATAAAATAAAATAGCGACTGGAAGTAAGAGATATCCCTCCCTAAAAAAGAATTTTATGATGCTTAACCATGCCTTAAGAAATCTGTCTATTACTATCCTGTATCCACTTTACATTGATTAAATTTGTTTCCTCACCGAGTATACAAGGTTCAACTGAAAAAATGATACAAGCGGGCAGGAGGTGATTCCTTATGTAAAAATAAATCAATGAAACGTGTAGGGTTTCCGTAGGGACCATAGGGTTGTCCTTATATGTATGGTAAAAAATTAAATTTTTAAAAATTTCTTCTGACCCTCTCAAAAGCTTCCAAATAGTTTAAAGGAATTTCGTCTAAAATTTTATTAAAATATATTAAGGATTAAAGGTCGTTCAACGGCAATGAAATATTACTATTTTGGTATAAATTTAACAAAAAAAAATTTTTTTCCTTTACAGCTTGTTCTAACTGGTTGGGGATTGGAAAATTGGATGAGTTTCGTTGCTAGTATAGGTGCTAGGGCCAGTATCTAGTATGGTGCCTGGTTTTACCTAAGCCACGGTGTAAAATCGTAAAAACGGATCATATTTTAAATCGTTATTTTTTGTATTTTTCCTTCTATTAACCTGTTAAAAGGGGATTTCTCTTTATATTGTTTACGTTTGACGTATTTATACGTCCCGCTCGGTTAATAGGTTAAACAAATTGGGTATGTACTATTATTTAAAAAAGAGTTTATCCTAATGAATCCCAATTTGTTTCTTACTTAATAATGTCAAAGTTATGAGATTTTATTCTTAACGTCCCGATTTTGCCTCGGTCTCTCCTACATGCGAAATATAAAGTCCTTGAGCGACCTTTATATATCCAAATATACAAATAAAAACACGGAGATATTTTTTTTTGTCAAATAGAAGATTTTAAGAGGGTCAAATAATATATGTTTTAAAGTTGAAAAATAAGGACCACCCTAGTGTAGAATAAAATTTTTTCATCCGAGGCTTAGTTTTCGACAATATCGTTTCCAGAAAATATCACCTGCTGTAATAATATTTTCTCTGTAACAGCGGAGTCAGTTTGTTTTAGTCGATGAAATTATCTCCATCGATTAATCGGACAGATAAGATCAATGCCAATTATTCAGCCGCATTATCGCTAACACATAGCTAAGATAACAACCATTAAGTACGAACAAGGAAACGTTCCCAATCCAAAAATTCTGGTTTTAATGAAACTTCGTAAAAATGTGGAGCACATTGAAGCATGCAAGGAGCATTTTTTTCTGCGAAAATTCACTCCCATGCACAGTGCAGTACATAATGGACAAAAATCGAAATAATCAATATTCAATTCTGATCTATATTTTATTTATATGAACTGTTTTTTAGTGTTTTGATAATACTAATTTTGTTTTTTTTATAATTACTATATTTATGTAATAAAACTCTGTTAACTTGGTTAGAATAACTTTTAAAATATAAAACATAAATTATTACCACATTGTATCTATTCTCTTATTTTTGTTCCAAACCCTCACTCAAGTGCGGCACTTTGCGAGGGCGTGAAATCAGCCCTTAAAGTTATCGCGTCGTTTGCTTTTTTAATATAACTGTGTAACGGTGCAAGATAGAAAGAAACTTCAGATATAAGGATTGTTCATTTTTTTATGCTCCATCACGCTACGAAAAAAAAGAAACAAAGTTACGTATATGAAAAAATATAAAAAAGCGCAATAACTTTGAGGGCTGATTTCACCTCTTTAGAAGAAGTTCCGCAATAAAAAATGATCTCTTTGCATTCTCCAATATGCTCTACATTTACACGAAGTTTCATTAAAATCAAAATTTTCGGCTTGGGAACGCTTCCTTGTAAGAAACGAACTAAGGGTCAGTCCCTTGCGATCAGTCGTGATGGGATGTTTTCGAATCACGCGCCACCAGTGTAGAGAATTGCCGGACGTGGTTGTCGTTGCGATTGGAAATAGACGCTTCCGGTTTCTCCTTCGCGCATGCACATTGCACGCGCGCGCGCACGCGACACGTAATATGTGCCATAGAACTTGACCGAAACACAAAGCGGAAGTTCAGTGGGAGAGGCTTTTACGTTCGGCGCGATTCATATTGGCAAATCCGTCTCTAACGTCCCGACACGATAGGAGACCGTTCACAGCAAGTGGTACTTCCTCTGGCAGAATTGGTAGCTAACAAGACAGAACTTGGAATCCCATAACTGGTAGACAAATTGCATACTCATGCAAAATTGAGGATCGTAATAAATTTTTTAAAAATGTAAACTGGTTTCTTAGAAATTTGGACTTCTAAATGCAAAAATAAGCTCAGGTTTGATCAATCATGTACAGTTTTTTCACAACTTGCTTTGACGTTTTTATGTTATAATATGAAACTTTTTATTGAAGCATCCAAAAAGTACACCAAAATTTATATTAAACGATTTTACTAAAAATGCATTAAAAACTAAAAAAATCATTCTTTTCTTGTATTAAAGTTTCCTAGTGTTTTCTCACTTTGAAAAAATGGTGATGCTGCATTAAATGGATTCATATTCTGTTATAAAATATCTCGCGTCACGATTTTATTTAAAGTGAGAATGCACCATCAAAATTGTAGTACAAGAAAAAAATTATTTTTTAGTTGTTAATGCATTTTGGGTAATAATGGTGGAATCTCGATTCTTCTGACATCGGTTTAAAGATGAAACCAACGTATCGTTAATGGACTCCGATTATTTATTGAGCATTCCAGATTATTATACGAGTATCATTATTATTATTAGTATTATTCGTCTTTATTATGTAGATGGTAGATTTGAAAACGAATAAGTACTTAGGTATACATACAGGGTGCAGGTACCCACAAACAATGTTAATATCCATAAGCACTATAATATTGCTAAGATTATTCTCTCATTTATATGAAACAACAAATATAATAGAAACGAAAACAACCATAAAGCAGATTACACTTCTTGAAGTAATAACGCCCTACTTACATATATTCTGAAGCATTCGCATTTTTACAGACAGTTTTACGATGAAACGAAAGGCAGAAAAGATACACCATGGAAATACTCGCTTGAACTAAAACTAAACGTAAAAGAATTGGTTCAACTCTAATATTAGAGTGGCACAGTGAGTACAGTAGGCAATATAAATACATATATTTGTTAAAAGAATAATGCAGACAAATAGTCTCAGCCCTATTACATACGTAAGTACCGCAAATAAAAACTTACGATACTGCTATGATAAAATCAGCGGGGAACATCCTCGCAAAAAATACGTTCACCGCAAGCCGGCCAATTTGTTTCCTATTTCCACACGAAATTCGCATCGATGAAAAATCGAATCACCGGTGGCGCGCGGCTTAAACCGTTTTACGACGCAACTGGTCTTATCTTATCATCGTGGCTGGTCTGACGTTTGCGCCACGGCTGCTGTTAAATCTTGTAAACCTCGAGCCGGCGACGAATCGAGGTCTCGGACATTATCGAGGAAACGCCTGGTCGCGCCAGGTCTACGTCGATGAATGCAACAAGAGGGAAATCATTTCACTGATTGCTCCTAATCTGAATGTGCAGGAACGTGAAATGATAAAAGGGAGAGGAAAAACGTGACAATTTCTTCCCATTCTCTTCCGCTATCGGTTGAAAACGATGAAAGAAGCTCGCGATTGCTTCCGTTTCTTGTTAAATCGACAGGGACCACGATTGTTAAGATTGTTAATACTGACTGTGTTTGTGGTTATTGACGTTAAGTGCTGATCATTTTAAGTTCATCTATAAGAACATTTTTATACCAGAAAAGTTGTTTGTTAGTATGATTAGTATGATACATAGGTGAATGATATATTATTGCAGTTGTTAGACGTATAGATATTGTTTAAGAATATTTACTTTTAGGATGCAAAGTGTATGATAGATAGCTCTGCAAATTTTTAATGCAGTTGCTCCGTAATGTGTTTTGCAAACAGCTTTTTATTAAGAATATGACTGCGCCAATTGTTTGTTTCGGTAGCTACAAATTTCTTCCATTTGGCAGTAGCGACATTTTTTGCAAAGGTGAATATAAACAATCGAAAACTGGGAGATTGCAATATCCAGTTACGTTGATCCACATTCGTGGGAAATTTGATGCAAGTGTTTGAAAACAGAATCAAATATCTCGTGCGATGTAGGTATGCAAAATGGAAGACAACATTGCCAACCGATTTAAATTCACTAAGTTAGTATGTTTATTTTTAAATACAGTAAAGCGAATTAGACTAACTTCCTTTCGTTTCATTTATAATTTCAAAGGGGCCTGAAGAAAACTAACGATAAATCATTAGTAGATAAAGTAGTATTTTTGGCTACTTAATAAAAAGTGTTGATAAAACGACCTTTACTATTTTGTTCGCTATTATATATAATACGATTACATAGAATCTGTTGTACAGAAAATGTCAGAGCTGGGTGCGCCGTTTATAAATGTTTGTTGTGCAACAGAGTGTAGTAATGCAAAGCTATATGTAAACTGAGCGTGGTTCTTACCTTTGAGTCTGTTCACCCCCAACGTTGGTAAATCACGAAATCTCCTATCTACCATCTACTGAATACTATCTGCTGTATAATCCCAATAAGAGGAATACTCGACAAGGAAACATTTTAGAGAATGATCACACTGCAAATAGTTTATTTATAAAACGTGTGTGTAATTTTTAATGCAGATATTTTCATTGCAATATCGCTTGTATGCAATCACAGCGACGGAAGCAAGTTTTGAGCTACAGAAGAAGTACCTATATTTCTATTTTAGATCACATAAATGTTATAGGTACATTGTTATTACTCGCGTTTTAATAAAAATCAGTTTATATGTGAAGAACTTCAGTTCCACGATTATTTCATAAAATTAGTAAAAATATTTTAATTCCGTTTAAAAAAAAAACTACATTCACTTGGAATGTTGTCACAAACTCATTTCCACAAATTCTACCTAAGCTAAAACTAATTAAGTAGAAGAAATTCTCTTTCAACGATTCATCCATAAAATCTCTAACTGTGCATCATTTCAAATACAATTTCACTGATCACCATGCAATAACTAAGTTCATGTCGAATGTTCAAATACACGAGTTATCAAAAATTAGTGTAATTAGAAACGGTGTACCGTTGTTTGTAGAGGGGACTGCAATCCAATAGCAGGGAACGGGAACGATGTATGTAGGTGCGCCAAAGCGTTTGAAGCAAAGTAAAGTGCACACAGAAGGACTGAAACCGTAATCCAGCCGCCAGAGCCAGTCTCTTGACCTGACATTTAATGCTGTTACACAAGTTGCAGTACTCGGTGCTCTTTGTCTGCAAGGATTGTGCTACTTATCGAAATGACAGGGCAAAGGTAGCAACGAAGAGTCAACGACACTGCCCTAAAGCTGTAAATGTGCGTGATACATCGTTTGTTCTTTGTAATTTTTCATGACAAGAGCAACTTTCGATTTAACCTTGTAACACTCAGACTTGTTCGCTGGTTATTCGACCAGTTATGTTTTGCTAAATGCTGTACTGACTAAGCAGAGGACTTCGGAATAGAAATAAAATAGTACAGTGCTTCTAAAATCAATGATTCGTTTATAGTGTAATTGTATGCATCACAAATTCCACTTTTACAAAGTTTTCTTTTATTGATGACATTATATACTTTCTTGTCTCAGAACATGTAGTCGAGATCAATCATCATTCAATTCATGTCTCACTTTAATTGTGTTTAGTTTTAGATTTAGTTATACACGGTTAGGTTTATTCATAGTGTTTACACTGCAACCACCTCTTTCACTGCAATTATTGCTTCCTATAATGCAATAAAATAATAAAGACGAATAATAATATTACTATTAGTATGTAACTTTAATTCATTCTAGCATTAATAATAATCCTACAGAATTCCACAATAATTACACTAATAATAATTAGGTGATAATAGCCTTTATTAACCAGATCAATAAATGTATTATTAGGTAAAAGAAAAATCATATTCCTATCTATTATACCTGCGACACAACTCATTTTCAAAAAACACCTATTTTTAAAATCTGTACCATTAGGAATTTCGTTCTAAAATTTTACCTGGTCATTCTCAAGATGTGAGATGGAAATATGCAAAAAAAATCGATTTTTTGACCGGGGGGTGCCCTTAAGACTGATTTTAATTGTAAGATGTATATGAATAATATAGCTATAATACTAAATTTTGCTTCTTACGTCGGTATCGTTGATCCGGTATGGGGGATTCTGATATGCAGGACGTGTAGGCCGAAGTGTGACGAATATAGTTTCTTTTTGTCAAATTAAGGAATTCTTATTATCTCTCATCTTGTAACATTTTTTTTTGGTCATCGCTGTGTGACCATCGACGATGCACCAGATCAGAAACGAGGGAGAAATTCGTATATTTTCTAAAATTATATTGCGATCACAGTAATGGAGATTTAATAGTATGTAATCAGACAGCAGACATTCTGTATCTAAATTCGTGGATTGTTCGTACTCTGAGGTGAGAATGAAGCTCGTTCGTAGTTGCGAGAGTTTCCTGTTCCAACCGTGATTATTCGATTTGACTTGCTACAGAGAGTGTTTCTGCGCTTCTAGCGAAATACAATTCCCACATACTTGGCAACTTTGATGGATTAGAAATTGAATTTGAGTGGAATGCATTTCCTCTACGTAAATACGTGTTTTGCACGCTTTGCGTATGAGATTTGTGTGTACACACGAGTGTATGTCAAGGCATAAATAATAAAAGTTGTCTTCTAAATTGATTTTATATAATTATGATCTTTGAAATTAGCACCTTAATCACCAAAATTGAGTAAAAAATACTCGTAAAAAATTTGGACATTTTTCTCCTATTTGGTCAGGTTAATTCAGGATCTCATTCATGAAGATGATTTTTTTTTAAAACTTCAAAGTTTATGAACGTTTTTTTAAAATTTACATTACAGGCTCACAAAAGAAAGTTTAAAAAACGACATTTACTATTATTTTTTGCTATTCCGACCAATTGCATTTTTTCAAAACTATGAAACGTGCTAGTTAATAAACTAATCCTTCTACCTTCTCAAAAAAACTCATGTAGTTTGGACCAATTCTAAAAAAAGTTATGCGATTTTAAAAATTGTAAACTTTCTTTCGTCCGTCACTGTGTAAAGAAACGTGCATTGACATCAAAAGTGTTATTTTTCGTTTATGGTTAAGAGGGATAAAAAAGTTACTTGATTTTTGAAAATGTGATTTTTGTTTCAAATTCGAAGTATTAAAAGCCCACTACACCCACAAAAACGGTTGTGCGGTGTGTCAATCGACAGCGACAATTTCGTGGTACAGTTTTTTGTCGTCGATATAAAACCGACAGACCAACCACTGTTTTGTGGTTGTTGTGGGCTTCTAAAATGGTCCGCCTGAGCTCAGTTTCCGAGAGTTTTGCAAAACTAAAGTCGTTTGTTAGACAGCAGATATGTGGAAATAATATAAATTGGAATTAAAAGCAGTTGAAAGAACACAAGTCTTAGTCTTAACTCTAAAGTAATAGGATATCGAAATGTTATCCACTTCTTATGAAAGCGCTTTACAAAACTAAGCGAGAAGTAAGTGTATTGTACCTCGTGTGTCATTAGATACACCGTTGCACAATGCATGTGACACTTAAACTGTATCATAGCTTTCAGAAAATAACAGCTAATCGTAAGATAATTCTTTATCATCACGAAGCAACAACTTATTGTTAGCTTGGTGTTTTAGACTCGGTACTTGTCACGAAACAAAACATAAACGCAAAATAACGAAGCTAATTATCATTTCTACACTACAAATATCTATCACGAAACACACAAAACGATCAGACACTTCCATTGAAATTAACTTCTATAATTAGTAAAACTTTAATTTACGTAAATGGTAAACCCAAATATTTAATCCCAAAAGCATCGCCCGTCTCATTTATAACGCAAAAGCCTGTCTCAAGGGGGCAAAATTAATTATTTCATCTCGCATTAAATGCTCCAATTTTCATTCACCCGTTCGGTTTTAATTTCTCATTCGCCTGCCATTCGCTCCGTAGAACGGGCTACATAACGGCTTTCGTTTGCATCCGTTCCAGGCTGTCGATTGTCTCGTCGCCATTGAAGGGGCCACAGAGAGAAAGACGGGGAACTGAATGACTTATAGGATCAGAGATTAAAAATTATAATAGCACGAGCCTCGTGTATTGCGTAGGTCATTGAGAGTGTCACGGGAGTGACGTGGGAGCGTGTGTACGCAAAGGTATGCCAGAGAGAAAATACAACGGAAACACGTACAGCCTCGGGATGGCCACAGCGGAAAAATAATGAAAGGGAAGGGAAGATCCCAGGAGGGGAGAAGTGCCAGGGAAGAAAGAAGACTAGCGTCGACTAGCCAGACAATAATTTTTCTAATTTGTTGCTACGCCGCGGGAAGTTGAATTACTGCATGGGAAAAACTGTTGCTGGGAGAACCTGTGTTGAGAGACGTGGATTCTCATTCTTTGGAATATGTTGTCCGATATTAATTATACATTATGTCTCTTTTTCTACTTAACACTTTGGATGTGCATCGCGCGTGACTCATCCACAGTGAAAGGTGTATAGTATCTAGATTGTTTTCATCTGCATTTCATCCAAAGTGACCAACGAACAAAGTAGAGCCAGTCTCTGCTTTTGATGAATTCACATTCACTGTGGATGAATCATCCGCGATGCACACCCAAAGAGTAGAGTCAGAATTCACCTTTATTCTTTTGTTCTTAGTTAAACTTTCGTTGACACACTGCCTGCCGTTCTTATCTAAAGAATCCAATTATTATGAAAAAAATCATGGGTCAATTTTAAGTTCTCTAGAATGTATTCCAATAGTTTCTTGATTGAAATTTTATCACAGTTTTGTAAAAAAAATCTGGATTACCACAAATCGAGAAGAAACGAAGAAAATATTTTAAAAATTGTAACTTTTACAAATTTCAATATTAGAAGCTAAAAGTCTACAGAGTTGATGTCCGGATATAATATTTTGAGAGAAAAAATTGTTTCTAAGTCGGCTTTGAAAAGAAGGTATTTATTTTGCATATAGAAGGTTCAGAGCGTCAAAATCAGCTTATGGATGGCTCAAACCCAGAATGTCAACGAAGGGTTAATGCAATATGTTGATGAACACATAATTATACAGGACGTTCAATAAACACCAGTGTACGGGAACAGGAGATGAATTCTTATGAGAAAGTAAGTAAGAAACGCAGTATAAGTTTTTTGATTAGTCGTGCAGTTTTCGAGAACAATCATTTTGACAACTATGATACTATTGATGTATTTAAAATTAACATAAATTACACACAAGAGTAACAATTCAATTTAACGGTTCATTGATAAAAAGTTTTTCTTAATGCATAGTTTTATACACACTGGACGTCTAAAGATTAGATTTTATACCACGTAGTTTATAAAATAGTTTCAATATTATCCTATCGATAGAGCGCTACTTGAATTGTTAACATTTCCAAAATGTGAATCAGAGAATAGTATTCAAATTGTGACGCACGTCGTCAGATCAGTTTCGAACCGGAATCATGGAATATAAGTATCTAACGTTATCGAATTTTTAAAGCAGACATATCGAGATGATGTTATTATCGATTTTTACTCGCGTTATCAATTTTGAATTAGATTCTAAGTATTTGTAAGTAGAACAAACGTACAATGCGGGGACTCTTCTTAAATCTTTGGCTCAATTTTAAATTCTTTTTCTAAGAAACTGAATGTCGGTAAACAAGACCGCCTACTTTCAAACATTATAAAATCGCACAACATTAATCTCAGTGATTATTAATTTAAGAAAGTGCGTAAAATGGAAGTTGTTTTGTATTAAATTCGTGGGTAAAGGAATGTTGAAATGAAATTATTACAAGTAACAAAATACTTATACTCATCTGTAATTACTATAGTTGTTTATATACCATTATTTAAAACTAAAATCGTTCAATTAAAATGAACTTCACCCTCTTTGTGTTTCTATACATTCATACGGGATTGTTCATTTGCGCACAAGTTTTTAAGTTTCTTTTTACAGAAGCGTGTGTACTTGGATATTAATGATATCATTGAATCCTTGCGCTAACCTTCATTTAATTCTTATCACGTACTAAATCCATATCAGTGATATGGAAGTATCGTCTGCTATCCTGTTAAACATATAAAATGATTAAGATTTCTTGTGCAAATGTTGCACATTGTTGAAATAACCAGTGTACACATAAAGTGACGCCCATAGTAGAAAATACTTCCAAATTTCAAATACAAATATTACAGACAATTTAAAATTAGGATGAACATTGAAAAGGTACTTAGTGTTTTCTATATTATAAATCTGTATTTTCAATATCTTGAAAATATTGTTATATTTGTTTACTACTGTGTACCGCGTGGTAGCTTTAATCTAACCAAAAATTAATTTAAATTCGAATTAAATTAATATTTAACAGTTTGGCAACTGTGCATGTCAGTATAAATCCGTTCAAACATTAATTAATTCGCAGAAAGAATAATAACACATTTGCGATAATAACACATTTGCGAATATGTACCTTATTCATCGACAAACACTTTCGTTTTATCATATATGCTGGTTATTATATCTGCAGACCACTTTTGATAATAATTTCAAACCGATGAAACAATACTTGATAACGTTTACTCCGTTCCGATTATAAGTCATTTAAACCCAACCACGTCTACATCACTTTGAAAAACAAATTGTCTTTTCATCAAATCGTCTATTAAGTAACAGAATTCTTATTAAATAAATACAACATGCTAAATTTAAAAATTATACTTTATTTAAATGTTGTAATTACATGCTTTTCCTTCACACTATCATTTATTACTAAGGTAAATATGTAGTTCGTTTATACAAATCAGGGTGAAAGGATGAGTTCATCATCTGAACACCGGCTATTCGAAAATATAATTTTTCCATAGACATATAGTTTTATTACGACAAATAAATTCTCAAATCTATTCAATTATTTTATCACCTCGGTTAAAAAGTAGTACCAGTAGTCATACTTGAACTGCGTAGTAGAATTAAGGACCATGACTGTATTAAATATAAATACAATTCTTATTGTTGACTAGTACCACTCGAACAATAAAAAGTGACCTCCCTATTTCCAAAAATCATCATGCAAGTTTGTAAAAGTCCTTAACTTTCTAATAATTACTCTACAGGTTTGTAATAATAAGTTTATAATATAAATGTATAAAAGTCAATCTCCCAATCTTTAACTCATCTTACATATTTGTAAAATTTAGCCCATAAATTCCAAAAAATTAGCCCTTAAATTTGTAAAAAACAATCTACAATATTTTTAATTTTTCAAAGAGCAATCTTTCCTCGAAAACATTTTCACATGTAAATTATAGAGTTTCGTTTTCTCTGTTCTCATCGCGCGCTTGACGCTGCTCTTCGTGTACCTTCACCAAACCGAAAACTTACGGTACCCGAATATGTGTGCGTGCCTGGACCCGGAGGAAAAGTTAAATATATGCAGTTACACACGGAGAGTCCCGTTTTAATCTCTGCCGATAAATATCTCGTGTTGGGTCCAGCGAATTCGAGATTCGAGCCCACAGATAGCGTAGAATTTGTTCCCTTCTTCGGTCTTCACAATATTTTCTTGCAAAAATATCATTGTTTTATATTGTTTAGTCGTGTTGATTTTCGAGAACGAGTTAAATTAGAACTTATCGACGCACTGCTGAATTTCTATGGTTTCCTTTCTGATTTTTAGACGTAGAAGTTTATACATTTATTATCAAAGCAGGTACATACAGTATCTTTAGCATTGGTTATTATAGAAGCCTATTATGTACAAACACGCAAACAAGGAACAATGTACCCTAAATATTTTGATAAATATTGAACGTCACTTTTAAACACCTACGTAATCAATTGCTGCACATTTGTTATTTACGACAATCTTCCATTTCTCTAAAAAATGTTGAATCGCGTTTCGCATAGGAATCATAAATGTAGGTACGTATTAAATATTTGAATATCATAAAATCTACGGTAACCTAAATCTGGCTTATGTTAGGTATTATCATTTGCTTTTTCATTAAAATGCTGCATAGTTCATACTCATCTGTTAAATACTGACCCAGTTATTTATAAAACTAGTTAAATATAATTTTAAAAATCACTTTACTTCCCATTAAAATTAATACCTATGTACAAGAAAGTAGCACATATAATGATACTCAAAATTGTAGGAAAATTGAAACATGCAAATTGAAAAAGGTACAGGTTCGGTGAGAACAAGTGCTGTAACTGGATATAGGTTGATTCCTTGTGCAAAAATAAATAAAACAAGTAGAATCAAATTATTTCATGCAAACCTCCGGTTTCGAAACAATTGACTTTGACAACTCATTCAGGTACGTGCACAGGACTGCACACCTCACCAAAATGTAAGTACCTGTAGGTATTTCCATGTGGTACAATAACGAATAAATGAATGCTTGTGTGCAAAATAGTCGATCTTGTAGAGTAATTTTTTCGAATAAGCCTTTGTTTAAAAAAAGTCGATTTAAAATAAACTATAGTTAAAGCACGCGTACTCAATGGATTTTCAAACTCAATTTTCTCGGAAACAAAGCATCGCTCGAATTAAAGTTGTATTGTACCATATTTAATCATAAATTTTACTAGTATTTAGTTAAGTGTGCATATGCTTGACGGTTTTTTAAATTCGATCTTATCGAAAACGGAGATTTTGATTTATTTTTGCGTAAAGGATCACCATTTGCGCGACTTAAACATCCATTCATACCCAGCCTGTATATCGTTGTTATTACTAAAAATTACAATGCAGTGTATACATTTTTTACTGTCCCAAGATTTTCGAAACAATCACTTAGCCTGATGAACTTCCTCTCCATTTTCTTATTCCCTCGCTAACGTGCAATACGGAATTGTTCCGCGGCAATGAAAAAAAAGCGCACCACGGATGAGTCAGCTAGTTCTTTCGCAACTTTCTAACGTCATTTACACGCTCGTGGATCCGTGTCCAATCGCTTGCATGCAACTCAACGCGAAGACGGCCAGCTTTGTCCCAAATGAGCCCGGTTGTTCGATAATACTCACTGTTTGAACTAGATTTTATATAAAACCGTGACAACTCAAAATTAAAAATAAAATCTTACTAACTTATTTCGTTTTACTATATTTTGAGTATTGGTAAACAAGATATCTTCCTGCTGAGCTTAATTTTGAGGTATATTTAATCAATTTGGTTGAAACACTGCAGGTGATTACACAAATATTCGAATAATTGTGGTTTTGGACTTATTATTTCTCCAGTGACCCTGACTCGATGAAGCTAATTCGCTGTCAGATGAGCATGATGTAAGCAGATTTGTGACTCTAAGTTTTCAGTGAGCTTCTAAGGATTCGTGGAACTTTCGTTTCTTGAAAATTAGAAGACCAATGAAATTCATGGTTCTTTTAATAGTGTTAGTACTCACTGAAAACAAAGCGAAGGGAAATAATTTGTGCAATCGAAACCAGAGGAAACACGGTTTCTGTTCAACCGGTATATCCATATTTCTTAAAATAATAATCAAAATTCTGACAAAGAATGAACGAAATGTGACAATTGAATGTGTCAATAAATGAGCTTTATTTTGAAGGTGACCTAAGTCCATTTATGTTTAAAAAATTTTTATATATAAATTTTTAATACTAACTTCAAGTTGTACACGTTAGGTACTAGTCAACAAAAAAATTGACAAATGGACATACGCCACTTTCAAAATAAATGGCTCAAATGTGTGGTAATAAAACTTGGCAGTATGTTGTTACTACATATGAAATACAGATTGTTACATATTATTATATTTAAAATTATATTACTAAACATTTCTAATTTCCAATGCTTATAACATTAGGTGATCACAATTTTTAAAAAGTTAGTTATATCCTCATGACTATGAGTCGGCGATTAATTGTTTATCCTTAGACACAATTCATTTAAAAAACAAGATAGTTTTAGTGTAAAGTAACTTTTAAATGTTTTTTCACTTCTTATAGTATCTACAAGCTATAAATGCAATATATTTAAATCAGTTATTCTTCTTCTTTCGTAGTAGGTAACATTCAGCTGGGGTAGTCCACTTTCGCGAATGAAAATTGTTATTTTGATAATATTTTTTCAAGTCTCTCTAACGCACCATTGAAAGCAATAAAGCGACAAATCCAATTACGCTAATTTGACGACTCCCTTCGTGGAGTGTTTCAATAAGGAATGCTCTTCAACCTTCTACTCCAGACTCTTTCGTGGTCCTTTAAGTCTCGAAATTGGATTTTATTTCGTCCCAAAGTAATTTATTAAAATTTTATTGGCTTCAGATAGTAACGAATGTAAGTCTTGTTATCGAAATAAATTCACAGCTTCTGCAAAGTGTAATCCGACCGTAGAGTCCATATTACACTGTTACTTGAACACGTAAAACACTTTTCATTTCATTAGAGGCTTTAAATTGGAGAAGTTGATAAATTATTTGTAACAACTTCTGCCTTTGCTCTTCACTGGATAAATTCGTCCACAAAAAACCTAGTCGGTACATTACCCTTTCACCACAAAATTAAATTGAAAGTGTCAGGCTTGGGGTAGCTGTCAGCCTTTGGCTGGGCCTGATCTAGCTCTTCCGGCGCTCTGGAAAATATTGATTTTTCCAGCTCTTTCTATTTGATTATAAATAATTATTTTAAAATATAATTGTTGACAGTGAGTGAAAATAGTTTGTAGGCATTGGTTGAATAACAAACGTATTTTGTATAAAACTTTTAATATTCATAAAAAACAGGTAGGAGGTAGATACCTATATTTTAAATCTAAAAGAAGGATTTAATGAATGAAGCAAAATAAATATAAGAAAAGGGGAAAATCCAAGATCCTTAATGTGTACCTATAGACACTCACCTTTCCCTATTTAGTATCTAAAATAGTAATTATATGAGTGATTTAAAAATAATTTAAAAAATTTTTACTACTTTTGCAAAAAAAATTTTTATTGATTTTAATTTTCTCTTTCTACCAATGTTGCCGCTCTGGGCAGCTACATTGCTTGCACCCCCCTAGATCAGGCCCTGGCCTCTGGTATATACCGTTAACCCTAATCAATTGATTAACTTCCAATCTAAAGTGACACTTCCATGAATCACTCTAGTGAACACGAGTGGCTCACGAAGCTCATCTTTCGAAGCAGAAACGCGACGCGTTTCCAAACGACATGGCGCAATACGCCTCGCGTGTTTTAATAATCGCTATCGATTGCGAGGAAGACATAAGTAGGTGCTCCAATGAACGGTTCGCGCATTATAACGGTTTATGAGCCTTGTCACGACCTCTATTGTACTTTCTATTGACCGAGTAGACCCTGCTGGAACGATCCTTGAACGGGTCGGGGTAATACTTACGACCGTCCAAGTTTCCTTTCTTCTAGGGATACTCGCGGCACTGTCGGATAGTAATTGGCAATTTTTATTTTTTTTTTAATTGATTAAGGAAATAATTATGATATCAATAATTGTTAATCAAATTAATCATCACTGACAAGCGAAGTACACAATGTCCGTGTCATTGATTTGGTTCAAATTTTGTATAGATGTAGGGAAACAATAGGGTGAAGGACCCAATTACTGGCAGCCAACTCAATTACTGTCACTTTAAGCTATTTTACTTAAACGTTTATTTATTCGTTATTTTAAGTAAAATATCTTAAGGTGACAGTAAATGGGTTGACTGCCAATAATTGGGTCCTTTACCCTAGCAGTAGTAATAACACACAGAAATAACAGAACGAACATATTTTTTTTATCATATTGAATTATACACGTTAGTTTTCTAACAGTTCGAATACAAAAGCTCAGTCACTTTAGAATTTGATAACATATTTGTTAAAAGTCTTCTACAATCTTTTTACTTTATCCCACTAGTGGGATGATGTGAAAAATAACTCACAAAATAAATAAGTCCCGGAAAATCCAGTGTTTTTAAAAAATATGTTACAACTTGTTTGTTACAAAATTTGAAAGAAGACTTCAATTTCAGAATATTCGAAATTGAATGCAAATTAAAATACACAACAAAAAATAATACGTTATAGACTGGATAAAATTATAAAAAAAAAAAAACTCTGATTGATTTTCAAATCAATTATTGTTCTCGTTATTTATCAGGTAGTTATACTATCTACGTTATTTAATAATCAGTAATTGCAATGCTTGATAGCGGGATCAAAGCTCAACTCTAATTCGCGGCTAACTTTACAGCCTATTGTTCTTTTAGCAGAGTTGAGCATTATTCGAATTGTTTCGCATAAATATTTATCTACTTGTGAAATAACTATGCGAATAAATTCTATTTACTCGGATATTTAATCCGGATCATAATTATTCATTATTTCTAACTATTATTCTATCAATTTATTAAAATGATTTATCATTATTTATTCAAGTCTCTATTACTAAATTATTCATATAATGGTACCTAGGAATAATATCATTCATAGTTTTGATTTCCTCTTGCTTTTGTAAAGCTGTGTTCATACGATCTATACAACGAGGAAATAATTATCCAAATAAGAATTGTTTATATAATCTGAATAAATTATTAGTCGATTAAAAAATTATTCGAATGTATTCTTATGAGATTTAAAACTCAATCGGAGAAATTCTCATTTGACTAAAAACTTATCCGTTTGCAGCGAATAGGAGTTTAGTCGTTATTCGTCGTACGTATAATATTTCGTCCACATCTGCCTTCTAGTAGCTTTGCAGCGACATCGAGAAACATATGTAATATCTGTATTTATAGTCTTCATGCGAACCCTAGATCGATGACTCTTTTGATTACCTGTCCGAGAATTAGTGAAGCACATTAACCAAAACCCTTAAACTCTAATCGCTTGCCTCACTAACTCAAGATAATTTATGCCCCTGATCAGTACAATGACCCGTTACATCGAGAATAACTATTGTGTTACGAAATCCCTTTTATTACAGCTATTACACAGCTTGTACTTTATCCACTTAAATTGAATTTACAATAGCAAAGTCAAATATTTAAACATTGGTGGCCAGAGTATCACATATAACAGTTTCGTCTAAAAAAATTACAAGGCGCTCAATTTCCTACCCAAATTCTTTAACCTCGCTTTGATGGGGAACATATTCTTATTTTAAACTATCCCAATAATTCAATTTACCTAGCACCATTTGAAACAATTATCTCCACTCATAATTACCCACATAAAGAAGCCCAAGTCTACGTAGAGGGCGCCACTGAGTCAATTATTCCGAGCAGTGTACAAATCTATTGGAATCGACATTAGAAAAGGTACGCCGGCCAAATAGCAAATGGTAACAAACTGTCACTGTAACAGAAATCCAGTTTTCGCTACTTACTACGAGTAGACCCGAACGTCCTGTTGATCAAAGCGGAAGCAACGAGTCCGCATTATTCTCCCTCTCCTCTGCGCTGCCTGACTCTGTCTCTCTTCACTCCTGGTCACCAGAGAGTAACCTATCGAAGTCTTGCTGGTCACTCTTGTCCACTCGTTCTCAGTAGTTTCGTTCCTCTTCTTGCCCCTCTCGCTCCTTCCCACCTTCTTCCCCTGTCCCACGGTACCCTCGTCAGCTCTTGAACCTTCCCTGAACCGTCTCTCTCACACTCTCTCTTCCCCTCGATTACGCGTTCGCACTACACCCGCGGGCCACACTACGGGGTACCCATGGCGACGGCATTCTATCGCCACTCACGCGGCTACCTTTTCCTGACACCCTGCTGTCGCGATCTACGAAATATCCTACCCTCAATCCATTTGCATCCGGGAATCCGCTCATCAGCGGTCGAGTTCCTATTCCCGCGATCGGTTTTCCATCTAATTTGCAAGTTTCTGTGGTGTCCGCAGTGCTGGCTAGTGATGGGACCGAGTGTTGTTAGTGGAACAGATATAGCAAACTCGTACAAGCAGCAGGAGTTGAAGATAGTGGGGTTATCAGGAGTGAGGCCCCAACAACTCAGGGATATGTTTAGAATAGCTTTCAGAGGTTAGTATTTTGCCTTGTAGAGGTACATACGTATAATGGCGGTGTAAAAATAGCAGATGGCAAAGTCGATACGACCTTTCAGCGTTTTTCGGTAAATCAAGAACCCGGGAATGTATGGAACATATGTCGGAAGCACTAGAACTTTAAGGCCTTTGAAATATGTAGACATGTGACTAAATAAGTGTAGCCTTGCAACGAATGGCGAGAAACGCATTTGGTGACTTATATAGTAACGGACAAAATAGGTACCGTTTTATATCGCTTTTTCGATTTGCTTTATTTATGTTATTTTTTAACATCATCTTAAAACTGTGGTATGTGTTTAATATACATATTCTGATGGATAATTGAAAGCTGTTTAAAATCCAGTTAAAATTGAATTTATGTAACTAACAAAAAAGATTATGACATGAACACATCTTTGTTTCCACTTTTGGTATTTTTTTAGGCCGTCCTAAAAGCAGAAGGTGTTCTCACGAAATATCAGATTTTGTATTACTTTTCAAAAGTCGTGTTTAATGTTATATGGGGATTTTTTTTATTAGTTAAATAAATTCAACTTCAACTGCGTTTTATACAGTTTTAAATTCTCTATCAGAATATGTATATTAGGCACATGCTGCAGTTTTGAGTTGATGTTAAAAAATAATACAGGTAGAGTGGATCGAAAAAGTGGAAACTTTTTTGCCCGCTACTGTACATACTTACCCTCAAGGATATTACTTTATATGCTACCTGATTATACCTCCTCAAGGCACAATTCTTTGAAACTCTGGGCATACCAAGGTGAGTAGTCATTTTGGGTCTGCATGACCCTGTTGTCAGTAGCGACATCTGACAGCGATTACGGCCAAGGGTATCGCTTTATAGAGCATTCTAGTGGACCACAAGCAGTTCACTATATTTGTTCTACCTACTATACAGTGTACCGTGGTTTGCTGAGATAATGTTGAGCTTGTGATCCACTGAGTTTGTGGAAACCAATATTCCTGAGGGTATATAGTGTCCAATGTGATTTTTGTCACTCATTACAGCGCTCCACTATTTCTAAGGCCCACACCTCGAGGCCTTAAATTAAATGGTAACGTGTACAAAGCATGCTGAATATTTCTGTAGATTTCCAGCTGGTCGGATGAGATACCTGTGCTAATTCTACGTGAGTACCTACTATGAGCAATGGAAACAATAAAATTGTAATCGAAATTTGATAGAATGTGTCAGTGTCCTGTATAAGTAACTTAAACAACAAAAGCAGTGTTTGTAAATATAATCGAACCATGACAATACATGTTTAAATCTCATATAAGTATAGCTGCTTCCCTGTTTCTCACGTCTTTACCCACACATACACCATGCATTATACAGACGTTGCAAGTGCTTTCGGAATTAGAAGGTACTCATTGCAGAGTTCAAACACATTTGAATGACATCGATTATTTAGCAAATCCATGAAATGAGACGTTTGCATTCCCGAGTAATATCGACTCCGACGAAACGGAGCTTATGTCTTATATATCGAATTGATTGATATTCATGAGTTCATGTTGAACTTACTGTTATACAGTCCCATCACTAGACTTGGTGCATTCCACCGCGAGTTCGTTTCACGACGATGTAATCGAGTTATGGAAACAGGAGTCAAGGTTCGATACGTTAGAGTACGATACGATAGATCTGGCGATTAATGATTAAAGGTGGGCTGTCACTATCCAGGTAAGTACTGATAAACAAATATTCTATCTAAATATTCTTCAACCGGTTTCTTCGATGGATGGCGACGACGGGTATTAATATGGCCACGCAAAACTCGTTGAAGAAGATTTAGATGGACTGCCAGCGACTAGTGAGAATCAACTTGAACAATGTAAAGAGAAGAATAGGTATCCTGTCTTTTCCATGTAGTTACGACGTGAATGAAGTTGTAATGAATTTGTATCTAAATGTCTATCGACTTGTGTTCTCTTCTTGATAGGTAGGATTTGTTAGCATTAAGAATATTGTGGGTCCGAGTCGAGTCATTATCAATTTTTCCCATTTTTTAATTGATATGTATTGTAAGGCAGTAGTTTTCAGTATTTCAATATTATTCATTTAATGTGCGTCGTTTTAAAAATTTGCCAAATCGAACGCATGAATCAAAGATCTGATTTAATAAGACGTAATACTTAAATATATCGCCAACGCCACAAATAATAAATATATTACGATTATTCGAAATATACAACTATACAGATACTTCGAAATTCAAGTAATAACACTCAAGTACTGAAATATTATGATAATATTACAATATTCTAAGAGATTTCTAACAGAAGATTCAAATACTAAGTAAGTAGAATAGTCTCATTGTCAGCCCTAATTTAAATACCTAGTGACAGTCTGCTAAGTGATTTAAATGTCCCAGTTCTGAATGCATGAAAGACTATCTTATTTTTCAGGGATGTCTAATTATAACTATCAATTAAAAATGTTTACTACTTGTTTGCAGGCATCCTGATTAGATATACTTTTTGTAGATTTCTCCTTGATACATCTCATACATAAACGCTTCATTATATATGTTCAAACGTGTGTATGCAATTATCTCAATAAAAGCTATGTACATAGTTGCTTTAAAAGGGGAAATGTGATGTTGAACTTTTTTGTTTGAACTGTATATCTTTATCTCGTTGTATGTTTCAATCTTCCTAAGCGCCTCTAACAAGGGAAATTCAACACACTTCGGATTAATGATTTACTAAATGCTCCTATGAATATTCGGCGTAACTATCAAGTTTAGTTTGCCGTGATTACGTTGAATGTATTCGTTGAAATGTTTGATAAATTGGTCACCAAAAGTGCACTATATTTTCCTTGTTAAATGTGCCACTAAATGCACAGCATAATAGAAATTAGAGTACGTACATTAAAAAAGGGAGTGATATTAAAATCTTCACAAGTAGGTACTAATGCTCTTAAAAATGTAGGTCCAATATTATATTTTCATGTACAAACTTGGCAAACATTTTGTGCTTTGATTAAGAAATAATGGAGACTGAAAACTTAACCTGGGAATATTATATGCAAGATGAGCTAAGTAAAGTGTTATTAATTATTTTCTCAAAACCTACTAGAAATATAGTGAACTTCCTTTTTGTAATTTATAGCGCAATGGTCCTTTTTGTGTGACACGAGTGATATCTTTGTCGAATTACTTGTACTGAATGTCTGAAACTTTCCTACTTTGACGGCATGAAAAGGAGCGCGATATTTGGGATTTTTTTAAGAGAAACCCCTCAAATTATATTAATTGAAAACTTTATCCCCATATTTGTACGTATTTAGGCAACATTTTAAAAAAATTTATTAAAACACGCTACCTAAAAATTTAAACGCGTTTTTCTCAAAATGATGTTTTCCGAATTTGTTAGCATGATATCTCAAAAACCAATCAACTGATTTGCTTCAAATTTGGTATATATCTTCAGTAGATATATATCTTCAGTAGTCCCATTCTCGTTGTTACTTAGACAAAGTCGTTTTTGGCAAAATTAGACATTTGCGACTTAAAAAAACAGCGATTTTTTTGCAGAAATCGATGACTGTTTTAGAGGTTGTCATATTTTGTTTTACTTTTCAGTATTTCTCATTTAATCTACTTCAGACGATAGCCGCACTCATACAGATTACACAAATTTTTAAATTTTCTATTTCAGTCAACTACAACGGCTGATTTTATGCTAACAATGCGCATATGATTTTTGCAAGGCGTTCTATTTGAAACACTGTAACTCCGGAAATAACCACTATTTTTGCATATAATTTTTTTTTCATATTCTCTAAAGATTGATAAATAAAACCACGAAGCTGGAAATAAATATATTCAAAGGTTTTATTTTAGAAAATTCCCAAAGTTCGCATCATTTTTCGTCCGTCAAGGTAAGGAGACCCTTTGAATCTCTCATAAGCCGGCGGCTAATCCAATCTAACTCCGACAAACTACCGATCAAAGTTTTTTGCGAATATCTCAAAAACTAAACCCGAGCGAGAGTTACATGTACCTATAGAGAAAAGTTGTTCAGAATGTTGATCCTGACAACATATTTCAACATCATTGAAATCGGTGCTGAAACACCTTTTCTGCATAATAACCAAATGCTGTGTTAATATTTAGATTTCAGATGGGTAAAACACTTTGAATATACATCTAAAATTATTTTGTTAACACTGTTTTTATTAGTTTTCCAGAAGCTAACATATTTGAAGCTGCCCACTCCTCACTACAAAGTTTTCAATTGCACCGTGATCATTTAATTCTTCATTCCCAACGCATCTGCAATCACGACTAACGCCGTGATTAAAGACGCTCATTAATTATCCCACCTTCCTTAGCGCATTGTTTTCGGAAACGTTCTTTCAGCATTATTAGTCAGCGATAGCTCAGCGGTTACAATGAAATCGAAAGTTTTCCTCTACAGGAACTAGTTGCTCGGCGCATTCAGATCCGCGAACTCCTTAGCCAACAACAATTAGGCGTACCGTTGCCTATACAAATTGTTTCCTCCGTCGATATCTGCGTTTTGTCACGGTTACCGTGCACGTCGTCGCCTAGATACCCCGTGAATGGCAATGGAGGAAATATTCAGAGTAATTCGGCAAACAAAGAGCTTAATTATCCGACAAGTTCGTCGTCGTGGGCTGAATTGAGCGGAATTGCACGACTGATTGTCAATCGTACTCGTTCGAGCGAGCAAGCGTTGAATTTCAGACTAACAAGTCCCTATAGAGGGAACGAATACCGTTTTGATTCGGCATGCGACAGAGAATAGTGACTGACAATGAGACTTTTTCCTCTGCAGGAAAAAATTTGCATTCTTAAGATTTAATTTTAAAGAAACAATGGTCTTCTTTATGGTACTCTATGAGCTATGGTACTATTTTTGCTGTCAAGTTTGGATGACGTTTCGGCTAAAAAAACTGTCACAATTTAACTCTTTTATTTCGTTGTTATTTAACCAACCCAGATTGTAGAAATCTATTCTGAATTGTATTAAACGTATAAATGTATCGTTGCACTACTAACAACCAAAGGGCCATAGAAATTATAATAAATAGTAAATATGCATAAATTAATGAAATCTCAAAGTAATACGAATGAAATTAAATAATATGACTCGAAACACTATTGCCTTACGAAATATTTTACTCCATTTCTACTTTAATTTGTATTCAAACGAAACAACTTTCAAAATTATTTTCTTTTCTTTCGAACGAGATTCAATATTTCTAAGAAACTTTCACAGGAAATCGATATACAGGCTGTCCCATGTTAATCTATTAATGCAAACATTTCGAAAGGTACGTAGAAAAATATGTTTTTAAGGGTTAGATGAGGTTGTTAGGTGGAGGCATTACGGACAGGTCACTTACGTTTTCTTAACTGACAGGTGATATACCTATTTTCTTCTGCAGAATGATAGAGGATAATGAGGCGAATTCAACCACACCATTTTATACACGACTTTATTTAAAAATTTCTCAGATAAGGCAACAAAACTTTCCCGAACTTTTGAATGAAATTCATTGACTCTGACGAATCAACTTTGACGAATTTGTCCCATATTTACATTAACAGATTAATACGGGACACCCTGTATATCGCGAGGCATTAACGCAATATAAAAAACAGGAAAATCAACGCAACGTCAACACCAATCTAAAAGCAGCGCGCACGTTCGCGCCGAGTTGCACAATGATTTTTCACAATCCCGTGAAATCCCAGCAGCGTGCAAATCAGAGAATGCTAACCTTCGAGGTATTCGTGAGATTACCGGATGCAAACGAATATATTCCACGTTCCCGACACCTATGCGCAAGACGCGTCACTTGCCTCTCGGTTGTCACGCGCACAGTATTCAGTCACTTCTCGAGTTCGCGGAAATTTTCGGTGCCGTCAATTCGGGACGTGAAACGTCACTACTCGAAAACACCATACGCATCACACAACGCTCGGCGCGAGACTGGCGACGCGAGCGAGGTACGTAAGCGTGGGGTGCCTGACTGTCTAGCCGTCGACCAATCACTGCTTGGGATACCTGAGTAGCTGCGCTTCCGCGCGCGCGCAGCGTGCCACGAGTACCAGCTTGCCGATCGCGATCCTGTGACAGTTGGCGCTGGGCTTTTATTTGAAATGAAAATAAGAACTAACGATTTGGAGTAATTTTTCTATAGTTTATTTGCAACGATGCTACTTGGAGCGAAGCAAGCGACTGGGGCAACGGGAATTTTGAATAGTGAAAATGGTTTAGTTGTTTTCATTTTGAATACTGGGGAGAAGGTTGCGGACTAAGGGTTGTGAAAGCACAGATGAATTATTAAAGGGGTGTTCATTTTTGGGTCTTAGGGGAAATGTAGAAAGCAATTTATATTAAATTTGTGTGATGTGTAGGGGAAATTCGGACAAAACTGGATACCTGGGTAAAACCCGGAGGTATTATTATTTTTTAAACTGCCTTAAATTTTCCCGCGTCGTTGCAGCGACATATTGTCGCGATATGCATTGTTTCATTAACAAAAGATGATCGTGTTACAAGCGTGCTTACTAAGGTAATATCGTCTTGTGTGTTTTTGAAGGCTCTGATCTAATTTTCGATCATTAGGAAACTTCAAACACTTTTGACAGTGTAGATATTGTTTGGTGTGAATTATATACATTGTTGCACATTAAAGGGTAAATAATTAAAAGGTTTGTTTTACTTCGCCATGATATTGTTAATAATTCGTAATATTTATAAAATTGTATGCTGGGGCAAAACTGTATGGCGTAAAACCGGGTACCCGATTTTGGATAAAATGTGTATAACAAAGAAACAAAATAGAGGAAGTTATCAAAATTGAAACTAAATTTTAATAGAGGACTACAACTGAAAAGGTAGAAAACTAGAAAATTAAACAAAATACCGAAAGATAACAATAACAGTGGCGATGAAAACGGTGAAGATATTTGCATTTATATTATTAACCAAGAAATTCTTGGCAAGAATCATATGGTTCATCGAAATTGAATGATGATTGGATGCAATTTACAGCTTGTTCTAACTGGTTAGGGGACTGAAGAATAGGATAAATTTCGTTGTTATAGGTGCTAGGGCCAGTATCTAGTATGGTACCCGGTTTTACCCAGGCCATGAGGTAAAAACGTAAAAACGGATCATATTTTAAAACATTATTTTTGTAAGAGATGGTTTCGGCGCACTGGTTCGGTCTTTTTTTAAATAATTTTAATTAAATCAAAGCTGTTTTGCACTTTTTGAACATTTTATCAATTTCCAACGTTTCGGTCACTGATTCTGACCATTATCAAGGAAAGTTTAGATAAAAGGAAAAATACTGCGTATGCTATTGAAACAAATCACACATTCGAAAGGAACATGCGACACGCGAGTTGGTTGATTGGTGATTATTTTTTGTATTTTTCCTTCTCTCCGTTTATTCTAATGAATCCCAATTGCAAATTCGTTTTTACTTAAAAATCTAAAAATTATGAGATTTTATTTTTAACGTCTCGATTTTGCCTCGGTTTCCCATATTTAAGTTACAAGTATATAACAAGGATGTTGGATAATCTGCCAGGGAATGTCCACTATGGACCATATGCTGACTTTATTAACCAGTTACTAAGTGATTGTGTATTATACCTATATTGACAAAATCATATCCATAGATCCATATCCACAGTACTGTATGTATAAAACAATTATAGAAATATTAAGATTTGTTTAATTTTTTTACACATGAATTAATAACACAAAATTTAATACTTTTAAGCTACTGAAATGTTTACTATTCTTATAAACACTTATATTATCTCGATATAATCTCAAATAATCACAATTTTGTTTTGGCAAAGTATGTTAGAAAATTTAATTGACATGTATGATTTTTCTGACTTGGATATTTATTTATAGAAAACCAAGTTTGCTGTCACGTCATGCCTACAATTTAATTTTTTCTTGCGAAAAATCATTTCAATGCCTAGTTTTTGAATATATATCTGCATGTGAATTGATTTAATAATTAACACTCTGCAATGACTCACAAAAGTAGGACGGTTACTATTCCGTCCAAAATGCAAATGATTAACAAACATGTGTCAATCTATCATAGCTAAGTGCTATTCCTGCAGCTTGACGTACAGATTTGCAAAACAATATTCTCCAAAATATGTTATGGTGGCTGACGAACGATTAACTTGAAAGAGGTTTGATATCGAGGAATTAGTTGATTAAACAAATTACTGACCTTGATCAACATCGAGCTACGCTCTGCTGGCTCTATAAGAAAGCAGGGAAGCTGCATTTTTCCGCGGAGCGTGCGTGTGTGCATTTTGCGTTTATAACAAAACGAGGAAATCCATCGTGCCACCACAGTTTACCACGGTGCACGAGTTTCCTCGTTACGAAGCGTGAGCTCGAAAATTGTGTTTCCGTAGTACTGAACGAATTACGGTAATAACGAACGCTGATTAACTTGAAATCCTTTCGCTGCAGACTCAAGGGCCGCAGAGGCGTTACTGCACACAATGCAATCTGCTTTGCTTCGTTTTCATTTTATAGTAATGAACAGTCTGCTTGCTTGTCCTTCATTTTTGTGATTTAATTTCAGTTTGTTCGATTACGTGTCAACTAGTTCGATTTTTCATATCGTGCAAACCTAATTCGCCATATGCATCCTAGATAGTTGTACGAGGGATTAATTTGATAGTGTGGGAAGTTTGTGTTTCTTCTACAAAATTTGACAAACAAATTCGACATCGTTTGGAAACAATATTGAAACTTTTTGCACGTCCCATTTTGATGCATATGTGATTTGATGCTTTTTATTATTTTGTACTTGCTTGAGTGTTTTAAAACTGAAGAAATGGATAAAATTTTACCAAATAATCAATGATTTTCTAACGAGCAAAATTTCATATTTCTTTTAACTATTTACTTATCTAGCCATAAACTGGACGGTCTGTTTCTTCACACATTTTCCTTATAATAAACGGTACATCGTAACTCAAAAAAATTATTCAATAAATTCAATACTGATTAAAATTCTCAAAACTAATTCCCGACTAGAACAATTGTGTGTAAATATGACAACGTGCTGACTATTACCTATACATTTATGACACTACGTAGAAACTTTTGCATTTTCTCCTGTATTCTCTTACGTGCCTCTTCATTGCATTTTTTGCTCCTCAATAACATTCGAGCTGACTATAAATCACCACGAAACTCAATTTCTAAGGTGATTTATGTCTTAATTGATTAATGTTCCTCGACGAATATCGCCCTATATACCACAGTTTTGTTAAGTTTTTCTGCTCCCTCTGTGATTTATTATCGTATTCTAGTTCATATGTAGTTGAAATAAAACCGTACTATTATTACCATCATAATTATCAATTACATCGATACTTATAAACAATCAGCCTCATTTAATAACGTAATTACGTTAAATTTTCGTGTATGTAGTAGGTCCAATTGTAACACAAAAATGAATTAAACCAAAACCAGAAAAATTTTGAAGGTGGAAACCTAACACTATTTAATCAAAGTGAATTTACAATGATCTACCAGCCAATCTATAGTAATTATTATTTTATCTAGTAACATTATACACTCGATCGATTTTTCAGTGTAAATATAGAACCTGTTTAATAAATATATATCGATACTGTACAGAGTAACTGTCAGTCTTCACCCTGAAACAAGTCCACAATGTTGGATCAATATAGAATGCCATATAATAGCAATTTACGAATTATAAAAGGTCAAAGATAGTGTACGTCCTTTTTTCAATGTATGCTAATCCACGAGAAAGTTTTGACCTGACATTGTTCAAATAATAATGTGTGAATAATGAAACCTGGTATTTTGAGATTTCGTAACAAGACACTACGCAGCGCGTATTAAGGTAGGTCCTACCTGGTAGGAGGTAGACACTTCCAGCATTTCCTTCACACTTCCCTAACTTAGTTAACTGTTAATTGCATCTTCCTCATTAGCCTTGGTAAGATATTTCACGGCGTGCAAAATTTTCGTTATAAAGTACAACGACTTAAAGAAGACCTATTCTTCTTAACGTACTGCAGTGGAATATGCACCTTATGTTAACAATCTTAAACTTTTATACTAACTATAGTGATTACTGAATGGAGCAACAAAACAACTATAAAAGAATTATTAAATACAATACTTTTAATTGTATTATTTTAACATTTTCTTCAATATACAGGGTGTTTTACATAACTTTGCCACCTAGAATATTTCTGCTGTATTTCGAATTTAGCTTGTAACAAGTGGCACACAAAGACATATTGATAAACAAGTGAAGCGTTCTAAAAGGTTCCAAGATTAAATAGAACGTTACTCCGCAGTGGCGCTGGAAATTAGACAGGCAATTTTGTTTGTACGAACGTTAGTGACTTTAAAGGACATATTGTTATGGGTCGTTAAATTCGTGTATAAAGTAGCTATCGCGCACCGATAACTAAAATATAGCATTTCATTTAAAAAACAAAGTTGACCTTCATGTCACATAAACTCCTCTCCACAGAATAAAACTATTATTATTCGACTATACGCCGGGCCTCACACAACTATTCAACTACTGTAGGAACCATTCTTATAAAATTTGAAATACCTATACCTATCAGAAATATTTCAAGTGATAAAGTTAGGCAGAACATTCTATATTTTATTATTCTTTACTGCAACGTAAGGTTCGAAATCGTCTCAGAGTTCAACGCCACAGTACGTACATATATTGTCCACGTAGCGTCTTTCTATAACACTTACATATGTACCTATTACATAACAAGTGATATTGTAATACGTGCAAATGCCACATTTAGATCGAGTAACTGATATTTACAAGTAAATGATATTTAAGAATTTTTTTAAAAACCTGTTGTTGATCATATTGGATTAAACTCTTTTGGGATATAATGAAACATCTTTCAACTTGCAGAAAATATTTTTTTTATGTCGATCCTGTTATAATTTAAATAGTGTAAATTGAGTTTCAACCGCAAATTTTTAGAAGATGGTTTCGGCGCACTGGTTCGGTCTTTTTTTATATATTAATATATGAAAAAATTGTCCAAGAAAAAACTTACTTTTTATTTCAAACGCTTTAGCTCTTTCAATTTTTTCATTTTAATTTTAGATCCAGTATTTAATGCAATATTAATAATAGTTTTTTTTTTTAAAAAATCATAAATTTTGTGGGCTGTTACAAGAGGATCCACTCTTAAAGAAGAAATCTGGTCGTTGCGATTGTTATGTTAAGGGACTGACCGTTAATATTTCGACCCTTTTGTGTGTCTGGAATGCACGCGACCCGGCGGGGTCATCGTTTCTTGCAGTGGTGTGGTGCAGCCGAGGTTTTCCACGAAAAACTGATACTCGGCTGAGGGCATTTATGTCCCCACCACTTACTAAGCTCAATTTCATAGTATAAAAAGAGCCACGGATGCATACTCGGGGGCTCACTTCTACTTTAATAGTAAATACGTTTAGACGAAGGAGGTTGACGAGATCGAGTTACATTCTCTTTCGAGTATTTATTTAAATCTTTGAGACTCCCGTATTTCTTAGTACGTCAAAACCGAGTGGCGGACTTAGGTACCGCGAAGAATTAGGTACCTACACTTTATCAATTGTAAAGATAGAACTGATAGAATATACCTACTTTGTTATTTTTACTCAGAGTTCTTTATAAAAATCTAATCTTTATATGAGTTTCCAGTGTGAGATATACCTACAGAGATACATCTTTACCGCTCGAGGTGTATCACATTATAAAGTTACTAGGTTGAACCAACATTCCTAGTGAACGCTTATCTCCCTGCGACTCCCAGTGTTAGCCAGGCACCAGTTCGTCCGCAACTAACAAACTCCATAAAACAATCTCAAATCCTCGGCTTCGCAGTCGACAATCTCATTGCTCTCAGCCTCGGCTCATAAGTCGATGCATATTTCATGCTCTTCCGTAATGGAAAATCAACGCCCCCATGCGGACGAAAGCGCGCGGCTGTTGTTCTCTTGGAATCTCACCAATTACGCGGATAAGGGTCACTTCGTGTTGGTGGCTCCGTCGAAACTGCAAAATACAATTCACGCGCTGCTTCGTGGAATAATAAATTTTCTACACAGTAAACAGTAGTAATGATAACCAGAATTGTAAGAATGGTGAAATTAATTAATGAATAAACTGAAAAATGGAAAGGAACGGCACGAATATTCTATTGTTAAAATTTTGTTTCAAAAACCTGTTCATTAGAAATAACGGACACCACCCAACTGTACACGCCATAGTATACTCTCGACTGCCATATTTTTTTTAAAAAGAAACCGTGAAAAAAAGAATTGTTTATATTATTCAAACATGTCTCTATCTTTACTGAAGAATTTTAATAAAAAAAGTGTTTTTGTCACTTACAAGGAGAGGTTTCCAAGTTTCCACCTCCGATTGCTTTGGTTTTTGCATATGTTTTAGAGGACTGAAAAATAAGAAATTCGTTTGCATCTATAGGGGATGAAACCACCTCTCAAATTTCATAGGGGGTACAAAATTGTGTTGAATAAAACGTGGCATAAATTTAATTTGCGTCATAACTTCCTGCATAGATGATGTTCTTGACGTCAGTCACCGTTATTAGGGGGTAAACTACCCGTAATCAGTTAAGTGCGCATTTGAGAAACTTGAAACGCGTAAAAAATTCATAAAATTTAAAAAAAACCTGAGACATAATTTATTTTAGGATGACACATCAGTGGTTTTATGACCTCCCATCGCTAAACACAATGGGAGGTGTCCCACCTCTGGGATAGGTTACCCCCTAATAACGGCGACTGGCAAAAAAAAACATCATCCATATAATAAGGTACGACGCAAAATTACTTTTATATCAAGTTTTATTCAATATAACTGTCTACGGCTTATGAATTCTTAGGGGTGGTTTCCTCTAAACGTGCCGTTGGGCAAAAATAGAAAGACAGGCATTTCTTATTTTTCGGCCCTCTAAAACATATCTAAAAACCAAAGCAATCGGGGACAAACACCTGAAAATCTTGTAACTTTGAGGGGTGGTTTAACCCCCTAAACATAAAAACCAGCTCAAATAAAAAGACACATATTTCTTATTTTTCAGTCCTCTAAAACATATCCAAAAACCAAAGCAGTTGGAGGCGGGCACCTGGGAACCTCTCCTTGCTAGAAATAAATCCCCACAGATGCTTAATTTCTTGACCTGGCCAAGATGGTTTAACTCTACACATTTCATAGTGTGTATTGACGGTTTCACATGCAACGTTAACGACAACACGGGAGCTGTTTTCACTGCGGGGGTTAGGAATACTACCACGTTTCTTCTCATATAAATTGACAGAATGCTTTTTTGAAGCTCCGTCAACACAGTATATGTATATTCATAAAATAGTGTAGATATGTGTATGTTAATAAGAGTTTCTTCAAGCGATACGTAGTAGAATTCATTATAACTCATAATGTAGGTAAATCCTTTTCGAAAATAATATGCGTCGCCTGCTACGTATGTCGGAAACGAAAGCAACAATCCTTTGTGCATAAAGTACCGTCTTGTTTTCCATTCTACGATGTCTGTGTATAGTGTACAGACCCACGGGTACGTTTTATTATAAGCACAATACGAATTACTCACATAAATACCGACTCTCTACATGGGACTTTAATGGCTCAATTACACAATGAAAATTAAAGCGGTTTGGTCACGAGGGTTGCTTTTTTGTTTCCTTTTCATGCCACTAATTAATGCGAATGATAAAATGGCATTATCTACGTTTTAAATTGCAGTCGTGTTTAAGAATACTAATGTGATGGTTTTTATGAAATTTGCAATATCTGTGTATCATTGTATTAAAAACGTAGATTATGCTTACTACTTGCTAGACAGGAAACGAATTGCATTGGGTCATTTTATAAGTAATAGTGCTGTTTTTTTAAAACTGATTGTGAGTTCATAACAATTTATTTCGTGTGAATAATAGTCGATTTTTATTGCATTTTCCAAAAATACTATCTTTTCTGAATAAAATGCCATTTAGTTTACATTAAAATTCGCAAAATTGTTGATTTGGCAGCTAAAAAGGTGAGGCGGTTACTGCGGGATTTAGAAGCGACCGGTTCAGAAGCAGAGTAAAATAAAGCGATTTGCATACCATTAATCAAGTTTATTATAAATAGGTATGTATCCGACTCTGGTGACCGCTCTTCGATTGTCGATTACCCCATGCTCCTTCAGAACACACACACACACACACCGCACACCCATGCCACTATGCACACCGCACACATTCCTCCACAATTTCCACGTGCATTCTCAGAATCATTCCCGCTCGCAATCGACACTGAAACTTAAACATTCGCTCGCCGCGCATGTCTCTTTCATCCCAAATATTTTTTCCTCCCGCCGACTAGTCTTGGAGGCATTGGAAGCCTCCTCGGCTTTCCCACACCCACATAACTTATAGCGTTGCCGTTGCCCAGAAACTTTAAACCCGTTTTTCTTAAATATTGTTTTCTCTTGGTTTTGCCGTATTTGCGAATGACCTGAGGTTCAGATTGGGTTGAAAAAATTATAGAATGTATAAAACATGTGCCATTTCCCGCGCATGAAAGTGGATTAAGTCACTTTTTAAGAACAATATTACAGCAAAACTACAAAAGAATGTTAAAATGTTTAAGAGTCAGCACCCTCATTTTTAAAGCGTAGTATTATATTTGATAACAATTTTTTTAATGTCTATGATAATAATAAACATTAGGTAAAAGGATATATGTATCTGGATTTGCTTCCATTTTTTTTCAAATACATTAAAAAGGAAGGTGTTTCTTTCACGGAAAACGACTGCCTAGAAAGTCAGCGATGCTCACTTCGAGTCATTTGGGAGCCCGAGCTCCATGAGGTTTACCATAGCTGCGCGGAAGGGGAGCTTGATAGGTAATTGGCTCCCAAACGGCTCGAACTGGCCTTCGCTGCTGTAGATTCTGGTGTAAAAATTACTCACCCCAAAGCATTTTGCTTTCAGATGATTGATTCACCTGATACTACGTACACCGACTGGAGTTGCGCACTACGCAGGACCATCGTCAGCGCTTAATAATTTCAACAAATTTGAACATTCCGACAACTATTTTTTTGACAATTACTCGGAAACGCATCCACAATAAATTGTGAAAATTATGGGTATAATAATTACTTGGTACATAAGCAATCCGACACAAAAGAAAACATCGATTTTACGTGTTCAATAGTCCTGTACCCCCTTAAAATGCGTTTTACTTACTCACCAGGCTATACCTAGTATCGATACGGAGTTCAATTTCGGTCTAGGTATAACTTTGAGAATATATTTTTGAAATGTTTTGGTAGCGATTTATGGAAAAATTTTTGTTTCTATTTTTCTTTCGGTTTATACGGCTTTCTCCCCTTATGGAGGTTCACAGGTATTAGACAGCTAAAGTGAACCGTTCTTTTCGGGTTTAGTTAAAGTATGTATAATTTTGCCTTTTTCGTTTGTGAAAACGATGATTTCGTTCTTAAATGGGGTTCCTATTGCGATGTAAGTTAATACATGCTCGTTTATGTAACATCGTATTATTGCTACATTCCATTCTGAAATTCGCAGTACATTTCACGCTTTCACGCTGTCACGCAGGTGTTAATAAGTATGAAAGATTCGTGGCGATTTTAACCTCGGTTCGCAGGTTTTTAATGGAAGGTTGTGGTAAGCGTAACAATAAAGATTTTTTTCTTCTTCTCCGAGGTGAAACACTGAAAAACGGACTTTTAACCGTATCGATATAAAACCTGGTGGCATTCGATCTAAGAATAGGAATTAGATATACTGCATTCTTAGATTTTCACGTGCGATTTTTATGTGTATTGTGCGATTAAGCAATTCGATTAAAGAATTTTGGCGTGATCGTATTTTCAACCTACATAGGTATACTTATTTTTGAATTAGTATTATATTTAACCATCTACTCATCAATTTATTTTTAAATTAACATTGCATTGAATCTAAACGATTTATTAAATTTGAATAAATTGTATAATATTTAGTAACAATCAACATTTTGAATAATTTACCAAAGTAGCCAGAGAATCGCATAATAACTATATAAGTTAAATAATTATAAAAAAGTTACCGTTGAAAATTGTAGCAAATACAAATAATGTCACACCTTTTATAAATTGCCTATAAATATGGACAACTAACAAATTATGTTACACTTCAAAAATATATTTATATGAATTTATTTTATTATTTGTTAGCGCTGAAACAATTCTTGAACTGTTTCTATAAATATTATAGGTAGATACTCTAAAAGGGGGGGTGGGCAATCCTCATTTGACTTTTGTATAGTCCTCTTCTGGGCTTCCCGTCTGCTTTTGTTGCTTTGCCTCTATACTTGCACATGATTCTACCGAAATGATTTCTACAAACTCCTTAGTCTAATAATTACATGCGTGACACGACAAAAAATATTAATACACATAATATATATCTGTAATTAGCTACATTGTAATAAATCCAAACGAAACTTACTCTGCATATACTTTTACACAAAATCTTTATTCCGATTTCCGATACATGCATATCGTCATAAATCTTACAGATCCCATTTTCCAGAGTCGAGAACCCCCTTTGTCGTTGGAAAGCAACTTCGTTCGAACTTCGATGGGTCATATTTTAAATAAATACATTTCCCTTGATCCCATGGGATTTTTGTCGGCAGCACTGCGATATGTTGCACGCGCTGGTTCTGCGACTCGCTTCCAGGCTACACGTTTAGAAAACCCATTCCATGATCCATTTGTTAATCTCTTCTGTTTCATTACTTAATAGCTTCTGATGTTGCCCAACTTTGGTTGACGGTTTTCATGTTATTCGTGATTATTTTGTAACTTATGTAGTGTCGGTTAACAGTTTCGGAGAGAAAAAATCATTTCCGAAGGCAGTTACCGTAGAAATAGGCATAAACTATAAACGTTGAGGGCTTGTATTTTTTAACAATTTTCAAACTAGAAATATGATGACTCAAACACCCACTAATTTAATATGGACTACAATATACTTCAATATCATCAAAATTCCTGACATCGAGGCACAAAAATATCAAATTTCGAATTGATCAGTTTACGAAATTCACAAAATATAATACAAACACTTACGAAAACGTTGCCACTTATTAATACAAAATTGAACTTCGTTTTAAAACTCGACTATACCTATCATGTATAATGTATTAACCACTGTTTTCAAACGAAACTAACGTCATTGTCACGTAGACACATGGTCAGTCGATAAATATTCGTCCACTTATGCACAATCAATATGAGCGTATGAATCATACACAAATCGATGTGGAAGCATTCGTTTCACATTATCTCGAAGACTCTTATCCACCGGTGTCGTTAATAATATGGTGGGCGGCGTGTAGTTGATTACGTATATGGAGAATTCAAATTCATGCTGCTTTTCTGCTCGCTGTTCCAATGTTCATTAAAATTAATTATCCAATCAAATATAGACATCAATAGCAATTTAATTAATTATCAAAATAAATAGCAATACCAATATGGAAGAAGAACTTATAAGTAGCGTAATAAAAAGAAGGTACCACAGCAAATTTTTCATGATGTATCAAAATATTATTTATTAATCTACTTACTTAATTCATAAACGTACGAAAATATTTTGAAAATAATTGCATTAACGTGACGCGAATGTTTTAGACGTTTGCAAAGCTGTCATTTCACTATTTTCTTCAATGATGCCATTTTGAACTTGACATTTAAATGAAAAACTTTTCAAACATGGATATGATGTTTGTAATTTCGAATAGTGAAGGAGTATGGTAGAAAGTAGTGGAAGTGTGGACTGCATCTAAAATATTAATAGAGCGTTATTCTATAGGTCCCAAGGAATTTTAAAAGTACAATTTTATTTAACGGAAATATGATGGGGAAGTTACAAAAAATGCAGATGAAGTGGAAGGTGCAGAGCAAAAAATTAGGTATTGTGGACATCAAATGCAAAAATTTTGAGAAGTCTAATTTTGCAATGCATTAGTAGTACCTAGTAGTAGTACTAATACTATTAATCGTAATACATAACACCACCACGACCATTACTAGATACTAATAATAATAATAACAATATTGCAAAGTTAGACTGTTTGATACAAGCTTTTGTTTTCCTTAATTAATTATAAATTACTGATGAAAGAATTACATAGATAACGGTAAAGCCCATTTTTCGATTACTTCACCTTCACAAATATACGAACTTACGAAACATGTGGGACAACTTATTTTTCAATACCCTCATTTGAATTTATACGTGTACGGTATTAAAGGGACAAAATATACCACAAATATCATTACAAAATTTCCTCGGTTGCTATATTACTTTTTTCTTTACTGGTTTGCGGCTGCCGTAAGTGCATTTCATTTTGTCGAAACATTTTATAATTAAATCCCACGCAGAATGATGAGAACTGGAATCGAAACAATGGAATTTATTCCGGAATAAATCCGCCTTTCCAATTTAAATATTTTGGTATTTCGTTGGGGACCAGAATCTTTGATTATAATTCTCTTGGGTGAGATAATTAAATCATTTTAATTAGCCTTTTGTGCGGGCTGGCAAATACTCTACATATAACGATGCCATTTTGTGAAATTATTTAACTAGGTAGTATAATTTGTACATTTATATAATTAATATTAATGTATAATTTCAATTAATTATTCCCTCTATTCTTATTCCGATTAATTAATTACATTACAGGGTAGTTTATTATTGGTGGCACAACAGCGCGAAAGGTGATTTTTTTCGAAAACATATGTCGAGAATGTACAGTAATATATTTTAGTTTCAGGCCTTCTCCAAAAAAAATCCTACCGTAAGCGTGTGTGATTTTATACTTGTACGTATATTTCCCTGTGTTATTCATACGTTAAAACATCTGTTTCCACAAAAACATCATACGGTAAGACAACTACAAATTTTATTTCTCGCTTAACTATAAAAGTGATCGTTGACTTTTCCCAAGTAGTTAAGACTACCTGTGAGGTCTGATAACACACGTGCTTTCGGGACTTTTTCTTTAAAAACTTGAAGACTTTTTTAAATAAATAATTGCGTATTCGAAAGTGTGTATTTTAAAGTTCTTGTAGTTTATTTTCAATGCAACATATAAATAAATAAATAAATTATAGGCGGTCTCCGGGCAACGTTTTTTAAGCACTTTACAGTAACCTTTGTAGCTTTAACCTGATTCATCTGAAATAAAAAAATCGTATTAAATTTAGTTAGGATATTAGATTATCTAGTGCCCGATCGTATCTTTTTTAATTCCGTTACCTGGTTTTTATTTTACAGATGGGAAAATGATAAAAAATGGGAGCGTCTCTGTGGCGAATTTTTTTAGCAAATTAAGTTTTCAGGATAATGAACGATCGGGCACTAGAGAATCTAATATACTAACTACATTTGATCGAACTTTTTATTTCGCCACCGCAAAGTGCTTAAAACAAAAGACTGCCGGGAGATCACTCATAATTCCGATATTTATTTATATATTGCATTGCCAAAAATACTACAAGAAGTTTAAAATACATGCTTTCGAATACAGGACAGTTTATTTCAAAGGCCTTCAAGTTTTTCCAAAAGAAATTTCCGATAATAGATGTGTTCTCAGACCTCACAGGGAGACATGACCCCTTTAACTAGTGTATTGGTCCGGGATTATAATGTTATTGTTTTCGCATGATATTTGAAAAATATAAAAAGGTGTCACAAAGTGACCCCCGCTGACGGTACTCTAAAGATTGGTTAATTAAATTGGCAGCTGACTATTTAAGAATTGGTACAATGCATGACTAAATATGGTACAATTACAAATGACATAAATCCTTTTGCAAAAATAAGTCGAAAATGTCACATAACTTTTTCTCAGGCAGTTTTATTTTCGAGAAAAACGATTTTGAAAATCTGTCGATCGTGTGTACATATAATTAAAAAACAATTCCATCTTCAAAACAAAGCTCGTTTTGAAATAAAGTATTTTGTAATTTTTACTCATTTTTGCACAAGAGTTAATTTCATCCAACGTTGCACAGTACTTACTCCTGCATTTTGCAAAGCAAACGTAATAGACAGGGTTTCAAAACCTGTTTCCTTTAAAATGAAGCTCCAATTCCAAAAAATTTTATTCTGCATTTTCGACTTATTTTATAACGAAAAATCATCTCCTTTTAAGTTTTACCTCAAATAACGGCCTATTTCCAATTAATTAATCAGAATGGAAATGTAGAAAATTATCGATTGAAATTATATCTGAACGAATAACGAAAGATTCTAAATTCAAATACTAAACATCAAACCTGGATAATATATGACCATGCTCTGAAAAAAATCAGAATCGTGAAATAGGTACTCGACGCGTCAATACTCAAGCACGATCACTATCCTTACATATGTACCTACTTCCCAAACTATTGAGTGCTTGCGCAAACACTTCAGCATGTGGCTATTTATTTGCATAAAAGAATCACATTATCTACGACTTGCGTATTTCAAATTATCAACTCGTACACTTGGTTGTTAAGGAGCCATGTCTTTTCAATAATTGCAACGAAACAGACTTGCCAGCGAATTGCCTACGAATGACGTTAGTTGTGCAAGTTACCAATGGAAATTGATTGTCACGTTAAATAATGCAGATTAGCATCCTTATCGCGGCGTCGCGTCGTGAAAACACATGAAACGAGTCGTAAATCGTTGGTTAGGTTTCCCTGTCCTCTCAGCCAATTCGTATCATTAGCCACCGTCCACTTTGATTACGAATGGGGTCTGAAAACCGTCACAGCCGGCCAACACCGAAATCCGATTCCGGGCGTGATCATTATTCGCATAAAATCCGTAATTTACGACGGTGGGCGTATCTCCTGGTTTCCCCTTCTGGTCGAAATAAAATCGTACGATATTCATGGTTAAAATAGCGTTCATACGTCACAAAGAAAGACGCACCGCCGCTGAAATATTCCGATCTCGAGGCGGATGGCGTACGCGTCACGTGATGCAGTGATAAATAATTCAGGACTCTTTTTCATTTTTTGTAAAAACGAGTTTATGACGTGGAACGGGAAATATTGGAACTGTTTGGGAAGGAATCAACAAGCATTTTGACACGAGACACTTTTCTGACTCATTATAGATACATATTTATTATGCTGGAGATATTAGTCTAGATTTTCTACGTGTGTCTTTTGTTGTTAAGGTGTTAGACTATCTTGAAACAATACCCGCATTACAACAGTACTCTTAGTTCGTTCGAAATCAATTTTTTACTATGAGTAAAGTATACATTTCACTTCATACTAGGGCCGTAATGAACAATCGAATAATTTAAGTATTCAAATATTCGAATACCAGAGAATTCGAAATTAAGATTCGAATATTCGAATAGCTAGGAGTGTTCGAATATTCAAAGTGATCGAATTTCGGATTTTACCCAATAGGAATAAGAACATGAAATATTTTTTCACACTCTATCGTGAAATTCTTTTCATATTGGCCTTTACAATTATTTGTTTCTTAAACGATAAATTTGGAACTTTGTTAATCTTTGGTAACTTTATAAATTTTGAAAATATATATGAATCACATTCACATCGAGTTATATTGTTATAAACTCTGTTCTCAAAAAACCGTATTACTTACAAAATCATCTATGTATACCTAGTCCTAATATTGGATTTAATCTTCCCAAGTTATTCAAAGATCAGGAGCTTAAATTGTTCTGAATAACACTTAAATTAATTGAAGTTTATCGTCGCATCAATTATTTTTCTTGGTTATTAGCGCCATAATGCATTCGATTAGGAAATACAATTAATATTTACATCAATGTCTCCACACTCTCGTTCCTATAAATATGGTAAGCAGGTTAGTACTCTTCCAATAATTAAATTGCCCTTTAAATTGAATTCAATGTGATATTTCTGACGTAGAGATAAATGTTTAGAGCCGTCAATAACCAAGTGTTAATACGCAGCACGGTTGTCCTTCAAAAAAAGAAGAAAAAAGGAACAGCAGTGATATCGAATTGGAGCTTGAGCAATTATCACGGACTTTAGATGAGGATGTGATATAAAATTTTCAATTTGACCGGTGACATCGGAGTATTCAACGGTGCCGATGACAAACGGAATTACAGCATTTGCAAACGATGTGTTTCAGCGAGCAACGTCGACATTTTGCGGTGACATCGATCGGTCAGCGCACATCCATGTTCCAGACAACTTGCCAGCGAATAAAATATTTAATCGTACAGACTGTACTACACACCGGCACAAGTTGTAGAAAGGGTCAATAACCTCGATCGATTTCTACCGCAGTCTGTAGCTAATAGTTAAATAATTCAAACGTTGGCTGAACATGCTGAACACCGAGTAAAAGATTGATGCAATTTCAAGGGATCGATACATAAGTAATTATAAGGAGTGTAAATTAATGTTAAATTAAGAGTGTTGCTAATTAATGTTTCAGGAACTAGTGATGCAGCAACTTGTGATGACACCTTTTTCGGCGTGTTTTGGGGAATTGTTTCGTCTTCTGGGAATATTAGACAATTAAGTTAGCATTATTGTTAAGACGGAGACAGTTCATATCGTCAGTGTCAGTGGTAACACAAAAAAAACAGTGGTGTTTTTGCGCCACTGTCAATAACGGGTACGGATAAGTGTGAACTGCGTTATTCTAAACAGGATAAACGATATTTTTTACCTCTAACGCTGACGGCTGTCCTAAGATTTGTCGAACAGAGGCAGAGTTTAGTAAACTTTTGTAAGGATCATTCCATAACGGAAACATATTCGTAAAACAGTGTCGTGGCGAATGACGTATATTGCTACGTCTTCTTGATTTTAAATCTGTTAGAGGTTGACGTAGTATTCACCACATCTTGTGATGACTCAAGTTTCACTGATAAGTTGAAAGTCCCATCACATAGCGGTGTAGCAGAAAATGGCCATTTCCGGTACCTCTTAGGAAAGAAAAATTCTCGCAGTGTATTATTAAGCAACATGAACAAAAATAAGAAATCTGATTCATCAACCGACTTCATTATTATTATTACGAGCAGCTCTTTTTATAGGCCTACCTACATTTTTTAAAATAAATATCGTTATATACTTTAAGCAACTAAAAAAGTAAAAAATAAGGAATTTAAAACAAATTAAAACCGCTTTCAAAAATAATTTTTTTCCTTATTTAATCTACGACACTCAATATTTTTAAGTCGGCGCCAGTTTTGCACAGTGTATATGATGAGGCACCGACATAAAAATATTGAGAGTCAGACTAAATAAGGAAAAAATTATCTTTTACTTTTTGGTGTATTTTTACTTTTTTGGAGTCGGTTCTAATTTTTTTTTAAATTTTTTATTGTATAACCTTAATGGAATGTATGATTTCTGATGAATTTTTGCTCGCTGAAAGCAAATTCATTTTATAAATCCTATGTCGGATTCGGAATCAGCCAGCTTTAAAACCACTAACAATATATACAACTTTGTCGTGCCTTTACCTACTTTCTTGTGCGCCATATTGCCTATCTCGTACCTAAACCACAGATTTCTGTCTCCTACAACTTCTGTACGCGGTTGCTTGCTTAGAATTTATTGCAAGTAATATATGAATTTTGTACATTTTTTTCTTCCTGAATTCGAGAATTTAAGCTAATTTTGGCTGAGAGCTGCCGTTCTTTGTTTTTATATATTATCTTAAATTTGGCCAAAATAGGCTTTTCTGGTATATTTAATCTCAATTTTCTCAAAACCCTGACGTGCTTGCCATTTTCACGGCCAAATTTTATTTTTTTCAACTTTCCCACTTGCGAGATCAGCTCAACATCAGTAACAGAATCTTCGGTAAGTGCACTTATCGCTCTCTTCAAACTTATTTGCCTTGAAGAAAAAGTTTCAAACAAAAAGAAAAATATTCTGTATTCCTCGACGTATTTTTTAATACAAAATCATCACTTGTCTGGTTGTACCACAATTTTCATTCACCCTGTATATTTGACAGTGACTTATTGGGGTGAGATGCCGACTTGGACATACATTTTGGTATTTAATTCTAATTTTAAAGTAAAGAAACTTACTTTCTACCATTAGTCTGAAATATAAGCTAAAATCATTTTTAACGATAAAAGCAGTAGAACAATGAAGAATAAAAAAGTCTCAATAAGTGGATAATATCAGTAAACCATTATGAAGATTTTTGGAAATGTGAACGGAGAAACAGCAAAGCACAAAAAATTAAAAGTGAAGATGCAACTACAATATATTGATTATAAATAAAATTTCAATTGAATGATGCCAACAGTGAAAATACTTATAACACTTCAACAGCAACAATCTTGAATAATTTCCATAACATGAGACAATGATACAAATGATTTAGTTGCTTCCTATGAATAAATAAACAAAATATTCTCATTATACAAAAGCAAAAATCAGAACTCGAACCAAGGCACCTTTTTAATGGATTACGTTGGATAAATGGAATTTATGTTACGCAAGGAAATTGTGTCTATATAAGTACCTACTCGGATACTCAAACTCAAAGTTAATTTAGATTTCTGTGTGAACAAGTAAGAACGAAACAATGGTTGTAACGAGTTACCGTGAATATTTCGTTAGATTATTAATTATAATAAATTGTGCTCGGTAATCAAGCTATTAAATGGGATTATTAATTATAATAAATTGTGCTCGGTAATAAAGCTATTAAATACTGCACTTCAGCTTGCAATTACGTTGGATAAACATCGTAGACGCGTTATTGTGTTATCTTAATGTCGGTCAGGAAAAACACTTCTTGTTAACCAAGTAATTTCCGTCACAAAATTGTAAGGCACTTGTAATTCTACTAGTGAATATTATAAAATTATTAAAAATTTGTTGTACCTACTTGTGTTCCCATTGTAACAACTCTGGGAGTTGTGGTTTAATAAATGTTATTTTGGAAATTTTATAAAAACTTTGAGTTACCTTTCAGACTTTCATTAAAAGCCTATCATTTGAAAATTTGTCTGCCGATCAGTTAATAATTCCAGCGACAATTACAAAGATCTTTATTTTAATAAATACTTATATGTTATCACGCGAAAAATTTACTTTTGGTTTTTTCAACAAGAAAATCCCTGCCTAATTTAGTGTAAAGTTTATATAAAAAATACATTTGAAATTGCAAATACATTTACACTGAAATTCCCGTAGTTATTACAATAATTATTACAAAACATGTACTTATAAAGAAGTTTCTATTGCACTGATAAACTTGTAGAAAAATGTAATATTTTTATTGCATATATATACAACATTGAATATTTTATAGTACCTATATGATATTTTCTGTTGTGTAGTAAATTTAAAATATATTTCTCAAAATATTTGAATCTCTGCATGAAATACGCCGAACAATTTTGTTTGAATTATATCGCACAGCATGGCAAATTATTAAAATTAAAATATATTTTTATATATTAGGAATACATTGGAAATTTCACATAATCATTTTTCATACTAAAATTTCTAAATGTGTGGCAGTTGAAACACAATACTTACAACGAATCTCCCATTGTACTCTTCGGCTCCTAAAATAATGGAATAATTCTGTTCTACACCATACTGAATAACGTAAAAAAGCTTTTACTCTTCCCATTTTGAAAAACACAATATTTCGTTCCATTAACACGAGCCATTTTTCACCGAGAGGGAAGTTTAATACGAAGAAAGAAAGGAATTTGCAGAAATGTAAAAAAAACATGCAGAAGAGAATTTGTGAAAAATCCTTAGAAAATAAGAGCAGTTCACGCTAGCCGTTTTAGTATTTTCGCTTCTCGGCTGCGCGACGTCCGCAAATTAACAAAGAACCGCAGGGCACAATGCGTGCAGACGGCATAGGTATGTAAATTAGAGAGGAATGCAGATAGGATGGAAGGAACGTGTTTTCCGTGTACCCGAGCCTCTAATATGTATTAATTATATTTTATGACAAACTAGCCGTGGTGCTTGCACGATTTCATTTTTTATAGTAAAAGAAGGTCGGAATGTGGCAAAGTGTTACATGGACTGTAACGCGCAGAGAAAGCTTAGGACAATACGTAATTCCACTTCCTGCGAGCGACGCCAGTCAATTAAATTGATGAAAATTAACATTTCTTCGAGATAATAGCGATGGAACTTATACAGGATGACACAAAAGTAACGCAACTCAACATTTTCAACTGATATGTAGAAATTTGTTGGAAAACACGTTGTAGAATTTCCCGGACAGATTATACTTCCATATAATAATACATAAAACATGTATTATTATATACAAAACATTGGTTATAATTTAATACTAAGGTGAATCGATCTGACGAAAGTATAACTGGAGTGCAAGATTGAGTACACTGCAGAAGAGAAGTAGCTAGATCTGTGGAAATAGTCTTTGGAAAATTGTCTTGGATCGCTGAAAGTGCTGGGTCCTAAGTCTTATACAGACTAATTAAGAATTACTGGTCAATCGGGCAAAAGGTGGCAGGGAACGATAAAAGAGACATTCTTTGTCTAATATACATATGTCTAAGTCAGCTTTATTTTTTAAGCAGTTCATCCGTTACCCGGTTTCACCCAGGAATTATTTATGATGTTTCCAAAATAAAAAAACCTAAAAATAATAAATAGCCTATAATCTAATCTAGGACGTGTGTAACGTATGTTCAAAATTTCATTGAAATCCGTTTAATCGTTTAGTCGCGAAAGAACAAACAAACAGACAACGTTTCACTTTTATATATTAGTAAGGATTATGAGCTACTGCAGATTTTGGCCACCTGGCGAGGAGTAATCTGCTATACATTATTTAGGCGCTCGGAGAGACAAGTGGGTCTCGTCGCTCACGGTTACCTGAGGTATTATACAGGGTGCGTCACCTAACTTTATCACCTGAAATATTTCTGTAATATTTAAAATTCTGCAAATATTAAACTACGAAGAATTATTGGACGTCGAATAAACCATCGAATAAAGCCAAAGTTAAACTTTGGTAATTATGCATAAAAAGGGGCCGTAACTCCAATTTTGTTGAATTTCAGATATGTTGTAGAGGGGGATCCCGAGTAATATGCACTTTGTTCGAAACGTGGGATGATAGTGGTTCAAGAGTTATGACAAAAAGATGGTACTTGTTACATTACATTTGCTCCAATATAAGTGGTTTTTGATATTGACTTCACCTCAGGTACTGATTCAATGCTTGCATTATTTATTAAAAAGTGAAACTAGCTACCGATATATATCTGCGGCTAGATTGGGAGTCCTATACCGATACTACGTGATCAGAGGTCGAATGAAACTGTTAAAAATTTCAATTATTAATTATGAAACAACTGTAATTTTATGACTATTATTTTTTCTGTTCCAAAAAACATATCATAAACTGCAGTGTATTAACTGAAACTTATATTAAATACATTTTTGTGCGAGGAAGAAATTTTTATTTTGTTGATTGTAGAAAAAAGTTCTAGTTAAACAGTAACATTTATTTTGCTCTGAAAAGTTGTGACAAGCAGATTTCCTGAAATTGTTGTGAGGTAGATAGATTTGACGTTGAAACCTTAAACCGTTTGGTGCAAATCTCTATATATATATATATAAAATAAAAGAAGAAGTCCTGACTACTTGACTCATCTCGATTTCTCTGGAACCACTAAACCTATGACCATGAAATTTGGTAGGTAGGTTCCTCTTAGCCCCTAGGTAGTCGCTAAGATTTGTTTTTAAAAAACTCCAACCCCTACATCGAAAAAAGATATACTGATATACGCGAATTTTCTTTCTGAACTCTGTATTCTTTTTTCTCCACACTGTGAAGTGTGTTTTAGACCCAAATATTTCGAATTTGTTTGCGTTAGTGATTGTATGTGCTTGTTCCGTGATGCATTTTAGTTGTTATTAAAAATGTTTTCCATGGAAATATCATGTAAAATAAATATGGAAGTGTAAGGTATAGCATTTCAAAATCGAAATTGACCATCAATATGTATAAAAAATGTATGATTAAACAACTTTATTGAAACGGATTATTTAGCTTATATCAGGTGCTAATTGAAAATATAAATAATGCACCATGATGTTGAAATTTGGAGTCCGCGGAAATTCGAATCACCGCATTTTTTTCGGTTCGACGATAATGAATAGAAAGTAAGGCACGAACGCACGATACAAAATTACCAGATACGTTACCCAACACTTTTTTAATGATTTCGCAAGCCGTAAAAATATATCTTTACCATAAAAACGAAAAAATATATTTGTTCGTCGAGTGCAATAAATTTGCACTATTACTGTTTTTCTCTTGTACAATTTTTTACTTCATGTAGTCAAGATATATACCATCGTTTCAAATGGACAAAAATAATTCGTGCTTGAAAATACATATTAATCTCTACTATATTAATACTTCATAAATTAAAAAAGGGAACCTGGTGTTGAATAAAGAAAATGGAAAGCTTTTCCGTGATAGATATTATTAAAGCAATAAAATTGCTCTGAAAATTTAATAATAACTGAAATAACTACTGAAAAATCATACTGAAGAATCAATTACTTCTCGATTTAAATACGACACAAAGTTAAATAACTATATTTTTTATTATCATTGTATCGTTTAACTAAGAGAATAACAAGGAAGGAGAAAAAGAAATGATTCACTCAATAAATTGTAAAACACTCGTTTGCATTTGCGCTCTTTAGTCCATACAAATGCAATTACATTCGATAAAGTTTCGTATCTACATAAATACACTGCGAACATATTTGACATGCACACTGGCGAGGAAATTGCAATAATCACAATATATTCAACGCTCGTGGATCAATTTAAATCAACTACAATTATTGTACACTGATTTGAAATGCAAACAAAGGAAAAACACTGCCACGTCCTGCATACATATGTTTAGTTACTGTATACACTTATTATATATGTAACTAAATAAGTTGTGAGATTTAGTCTGTTTGAAAATCTTATAAAATCATATAAAGTATTTGAAACATTTATATCCTCTATATTACTTGAAATTTTGTATGTCTTGCTAAATTTCCATTGGGATCGAAAAAATGAAGAAGTTGCATCACAACATTTTTACAAATGAATATATAAGAAATCCCAGTATTTAAACAAATTGATTTGAATTCTGCCCTCAGCTACAATTTTGTTGTTCAAGAAATAACAAAAGAAGGTATGCAGAACTGTCTTGAAAACTAATATAAAAAGTATAGTAACATTTGTAAGAGAATATTGAAATTTACAGATGTTGGGTAAGTAAACATTATATGCGAATTATGCTAAGTTGCTTATAAATTATTATGCAAATTTGATCACTTCTCATAAAACCCGTAAATTGTGCCAAGTTCGGCAAATGACATTAAATTATATCAAACACCAAATATTGTAAAATTCCTTGATCCTGATTATTTCTTTTAACTCTCAGAAAAAAGAATTAACAGTCTGTATAAGATCGAAACTATCAACTTTGTACGTAAATTTGGCATAGATTCTATTGTACAAGATAATTGTACAATAAACACGAGTCACGAGCTTGTATGCAGCAATATCGTTCCCAGGATTTCAGCATAAACACATTGAAAGGAATCGCACTTAACGAGTCTACCACTGAATATATTTAACATTTCTTCCAATCGTGTAAAGTATTTCGCTTTACATTTCTTTAGACATTCAATAAATTTCCGTAGTTTGTTTCATTGCCCCTATTTTGGATCTGGAAGCTGCGTTTTCCAAACGGGGAATGAGAAATAGAAATGCAATTTAAAATGTTGTAACGTCACAGAAATATATTTTGGCAGTTTTGAACGAGCTTTCATTGACATTGTTACTTGATTGCTCAAATACGATTCAAGGAACGGTATCAGTTTTAACATGTTCACTATAAGTGTCCATCAGCATGGATGTTGCCATGCATACATCCAGAGAATCAATAAACATTTTGGCTTCTGGTGCAAATATTATGCAGTGTAGCTGTGTTGTTTAATTTTGGAAGAATCGTAAGATTAACCACGCCGACGACCTTTGTTTCACATTTAAGGGAATGTAAAACAGAGTTAAGATAGAGTCAGCGAACTGTGAACTTGTTAGTATCTGTTTAGGCAGTATTGTTCATCATATACTCTGCAACTATTTTTAGAGACTTTATGCCATTCTGACTTGATTATCATAACAGTATAATATAACAGCTGGTAGCTACTCAAGGTCATTTTTACAACTGTAAATTACATTCGTTAAAACTCCGTAATTTTTGCATCCTGCTAGCCTCTCTCTCTATTTACATATGCACATGTACACGAAGAAACAAGAGACACAGTAGCAAGATACTCAGAAATGTTGAAGAATGTCTCCTCAATAGCCTTTTTATCTTGTACAAGCTATACTCGATATCAGTTCCCATAAAAGTATAAAGACACAATACAAAACTCGCCCTAGGGGGTACAAAAACTTTGAAACACGTCGAGTATAATTCCAATTCTTTCACCATTCTATCTAAAAGTCTAATGCAATTGCTTACTTAAAGTCATTAAAGGTTTATTCCTAATGTGGTATCTGGGTAATTGACCATTTTTACTCTCACTCCTTCGTGCAAATCTGTGCCAGAGAGACAAACTAGCATGGCATAAAACTATTGTTTCACGGCCCCTCAAGTTGCTTCAATATTACCTTCTTCCTTTTAGGAGCACATTGTGTGTACAGTTTGAAAGAACATATAGAGTTTATCAATCAGTGAATGATCAAGACAAGGAAGAACTTAAGTGTCTGGAATCAAAGCGCCATAGACGATTCTGTATAGCTTTTGGGCCCTTTTACATATCACTTGAATATATCTGAGGTATCTCGATATACTTCTTCCACTTAACAAACCTCAAACTTATTAGATATAAACAGCCAGATAATCGCAACAAACATAAGTGGTGTATGAAGCGACACACTTTAAACATAATAAATCACTAAATATGTTACCTGCTACTCATTACAGGGCCACACAATTTAAAAAAAAAACTTTCTACCTTGATACACCTAGACCCTTAAAATTATAATGCCTAAAAACTATACAATATGCATCCCCAGGCTTCTGACCCTTGGCACCCAAGTGTAAGATAATAGTGCTCGGTTTAATTGGTATGAAATCTGTTCAATTAAATTTCCCCTTCACCTTTAACTTTCATCACCTCTAGCTCAGCGAAAATAACAAAATATGACCACACTCTTGCTATATTTGTTTACTTTTCCTCTCAATCTGTTATGAAGCTAATTCTTGGGATCAAAACACTAGCCTGCTCGCGAGAATTTGAATGCGCCGACCCGAATGATTCAAATTTAACTGTTTCACGCCCATTGCATTTGGGATCTCACTTTCCCCACTGAAAATGCTGCGAAGTAGGCAAACTCTATGGTAGGGGTAATCCCTCGGCTGCCTTGAGTAGCCAGTTAACTTTCACCCGACTATAGCTTGGAAAACACCAACGTACCTGGTACGTTGTACCAGCGCGAGTAAAGGAAAAATCCTTATATACGATTGAAGCGTTCTCTATGACATGATTCACAGTTAAAATCCCTTTTTCACTGCCACTCATAGTGGGGAGCACTATCATTGAACTGTAATATTTCATTATTTAACGGTTCACACTCATCCCTCAGTTCGTTGACATTGTAGGCCTGTACATATCGCTTTTTATTCATCATCGAATATAAACATAGATGCCAGTTGCATGCTTTCTGTCGCATTCCAATTAAAAATTAACAGATAACAGTTACGTAACCTACGAATCGTGAGCACCGTTTCAAGGGGAATCGCTGTTCACCCTTGCCTCATTAAATTAAATACTAGTAAATGATTGATACGAGAAAATGATCGTGGCGAATGATTAAAATCGAACGGAATATAAAATACATTACACGTCAACATTCGATAAGACTATTTCGTGGGGTGACGTAGAGCACGATGAAGATTCCAATGGATCGTTCGGTTGCTCTTCTATTTGGTAACAATGAGCTGGGATGAATGTTTATGTGTAATTCTTACTTCTTTGTCTTTTTCGCAAGTGGTACAATTTTGTTTTAACACGCAGCTTTCGATTTCTTAACAGGTCTTAAACTGTACACGCGAGGTAGTAATATAATTTGTTTACGATTTTCACTGAACGATTTTCAGGTTTTCTTTGTATTAACATTGTTACTATCGAAGACCGCGACAATATCTACTAGATTTAAAAATAAAATAATATATTAAAATAGGTTTCTAACTAAAGAAGTTCGCGACTTGAAAATTGCAAAAAATCTGAAATTTTGCAGAAATGAAATTCAGATAGTCTCTATGCCATATCTGCGTACTGCTCCCGCAACGAAACGATGTTCAGGATAAAAATATTTCCTCACAAAAATTATGAATTTGCATATTAACGCGCATATGTGCGAAACCGTTTAAAAAATATGTAAAAAAATTACCTACATCGTTTCATGGTTCTGAATGTGCTACAAAGTGGTGGTAAAGAAGTTTCTGCAAAGTTTCAGATTCATTTGAATTTTCGAATTGCTCAACCTCTCTTGTATGTAGATAATTGCCTGCAATAAAAATACATTCCAAAAACGAGAGCGAAGGATTGTTCAGAAGTATATAAAATAGTTCGATGAAAATTCATCTGTTGGTTAAAACTAGGATATATACAATTTTCTATTTTTACAGGCGCTTAGATGTGTAAGACTTAAATAGTTTTACGCAAGTAGTGATGGCGTTCAGCTGTTGCCAATCGAAAAAAAAATGTACCCTTGCTTTAGTAATGTATACAACAACGTGACTTTAGAGATCTGCGAGTCCCATCAGGTTAAAAGTCCTATTCGAACGTTAAAACTAAATCGTCTCCTTCTAATCTTATTCCTTGAGAGACGTCGAGCGTCTTGATCTTTCCTGCTTTCGGCGCTTGCACCACCATTTCCATTTTCATGGCAGACAAAACGACCAACGGTGCACCTTTCTCGACCGTGTCACCTACCTTCACTCTGACATCGATCACAGTACCAGGCATGGGTGCACCAACTTGGTTTTTGTCTCCTTTAGCAGCTTTTGGATGCACGTGCAGTTCCTGATTGAAACAAAAAGTTTTGTATTGAGTTCTCAGCGTATGTTTCGGGAGAAACATGGTTTTCTTTGTAACATACGAAGCTATCATACTGAATTGGAGAAAGAGATTGGAATGCTTAGTATTACACTATGTTTATAAGAACAGTAAATTTAAACTTTACACATCTACAGTGTGTCTAAGTCAGCTGAGACTAGTCAAATATTTTGTAAGCGAATAAAGATATGAAATCATTATTCCGGGAAAAGTGTTTTGGTATAGATGGTGACATTACGTGGCGTATATAGTTTTTCCTAAATGGTGGGGGAGATTTCAAGGCAAACATAATTTTTTTTAATTGGAATGCTAAATTTTGTTATCTATAATATGATAAAGTTTCTTGAGGCATCTTCAATTTCTGCCCCTCCCCCCCCCCCCCCTCTGTGCTAAAAATCTTTTGTAGGGACAATTTTTTTGGTATTTTTACTCATTTACGAAATATTTAACCGGTCTCAGTCAACTCGAACATACTGTACATACGTATAAGTAGTAACTGACATTGAATAAGTACTTACACTACTATTTAATTTTCGAAATAAATTTAAATATTAAACTATAGACTACAAATTGCGGTAATAACTTGTGATCCCCCATATTAAGTCACGAATAGTGAATAGGAATCACTATTTTTGTAATAACGATTCGTGATGTTATTGCTGACTATGCACTTTTTACTTTGGACTACCTCTTTGAAAATACCCTGTACAACTGTACCAAGAAGTTCAATACAAATTACTATCTAGTCACAATAAAAACTAAAGAAAACTATTTTACCTTAACAGCTTCCTTATCCTTAATAAACACAGATCTGAGTTGCCCGTTCATCTCGAAGAACACCTCACGTTCTCCTTGCGTCGTGAGGTCTTCAGCAACGGCCAACGTCTTAATCGCCAAAGTTTTACCCTTTTCTATAGTTACGTCGAATTCTTCTCCGACCTTTGGTCCAGTCAAGAACATTCTGGTCTCCAGTTTATCTACTGGCCCGTATTTGTCTCTGAAGTTCAAGTAATCGTTCGTTACTTCGGGATAGAGCGCCGCCGACATGACGTCCTTCTTCGTGATGTGGGGGTGAGATTCTTGCAGATTAGATTTCAAAGCATCGAAATCTAACGGTGGCAAACTTGCACCTGGCCTCCCTTTCACTCGTGGCATATCCTTCAACACTTTCGACCTACGAAGCAAAATTATGTTAAACAAAATAACTAGACTTCGATTCCTCAGCACATCTCTATTCCTATTTGTGTTCTAATTCCGGAGGATGGATTAGAAGTTCTTGCCCAGTTTACAGCATTTTATTTTCTGTTATTTTTTCTATATAGGGTGTTCACGTTATTACTATCTCTTCATATTTCTTTCTTATATCACACAAAAATGTATAGTGTATATAGCATATGAAAATTTTTATAAACAAATGAACGATGTGAATAAACTCTGTTACGTATGATATAAAAATACCTGAGAGGCTCGGGGAAACCTCCATAAGGTTCGCCAATAGCGCCCTGCAGGAATTCGACGACCGATTTCGGGAAGGACAATTCCTCAGCCTTGTTCAGGACGTCGTCAGCCGAGAGCTTATTCTGGACCATAAATTGTGCGAGGTCACCAACAACCTTTGAGCTCGGAGTAACTTTGATGATGTCACCCAGCAACAGATTGGCTTCTCTATAAGCTTTCTTAACATCCACGAAGAACTCTCCCAAACCGAGGGAATAGGCTTGAAACTGTAAGTTCGTATACTGGCCTCCCGGAATTTCATTCAAATAGACGTCCGCGTTTCCTGATTTCATAGTGGTCGTGCACTCAAATGGCGCGTACAGAGTTCTGGTCTGTTCCCAATACGCGGAATATTCCGAGATGTCGCCGAGATCCAGCTTGGTGTCGTTCGGAGTCCCTGTAAACCATGTAAGTTCACAACATTAACGTAACTCCTACACCGCATCCAAAACGACTTCGCTATAGTTCTATCCCCCTATTTATACATAAAGATCATCCCAGCTGTACATAGTTACAGATTACGATTACCTCTAAAGCGGGCCCTAGACGATGAGACTTGTCTCGAGACATGTCTTAAGACAAATCTCATTGTGTAGAGCCCGCTAAAACATAAGGCAAACACAGATAGTTTCATTCTGATGATACACACCAATGCATACAAACTCTATATGCCCATCCGTAGAAGACTTACCCTGAAGTGAGGCTACCACAGCACCCATGGAAGGTTGACTGGTCATTCCAGACATGGTGTCGACGGCGACGTCAACAACATCAGCTCCACTTTCTGCGCAAGTTAACATCGATGCCACACCAACTCCAGCTGTATCGTGTGTGTGAATGTGCAATGGTACGTCAGGATGCCTTTGTCTGATCGCATCGATCAGTAAACTGGCAGCTTTCGGTTTCAAAAGCCCAGCCATATCTTTGATCGACAGGACATGAGTACCAGCCTTCACCAGTTCGTCCGCCAGGTCCGTGTAATACTTCAAGTTGTACTTCTGCTTCTTTGAGTCGCTCACATCACCCGTGTACGATATGGCGGCCTCGACAATACCGCCAGCTTTGCCTGCTGCCTCCATTCCTGCAGAATTCCATATTTTTCGGATTTGCGGTTTATGTATTATTTAACTTCTAATTACATTATGTTAGGCTATAGAGGCAGATGGTGGATAGTTGTGTTTTTCGTTGATTGTTTTAAATTTGTACACAAACACTGTGAACTATATATACGTATATACTAAAGATTTTTTAGTTAAATTCCGAATATCTAATATAATTTATTATTTAGTAAAATAATTTTTATAAACCTTTGCAAAAATCATAAATGTGTTAAATTATGTTATTAAATAATAAGTTACAATAAATGTTTAGAAAAAGTTAAAGAATTTTAACTACACAATTTTTTTTATTATCTCTTTACATAATTTACGATTCTTGCTGGGTTCTACAAAGTGATAGAAATAATTAAAAGTTCAGGAATTATGAGCAAGTTGAATCAAACGAAGAAAAAATTTTGTCCTACTTCAGTTTGTTTTAATTTAAACAGTGAGAAGCTGGCCGTCGGCTTCTCAAAAACCTAGCAGACTCGAAAAGAAAATTTTTATAATGTTCCTAAATAGTTTAATTTATGCAATGATTGTCTGTAAGAAAAATAAACCCAAACATAAAAATCATTAGACTAAAATAAATAGTAAATCGTAAGTTCTTGTTACCACAACTTACCAAGAATTAAATTAGGCAGATAATTCAGCGAATCGAACACCCTGAAAATATCCATTCCAGTCTGTACAGCCAGCTCACAGAACTTATAGACCACATTGTCAGGGTAGTTAGTGTATCCGACAGCATTGGCGCCTCTAAGAAGCATTTGGAAAGGAATGTTCGGTATAGCTTTCCTCATGTCCTCCAATCGTTCCCATGGACACTCGTGAAGGAACCTGAGGGCGACATCGAAAGTGGCGCCACCCCAATTCTCCAGGGCATAAAGGTTGTTGAACTTATGCGCAACAAAGGGCGAGATCGTTAGAAGGTCGTGAGACCGGACGCGTGTCGCAAGAAGAGACTGATGAGCATCACGGAAAGTGGTGTCCATCAGAAGTAACCCTTTGTGTTGTCTGATGGCTTTAGCAAAAGCTTCTGGACCCTTCTCCTTGTAAATGTGACGGAAGCCTTTTGGTGGGTCCATGACGCCTGAAAATTTCGTGAAAGATTGTTGAAACTTTGGAGCACCAAGTCAATTGTGGGATAGTTTCACGTGCAGTTGTTAGTAAGCTTGCACGTGCACTGGCTGAAAGAAGAGTTAAAACGGAGAGGGATCTATTGAAGAGTGAGTAACATCTTGAAACTACTTCGGAGTAGTTTCTTCTATTTCTTCAGCGGCCCTACACGATGAGACTTGCCTGGAGACATCTCTTGAGACAGGTCTCTCTCTCTCATTCTCTCCACCATGCCAGCGCGAGACCTCATATGTCTCATATAAAACTGCTTTAATGAGCCTCAAAATACGAATAAAAAATATGTCCATTAATCGTAGCTACTTGTAAAAAAAAAAGAATCTTCGAAATGTTACACGAAACAGCGTATCGTTACAATTGCATTAGCTAGATTACGCATTGTATGTTGTTAATTACGTGTAAGCTGTATTTTGGTAATTCAAAACTTTTGTACTCTTCAATTTCCCCCTCCCCCTTGTATTTTCATTTTTTATTACATTCAGATGAAGTGCGTAATCTCGTAAATCAAGCAAACTAGCAAAGAAAATAATTTCTGGTAATGTTTATATTCCTTATGTACACTTGCTTATTTTAAAAATTTCTGAATTAAGGTAAAATCTTTAATAAAATGTCAATTAAAGTCAGACACGGATCCCGAACACATGTATTTGTTCAGCACGATCCAATTTTTCTTTTTTGAGCATTCGATGAAATATTTTATGCTTCTTCAAATGAAATGAAATAAAACATTGTCTGCAACAAATATTACAGCTCTAAGCAATAAAAATCACAGAAGAGTTTAATTCCTATATTTTTGGACAAATTTAAATAAATAAGTATTGTTTTCGAATTCGAGGTGATTTATTTTCATTATTAAATGAATCGTACGAATCGCTGAAAACTGATATGTATTTCACAAAATGTTTGAAAGTATGTATCACTTTTCGTAAAATTTTTCAAAATTTGCTTAAATCTTTATATATCTCTTGACTGTCTTAACATAATATATATGCGAGGTTCAATTAAATTTTTTTAGAAAATATTCGTAATTCTGCCTTCTTATCCGACGAATTACGAAGCTGCAAGAAAACCAAATTAAAGCCAATGACAACGATAAAGAGCGACGAATTGATGTTCAAGCGATAAATCGTACCCTTTCATTCGGTACATTTTAAATCATGACCTGGTTCCCCTTATCAGAAATAAATAATCTATGAGTCGAAATGCAGAGAAAATGATAATATGTTTTAAGCGTACCTGGTGCGTCCGGATCGTTCTCTTCTGCAGCTGCAAGCTTAGCAAAGTCTAAAAAAAATTGCCAAACGAAAAGATAAAAGCATGCGATAAACAATGAAGTATAATTACGAGAGATCGTATTAATATCTAAAAGAAAAATAAAATAAAGTTATTCAACGACAGAGGAGGAGTAATAATAGTGATGAGAAGGTGACAATCGTCGAAACTGGACTCCTCCAGATCGAGATAGTTGCGAATTAATGGACACAAGAGAAGTTTTAATTTAGAAAGTGTTCTTTCGAATCTTGCCCACGAAATGAAAACCTGGTATTATAACACTTCGTAAACACGTAAAATACCATGCCACGCGATCCTGTGTTATAATATAATGAATTTTGCGTGTTTGTGTAGAAATGTGAGGCATGTGCACGCGTAATGCAGTAACCGTGGCTGAAGTTTGGAACTTGTACTGTAATAGTACAGTGCAACATGAAACTCTAAATAGTGTGAATCCCATTGCAATTGTCTTTGTACCCAGCAGAGAAGCGAGGAAAATTGTTTTACTATGCCAACAGGGTGTCTACTATCAACTGTTTTAATAAAATACTCAAAGTTTCGAATACTTAATTCTATATTCTCTTTCTTCGTAGAACTAAATTTTACAGTTCCACGAAATATGATTGCGTGAAATGGTGTATTTATTGTATATTATTTTAACTAATGGTCAGTCTTAAGTTTTACTCAACAGTTTAGTAACCTTAGAAATTCATTTGAACTGTCATGCAACTTAAGTGTCGTTGGTATTAATACAAAAGAACTAGACAGAAAAGATGTAGATATGTATATAAATGAAAAATTACGTATACGAGGATAGATATATCAAAACAGTAATATTCCACAAACGGTAAATTACTACTCAAAACCGAATTTAACTTTTTGAGGGGTCGTTTATAAATATTCCTCCGAGATGTCCCATTTCTCGTTCATATTAAATACTGAGCTTTAGTAAAGTACCTACTCCACTTAAAAAAATTGCTTATTATTGCTGCTCTGTTATGGAACGTTTCGATATTATAGATGAATTGTTTATTATTTCGAATTAAAATATTTTGCAATAATCATATGTACTCTATTTTTAACCAAATCAGGGCTCCGAAACAATTCACTACATATACAGTTTGCTTCCTCCACCCACCCTCGCTACTCTCGATCTACCAGATGCTTTTAACTATAAAATAATTTACATGAAATTACAACGCTGCAGCTTATTTAAAATAGAAATATTTAATAATACATATGCAAAGTACTAATAAGCGTGTAAAGAGGCAAATTTTTCTTATCAGTAAATTGTATTTTCAGTTGCTTTGATCAATGAATATAAAATAACATAAAGTAAAGTAATAAAGGTGCGTTACGAATCACAAAAGGTTAAAACACTTTAGAGCAATGTATCTATATAATATCATGCCTCATGGAGTACTGACGTGTCACAAAAATGTCATAAATAATCACTATCAATATAATGCATAAAACGAAAATCGATGTAGAGTATCTTGTCAATCTTAATTTCTTGATGAGTGGATTATGATTTATGCCAACTATATTATACCAAAAATATAATTCATTAAGAACACGATTATCTTCCTTCAAATAAGAAACATTTGCTAAGTTAGTCACCATTTAAAATTTATTGACCACTATTACTACGTTCCCTTATATATTTATCATAACCCAAATGCTCAAACATTAACAACCAAAAACCGAAATGACCACCGCTATTTTTTACTCTTAATTTTCGTCTTATTTTGTCATGTAGACTCACCCATTTCATTTTCTACTATCTATTACCGAAGACCCTGTATATTCCTCATTGAAATCCTATAAATTCTCTCCATATACGACAAATTAATATCACAGAAATCCTTCCTAGCTCTAAAAGTTAAGGCAACTTAAAAATCAAAACTCGCAAAGTACTATCCCCTTGCATCCCTCTTTTCACTAGTTCCCGGAAAAGAAAGAAATAGTATACATGGTCAGTGTTCCATGGGCATAATTTTTAAACACACCGCGCTACGCATTCACCAGTAGACACCCCATACGCACAAACAATAAAGAAGAAAGTCGGACCCATTGGTTTCCTGACCCTCGCATGAAAAGCAGTCCTCCATGTGCTTCCGATATCTGAACTGTACCCAGTCACATTGGTCCGGTTACGTGGCCAAAGTAACAATGTGTTCAAAGTTCGTCTACAGTGTCGCGAGTATATGTGAATCGAATGTTAATTACTCCTGAAGAAAGCTTGAATACCATACCTAGAGCAATCTGAGGGATATGAGGCTTTATCTCTGCAGGTTTCAATGACGTCGCCAAAGGAGTGCTGGGACCATTTACGAGAACGGAACCAAGGTAGTTTAGCAGCTTCTGCGCCCGGTTCTGACTCGGGTGGAACTGGAACAACTGTGGATTCTCGTCGATGAAATAAGTGTCGACGTTTCCATTGAGGAACTTCTGGTTCTCCAAAACATTCAGCAGGAAAGGGATATTCGTTTTCACGCCACGAACACGAAACTCGCGAAGAGCGCGGTTCATCTTCGCGCAGGACGACTGTAAGTCACCTGCATGAGCTATGACCTGGAAATAAAAACGATTCCCTGTGTTAAAGAACCCTATGCTAGGCACTTCTGTTGGTTTACTGGGCGTTTCTTTCTGTTGGCTAACTGCCATTTTATGAATATACTTTTTGCCTTTCCAGTTGAAAAAAATTACGATGAAATTGATAATTTTGAAAACGTAGAGTCTTGTACATCACGTTTGTTCTTTACTTCAGTACAATGCTTTGATGCATGTTGGGAGGTGTAGGCGAAAGTTTGGTTACTTTCGGAAGCTTCGATTTGATGCTACATTAAATGATAATGTTTTATAAAGTCACATTGTTGCATGTGCGGGAAGTATGAAACAGTAGTACAAATGAACGTCTTATGCATTAGAAACGGATGACACTCAAGATATACAATAGCCGATTGTCAGATATTTTGTTTATGGTGATGCCAATGCATATACAGTATTCCCTCTCTACAGGGTATCCCAGAATTGAGGGACAATCCGAAACATGCAATATCCTGGTGCAAAAAGACATCGAAAAGTTCTTTACCGTTTTACAATCCGAAGCTTCGTTCTCGAGATATTAACAGTTGAATATTAGCGGTGGAACTTCCGGATCGCGCAGTTTAAAGCCGAGACAGCTGAGTGTGGAGCAGTGACCGCTCGCACGCACACGCAGCAGGCACACATATATACAGACTCACAACACACACGTAAAAATGGCTTAACGCGGTCGACTCTACTGTGTGTGTGGGTCTGTATCTACGCGTGAGTGTAAGGAGTCACTGCTCCGCGCTCAGCTGTCTCAGCTTTAAACCGCGCGGCCCAGAAGTTCCATCGCTAATATTCAACTGTGAATAACTCGAGAACGAAGCCCTGGATTCCAAAAGGGTAAAGATCTTTTTGATGTCTTTTTGCATGAGGATATTGAATATTTCGGATTGTCCCATTATTTTGGGATACCCGTGAGTATGCTTCACAGTAGATCCCATCATTGGACTTATAGAGAGTAGTACTGTAGTATGTCTTCCATAGCATGCCATTCGGTGTTGAGTAGTAGATTAAAGTAGTAGAAGTAGACCAAAACTGCTAATGAGACATAGTGGCCGATCGCCAGACAATCTGTAGCTGTGTTTGAATGTTGTGATTGTTTACAATGTGTCTGTGGTAGCATACCGCGCGAGTCGTTGCGTCACGACGTGTGTCATCTTAAGTAGGTCTAACACTGCTATTATCTAATACCATTTAAATTAGACGGTCAATAAAAATACCTATAAAAATACTACGGTTATTGTCGATCTCATAAGTCGTAAGTATCTGTGGATAACTTAATTTTTTGACAATTTTTCAATTTCTTCAAAGAATTGGGTATTGCTAAAAGCATTACTTTTGGTTTTTGCCTTCTGAGTGAATACACTTGGACATGTGTATAAAAAATCGCATTCAAGGAATTCTAGTTTTCATTTCGAAAAAGCACATCCCTCAACACTGTCCACCTTATAATTACACAAACCAATCTCATCCGTGACAAGACTTCCCACGCGTTTCAAGTTCCCTCCCATGAAATCGCGATTCGTTTCCTACTAACTTCTCCAAAAATAATTCTTGTAAAAAAAAATAAATCAAAAACAGTCCTATTTCGAGAACGAAAAATTTTGTATCTACGAACCAAATATCTTGCATTGACTATCATTTTCACGAATTCTATACTATATACTAGAACTTAAACCCTCAAAATCTACTTCAGAACCGCGTCCATATAAACAGATTAACCATTCCATCGCGTTAAAAATTACATTCAAAGAGAATCCTAGTAATAGTTGCGTTTAGTCTAGTTTACTTTCATTTACTATTACTTAGGCTACATAGTTAATAAATCGACGCGCGTTTCATTTTTTCTTACGGACAATTGCATATAGAAAAAATGAAACGTGCTACTTTTCGTAACGCGCGTCGAAATATAAATATTCAGCACTTTAAATACCCTGAGTATCGACAGTCATTTCAAGATCCCACAAATGTTTATATTATACTATACCTTAACGAGAAGGGAGTCATAGTAGGGCGAAATGATCGCTCCAGCAAATGCGGACGCGCCATCCAATCGGATGCCCATACCTTCTCCTGAACGGAACACCTCGATCCTCCCGGTATCCGGTTGGAAGCTCTTCGCCGGATCTTCCGTTGTCACGCGGCACTGTATGGCGAAACCTTGGGGAACGATCTTTTCCTGAGTCATCCCCAGCTCGGGTAACGTGATACCCTCTGCAATACGGATTTGAGACTGCACGAGATCGATTCTGAAAGAATTATTTAAGATTATCCTGATGACAACTTGAAACATTTGATACTAACGAGTCCTCAGACGTAAGAGGATAACACAACTGGAGGAAATATCGACTTTAACATTTTTAGTGGCACTGGCGAATTTTCTCGCCAAGGCATGTGCATCCTATGCCAGGTTTTTGCGTGTTTCGACAAGGATATTTTTTGGAAAGTATCGAAAGTATTGTCCGAGTGTCTCTAAATGTTTGCTGAGTGCAAGTTGAACAAAAAATTTTCGTTAAAAGCGATCATTCGGAAAAACTTCACTGATTTAAAAGTGACGTCTCTTAAAACTATGAATTACAAGATGCACGTGTTGCAATTAGGGCTGCGACTATTAAACGAATTTTTCTGTATTAAAACACATGTAGTATTTGAACTAGTATTCGAATATGCACCGTATAAAATTTTAATATAGTGGCGTTTGAATAATTAAATGAGTATGTATTACAATTACATCATTCAAGCAATTTAAGGAAATATTTATAACAAAAAATCTGCTTTATGTGAATTTTAAATATTTGTGAGTGCATATTAATTACATGAATATGTTGTATTTCTTCAAATATACAGAGTAGCTCAATAATAGTGACGTAACTGGGAAAAAGTAATTCTCCATGAAAACACAAGTCGAAATTGCAGTACAATTTTTTGTTGCATATCAGACTTCGTCTTCGAGAAAAACCACTTTACAGATCATTTTATGAGATGTGAAAGATGATTTGTTGTGTGCTATGGCCAATTGTATTCAAAGATATTATACTAAATTATATATTAAATTGAAAACTTTGAGAGCCCGTATTTATTAAACAAATTTAAAACCAACAAAATGACAAGTTAAACTGCAGCTGAACTACGCGATACTTTAATTTCATAAAAATCCTTGACATCAAGTTTAAAAAGTGTGACCAAGTAGGTGATATTTTAGTGTTCATAAAATGTTAAATTTCAATGTTTGTGACGAAGTATCAGTTTGGAAGTTTTTGCTCTGCAATGTGCAGCAATCAAAATATAATGTAATAACGTATACCTACTAATAAAAATATTTTTTGGATCATCTAAATATTTAACATATTAACATTTATACTTCACTTAATATTAATACTACTACGGAAATATTACTGCGTGATTGTTGACTAAATGGGTATTCAGTGCTTGATGATATCTTGGTCAAAATAAGTTCTATACCTACCAACAGCTTTATTAATCATGTAACCACAAATATTGTGCAGACTATGCCAATTTGTGGGTGATGTAATAAAAATGTCTAGTACTGTATCGAATGAATACAAACATTATTTATTTCCAAAATTGAAAGTAATTTACCCAGTGATTTCCTCCGTCACTGTATGCTCGACTTGAAGCCTGGCGTTGACTTCAATGAAGTAGAAGTTTCCAGAATCATCAGCCAAAAATTCCACGGTGCCAGCATTAGAATAACCGACATGTTTCGCCAATCTCACAGCATGGTCGGTCATCTTGTTCCTGACCTTGGGGTCCAATCGCGGCGCAGGAGCAATTTCGACGACCTGAAAGTTCCATTTGTAATTAGCAGAGCAATTAGAATACGTTCGATGGTCGACGATTCTTCGCCACAGAAACGAAATCTCCATTTCAAATGACTTCGCCACTCCATGTTGTATGCACGTAGATTCGCGGTGCTTTGACAAATACGCCGCCCTAGAATTTTTTAATTACTCCTCTTTTTCCACTAACGTCATTCTGCATTTTTCTACGGCTGACCTCGTTTGCTGACGAGCATATACACGGATGCAGTTGGAGTGGTCGCGAATGGCGGTTAAACACTAACACTTTATTAAAAAGAATGCAGCAATACTCTGGATTTATATTTATTTATTGGTTCGAATAGATAAATAATTTTAGTGCGAAAAATTATTATTAATAGTACTCGTTACAATACCGTACAAAAACATAATGTTAAATTTTGGTCTACTTACACAGTAAGTAGATTTTGATGTATTAATCAGTGATTTTGTGACTAAATATACCTTAATAGCTTTTTTTAAATTTTCTGTCTTGTTATTATATGTCAAATATAAAAACAAAGTGTACTTACTATAATCCAATTTTTTACAGGATGGCTAGAATATTCAGATTTCAGGCAATTTCTGTATTCGCTGCATATACTTGAGTCAAATTGAGGGGGTAAATATCCTGTAAGTCATTTTATGAATGACCGTCATCGAGGAATCCTCAATCCTCGCCGTGTACTGACCTTTTGATGGCGACGTTGTACGGAACAATCACGCTCGTAGAGATGAACAACGTTCCCAGCAGTGTCTCCAAGCAATTGAACTTCGATATGTCTCGGCCTCTCGATGAATTTCTCAATGAACATGGCTCCATTTCCGAATGCGGCTGCCGCCTCCGATGATGCACGATCGAACATTTCTCGGACTTCTTCCATCTGCTTTACCACTCTCATTCCTGAGGGCATATACAAAATGATTGTTTTGTTACATTATTGATCCTATGACAATAACCTCATGGACTTTTGTATTCCTTTCATCAAGATGTTTAAAGGAAGAAGGAAGTCGATCCGACGACTTCATAATTTTAATGTTCAAAGCCATTTTTTTATCAAAATGGCTGTCCATTCACAACTAATATTCTGTAATTTGTTTATATACATCGACCCCAACATTTTCTGCCCAAACACCCTTACTTTTCACACCGTTACAGTGTTTTCCCCCGTTAATCGAGTAACTAAAAAAATAACTATAAATAGGTCTCTTCATTCATTCTTAAATAATTATTCTAATCTTTAAGTGCAAACCGCAATTCACTTAACCAGTTTTCATGTGAATACTTTTCTCTAGCTAATAATAGGCCTACTATCGCTAAAGCGTCGTTTGTCGATGTCATGTTTAGTCGATAAAGCTGTGAATACTGACAGGTTTATTGCATCGTGTGGTTGCACTACGGGCATCCGGTAGACCTGCACTGGCATGTCTGCATAGCCACTCCTAGTGCAGGTCTACCGGACCATGTGCAGCCGGCTTAACCCTCGTCCGGCGGCACAATTTTACAACGTTAATGGGCTGCAGAGGCACAATTGCACCCTCACATATTTTATATGAATATTTTCACTGTCGCTATAATTTGTACAATAAATTGATAACATTTAGTCTCAATGAAAATCAATAAAAAAATTTCCCAAATTTTCTTTTATAATGTAAATTATCTACTTCTTTGCTTTTTTATAATAAAATAACATTATCATTAAAAAAAATCGTATTCTTTTTTTCTTTCATTATCTTCCTACAACATATATGACGGAGCCATTGTGCCTATGCCACTGTTATGGATGCAACTCTCGACTCAATCCCCTATCTTGGAAGGGTGTTGGGATATTTTTCTGAAATTTGGTCTATATAATCTAGACCAAAAAGTTAGAGATGGCACAAAACTTCAGGCCTCCCCGGTTTCTTGAAAAAAGTTATTGCAATTTAAAAACTCAAAAGTTACAGCTGTACCTATGCCGTCTGACGAGGGTTAAGGAAACAAAAAACTGCATGAAGTATGTCAAGTCTTTGCAGTGTCTATTATCTATTATGAAGGAATTGCACATTTAATATAGTACCTACTGAGGTTTGAACACGGTTACGTGGAGTTCTCGTTCTTAATGAGTTCGCCAGCATAAATCTTTTAGTAAGCCGACACTTTTATTGAACCTACTACGGCTTGGATGTATTTCACCTACGCTGAATTCTTATTGTTATCAGCTAAATTGAAAAATACGCCTTTCTGTAAGTGCTTAAAAATTTTCAACATACATATAAAGTCTTCATTTATACGTTTGTAAAGAAAATCTTCGGAATTTAGAAACGGACAGAGGTATTCCTGATTACAAAGGACACTGGTAGAAAATAACTAATTTTAGCCCCTGCTGCCAACGTAAAATGTTTGCAAATCATAACTCTATAGATTCAAGGAATTCCGAAAAGCATAATTATTTTTCCGTCACCTGATCGGAAAGTTGAAAAAATGCAAATAAAAAGGAAGCTATACCGGGGAGCCAATTGAATTCTGTTGACTTCAAAGATCAGAACTTCGAAACGAATGTATGAAATACAACCACTCGATGGCAATTTTGCAGATAAAAGCTAACATTTTTTCTGTATGTAAAAGAGTAACGTAAGAACGGTCAGTTAACAATCATAATAAGTGTTAAATTAAATGTGCTGATATTCACGAATATGTGTTGAGAATTAATTTACTTTAATTTACCTGTGAAACCAAACCTAATGTATTAATTGTGACGAATCATTCTAATCATTTGAAAGTTAACACCTACCAATTATCGCTCGGTCCACCGCCTTCTTTATCTGCATTCTTTACAACTTTCCTATGCAGTGACAGGTCTACAATAAATGCTTTTCGGAATTATTAGATACTGTAGAGTTATAATTTGCAAACATTTTACGTTGACAGCAAGGACCACAATTCGCCATTATCACATCAGTCAAACAGCAAACTAACACTGTGCTTGGTAAGACGTTTAGTAATTTATTTAATTTAAAAAAAAATTATTGTCACATAAAAAAATTTAACAATGTGGTCAGAGATTCTCTTCACACATTGCTCTTTGAATTTCCAAAGCCACAAAGAATACTTCTGACCAGATTTTGCAGCCAATCACAGTTTTTACATATATTATTCTTTAACGGATTAAATAGAAAACGGAATTAAATTATTTGTTAGTGAGAATTGGGAAACGTTACCTCTTCCTCCGCCACCGTATGCGGCTTTGAAAATGACTGGAAGGCCATGTTTCATGCAAAACTCCATTGCTTCGTCGGACGATGTCACTGGCCCATCTGTTCCTGGGACAATTGGCACTCCAGCATTTATTGCAGCTTGTCTCGCAGCTACCTAGTTGTTCAATATAAATTAAAAGACATTTTTTAACAATCAATAGCTCTTGATCAAATAAAATAAGTGTAAAAAGATATTGCTCCATTTTGCTGTGTAAATATAACTTGGTTTGTTATTTACATTTGCCATTTTTTAGCTAGTAAACATATGTTCTATATGAGATGTTTATGCAAAACTGATCTAAAATGATACAGTGGCGCCACGTATGATATGATTGAATTCTTTTTCGAGTCATTTTATTACTCGTGAAATACTAAAAACTTTTTATATTTGACATTTGTTCTGTCCGTATTAATTTCCGAGGAATATAACGAAATAAGTTCTTCAATGTCAAATTTAAGAATACCTCTTAAATGTAAATGTCGACCGATAAAATAAATGTTTTTGAAATATTTTTTAGTAATTTATATGTTAAAATGGATCAAAATTGAATTTATGAGTCAATGTATTCAGTGATCCTTAAAAATGAAGTGATTCAACGTGAAAAATTAATTTATAGAAGTTACACAAGTAGAATGAGCATATTTAAAAGAAAATAAACTATTAAATGAAGCAAAGGAACAAGTAATTTAAATGTCACAAGAAAACAATAAATAAACATGTTCTACCTACTTAGGATCTCCACGAAAAAGTATTCTATAAATGAAAGAAAAATTGATAGAAATTAATCTTTCTACTTATCGATATGCCTAAGGTAATTTTTTCTTGAAAAGAAAACAATTTGATAGCAGTAGGTGTTCAATTACTGGGCTCTTATTAACCCAAGATTTTACCAAATTAACTTCTCTAAGACATTCCAATTTCAGGAAACAATAAATAAACAATTAATGACTCAACTTCCTACATCCTCTGTATCACTATATCCTATAGTTCATAGGATCACTAAACATCATCACACAAAACAACCCAGTATTCAATTTCGAACTAAAATTCAACATTTATCACAGTGTACAAAATTTACACGACAAATGCAGTGATAAAACAAAATACAGGAAAACATTTGATGAGACAGCTTGTAGTTTCTGTGGCACTACAATGAAATATTCTTGACACAAGTCCTCTTAAACTAATTTTTCCCTAAAATATGACAAATTTGAAAGAAATGTATACCTTGTCTCCCATTTGTTGGACAACTTTTGGACTGGGGCCAATAAATCTTATCCCAGCGTCAGTCACTGCCTGCGCAAAATCTGATCGTTCAGACAGAAAGCCATAACCCGGATGAATGGCGTCCACGTCGTTTTCTTTCGCGACCTTGATGATTTCTGGGATATTTAAGTAAGCCTGGACGGGTGGAAGCCCTCTGCCAACCATGTAACCCTCGTCTGCTTTCTGCCTGTGCATTTGCATCTTGTCCTGTTCCGAATAAATGGCCACTGAACGAATGCCCAGCTCTGTACATGCTCGAAACACCCGAATAGCGATCTCTCCTGCAAAATATTGCAAAATATTTTCATTTATAATTGTTACATATACATATTAATTGTATTGTGTGGTATATAACAGCCCTGCCATGGCTATCTGTTGCAGGCGATTTAGATTCGTTATTTCATCCCGAATTGTCTCGTAAGTGATATAACCATAGCATTAAGCGTCAATTTTGAGTCTAGGAAGGTATACAAAACTTATGTGTAGGAAGTTGCTTTCTTTTAAATATCAACAGCTGTCTTCAAACTTCATAGTTTCGTAATACAAAAATAGTTTTTCACTATTCGTGCAAGTCAATGATAAATTATAGTAATTCCTGGTTAAACTCGTAAAGTAGCACAAAATGGAATTTCTTCCAGTTAGGTCTGCGAGGGCCAGTTGGGCCATTAAGGAGCCCGAGCTCCATATCATACAGGCGTCTCGTGTCGTTACAATTGTCCGTAATAAGCTGCCCTGAAATTACAGCCGTGCCTAGATGGCGACAAGAAAAAAATAGGCATGCTTTGCAGCTTCAACGGTGTAACCGTTACAAACTTGCATTTTTGTGGTGCAGAATTGCAGGTATCTGTCGTGCCTAAAGTGAGTCATTTGAGGAAACCTTATTAACTGCGTATAAACCGTCATATTGAACTCACATTGTTTAATAGAATTATTCTTTTTGCTGTGACACTTTCAGCGATGTGTGGAAGAGTGTGCGAATCAGAGAGTGAGATGGGGTAGGGGGAGGGAGAAAGAGAGAAAAAAGAATGGACGAATCAGGAGCGCATGTGAAAAGGTGACACTGATACAACAATTAAAGGAGTGAATTATGTAATGCGTGGGGAAAACGAGCGACTGCATGCGAAAGGATCGAGCGTCCGAAGCGATCAGATGAGGCGCCAACTTATTAAGTCTGGCAATAATCAATTAATCTTAAAGTGTGGGAAATTAGGAGACACTGGATAATTTGAAGGATATTAAAACTTATTGAAATTAAAATTAGTGTAATAGTGACTACAAACATTAACTGCGAATTAGAAGAAAATTTGTCATACGATATGGCTTTACAGTAAATGAGACAGTGTGTGTGTAACGTTTTGATTGTTAATTACAGTATGATAGTACGCTAATAATGACACATACATATCTCTTCAATCAAATAAACCGCGAGAACGCATGCCAGTAGCGTAACTCATGTTAAAGAACGCGATGTAATTAAGTAGAGTGCTCGCTCTAGTGCCTCGTCCTAAAGTAGAAAAAGCGGATCTTGATTAATTCGACGGCCTTGCTCTACAAACTGTAACCGATAATTCACTGTCGAGTCGAACCTTCATTAAATCCGTAAGATTTACAAACATAAATGCATTTTGTAAAATGGCTTGGCATTTTGTAAAATAACTTTATTTTAAAATGAGGTCTTCGATATACTTTATTTGAAGGACTCTGGAGAAAGAGAATACTTCTAAATATCTGTTTGCCAAAATTTTACATTGGCACACCCGCATCCGGTCGCTTTCGGTGGGGATCACCAAAGGAATGGCCAGGGTCAAGGTTCCACTCTGCTTGGAAGATCTGACAATGAGTTAGATTTGGTTAATGTTAGTATGCCACTTCTGTCGATGGTTTCCAGAGGAAAAATGACTGTTGCATTGCGTGGTGTAGTCAGATGTTCTTCTAGACCCTGAGTTTTTGAAACATATAGAAAGATATCTGCAAAACTTGGTGCATTTCAGGTGTCCTTTTCTTTTTTATTGTTGTTTAAACAGATTTAAATGTTTATAATTCGCGTGGGTTCATAGAATAAGAGAACGGAACAAGTAAGCGATTAACTGTTATATATATATATATTTATATTACTGTTTGAACACAAAAGATATTCAAAGTTGAAAATTTGCATTTTTGTTTTTAAATAGAATTTCTCGAAAACTGATCGCAATGACGATAAACGGTTTGTGGATTCATTTTCAGCGCACAAAAATCTATAAGAAACGACTAGGTATTGAATATTACAGAACAAAAAAAATCAGTTTTATTGGACAGTGTATTTAGTTCCACATTGACATCCACGACATGGACAAGTGTGAACCAGGGACCTGAAGGAGGGAGCATCGGGGCAGAGTTAACCCTCCGGCGGGCGCGCCGCGGGCTTTTATGCCGCATTTTTATGTGTTTAGAGATTTCATTTATATTTTTTGTTGTATATCAATGTCGATCGAGATATGCTTGCCCGACTATTATAAGAAACATATAAAACCAAAATCGTGACTATTGAAAAAATGCATTATTGTTCAAGTGGAAGGTACTAAAGCGCGCTCGCCTATTTATCGTATCGCCTATTTCAACCATCTTGGTAGGGGCGACTGGTGGTGTCATCTATGTGATGCTGCGGTAAGTTTATTACAATATTGTCGTTTACAATGGCAATCTACAAATATTTTAAACAGAATTCAAGGAACTTGAACACTCTTAGGAAGTATTTGAATTAAATAACTGGTCATTATCAACAGTGGAGGGTATAAGACTACATTCTGAATTTTCTGATTAAATTATTGTATACATAAGTGGCTGGGTGCTAAACATTAACGTTTATGGGCGGTATTCACAGTCGCTACTTATTCTTAAGATCATCCTAAGCATTCGGCATCCTCTACTACTCTAGTAGGCTAGTAAAGGATGCCAAATGCTTCAGATGATCTAAAGAATAAGTAGCGACTGTGAATACCGCCCTATGTTTCTATGTAGATTTCAGTATAACCATGTTAGACGTTCTGAAAAATAAAATAGTTTAGGCGCTCTGAACACAGAGTCACAGAGAACTTTACTTAATTTTTTGACCCAGCCACTTACGTATATAATAATTTAATCAGAAAATTCAGAATATAGTCTTATACCCTCCACTGTTCAAATTGAATAATTATGTAATTCAAATACTTCTTCAGACTGCCCAAATACTTTGAATTCTGTTTGAAATATTTGTAAATTGCCATTGTAAACGACAATATTACAATAAACTTACCGTTGCATGACATAGATGACACCATCAGTCGCCCCTACCCAGATAACTGAAACAGGCGATACCCCTGCCGTCATTTGCTTTAACCCCCCGCAACTATACTCCGTCCTTCAGGTCCAACGTGTGACCTGCTCCCTTGTAAAGCAAGCGAACGATATTTTTTACGATGACACTGACGGCATGGAAGTGATATTTGTGCGGAGACTTTAACAGTGGTTCCTTTGCAAAATCTAAACTACTTAGTTTCCAGCTGTGTAACAGCCAAACAAAAGGAGAGTGGCAGAAAATGACTAAATGTATGAATCGTCCGACACTTACAATTTTAATACGAGATCATTCTATAAGTCCCAAGGAATTATATAAACATAATTATTTACGAGAATACGATGGGAAAATTGCAAAAATGCAGATCGACAGGAATGTTCATCCGGCAGCAAATGGCAGTTGTTGACTTCAAATAATCATAATTTCGAAATGAATGCATGAAATTCAACAATTCCAATGCCATTTTGTTAGCCTATGGGATGAATATTAGTAAGTAGCGTTATCAAAGAGGGACATAATATTCCACGTATTAGGGGAGAGTCGTGCAGTACCGACCAGCTTACAGTACCGACCAAAGCTAGTTCTCGCTTCTTCAACCAGATATTAACACTTTATTTGAATTAACCAATGGAAATCACAATTCTCTATAACCTATTTCGGGGCCATATTGTTTACTCCATTGCTCTCGATGTTCTACGGCATTAAACGCATACGTTGATATTGAGTGGGTTAAAAGTTATTTTTTAAAGCTAATATTTGGTTTCTCGTGTAAGTAAATGATTTTGTTCTATTATGTATACTATCTCTAGTCCATTAAGTTTAATAAAACGTCCTGATTTTGCAATATTTTTTCTACATAATATACCATGATCTAAAATGTTGCCCCGTGTTTGTCGTACAGTACCGACCATCCAACTGTCGTGCAGTACCGACCAACACACTCTGTCAACCAGTAGAGAACAAAATTTTCTTATCTGTGCATTCAATCTGTTAGCAACTCAGATTAGTTTATAAGATGTTCATTTAGCCTTCCTACTACCTTTTTCCATAGAAAAATAAAGTAAATAAGGATAGGTATCATAACCTAACAAACAGGAAGCTAAGATTTAATGAAGAAGTTATCCAGTGTGTTATTTGCAAGCGAAGTTGGGCATTAACTAAATAAAAAATTATGTAAATAAGGATCAAATAAAAGTTACTTTAACTTTAGATTATTCGACGAACAAAGTGAATTTTTTTATTCGATGAGAATTTATTTGAAGAATAAAGTTAATTTTTTTATTCATTATTCGAAATTTTATTTAGATAAAAATTTTGCGTATCTCTGTTTGCAAGGAATCATTTGACAAGGATTGGGTGCAGCGTACCGTATGTGACGGTTGGGCACACGTAGAATACACAGATCAGGAGAATATGTATTAATTATCTGACTTGCGAGTTTGTACAAATAAAATTTGAAAAGAATCTTGTATTGTACTAGTTAAATGTCTTTATTAACATTGTTAATCATTTAGACCTAAAAATCTACTAATTTAATAGTTGGTCGGTACTGGACGACAATTTTTCGTTTCCTAGAAATTACAACTTTTTTACTTTTGCGAATTATCAATTCTTATTATTAAACTTCACAAAAATAGTTTCCCTCCTCTTACTAAGTTCTATCTATACTACAAATACGTTTTTGAATTTTTGATTTTCATCGACTCTACCCCAAGATATAACAAAAAAACTTAGAGCGGTCGGTACTGCACGACTCTCCCCTACATCGGTTTGTGTTATCATACGTCTCGGCGAGACAAGCTACTCTTCTTCTCGCGATTTATGCTTTTTACGCGTGAGAACGCTGGCAAGGGTCGTGAGCTGAATAACTTCGCTCTGCACAACGAAGCCAAACGTATTTGCGAGGTCAATGTCACCTGTTATTGCGACGCTGTATTCAGAAAATTTCTTTACTTTGTCAACACAAAATACCATTTTTCAATGGAATGCAACAAATGAAATTCGCTTGCAAGTATCGGAAGTTTACTGTTCAAAATTAGAAGTATGGATGGCACAGGTATTTATTACATAAGCACGAAGGTTCTATGTACTTTATTCAAATTGCTCAGTTCGCGAGAGTAGCACGCAGAGAAGTCAGAGAATAAAGTATTCTTGTATTTATTTTTGAATGCAATAAAGTTACATTGATGTACTTACTTGGCTGATATAAGCATATATGCGCTTCATATCGCCACTCGTACATAACATCTCGCGAAGTAAGTGCTGACATGTGTTAGCAATAAACTGAATTAGTAGCAGAGCATGTGTAGGAAGACATATTATGTTTGCAACGTCACTTGAGCAACGTCTAGCGTAGGAGAAGTATTTTAGTGGATCTTGATGGTGTGGGAATTTATTGAACGGTGACAATTTTACATCACATTGGGAGAAGGTAAGTGTAAAATGTCTATGAATGCATGAATATTTACTTAAGTAATTGCAATCACGCTTAAGTAATTTAATCGGTTCTGACATGTTTGTTAACGGAAATATATTTTTTGTGTCTTGGCAGAGTGCACACAATGTCGCTTATACCAGTAGTTTCAATACTTTCAGTGTGGTATTTGATACAGATGGGGATAAGAATTTTGTGGAACTACAGAGCTTAACTTCGTTTACTGAACATATAAACGCAATCGTCTAAAAAAATAATGAGACGTGTTTCTTTATTTTTATAATAAAAACAGTTTTTAAACATAATCTCAATAAAAAAGGCAAAATGGCTTAAAAATATTCATATTGTTAAAAATAATAAATACGCATGTAAATATAACTTTAACAGATCAAAAATACAGGAATTAATCAATAATTCTCAGATAGGTGATATTATGTGCACGTTTTCAAGACCCAAATCTTTAGATTTCGACAGTCTAGCCTACCTCGGGTAGGTGGAATAGTCTGACAAGGTAGATAGGTATGGTAAACATTTATTTGTATTACATAAAAGTGTTCGATTCTAAGAATTGATCTGGATAGTCACAGGGAGCCCCTCTCAAAGGTGACGATTTATGACAATGGTGTTTTGTGAGTCAATGTGTAAACACTGAATGGAGCATCGAAGTCACGGCGCGAATTTAAATTCCACATTACGTACTGCACTGACTACAAACAGTACAAACAAAAAGTCCAACTCCCATAAAACCTAAGTTTTATATTATGCCAATTGGTGTTCTGTTGAATAACACATTTTTCAGTTTCTGATTTGAATAAATGTCACGTAGTAACGTCAATGCGCAAATTAGACCCGATAAGCCATGTGTAGATAAACAACTCTATGTATTTTGATCCACTCACTAAGACTTTCGTTTATCCTGTATGTGTTACATGAAGTTTAACACCAGCCTTTCGGAGATAACATTTTTGACAACGTCTAGCTTGATATGAGTGGTCTTCGAAGCATGATTAATATGGTCAGACGTGACGTAACAGCTTATGAAACTAACGTCCATTGCCTGTGCTTATTGCAGTTCTCTTGCCAATGATAAATTATATAAGAATTGAAAAATAAATATTTTCGTTAGTTTGAAACTACTTTATATCTGTACCGAAGATTGAATGTCAAAATGCAACGATCACATTACTTAAGGATTAGTGTTAAAAAATTCTGTCTCTAACAACATCAGCTAAATATTCAAGAATGGTTAAAAATAGTTCTAATTCTCTTATATAATCATTCTAACTCTAATACTCTTCGTAGGATTAATATTTCTTCAATCTCATCGAATATGCTACTCATGCTAGAAACTATTGCAAATGTATTTTGATATATCATGGGTGTACAAGGAAAGTCCACTAATTATTGTGAAAATTCTTATTTTAACGCCACTAAGTTTACAACTGTTATCTACTTTAGGTTTGGTCGAGTTTTCGATAGTGTGAGGTTTGGTCGATTAATTCTCACGATATGCTGTAAAAGATTGTACTCTAGTTTTAGATAGGAACCACATTTCAATGTGCAACACTAAACAAGTTTGTTTCGGATTTACCAAGACAATAGGAACTAATAAAACATTCTTTTTTTTTGCTTACTAACACTGAGTGACGCAAGGTTTGGCTACTATCAAGAAAGATTTGCTTAACGTGCCCCGAAAAGAAATTCAAGAATACTCGGGCAATATTTTCGATTTTTTTCAAAGTAGATCGGCGTGAAAACACGTCGACGCCACCCAAAGTTTTAATGAAATAATTCACAGATATGAATTTGTACAATTTTTTTCTACCGATTCAACACCCCTGACGTACTTTAAAAATTAGTATAAATAATTTTTTCGAAAAGTTACTAAGATTTAATAGACATTATTAATTTAAAGAACTGCTCTAATAATTTTGATAGTGCAATCTAAAATATACTGTTTATTGTCTTATTAAGCCCCTTTTGTATTTTCATACTTGTAAGAAAACGTAAGAAATTCGCGACTCCCCTTCCAAGCCTTACGTAATTTAAAGACGACCCCTTATCATGTTTCGCTCTGCGATCATCAATTCTATTGTCAGTATGTAACTGGGTCCACTCGAACTTTGAGTTTCTGATCCCATGTTTCTTTTCATTAATTCAATATAGAGTCGAAAGTCTCACCTCGATTGGCGACGAGGACGCTTCTGATAGGTTTGTACTGGACATCAGTGGCGAAGAATTTTGCTGCAACGTTATACACTTGCAACACATTTCTGTGCCTGGCTAAAGCACTTCTGGCTCGTGAGGAATGCATTTTGAACATTTTGATTGTAGCACCTTCACTAACGTATCGACTGCACTGCGCGGGAACTATCGAGGAACGGCACTTTCAACGTTTTAAAAAAATTCTGGCATTCGTTTGAAACTGTTCTTTTTCGATTTTAAGCATTTAACTCTTTTTTGGCTGCGTGTATTAAACGTTCGAGGTTGATAACGTCTGTTGAAATATCTAAGCTTGATTTACTGATTTACGTGTGAAACTTTTAGCTTTCATCCGCACAGTCACGTTTCAGATTCTTTATAAAAATATCTTGTGCAACTTATCACTCGTTATGAACAATTTTTGTTTATCGAAGAACACTATTTGGCGGCGAATTTGTTGCTGTTACTGTATAATGCTTGGTGGCGTTCAAAGATCCCACCAGGATTCGTTGTTCCTTGTGGATAATCCGGCGTGGGTAGTTGGATTTCTGAAACAGAAGATTTGAGAACTGATGGTTAGAGTGGCAATGATTCAAACGTGACAATTTAAGTTACTATTATGGTTGATAAACCTTTCATTGAAAAATATTCTGATCGTTCAAAATGTCTGAAGAACACTACAGATTCCTTAATTTACTAATTGTCATGGGGCATTAAATGATCGCTGAGTTCATAGTGACCAATTATTGTGGACGTAATATTTTCTTAATACATATTTCGATGGCCTCAAGCTTCGAAACTGTTCCGCAGAAACTTTCGAAAGTAACATTTTACAAAAATTGAAATATTATAATAAACTTATATCTTGGAACAATATTATATTTTTAATAGCATTCGTTTATATGAAATGGAAAACCATAAACTGAAGAAAAGAATCACTCCTTTTCAATTTCGATATTAAACACTTTACAATTTCGAGTTTTTATGAGCTGAAAATTATGTTGGAATTGCATGAATTACTTTGAAAGTGTTTCTAGAAGTATAGTACTTTGTGAGTCTAAGAAAGCATACTGGTAGAAAATTGCCAATCGTGGCCCTTCCTGCCAAAGTAAAGTGTTTACAAATCATAAATCTACAAGTTCTAGGAATTCTGTAAAGCATGATTATATTTCTGTCGTCTGATAGGAAAGTTGAAAAATTTCAGATAAAGAAGAAGCTGCACCGGGGGACAAATTGAAAGTTGTTGGCTACAAATTATCATAACTTTGAAACGAATGCATGAAATGCAACCATTCGAACGCTGTTTTGTAGATAAGTGTCGATACTTTTACTGTGGGTAAACAAGTAACGGAAGAAAGGTTAATTAACAACCATAGAAAGCGTTAAATTATATAGGAATAGAATTACATATACTTTAATTTATGGATAAAACCAAACTCAATGTGTTGAACGCGAACAAGAATTGTTAAATTTTGTACTCCTTTTTATCAGGAGATATGTTTTCAGTAAAATAATCATTAATGAGGGCCTTTGCAGTTGAATGTATAAAAAGGTTGATGTCGAGCAAATCCGATGAATCATATCAAGTATCATCATTTTGTTAGACGAACCTTACAATTTTGTAGAAAAGTTCGAACCTTCCAATGTACTACATATTCTGCATACAAACATCGAAATCTGATAAAACCTATGATGGCAGTATTAACAGATGGTTATATAGCGTTAACTAGAGCACAAGCGATTTTAAAATCAATAAATACGGAACGCCCTGTGGTGTTCCGATAAGATTGGTCGAAATATTTTTAGAACATTGCTTTATTTCTTCAGTAGTTATTTCCACAATTTATCCGGTCTTTATAACGAGTCGTGATAGATTACATAGCGTGTTCTGTCGTTAGAGTTTTTCGAGGCGTGTCTGCAAATAGCAGTTTACCCACAAATCCTTTCTCTGTAATTTTATTCATACAATTTCGGGAAACACGATCAACAACAGATGTGTGTATCCCTTACTCCAAGCTTATCCCACATAGTATCTACTAGTTTCGAGAAGTTCATTCAATATTGAATCATCGGTTTTATTTTGTTAGGATAAGCTCCCCAAATATTTGCTACATGTACATGTAACCATCTGTTAATATTGCCGTCATAAGGTTTATTAGATTTCAATATTTTTATGTAGAATATGTCGCACGTTTGGAGAAAAAATTCGAACGCTTCTGCAAAAACAGGTAAGTGGTGTCTAACAGAATGATGGATTATGCTATACATATACACATTTCCGTGAATATCTGCAACGTTAATTTAACATTTTCTATGGTAGTTAATTAACCTACATTGCGTTACTGTTTTACGTACAATTAAAGTATCGACTTTTATCTACAAAATAGCGTTCGAATGGGTGCATTTCATACACTCGTTTCGAAGTTATGATCATTCGTAGTCAATAACTTTAATTTGGCACTCGATGCTCTTTATCTGCAATTTTTACAACTTTTTATATAAGCTAAAATACAAGTTACATTAATTACATACACATATACAAGGTGTTTCATCCAACTTTATTACCTGAAATAATTCTATAATTCTATATTTAAAATTCCGAAAAAATGTTTTCCACGAAACTTGCACAGTTGTGTGGGGGCCAACGTATAGTAACAATAGTTTTATTCTGTTGGGAGGAGTTAATGAGATGCGAAGGGCAACTTTGTTTCTTGTTAATGGAATGCTATATTTTATTTGTCTACATCTGATAACCACATTAAAGACGAATTCAACGACCTACAACAATAAGTCGTTCAACGTCACGAAAGGTCCCTTAAAAAACTTGAAAAATAAACTCTCTTCTCTTACCGAAAATAAGTAAACAGTTTCGATACATTCTTGTCAAAGTGTGTCATCAAGTTTGTTGATCTTTTTTCGTCGAACCATTCTCCAACAAAGATATCGTATATTGCGAAATATTTTTAAAGATTAAGAACCCATTACTGTTTTTTACGAATATTATTAAAGGAACCACAACAACCTTTAGTGATCATTGAACCAATGCGAAGTGCTTATTGATTAAATAGCTGTTGCGTAATTATCTGTTTTCGTTATATTCTTCTTTGGTTCCCTCATCAAAACGATCGTGCCAAGTGCCATAAGTAATGACGGAAACGTGATTTCAAGAATCTCGATTCGAGATTCTTCACTCTTAACAAGATGGATAACTGCACACGTGTTACAATACGATTGATTGATCTGACATAAGGAGTTACATGATTGATAACAATGACGACGAAAACATATTTATAAATGAGCAGTGCCCATAATTTGGCAAAATATGATTGTGTGACTAATGGGAGTAAAATTCGATTTCCTGAATGAACATTTATAGTATCTAATTTCTCTTTCCTGAATGTAATGGAAACAGACACCTAGTGTTTATGTTACGTGAAATGCGATTCCGCGAATTTTATAGAACGTGCATATATTCGACTTTTTCTAATAATAAAGTGTAATGTTAAATTGTAGGATTATGTAAAATTAATTCACCTATGAATTTCCTCGATTCTTTTTTGGGCCCGTTTTTAATCCATTCGACTTTTACATGAAATTCACTAGGTATTATTTGTATCACGGTCTTTTAAAAACAATGAAGTAAGTCTCACAAAGAATTACCTAGGTCCAGAAAAGTACGATTGATAAAAGGAAATGTATTTCCAGCTTTTCTAGACATTTCCAATTACTCTAAAATTCAAACATGGATATTCTGTAACCATTTTGGATTCTGTAAATTGTGGTACAATACCTTTTATCTTGTTCTTTGTTTCATATATTTTCGTATCATTTATTTGCTTAATAAAATATATAAGATATGTAATTAATTTATTTCATACTGTCAATGAATACTAATTATCAGTAATGTTAATAACAATAATTGACAACGATCGAATGTAACCAGAAAAAATGTTTGCCGTCGATAATGGTTACTACTAGCCAACAAAATTTAATCATTCATAATGGTTAGTTGTAATAAGAAAAATTAAAAATTTGTATTTTTTAATCTTTTTATTTTTTAAGCAATTTCTTTTAGATTTAATGACAACTAGGTACCATTTAAATAAAAATTAATTTTTATTTGATAACTTTTTTCCAAAAGAATTGTTAAAATAACTGTTAATTTGGATCTTTAAATAACTACCTACGCTACGTCCACGCCAATTATTTAATATGAATATTACACGCGACAAGGAACCGTTCACTGTACATGAAAATATTTTGAACTACGGACAGTTGATTGATTTGCAGATTAAACACAATGACCAAACTGATCTGAATACGAGGCGACATGCTTCCGACCTTCGATTGCGTACTTTGAATCCTCGAATCATCTGTCAGTCAACATTCTTATTCGATACGCGGCTCTTATACATAAATGATAAGTATCGATTATAGTTTTCATGAATATGTTGCCATAATAATTACTCGTCGAACGTCGCACAAACGTAACAATTTCTGATGGGTATATTAAACGGATGTCATTGTGTTCAATGAAGGCGCATCACAGAAACCGCAAACGATGCCAATTAGAAAAAGCGATATTCTACCATTCTTGCCACTAATTTTATTATTACTACTATCATTCTTATTGCTGACATTTTATGGCTTTGTTGGCACTGAAACAAAATATGTACATAGGTAAGTATGTGACAGTTTGAAACGTTTATATAGGAGAAAAATTGTGTTGACTTCTTTACAATCTCGCATTGAATAAATTATGTATTCTAGACTCGATACACGGATTTTATATGAAATCACTTTTCCAATAAAAGTGAATATATCAGCTATGTTTTCCTATAGATTTAAAAAAAAATCGATCAAATACACAATAAGAAAATATTGTAAATGTACCTTGAAACAGAAGTGATATTAAATTTCTAACATATTGAAGTTCATAACACCGATAAAACTTGGTCCATGAAATTTGAAATGCAAATGATTCTGGAGCGTTGAGGTAATTCCATTTCGTAGTGAGTATTACGCACGTAATTTTAAAATCACCGTTACTTTACATGAATTTGTTTTTTCTTCAACAAAATACGTTTATATATTTGCTGAAATTTTACGGAACAGTTCAAACACCGTTTAATTGCGGTTACGGCATGATCTTAGTTCATCAATCGCGTGATCGAACAGACATCTGCAAATGCTTACAACACGACTTGGCTATTTATTACGTTTGGTCAACCGATAAGAAGTCATTTACACCAATAACCACGTTTAATGTGCTGGTGAACTTCGGCAGACCGACAAGAGAAAACATCGTGCCTTCTAATTCATGGAGGTCGACGTCAGTCAATGACAACGATGACTTTTATCGCTGTTTGGCAGCGTCCGTATTCCACAGCGCTTTCCTTGCGTAACGCGTAGACTATGAACCTCAGACGAAACGGTTATTTGCCATTTTATTGCACTTGACTATGCGCGAGTTCATATGCTTCTCGCGGGGAAGAAGGATCCCCGTGTTATCACTCAATGACGGTGCATGTAAAAGTACAAATTGACCCCAATCGTTTTTCACTCTTACTTATAGTATCTCACTGTGCTTTACTTTTTCTAAGTTATGGAGATTTATAATGTGTGGACTACGAAGCTGGTGATATATGTCCTCGCAATTTGAAAGCAACGCAAGTATTTTTGAGAATTATATTGCTTGAAAACGAAGTATTTTATATCTTTATTATTTGCATCCGTTTTTGGTATTATATTCTTTTAATGGTGGCTGTTGTTTCTGTTGCAGTACTGTGATCTTCGATACCTTTCAGCTTTTTACTTTTAATGTAGATGTATTTATTTATTTAATTATATATTTTTTAGCGAAAATTCGACTTGAGTAGCCAAAAGTGCGCCTCGTTAAACGCGCGCCGAAGATAAAGTAAATTAAGGAGCGAGCTTCGGGCGGCTACTCCTTTATCGGTGCTTCACAAACCGAGGGAAAAAAGTGTGAACAACTAGCGACCAGAAGAAACAGCGAAAAAAGTTTCGGACACGTGTAAAAACTAAGGACAAAGCCATAAACGCGTGCAAGGAAGACGGCCGAAGTTACACTCGCGTGGAAGAAGGACGGGAATTATCCACGCGGATTAGAAACGCGACAGTCAATCAGGAAGACCAGAATTTCGTAAATACCCAATAAGAACGCGAGCAGGAAAGCGAGAGAAACTAATTGCAGGCGTCGTACGCGTGTGAGAAAGATGAAGGAACTAGTCCACGCGGATCAGACGAGCGGCTGTCAATCGCGTTCGCTTTCGGTGACCAATGAGGCGGGGGGAAGTAACGCGCACCAGTGCCGTGGAAGGGACAGGCTCGGTCTTCCAACGCGTGGAAAGAGGACGAGCGGAGTCTTGGGCGCGCGAGGAAGGAAAGGCGACAAAAAAAAGAGATAAGCCCGAGACGAACAGGTTTTTTTCTCGGTGCTTCGTGGAATCGTGGAGAAAAAAGGTGTGAGCAAGTAACAGAAGTTAAGGAGGAGTATACGTCCTTGCAGAAAAAACCAAGGCGGTTGTACTCGCGAAGGTGAGAACAAGGGGGTCGTGACTCGATGCGCGACGGCTTCTTTATCGTCGGTGCTTAATAGATCGGGGAAACAAGGTGCGAACAAGTAGTTACAGAAAAAAGGTGGACGGTGTTCTGCACGTGTGTGAGAAAGAAAGAAGTAAGAATAGGGTTGAGGATTGTCCGCGCGGATTTGAAGAGCGGCTGTCATTACCCTGCGCTGTGGCGTGGCCTTCTATTGGTCCTCGATGGGTAGAAGGCGAGCAAATGCAATAGTGGACGTTATTAGAGTTTCCGGCGTTAATTAGTTTGTCCCTTCGATATGTTATAAGGTTTATACAAAAACCGACTTTTGAAAAAATCGGTATTCGAATTCCACTATTCGCAGAAGATCAGTTAAGCCGGTTTTCGAAATTTCACAAAAAATATAATTAAAATAGAAAATAAATATTTGCACTTATTTTAAAAATTTTCATTTTTTTAATATTAATGGAATTACAAAAATGTAACAGGATAAAATATACTCTATCTGTTCAAAATCAAATAAATAAAAAAAATTAAAGTAACTAAAATCCGTACAAATCCGTACAATATTTATTATTTAATATATTGCAATAAAATACAAGCTCGCCCGAACAGCGACTTGAAATAAGCCTATAACCAGAAATCAAATCAATTTAATCGCAATGAAATCAGCATGTAACGGTTATCTGCTGATTTCAGGGTACGAGCCTACACGCACCCTTAGGCTTGTTTCACACATCACGGCACGGCAACGGCGCCGTTTATACGGTGAAAGAAACGAAGATCATATGGAGACCTTTCGGCCGCAAAAACGGCCGCCGTGACGTGTGAAAGCTCTCCATATCTTCGTTCCTTTCGCCGTATAAATGGCGCCTGTGCCGTGCCGTGCCGTGATGTGTGAAACAAGCCTTAGAGTATATAAACATGGAGGAAGCTCTTTCTCTTTCTATCGCCGTCTACATTTTTGCCTATTGCATGCTTCCTCCATGTTTATATACTCTAAGCACGCACCCTACTAGAGTTTTCCCCATCCGTTACATGCCCGCAACTACATTGGTTTCAAACGCGCCCTTCCACGCGAGCTTTGGAAAACGCGATGAATGCTCCTACTCTCGGACAACCCATCGGGGCCAATGCTGTATGATAAAAGTATATCCATACATGTATCGTCGTGCTTTTGGCCCTCCTGCGTACAGAGTATCCTGAAGTATGTAGGACCCATATTACCGAGGACTTTAGTATTTCACAATAATATAAAAAAATTTATATAAATTCTACACACATGTCCCATTTTTTCTTTTTCGCGAGTCACAGCAAACTCTGTGTTGTAATCATTTTTTTGACCCACAAGGTTACAGGGGCCGATTTTGGGATATGGCGCCCCTTGGCTAACAAGCGTGGGCCGCCCTTTGCGTGAAATATCGCCAAATATTTTAATTGAAGACAGTTTCAAAATTAATTCAATATGGCTAGTCACATATGAGTTTTTCCTAATGCGCAACATGAAAAATGCTTTGCAATGTCTTTCCTCTAAAATTTGTGGTTCCCCAAAATTTGCCGCTCCCCGATATCTGCTGCCCTTCAAAATTGTCGCTCCCCAAATTTCCGCCCCCGAAAATTTGCCGCCATAGGCTGCAGCCTATACACAATTCCTGCGAAGGACACACCTCTTGTCATATAAACAAACCCCTGAGCTCCTGCTCACCAAGTTACCCATATTCTCATAGAGTAGTTCAGTGTATGTAGGTAGGTGAGGTTAGATAGGTTTAGCGGCCCTCGGTGGCGAAAAGGGCATCTTTTGAGAGATTTACACATATTTATATCTTAAATCTCTCAAAGTTGCTAAACCGATGTAACCCCAACCAACTACCGATCGGAGATTTTTTGGAATACAGTAATTCGTCGTTATTGTCCCGTTTTTACCACGCGTAATAGTCCCGCTCACTATCCCCACCATTTCTTGAAATCCTTCGGTCGAGAGTGAGCGAACGAAAGAGACGACGGCAACTTCGTGTCAACTGTTTCGTTCCCTCTCGCTCGGCTCTTGGGTTTTCTCACTCGCGGCATTGGCCGCACCGAATAGTCCTTAGAGTATATACTACTCTAAGGGAATAGTGTCCGCATCGCGTTGTCGTCCCGCCGCCAGCCCCGTTCGTCGGGACTACTGCGACGAATTACTGTACGGTGGTTGACCCAGTTGTCGATCGGTTTAGACGTAGTCGTCGATCACTTAAATATTGAGATTTTATAAGGTTTTTGAACAATATTGTGATGATATATGTAGGTAAAGACTCTTAAATATTAATTTGCAATTTTGTCCTATACACAATATTGTTCAAAAACCTTATAAAATCTCAATATTAATTCAAATGATCGACGACTGGGTACCGATCGACGACTGGGTCAACTACCTTATCTCGAAAACTTCATCAGCTGCATCATTTGATTTGTTTTTAACCGTCGCGATGTATTTATAGCAACAACAGTAGAGAAGCGGCGGTCCCATCTTGACGCGTAAGCTGCCGCGGACGCATATGTAGGTATACGCAGAATTCATTGGAATTGTAGCCGCAGTTTTTTGGGACTATCTCGGAAAATAAGGAGGAGCGGCAGTTATATGTGTAGGGAGAAATTGCTCGGAATGATTACCTCAACAACGTACTTAAATTTCGTCAAAATCGGTGGCCTGTTCTATGTAATTGCCTTTGTTTTTTTATTTATTTATGAATTATGATAATACATTAATTTTTATGTATTTCATTAATGTTTTGCCGTCATTGAGTTATTTAGTCTAGTTTTACGGAACCACGTATAAGTATGTTTCAGTTCAATTTTTTTTTTAAATCGAGTTTCAGTAAGGAAATGCCTTTATTTTGATATTACTCGAATATTTTACAGTAATTTAGAGTTTTGTATATTTTTCCTAAACTGAGAGCAACATTTATAGCTTGGGTCAAAGTTTCTTTTATTCGTCACCCTTTTCGCGAACATTTTTAGTGTAATGATTTAAAATTATATGAAATATAAAAATATACTGCTCCAAGGAATTGAAGAATATATGATTTTCTCAATTGTAATAAATAACATAATATGATGTAAAGTAATTAATCTGTCATTATAATAATTTAGTATATATAAAGTACTAAATCATAAATTAGTAATGTTTGAAATGACACTTCAAAAAATCTCTTTATTTTTAATATAAGTGGTGTGTTTTGAAGCAAATATATTCTACCTACTTTTGTTAATAGCACGTTGAATATTTTAAATCAACTTCGCATAGATCTATGTTGAATAAAATTTCAAGGTCGTCTGGACTTTTTTTCACCGAGACCCGAAACATGTAGCGGAATGTTGAAATATTTTAAATCAGATGCTTCTATAACTCCTTATATAGGTGATACTATAAAATATTATGAATATTATTACCTATAAAATCTTTCTGATTTTCAGAAATGTACATTTCAGATTCATAAAATAGAGGTTAGAGCTTCTGCCAAAAGTCACAGATGCACACAGTTAGGCTGTGAGATCGAATTTTCTAGTTTGCCAAGACGGGTACAAAGAACTGCTTCACAGCATTCACCCAAACGAAAATACTACACTAACATTATCAAATTGCAAGTAAAATAGTCACACAAATGAACAAGCATTATATAACGAGTTAGGAAGGTTTTATTATTTGTCGAATAAGATGACCCGAGTTCTTCGAATTCTTCGAGTAACAAATGAAAATAAAGTATGTTTTATTCAATCTTTTATGTAGATAACTTTTTCATCTAGATAATATCCCCTGTTATATAATAAGTAGGAAAATTAGGAACAAAGTTCTTGAGCGTCAACGCTCAACATCAGTGTAACAACACTTTGATCTTACAGTTAGACAAATCTGTGATAGTGGAGTATAAAGAATTCAGACATTGTTTGTAACAATTTTAGTATGAATTTTAAGAACTCATTATTCTTATAACTTAGTTGTCGTTGCGTATAATTTTGTTAAATTTTTAAATCATTTAGTAGGCGACAGAAACAGCAAATTTGAGAAATTTATATTTTCTGCGTTTTTGTACAAGTATAAAATTATAATTGCATTTTCATATTTAATAAAGCTTTAATTTAATAAATAGGAGAAAGAACGAAAGCACGATTACATCATTGCCGATAAAGAGATTAAAAATAGACTGTATTTTATACATGATAAACAACATGGAAACTAAATTTATGCGACGCGTACAAATTGCGTACCGGAATAATGAAAACACGCCTGTATAATATGCTTTATACACGCCTGCATAAAGCACCGACTTTATTCATGAATAATATTGTGATTTTCTATTACCTCAAATCATTCTGTAACTATTTGCAAAAAATTATTGTTTCTTTGTATAAATCGTGCTTTTGTAAATATTTGTTTTATTAACCAACGAAATATCTCTTGAAAAGCATGTAATAATTAAGTAATCCTTAAAATAAAACGGCACAACATCAATATTAGCTATATATGATTTTTCCTGCACCCAAAATCATAAGTTTTATTATGTCTAATAAAGAAAATGGTACCTACTCCAACTTTTTCTAAATCAGAATCATAATTTCTATAACTGTTTTTTAAACAAAAATTACAATATCAATCATTCTTGCTCGACTAAAAATTCTAACTTGCATATATTAATTTTCAAATTCCTCACAATTTTTCCCACCAATACAAGTCACAATTCCCATAACTTTTCCATAAATCAGAATCATAGTTTCCATAACTTTCCTTAATATAAAAATGATAATTTCTATAATTTTTTCAAAATCAAGATCGCGTTCAAAATAATTTCTAATCTAACGAGGAACGAAAAGTGCACTGTACTTCCACCTATATATGTAGAAAAGAATCAGCGACTAGAACAGGTGGTATGTATAGGTACCGGGAATTAGATATGAATCACAATGTGAACAGTGAATTGTATTATTATACCAAGTGAGCCATTCAAACGTGTAGTTAGCCGGCCTTGAGCGTAATACTGCACCGAGCACATTGAATTAACGCGTGTCATAGAACTGGCTTGGTAAGTCTGGCATAGTTCGCGATATCGACTTCTACCGTCGTCGGGCTTGCATCCAAATTTCGTCATGATTCTATTCGATGCACATTTAATGGTGTAACCGGGGTTCAATGGTCATTTCATAACAGCAGCATCACCCAGTTAGAGCTTTAAGACGGATTCACATATATCAGTTCCGTGACGGTTCAATGCCGTCAGTGTCAGTAGTGAAAAGTATCCTTTCCCTGTTTCGAAATGAATCAGTTACTGACACTGACTCAAAGATAACACTGAAACTGATGGCAGTGAACCTTGACGGATCTGATAAGTGTTAATCCGCCTTTAACCATTCCATAACCATCCTCAAACTTGCCTCAACGATGTCAGACAGAACAGTGAGAAGACTGGAATTTGAACGTAGTTCAAAACTTCACTTTAGGAGGCTTCCATTCCTCAAACTGAATCAGAAACTCCTAGCACGAACACTATTATTCAATTATTCGTGTAAGTAGAAAAAATCGAGTATATGCGTCACTAAAGTTTTTCAAATAGTCCAATTCGTTTTAGTCTAATTGAAACGTTCGATACGCTAAAAAGTACACAGTACTTGTATTACGTATTACGGAGCAAATGAGGATTTTACGACCGGTAATATCTTATTTCCGAGATCGCTTTGGAAATATCTGCTTGCCGTATTTCTAAACTTTGGTCTTAACGTTAGTTTTCCTTAAACAGTATATTGCTCCGTCGACAGGTGGTACATGTGATGACTTCGCATCCGCACGCACCTACCGTCGCGTCGTCCACTGTTATGAGCTGTCTCACAGTTTGCATTGAGTTGTTCGGTACCAAACTACTTAGATTTGCTGATTACTCCAATGTCTTATCCAGAGATACATACAAAGTGTGCGTCACAGTGGACTTGCTACCGTGGATGCTCCACCGTGGACACGTCACCCAGTACCCCACCACCAGGAACTACCCCTACTTTTGCAGATCCACGGTATTTACAAACTTCTTATACGCGGTTTTGCACTATTGCCGACGATATATCAGAGGCTGTAGTGGAAAAAAATGAAATGAATTCTTTTATACTTTAAATTTGTAGCAGAATATAGTGCAAACACGTTTAAGCCCTTACATTATATACTTGTTTCTAGAAAAAATCATAAAAGTCACCTATTTTTTCGCACGATTTGGCCGGGAAGTGCCCTTAAGTCGATATTAAGTGTTTTCAAGTTTCTATTTGTTATAAAAAAGTGTGTTACCCTGATGGTATTGATTTTACTTCATAACATTACGTCAATCTTTTGGGAATCAGTTTGCATTTTTCTCTACTTTGTCGAGACAAGGAGACAAGGAGAGGGTTGCTCCCTTCACCGATGAATTCGCAAAGGGAATCTCCTGCAGGAAAATGCGACCAATTAGACTTTGTCACCTCCAAAAAAAGTCAGTTTTCTGAAGTTTGGAGAAGGTGGACATCACTCTCGTAATGGACTCCAACGTGTTTATTCATTCTCGTCCCGATATTCAATGAGTCGATTCGTTCGCGTCGCGGTCATCATTCGGATCACATCTATTTAGATTCTCGTAGCGTTCATCGAACTAAAAACGTCACCAGCACTCTAACCAGTCGATTCATTCTCGGCGCGGTATTCAATGTTCGGTAGGGTTGCCACCCGTACTTTAAAATAAAGTATCTTACGTTATTATAGGTAAATGTACTCTATACTTTTGGATAACAATAAAGTACGCGAATATACTTTATTTCACAATTAATGATATTACGTGAAACGTAACGCAATAATATTATCTTCTATCTGTTCCCACCACTTCAGCATTTAAGGGAGAGTGGGAGAATTACGAACACCTAAGCAAAAAAGCAAACAAAACAAAAACTATATGAGAAATGGATTTGTTTATTATTTACAAACATACTTAAACTATAGTCGTGTTCTGATTTATTGGCCGGTGAGTTTCCTGAAGGGTATTCTCCCACCACCTGCTGCTTGCCTCGGTGCTACTTTTCTCTAGCTTCTCACCAAGATCCTAAGGAACTTCAACTGCCAATCCACGATGGTCAGGTGGTGGTGGCTGATTTCTCCTTGCGCGCTGCTCGAGAAACCGAACTCACCGGCCAATAAATCTGAACACGACTATAGTCATCTATAACGTACTGTGACGGTTTTTTGAAAAATTATAATAAAAATCAACTTTATAGTGAAAAATCAAAACCCTTGGTGTTCGTGATTATTCAACTGCCGTGGGGTAATCACGAACAGAGTGTTAAATATCGCAGAAGTCTCACCGAAAGCGGGCTGTAATGGTCAACTCATAAAAAATGTTGCTACAACCTATTCCTAATATATTTTTCAAATTCCTCTTCTTGTGCGTTAGAAAAAAATTGCAATTGGTCGGAATATAAAAAAAAATAGTAAAGGTCGTTTTTTAAACTTTTTCTGTCTGAGCCTGTAATGAAAATTCAAAAATCCGTTTTGTAGATTTAAGTAAGTTTTATACATGCTGAAAATTTCATCAAAATCGGTTATCGTTGCTAATCTGAAAGGTTCGAATATATGTATATATTTGGAATAAAATTCTCGTCATTTTTTGTCATTATGTAAATTTCAATCAGTTACGAAATTTTTTTGTTATAAAGAAAATGTACTTTGGACGCTTTGTTGGCACCATGTTATTGTACATTAAAAAAAAAATGAAAATTTCCAATTTGAAGTTTTCATGTATCTCCTCTGGTTTTCGAGATAGCACTTCTGGGTCGAAACCTTGGGGGGGGGGTGGTTTCATCCCTTAAAGTCGCGTCTCCGCCGATACAAAAATACGTGTCTCTTATTTTTGCCTCCTTAACAAACATTGGAAGTTTCATCACAATCGCAGCGGGACACTTCAGCGTCTTTCCTTGTTAGACTTGCTGCTCATGACTCCAACGCCTTATCAAAGGGTACGAGGTTTGTGTCACAGTAGATACGCCACCGTGAACGCGTCTCTCTGTACTACATCAGCAAAAATGGGTGCATATAATAGCACCCCAAAACGGGAGCAGAATAAGTTGCAAAAACCCGTTAATACGAGCAGTACTTATTTTGCAAGTCAACAGTAATTCTCGCACTGCAGAGTGTCTGAGGATCCTCGTGCCTTTCCTGATAAGTATGTGTATTCTATTCTTGTAAGCTTTATTGTTTAAATAAAGTGTAATAAGCGAACCGGGCTTCCGCTTTACTTCACCTCATAACAGCATAAACCTGTCACCATTTCATTGTTGGAGTTGTTAAAAACTTAGCTTGTTTCATTTGAATTGATAATCAAATACCTTTAATTCAAAACACATTGTAAAAGCTACGCAGCAAGTATCACGTTTGACACACTTACTTTATAAAAAGACACCCTAGTTTTTTTTTGTAAACTAGGGGCATGTTGAATTATAGATATAAGTGGCCTTGAAGACCATGGAGCCTGAAGGCAATCGTTCTTCATCCTACTTTTTAGATGCACATGAATTATTCGCTGCTATAGTTTACAAACAGCCTGCAGTGACAAGTCTGGGTAAAAATACGTTTACAGTGCTATTGATACTGCATATGTTATATTCTTTGTTATTTACTTGAGAACAGTAACAACACCAAGAAAAATTATTCATATTCCTTATTTTACAAATAAAGTGTAAGGGAGGAAAACGGGGAATGTCCATTTTTGTGATTTTGCGATTTATAGAACATTTTGTTGGTGGAAACTAGGAGAATAGAAACTGTCAAATCACAAAGAATTATAAAGTTCAAATGCCCCCGTATGATAACGTTAAAGATTTGGTATACTGGTTAAAAACAGAAAATGTCTATTACTGAACACTGGAATTAAATGCGGAATGTCCCCACTCTTTGCATAAACATAAGCTTTTGTCATCAAGATAAAATAAAAAATTATTTAAGAAAATTAAATTCATTGAACCTTGCTTCCTTACTGATGGATTAAAGTATTAAAATTAAATTTTCTTGACAAAGCTGCTTTGTGACATTCCTCGGTTTCCCTCTTAATGAAACCTTCACGGGCAAATTTCTTTCTGTCCATTGAACCAAGAAAATCGAATTCCACGGATTAAGATCGACCTTCATTCTCGTGAGCTATTTCATAATTTAATTGTATTTATCTTCCAGATATGACGTTTCCAGAGAAAGGAAAAAATTGTTGACACACTTCTGTAAGATCAGCTGTTTCGACTTACGAAATATTATCGAAATGTAGAACTTTGCCTAAAACTCCAGACCTGCGATTGACAATTTAAATCTGGTTCTAAATCTTCGATCAGAAGAAAGCGATTATGGCGCGTCTTTTGCGTAATTCGGAAAGCAACCGATAAGAGATTAGATTAAGAACGGAGTTTCTACGTTATCTTTTCCTTCTGCAATGATTCAGATATGAAAGTTGACATTTCTTTCTTTGTAGAAACATAGATGAATAACCTGACTGTGCATCTGTGTAATTAGTGCTAATCACTTAGCAATTACGCGGGATCCATATTTTGCTGCGGTTTATAATACATGTAAGCTAATCGTAGTCAATTTAGATACCTACATATACTTTGCGATCTCACAAGGAAACAGTCACGGATTTAACAGAGCTGATGAGCTGATGACTAAGCGGCTGATGAGCAGTTGCCGCCTAGGCTCCTGCACAGAAGGCCCCCCCTGAGGACCCCCGATACTAAAAAAATTATGATTAGGTATAGGTATCCAAAGACATTTTATTTTGTACTACTACACTTGGCCTGTTTTTTAATAAACTACCTCTTCATTTTCCCGAAAAATGGGCCCCTGCCTAGAAGTTCTAGGGCCCTATAAAAAATTATGATTTTAACCAAACACTATATTTTGTTCTGTACTACTACACTTAGCCTGGTTTTAGTAAACTACCTCGTTATTAAAAAAATGGGCCCCTTAGATTGTTTGCCACCTACCCTTTTTTCTTAAATCCGTCACTTCAAGGAAACCTTCCGATCCCGAAAATTCTAATTCTAATGAAACTTCGTGTGAATGTAGAACATACATGTATTGAAGGATGCAAGGAGAATTTTTTGCTCAAATTTTCTCTGGAGACGCGATATTTGCCCTTAAAGTCATCGCGGTTTTTCGTGTTTTCTTTTTTTTTTTAATATAACACCATTTTTCTTTTGGGAGTGTGATACCTAGAGCACAAAAACTGAACAATACTTATATTTAAAGTTTTCTTCTACCTCTCATTGTTACGAAGTCACATTAAAATGCACAATAAAACGCGATAACTTTAAGTGCTGATTTCAGGCCTTCAAAGTGAATTTCTGCAAAAAAATGTGCTACCTTGCATAGTCCAATATTCTCTACATTCGCATGAGATTTCGTTAAAATTTGAATTTTCGGGGTGGGAACATTGCCTTGTCAATAGAAAAAGTCACTATGCCTCGATGATGAACTCTGACCTCTGAACTTGGATGCTCTCTAACTACTACTGCGTTATTCATCGAGGACATAGGCAGCAGACAACATAAATAAAAACAATTTTTCATAGCAATACAACTGCCCACCTCGCTCAACTTGACACAATATGATGAATTTTATTCTATTGCTTTTAGTGACGGATTTGTATAGATGAATTAGGCCGCAGCCTAGGGCGGCAAATTTTAAGCGAAATAAATTGAGAAAGGTAGCAAAATATTTTTCCTGTAACTTGTTTTTTCATCCACAATAATAACGTGGATTTCCGTCCTAAAATAAAAAGTCTATCTATTTTTCTTAACACCAAAAGTGAAGGGTGGTCTTTAAACACAGAGGCTTGAGACAATTTTAAAAACAATTCACTTTTTTCATGTAGCAACTTAGCAATAACTCAGGTCAGTTGTTATATTGAGTTAATTTTAAAATTGTCTTCGCTCTTTTAAATTAAAATAATTTATGATATTTCACGGAAAAGCCGTGAGACGCTATTTAGACTAGGGGCACCAAATCTCCAAATCCGTCCCTGCCAGACGGTTTTAATCACTTATCGTGTATTCTAACTTTCCAGTGATAATTCTTAGAAATTTATGATTGTGTATTAAGTTTTATTTAACCTTTTGAACTCACTCCACATTTTGGCGATAAACTCTGTGAAATTTGATAGTTGTAGGACTCATTTTGCCATATAACTAAGTAACAAACTCAATATACTCCTATACATTAATTCTCCCCTGAAGACTTTATTTATAATCGGTCCCTTGAAAAATACGAAGGCTGCTAAGAAAACACTGACACTGATGTATTTAAATAAAGTGGAATACTACTCGTTTGTTTTGACAGCACGTTCATCTACAAATCTGTGGTAAAAATATCAAGTGGTTATATCATTTCATTCCACCAACCTTCAACATTAAGGGATTGATAAGCTAGTTATTACAATTTGTTTCATAATGCAGTTTACGCGATAGCATTTATCGTTTATCAATATTTACACTATGGGAAATCTAACGAATACTTGTTTTCCTTAGATTAGGAAAGTAATTTTCCACGGAAGTTTAAAGAACCAGTAGTAACGACATAGGGCTTATCAGTTGTATTCAGACCAAGTTTAATACGCAGTCATGTATATCAGTATGACGAGGAAGGAGTAGGTGTTGAGAGTTGAAGGTAGAAAGACGGACGAAAAAAAGAAAGAAACGAGACGTTAGTACGTTTCAACTTGGCCCTACTAAATGGACTAAGTGGACTAATAAATGAGGCTTCACCTAGTAGATTCTGTATTTTACATTGGGTATTTGTACACGATTATTCGCTACTCGCGTAAAAACACACAAAAGTTGATACAATGTTCGTATTCAGGCACGAATATTCCACATTTGTGTCGAAAAGTGAATGTTGTTCCAACTTGTATCGATAAATTAATGTATATCAATGTGTGCCAATACTATTCGGTTGTTTCCCGCAACGTAAGCCACTCACACTATTTATACGGCGAACTTTCAGTTGTGCTCGCGAGAATCGAGACTCGAGAGCACGCAGTGGTCTAACGAAACTGTAGTTAATCAGGAAAGTATTCGTACACCTCACACGTACAACATATTTAACTTACTAAAGTAATAATTATTTACCAAAGAAATATCCTATGTCCTAAGTGTCCTATACGTATCTGAACGCACTGTCAAAAAATCCAACGTCGATTTTCTTGAAAGTGAAGAGCGATATAAAAAAGTTACTGTTTTTTTTTTCGACTTATAACAAGTAAATAAGTCGAGAAGGAATAACATTTTTTGATATTGCGAAATTCATTTTCGAAAAAACTGAGTTTGAATTTCCTGACGCTGCGTCCAGTCGCGTACAGGAAAATCTACCTTTAGGAGCATATTTACATGAAACCCTGACAGTTCTCTCCACAAAATTGTACTATTATGGGTCAAAACGGACCCTGTGTTCAGTATCGACTGACAGATTGTCGGTCAACCAAGGGTTAATGTACTATTAACCTTCGCCTGGCGTTTAGAAATTAAGTCCCATTCAAAATATCAAGTTAAGTGTGTATATTATTTGTTATTTGTTATTACCACTTCTTCAAGACAATCACAATTATTAGGTCATGAATGATATTATGTTATTGGTCAAAATGGATCCAGTATCAGCCACATTGTGGTTCATCGGAAAACTAGTGTCGTCTAAAAACACAAATATAATGGAAAGAAACAAATTTTCAACTTTTTCGAAAGAAAGTGTATACTTAGAAATTCCTTTCGGAAACGTAGCGTGAGGAAGAGGTCAGAAGATATCAGTACCTATAATAACTCTTTTAATTCTTCTTCTTCATGTTTCGCTGACTAAATAGTTCCCCTTCGAGAAGGGATTTTCACCTTCCAAAAAGGAATTTCTTAATTAATCTACCCCTACTCTTTGCACCACAAGACTTCGTATAATTAACGTTATCAAACGTTGACACCAATTAAAGCCCTTACGATACGCTATTGCGTCACGGTGTTGCAAATGTGCGCGTGAAAGCTAGGAAACAATTTCAAGTATCGATCCCGGCGGCAGCGTGACGTTAGGAACAGCTGAGTTCTGATTGTGTGTGGTACCTATATGGTACCTATATTGAATCCCTGCTGTAACGATTGTTTTCATTGAGAAACTTGTTTATTTTATCGCATAGCTTTCAGTAGGTAACATTCAATTCTGAAGTGGTCGAAAATAATTAAATTAATACTTCGAGAAAAACATGTGCCATCAGATAAATTCGAAAAGCCTTTTGTATAATAATTTAATACATTTATTAAACAGGACAAATGAAGTACCTATCACGTTTCCAAAATAGAATTATTTATTCAAACTTTTGATTACTGTAATATGAATTTACAAATAAATGAAACGTGTCGCCGCTAACACATCTAATGGTTGGATAATAAAGTAGATAAGAATGCTTAGTAAAATCGTTGCTATTGCACTTCAAAATTACTATAACAATTTAAAAAATGTTCTTCGTGGCGCAAGTCTGTTTTTCAAATACAGATATCAAAGTTATGAATTAATGACGATTAAAAGATAAAAAAAAATGGCATGCATCTGTGTTTTGTTTCTAGAACGGAACGTGAAACAAACCGTAGTTTCAACTTTCAAGGCAGTTTCAATAATAACGGCGTCACTCAAACGAGGTGAGCATTACTCACGACCTGCAAATTTTATTATGAAATATTCCTTTATGGGCATCACTGTGTAGTATCGTTGAATGAAAATTAAGCACAGTGAAATAAGCAAAACAAAAATTGTATAGTTTTACTAGTGCTTCACTGTAATATATAGATAAAAAAGTAATAAAAATATTAAAAATATTCAGTTTCAATGCTTATAAAATGTCTAACGAAACTTATTGGTATAGAGCTTAATATTAAAATACTATTGTTGCAGAAGACACAAAGTTTAATTTTTCAAAAGTGTATGGCAGCAATACTATTATTGGAATAATGAAACCTCTTATAATAATTTCTCTAAAAATTGTTTTATGCTTATTCAAAGTTTAACTATTTCCGAATATCTCCCTCGAAAACGATCAAGAAGTCTAAGGTCATGATATTTCATTTAATATTACAAAAAGCATTTATTTGGATTTTTGAAAAAAATGTTTTCCATTTTTTTCGACGATTTACTACTTTCGTTGTATCAGTATGATATAAGTTGAAAATTATGGAGGTCAGAGCGGCATTAAGAGTCGCATTTCCTAAGCACGTTTGTTTTCACAAGTCATCGTTGTATAAATGTGAATAACAGTTAGTTTTTGCAATATCAAACTGAATATTACTACCTTGCACTTCTTGACCGTTCTTGAAGGAGATATTCGTAAATACTTAATCTAGAACAAAAAAAAATATAAAAAAATTTCCACGTTCTTCGACCTTACACAGACATCCTTTTCAAAGGAACGTTATGAATTTCGAAAGGAATTAAATCTTAGAAATTTTCAAGAAAAAAGTACCATAACTTTATGCTGATTTCTCCAAGCCTTCTGATAAAAATAGATATCGTTTTCTATCACCGTACCGCATTTCCTAAAACACTGAAACGCAACCGTTCGTCATAACAGCCCACGTGATCGTTGTCGTTTCACGACGATGTCATAACTCCATTAAATGCGATTTGATATGCTAGAAAGGGGTATCGATCCTTAGCATTAAAAGCATTGTTGAGATTGGATCAGCTGATCCATCACTTTTACGTTCGCCCATGAAAACGAAGCCAACGAAGAAGATATTGAAGACTGCGGGAACTGTAGCGTGCAATTTCTATACACATCACGGAAAAAGGGCGTCAGCGGAATTAATATTTCTGACAGGTAAGTACCTTAACTGATCCTTAAGAGGACACGATAAGTATACCCTTCAGAGGAATCAACTTTTCAGCACAATCAACTAATCGCGATTAAGGCCTTTTATATTATTAAATTATTGCCAGTACACAGTTTCTGGCAGAGTTCAGCATTATTCGAATTATATCGAATAAATATTTATCCAACTACTGGAATATATTATACTTAGTCAAATATTTCATCCGGATAATAATAATTCGTTATTTGAAATCATCAACAGTTAATTGGATCATTATTGAATAATTATGGACTCGTTATTCAAATACATTATTCGAATAAGTAAGGATCAATTATTCGAATCATGTGGTACAATAATCGAGTATGAATAATGAATAAAATTGTTGTCCTGATGAAATATTCGAACAAAAAGAATTCATTTGTGTAATTATCTCCCTACAATTCAATAATGCTCAACACTTTTTCTGAGCAACGTTCATATATGTTTCAGCGGTAAAGGTGAAAATAATATAAATTTTTATAGATTTATTCACATAAAAAGTGTGAACTTTCGAATTACACTACCTATTTTATTAATAATATCAAGTAATGTCATAGGTCTTTAAGGCCTTTTCATACGAGATACTTCTGTACCTCACAAATTCTATTTGAAGCACAGGTGAAAGTAAATCTAGAGTTGTAGATTCACCCCTGAAAGCAGTGACCTTTTTATACACATTGCGAATAATTTCAAAAAACTATTTGTGTTAAAGAACAAAATGTTGTTCAAAATTTTGAGTACGAGTTTTAAGTATTGATAATTGAAAGAATAAATTTTAAGTTAAGTAAGCGTTCGCAGAAAGAGGAACTTTTGAATACCTGTTATAACTTAAAGTTTTAAAAATGATTACAGATATTTGTTTATCAATCAACAACTCTACAGACCCAAGCACGGAGAAGCATTGTACAACATTACTTAACAGATAACGAATCTTTGCTTTCTTATAACGTAATAAAACTGTTTTCAACTATTTAATCTCCAGAATACTATATTAATTTGGCACCAATCTGTCAGAACCCCTTGTATGTATATGTATCTATATCTCACTCGATTGATGCGCACATGCGTGACAAACGCACGTGCTTTCGTCTCCGCATTGATATGTCAATTACTGCAGTCCTGCGCATTTATCACGCGAATTGCAATTGCACCGAACATCCTAGCTGTTTAATCAATCTGATTACATAAACATCCGTCTCTGTTGTTGACAGTGTTTTGTTCAAGAAGCAAATTGAATTTTACAGGAACAAATAATGAAAATGTAGTTGAAATGGAAGAGTTTAGCAACTGTATATTTGCTATATGCTTTTTTATTCTCAGATAGATAAATATTTTACTGTTCAGGTATTAAAAATGGGATTATAGATTTATTACTGACAGCTCATATTTCTGATGGTTCACATGTTAAACTTTCTTCCAACATTTATTATCAGACCTTTATTTGCATGCATTATTTGACGAATTTACACTATCGCAATGTCGTAATACTTTGAAGTATTTAGAAAGCGTAACATTCTTCCTAATTTCATAGTTCCAATCGGTCACTATTTATCTTTGATACCGTTAATCTGATAAAAGTTTCACAGAATCCGAGAAAAGATAATGTTGGAGCAGATAAGGTATGTTTGTATCGTAAATCAATATTTCGTGTGTCAAAGGTATTTTATTTAATATGAAACCTAATTTATGAATATTACCTCATGACTATAGTCGATGTTTTGTTGTTTCTTTGACAAAGAATGCTAGTATATTCGAATATATAATAGAATAGCAGTGACATAGTTTTCTTAGAATTTACTTTATTTTTCATTCAATTATGTTACGTATAAATCCGTAATTGTAAGCGCGCGTGCGCTGTGAGACGGATCCTTTTGTATTCCTTATCTGCACTTATATAAACGAAACCTACGGTTATTTTTTATGTTATATTAAAACGTACAATTTTATTTTCCTATCACATCTAAAAATTATATTTCAGTCAGGGATTTACTCAATTGAATGTGATTATCTAACATCATTGACAGAGATAAAGGTGGAGAATATTGGAAAAAGATTTTGCACATCAGCATTCTATAAATATTATTGCACTGCTCTTATTACTCATCGAGCATCGAACAACAATCCAGTGTTGACCAAAAGTGAACAGAAATATACAACTCAAATGCAAAATGCAATGCAATTGAGCACACATGCTAGATAATGTGCGTTATAAATTACTTCGGACCAGTTCGCGTCGACATTTCCGTATAAATATACAGAACTGAATTTCACTAACATGTTTTGAATATAAGAATGGTTTTGACAATATGATTCAATAACCACAAGTAGGTATTCGATATCAGAAAAGTACCGGATCTCAGAAAATTAAAATATTCCCGACATAACTTAAACTATACATATCCAAATATATGCTATACTCTTTCGTCACTAATAAAATTGAGGCACCTAAATTTAATATACCCCTTTGATAATTTATAAAACGGTGTAAAAATCTCCGGTCAAACTTTAGCTAGAAATAAAGTCCTTATAGTCTAACATTTTAATTGACATTTTAAATCTTCAATCCCAATAAAACAAAGGATCTGTAAAGTCTGCCAAGTAGTATACCTCCATTCAATACGTAAGTTACTGCGTCTTATCCAAGAAACACATTTTCTACAAAGTGGTACTCTGTTTAGTATTTAAAAACGAAATCTAATTAAAATCACGTGAAATGTTCCACACGAGTGCAATGAAAGTCAATGATCAATTGACGCACCATCGCACATGCCTATGCAGATGTACCGCGAAACGTCACCAGAAGCAACGAAAATGTAGATCCGTCTACAGGCAAAGGAAAGAGAATCATGCCGGCACTTGTCACCGAACAGGTTATGCAAATAATGTCCATTATATTGACACAACAAATGCGTTCACGTAATAAGAAATTACTGAGGCAAGTTAAAAGATTCAGTGATTCTGCAATCAACTTCCCCTAAAATTATCACTAGATGGTTTAAATGATTCACCTCAACCGCTATAATCTATGCAAGATAAAAGGAAGCAACACGCAGCTTAACAATTTCAAAATTGTTTCCACGTATTTATTTGGAAAAATAGGTCAAATCCTTGACAGCAGAGGCCATGAAGACTTTCGAAAAATCAAAAACCAAGGTTATCATCGAGCAATCATAGATCGTGATCTTTGACTCTAACACAGACCTTATCATTGAGACCTTGACGATCGCCATCGGTGATCCACCGGGTTATTACACGAATGTCCTAAATGTCATTCGAAGACTGTTTAGTGAGGTCTTCAAGACGTCTTTTATTTTGAAATTCGACATGGTCGCCAATAAACGTTACAAAGAAAAGAAACACCTCAAACACGCTGGCTACTTAGGTACTCTTTCTCGAGTATAGACCAATTAAAAGTTCTTTTCAGCGTTTTGTTTTTGCGTCTTTCCAGAGACACAAATGCGACGCAGTTGATGTCAGATTTGTTCGACTTCGTCCCACCACGAATAGTGCCTCACTGAGGATGACCAAAAATTCAACGACTGCGCAATCAATCCGCGTGCTGCAGCGCGCGTCACAATGATCAGGGTGGTTCAGTCGCAATAAAAACACAAGGGGACTATGTCGCTGCGCACAGTGCGCAAGGGTTCGCACGGGTTGCGGCAGGGACCGCAAGGGTCCGTTTGAATTTCGTAACACAGTCGCCGACGAATAGATTCAGGTATCTGGGCCAGTTTCGTCCGTCATTTCGCGCAGGCATGGAATGTTTTCTCGATAATTAATTGCCGCACCGTTTTTCGCGGTGGAAACACGGTTGTCACGTATTTAATGAACCTTGCCGCACCGTACGCAACGTGACACGACGAAATAGCACGGAAATCTGACGAGTTTCAGTCAGTAATTCGAGTACTTACAAAATGTGACGCGCCCGGGACGCACTAAGCCAGACCCCGTCCGGCAGAAGTCTAAGCCGCACTGAAATCCTGGAGCATGATGGGTTGCTCCCGCTGGCACACACGCGTTCGACCTCTACGGAAATAGAGGCAGACACGATTGGTAGCCAACTTGCGCCTGCTCGTATCACATGCGCGTTTCGTGCGGAGACCAGAGTGTGGCACCATCTAGCGTGCCTCCAGAGCGAGGGCTTATCATCAGTGATGGGTTACGAGCCTGGTATACACTTATCATCCAATGTAACTTTGTGTCGCACGCTCGGGAGGCTCGCGAGCCATCTTACCATTTTTGCATCACACCCAATGTTATCGACTCAGCCTAACATAAGATTTTTTTTTTTTATTTTTTTATTTTATCTCCATTTATAGTTACATTTTGCCCATCTGGCAGTAGAAACTAATTGTACCTTTAATGTGCCTTACATTCTCACTCACATACACACTAATCACACACATATTCCACACACACACACTGGATATTACTATGTTGTAAAATATAAAAATATAATTAGCATATACTGTTCTGAGCATAAATATAAGAATACAAATAAAAATAAAAGTCTTTGGATAGATTACGCCTTAACATTAACATAAGATTATAATGCTAGAGTGAAGAGTACAATGGTTGGTCATTTAAGTAAGAGTGTCACATCAATACTTAGTGAATTATAAATATGAATTTAGTAAATTTGAAAAAGAGAACAGGGAATGGAAACACATCGATGAGGTGCGTGACAAGGATCAAGCCATACAAAACCATCGAGGAAATACCTACCTGAAAAAGAATAAAATTCTAATTAGATGTCTAGACCGAAGCAAACTCACTGAACGTAAGTTTGACTCGATCTGGATCCTTAACCTAGATAGTAGACTTCAGCTTGATTCCGTTTTGGAAGTCGCAATGCTTGGGAAACGTTACCAATTGTCCGGGCATACCAACATGGTACATACGAAAGTGACCCATTTATACGAAATATTTCTGGTCTATGTTCGACCAATGCTTTGTGCATTTTGAAAAAATTGAATAAAGTCTTAGAACTAAAGCAATTGTTATATCTAATTAGAATATTTAACAATCACAGCTATCGGCTCGGTTCTCCCCGATTACCAGGTCTCACCACGAGGAGGTTGCTGTGTTTGGAGACCCGTAGAGAGATAGATGGAATCAAAGTCCCATCGATCTCCCTGTACATGAAAACCTTAGGCTACTAAACCAAAGAGATGGATGGAAACAAAGATCCATCGATCTCTTCGGTTTAGATATAGAATCTAGGGAACTGCCAAGCAATCACTCGATTAAAATAAATTCAGGAAAAAAGGAAAAAAGGAGTATTGAATGGCCTACGGTCGGGGCCAGATATATTGGCCGGTGAGTTTCGTGAGGGGTATTTTCCTACCACACCGTTTGTTTGTCTCGGTGCTCCTTTTCTCAACGTTTTCTTAGTCGCTCTCGTTCCATCTCACTCTCGCCTTCGCAGAACAAGAGTGAGACAGAAGTGGTGGGGATAGTGCCAAGCTTCTGGGGTGTAGGCGAAACGGAGCTGTTAGCGTAGAAATACACACATCAGATTAGGTGTGCGTCAGCAACGAAAAAATTCAGGAGCTTTATTGGTCAGAACATTGATTCTTTCTCGATAGCTTCATATCGTATTGGTCTACACATATCTTCGTAATGCACACAACTATTACGTTAAGGATAAATAACAGCCAAACGGCTAGGTTCGGGCGGAGCCGAGTAGCGTTCCCATTACACCACCATACCCTGCGATGGCCATGCAACTCCAACTGACAAATCCACGATCGTCAGATGGTGGTGGCTGATTTCTGCTCGATCGCTGTTCGCGAAAACGAATTCACCGGCCAATATATTTGATACCGACCTTAGCCCCGGTCTCCCCTACAAATATTACAGATACCATAATAGTCGAAAAATTTCTCGAAATTCACAAAATCAAGAGATATCGTGCTTAAGAGATATCTTGGGACCCTTATATCTAATCATTTTGAAGAGTAAGAAAAAAGATGTAATTAAGATATACCCGGAAGAGAGGATTAATTTTTTAGATATTAATGCAGATAATATGTGACGTAAATGTCTTGCACAGCTAGAGTCATGAGACAGCACAGTAAACTTTAATGGCAAGTAAGGTAGAGTTTACTTCAGTTACCATTTTCTTGGAAAGTAGCACAAAGTAACACCTAATTCTTGTTGCTTTTAGGAGAGAAGGGTTCATTCTTTCACAAGATATGAATGACACACATTGCAAATGGTTGCAACTTTTTGAAAATTTATAAAAATGTTATCAACATTTTATTCGAATTTATGGCGATAATAGAATATATATCTAAGTAATTAACTTTGTAACTAATTTAAATTGCACCTCGCAAAGAAATTTTTTTCAAAAACGTGAATAAAAACTATGAGAAACATAAAAGTTATTAGAAAACGGTGCTCACCACATTATAATACAATAATTGATATAAGGATGATAATAAAATGTGAATTGTATTTGGCCAGTAGCCTCACTTTTCGAAAACATGGGTCTAAATATACGAACCTTCGAGGGTTAATATCACTTATATTAATACAACTTTTCTGTTTAATTGATCCAAATTTCATTAAAATATCTAGACCAGAACCAAAATTATAAATTTTTTTATCGCTGGTGAGTCGGTTTGTCCCACTGTGCGGTGAGGCTAGAAGTCCGGCGTCCTAAAAGTCGATTAAATATTTCAGCATAAGTAGGGTAAGCAGGCCAGTAGATGGACAGTTTAGTTCATTCCGAAGTTTACATCAAGGTGTTTCTTAGAAATATCTGTTGTATTAAAAAAAATCAAAAGCTTTGCACGTAAAAATGTACAAATGTAAAGAAAAAAATAACTGCAAGTAAAAAAATTAATGTATTTAAGGATAAAATGATGCAAATTCTACAAATGGACAGTTCAAAACCAATAGAGGGACGGGTGTCTGGCTAGACGAATAAAAGTCTTATTAGCTATAGTAGGTACCTACATTAAGTTATTTTTTGTTAAAATATAGTTTATTTCGTTAAAACTAAAAACGTATGGAGTCTTCATTGCCGGAAAACTGTGCAACAGGTTATGGGCCCAGGCCGCAAATAAAGTGAGGTTATCTCTAGCCTAAAGTGGCCTGACGTCCACTCATGAAATGACTCGTGCATTGTGGCGTAAAATCGTATCTACATACAAATACATTTTTCATACAAAACATTTTTTCTCGATAAATATGTTAATGTTTTATAAAACAACAAACGTTTTTTTTACAAAATAAAAAACAATAATATAGATTAAAACTCCAGTCCTTTCAATATTAACGATTAACCAACGATTCGCCCATCTGCTGGGCCCTGTCCAGCTACTGGCCTGGTTACTCTATGTTGATGGAGAGCGTAACGGGGAGGGCCAGAGGGCAGTCAAAGTTGGATCGCGAAAGTCCATAAGATGTTAGGTCTATTTTATACCTCGTCTGTGCCTCCATGCATGATTTCTGCATTATCACTACACTCTCCCTTCGATTACCCGCTTGTGCTTTGATACTGCAACCCAATTTACATCACCATTTCAACATTACTTATTCAACATTTCTTTTTTATTCGGAAACAATTTCTCCAATAATCCCCGCTCAATATCCCCCCCCCCCCCCCCCCCCCGTCATACTTGACATTTTAAGCTTGTATCTTTCAATCGTATATACTAGAACCTTATCGAATATATTCGATTCCATCAGTCCCATCTGGTTTCTATACTATCTTCTCCATTTCTTATCGGAAATAAAACACACTCGAATCAGATTCAACGACGTACATTTGTAGTTAAGTAGGGCTCTGTCTTAACACGCCAAGGTGTTCTAGGATGGAATCACTAATCGAATGCATCTCGCTCGTAATTTTCTAACATGTGGGTATTTACTATCTACCAATCTTGTATGGTTAGGTCATGAATTTCGGCGTTAGAAGTGAATTGCTTTAGTAAGCTATCGTCGATCTCAATCCGGAATTTGAACCATGGGTATATCATTGGCACATCAAGATAAGATCAAAATATTAAAGTCTGTATGAAATCACTTCATGAAATGTCGTGTGTAGAACTTAAACAGTCAGATATGATAAAATATTCCGTCATTCGACGATAAGGTCCCCATATAATATAAAAGTCGTATTGTACACTTCACATTGGCCAGTGTGCATTAAATTACAAAGGAAACTGTCTATCGTTCTATAAATTCGGTGATAACTTATTTGAGCATGAGAGGTATGTATTTTGAAAATTCCATTTTCGGGGCAAAAAGTATTTATTAGTAGGTATAAATAGAGGACTAGGGTAAAGGACCCAATTACTGACATCTAACCAATTACTGTCACCTTAAGCTATTTTAGTTAAAATAACGAATAAACAAACTATAGAATATAATCTATAGCATAGATTATAGATTGAAATACATTATTCTTTTTGTGTATCACTTTACAACGTTTATTTATTCGTTATTTTAAGTAAAATAGCTTAAGGTGACAGTAATTGGTTAGGTGTCAGTAATTGGATCCTTTACCCTAGGAAGTATGTTATACGTACTGATGGCTGCTGTGGCAACGAAAATAGGGACTGCTATATGTATTACTACTTTTACTACTCGGCTTCGCCCGAAATTTAGATTATGATTTTATAAAAAAAAATTTTGTGAAAATAGTCCTCTGGATTAGCTAGGCATAATGAGCTGGGACACGTTACGCGACCCCAGAGTTTACCGTTCGAAAATTTTTAGGCGATGGACAAACACAGAAACACTTTCTGCTTTATATATTAAGATATCGAATGATAAGGTGTTTTCCTTGATTTCAGACTTTTATTTTCCAGCCATTGCCATAATGGCAATGGTGGCCAGCGTCCTTGCCACTGATATTTCAACAGCATGTCCATCAAGGGATCTCATGAACATGACTGTACTCTTGCCGCACGAGTGCAATTGTGCGAAGTATTATGAATGCAGGGACGGAAATCCGGTTCTAAAACAATGTAACTCCGGTGAAAAGTTCGATCATATTCAAAGAAAATGTGTCACGGAAGAAGAAGCGGTGTGTAGTACTGTACCACCATCTCCAACTGCAACTACACCGTCAGCAATAAACTGTCCCTCAGGCAATGATATCATAGATATTCCACACGAGACAGACTGCCAACTTTATTACACATGTGAGAATGGCAAGAAACAGTTAAAAGCATGTGAGAATGGACTTTATTTTGACGAAACAAAGGGTCTGTGTACTTCGGCGGAGGACGGCAATTGTGGTTCAAGAGCATCCCGGACGGCTGTGCCGCTTTTGCCTGAAACAGAAGACACCTATGATATTAGCTGGACTGAATGCCCACCGAGCGGTTCTCATGAAAATCGAACGTTACCACACCAATGCTACTGTGATAGATATTACCTTTGTGTAAACGGAGACCTTATTCTTCAACTGTGCCCAAAAGGTACCCAATACGATTACATCAGAGCGATTTGTGACGATCCGAAAAACTTTAAGTGCATAAGACCTATTCCTCCCCCCACAACGACGACGATTGCTCCAACAACAACGACAGAAGCTCCAACAACAACGACAAAAGCTCCAACAACAACGACAGAAGCTCCAACAACAACGACAAAAGCTCCAACAACAACGACAGAAGCTCCAACAACAACGACAGAAGCTCCAACAACAACGACAGAAGCTCCAACAACAACAACAAAAGCTCCAACAACAACGACAGAAGCTCCAACAACAACGACAGAAGCTCCAACAACAACGACAGAAGCTCCAACAACAACAACAAAAGCTCCAACAACAACGACAGAAGCTCCAACAACAACTACGCCCGTCCCGGCGACGTGTAATGGTACTTGTATGATTCGTGATCCTGATCCAAAAGACTGTGCTTGGTATTATGAGTGTAAGGACGGGAAAAGAGAGCATAAGAGATGTCACGATTGGCTTCAATTCAATCCAAGTACGCTAATGTGCGACTTGCCAAACTATGCGAAGTGTACAGTATGTACTGACACTAAGGACGCCGAAACTTACTGTAATTGCGCTGATACAACGGGCGATAGGTTTCCTCACGAGTGTCAATGCAATAAATACTATGTATGCAGCAATGGAAACGCATATATTAAATCGTGTCCACCTGGATATGCCTATGATCGCAAGCGCCACCTTTGCGATTTAGCCGACAAAGTCATTTGCGATAAAAGTCCAAACAATAAACCTCAGGACGCACTGGGATGCATTGGTACTTGCCCGGTACACAATTCAGAACACAAACCACCAGTGACGTATTTGCCTCACAATGATTGCACGAATTTTTGTTACTGTGACAAGGGCACTCCGTTCGCTTACGAGTGCGCGAAAGGCTTTCATTTCAGCCGCACAGACCAAAACTGCACGGATCCAGCGATAGCTCAGTGTGTTTCGCCTTTTACGCATGATGACAAAGACCAAGAATCGACAAATGCGAAAGGAACGTCCTTTTGGTCATATATTCATTCCATTTATCGGTAAATTGCTTGGATAGAGCAGAACACTCGCTAAAACGTGGAATAAACACGGTCTAGTTATTTCACCCAGTTACTGCAATGAATAGGCACGTGCGAATAACTTGCAGACATTATATTATAATAGTGTATAATTTTTTGAGATGTTTGCATACATGTACTTATGTTGCAGAGTATTTAATGTACATATGTATCTTATCTACTAATTCAATTGTACTTGATTATATATACTATTATCATGTTCCTTTCGAATTAATTCATTCCTTATTAAAGTGTTCAGCTTTTTCGGAAGTTTCACTTTGTTCGCCCCCTGTGTGCTGATACCTATTAATTATATTTCATTTACCACGTGAATCACGAAACAAATCTGAGTTACTAATAACACATTTTAGACAATGGTATATGTACTATGTACTGATATCATGTATTTCATATTTTAATCGGAAATGCGTTGGTTTACCTAAAATATTCTAAAATATGTCATCTCGGAATGTACGTGAATGAGTCAACATGTTTTTCGATTACACATGCACGCACACATGTAGATTAACGAAGTAGAACTTATTGTTATAATCGATTCAAGATAATAGGCATTCACTAACTGTGTGTCAGGTGTACATAACTTTAGCTTCAAAAACATGTATCACGGCGTAATTCCGTAGAAAATTGATAAAGGTAATAATATCGACTTAAGAATGCCTCCGACTCGATAAGTTGGGCAAATCAATTCCGAAGAAAACAGATTAGGGGACCAAAGTTGTTGCTCCTGGTTATTCACTTGATTCATTCATCATACAATTCTAAAAACCTGTCAAGTACTTACACTTATAATGTCGTGGTTCTGTTGTCACTGCTGTCAATTTTAAAATAAAAAATAAATAGAAATAAAATAAAAAAGACTTAAAAATATAAACCCGACTTCAAAAAAATAAAAATTCACTAAAAACTAACAAATAATTTTTTTCTTTTTTAATCTGCGACTCTCAGTTTTTGTAAGGCAGCGCCAGATATAATTTAGAAATCAAATTATTAACATTGTACGCAAATTTAGAAAAAATTGTACAAAAATTAACAAACAAACTACATTTAGATTTACTGCCTATGATTAAATTTTATGTTATCGGTAAGAGCCTAACGCGATAGTGACAAATACTCCGAATATTATCTTTTATCGATTAAATCCTTATATATTATTTATATGCAATGTAAAGTTAGATAGCTGGAGTGCTAAGAATGGCTAACTAAGACCGTATTTTACATATAAATATTGAAAAATTGTTTTCTTCTCAGTTCTCTTTGTGTTTTAGTTATTGTTTGAATCAATCTTTTGTTTTATTACAACTCATAATAAAGAGCACACATTATTATTTTTAAACTTTATTAAAATCTGGTTATCATTGGTACTGCGTCAATTTGGCGCCGAGTTAATAAAACTGAGGGATATACTACGGTATAACCGAACCTTCATAATGAATAGAAATTTTGAGGGATTGAGAGGGAGGGGAAGAGGACCCCTAATATAAAATTTTAGCTTCGAGTACTTGTTAGTTTCTAAGATATTAATAAAAAACTTCGGGCATAATATTTTAAAATCTGCCTTATACTCTCCACACATTACGTAGCCCCCCCCCCCTAAAAAATTCTGTAATTAGTATTCAAAGTATCGTTCTCATAATCTGCAATCAAATGTTTCGTATGAAAAAAGAGAAAGTAATAAAAAGCAAGCTATTTATTCTCAACATTTTATTTATTTGTGTACACTTATAGGCCCTAATTAGGCGTGAGCTATTCCAGTTTCAACTCGAATTAACAATTCAATCATCAATAATAAACGCACCACGATCAATAATCCGTGTCGTGATCCTCGAGACATACGTTACAATGTTAATAATATATGTACATTGAATTGTTTTGCCTACCTAAGCTAGCTAATGCAGCAAGCCGTGTAACGGAAATCAATTGTGCATTGTGCTTTCGTTAATGACACCGCGTTCATCGCCGATTCGAACCATTGTACACACATGCGGCCGCATAATCCAACAGAAATTATATCGGTAATCCTTTTGCAGCACTAATCGTTGGTTTACACACGTAATATCAAATCATGAATTTGCATATCGCACAAATTAAATCAAAACATCGTTTCACATTCAAACAGCTTTGAACGTTTTGACACGCGAGGCGCGTATTTCTCTTGCATTGCAAAAGCACTCACCTAATTGTCCCTTAAATTAATTAATTTTTAGAGTATATTCTTTGTGAGATTCCTACATTTGATATTGCGATAGTGGATAAGTGTGACATCGTTTACTCTTCAGAACTGCCATTCCCTTTCGTGATTAGGGTACAGATTGGAATGACGGATTAATAGTAAATCGCTTTGAAATTATGAATCGACATAATCGATATTCCATGAGATCTGCGAGAATATTGTTACTTGTAAATAAAAGGTGTAGAAGTAGATGTTCATCATGCTATGGGTAAAAAAAATGTGACATGGAAATGTTTGCTGTGACGTTTGTAGAAATGTACAATATTTAAATTTATTTAATAATTCAGGAAGATACTAACTCATGAGAAATTTTAGCTACATTGAAACTAAAATTTGTTAAATTTCATTAAATGACATTTAAAGTTTTCCAGGTTTGATTAAATGCAAATAAAATTAGAATTAGAATTTTCCAAGTTTTATTAATTTATAACTAAAATTTTCCAGATGTTATTAGATGAAACTCAAGAGTGTCCACAATTTACTAAAATAAAATTCAAATTTATAAGTTATCCCGAATAAAGATTTCTTTATTTCTGTACTATATCCACCAGCGAAATTCGTATTCTGCTTATACTGATTATAACTATATTTTTACTTATTTTCAAACACTTTTAGTGCTAAGTATTCTTGCTGATACATAGAAACGCAGAATTTATATGTGGAATCCACTTTTATCCCACAATTTCGTAAAATTCTGCAACACATTAATTTGATATTCACCCATACGTAGACACATTCAATATAAATTATCACTGAGTGTTTACAACGATCCTTGCATTAAAGTAAATCTTCCTAGACGTGTTTCTTACGTACTTAAACGATGCCTTCAACGTCGACATGTCTATGGGATTCAATTCTTCCCTGCAAATTTGCACGCTCGAAATCAAAGATTGTTCGCAATGATTGTAAAAATATACTTAAATAGATATGAATCACATTACTCATTTACGCTGCAAAGGTATATCGCTAACACGTTAACTAGTGATACTTCGACATTCCCTTTAATTTGCATTTCAGCTTCAATTACCGTCCCAAGGTGTTGTACATTTGTACAAACAATATAAGTTCTTCGCCATTACAATATAGTACCGCGAAATAATATTAACGATTTCATGCGTTACACGGCCTCGTCCTTAAATACATACTCGCATGTATACAAGTGAGCCATCTAAAACTGGAATTCCAAGCATTTCTGTTGATTTAAACGTGAAAAGTGGAAAAAGAAAATATTTGATTCGAATGGCAGTATAATATGATAAAAATCTTTGCTTTAAGGTTTTCACATCATTCATATTGCTACGATTTTAACGTAAGAGAAGAGATATATGTTACCCATCATGATTATGATAGCTATCAGTCATTTTGAATACAGAAAATTATTTCTGTCTTTGATAGAGTGTTTCTGGTATTTATTATTTAGCTGACTGGGTACTATACACATTACAAGTCGTGAATCTTTTTTTAACACCTTGAATCATATTATTTTTGCAATTTTATGCATAGAACGTACTGAGAGCTTTTAACTGAAAAATTCTGGGACGCCGTGTGAATTATTTTATTCGGAATAGGCTGGAAAAAATTTATCTTTACAAGACCTTTTTCGATTTACTTGGACAATACTCTAAGATCTGTTTAATATCAAATGGTATTGATAACACAAGTCCTAAACTTGGAAGTGTTAGAATAAATAAATAGCACTCGATAATCAGAGATTTGGCTAGCTTGCTGCAAATTTGAAAACTATAATCTTGGCGGGACCAAGATCAATATGTATTCACGAAAATCAATCAATTCGCAAAAACATGTATTTTACTGTATGTACCCTTAATACTTGTAAAATACTCAGTATGATTTAATTGAAATTGAAATCTACGATACATACATGAAATATTCAGAAACATACTAAGAACTACTTCAAATTTAGTAAACATCAAATCCATTGAAAATAATATTGGAATAAAATTCCAATATTATTTGGTAAAACCAAATATCCTAAAAAAAATTTATGCATCTGCACAAAAACGTGAAAAACAAAGAGAGAAGGTATACCAAGCAATACTGAAGTCTGTGGATATCGGACCACGCTTGAGTGACTAATCTCTGCTTTGGGCATGCGCACTGGAAATCTCACTATTGCTCGAGGCACTGTATCAGACAATGTTAGAACAACTTAATCGTAATAATTCTTTCAAGATCAATTTCTCTAGCATTTTCTGTACAAATTATTCAACAACCGTATGGATTGACTTAAACATTATTTTCTTCCCTGCAAGACTGTATAAAAGTTATTTAAAAACTATTGAAAATAAGAATGTAATTGCGGTAAAAGTCAAAGCATCCAAAAATCCCATCGGACAAAACTATAACAACTTTTATTTTATAAAACTTATTACAATATTATTTACATATAAATGAAAACAATACTCAGAATTCTGTATTCGATAAATTAAATATTAATTCATCTGACCAGGAAATTTTTTCCCATTATTCTGATTTCTGCGGTCCAACTGACGTGACCTTCTTTTTCGAAATTTGTGGTTAAAGCTCACCTTCGTTTAAACGTTGTACCACCCTACTTGAAATACTTGTGACTTTCACAGTAGCTTGAATTTCCGGCGCTGTTAGGAATGATTCCTTTCACGATGTGATAACCAATCTACGATTGGTCCTATAAATATCCATTTATAGATTATACATCAAATTCAATATAAAGTTAATATTAAACTTAACCTTTCATCAGTCTTCCTGGGCCTTCCTATCCTTTCAAGGACTTTTGAATGAATCAGTCGTTTATAAACATTCAAAACAACGTCTCTTCTGTAGCCCAGACTCTCTCCAATGCGTGCGAAGGTCCATCCTAATTTGCCAGTAAATTTTTTATTCAATTTTGAACTGCTGGTTCAATACGCTTCGCTTTTGCCAGTTTAAGCAACTATGCCAATTGAATTCGCAAGCCGCATAATTTGTCAACAAATAACTATGAAATAGGCGAAGTTGTTATAGTTTTGTCTGACTGGATTTTCGGATGCTTTAACTTTTGTAGTAATAACTTTCTTTTTTTTCAATAGTTTTCAAATAAGCTTTATACAGTCTTGTAAGAAAATAAAGTTTAAGGGAATTCATACTATTCCTTAACTAATGTAGAAAACGCTAGGGAAATTGATCTGGAAAAAATTATTAGGATCAACTTATTATAGTTTTGCCTAGTACTGTACCTACACTTCAATAAAGTTGGAACATGATCTGTCAAGGTTCATTTACACTAAAACACTTCCCGCACGAGTCACTTTTGTTACTATTCACTGACATGTCAATTTTTTCCATATTTTCGAAAACAGCATTGCTTTTGACAAGTCAATCTATACAAAATGCCAGTCGCAAATAAAATTACAGAAGTGTCGTGCGTGAAAGTTACCGTATAAATATTATTTTTCTTTTTTGCAAATTTTATATAATATTCAAACACATCTCATAAAATTTTAATAACCCATACACTTAATTCTACGGATGCCAATTAGCAGTTCTATAGATAAAGACAACTATTTTCACTTTTCCTCATTATTCATTCCTAAATTATATACTCGATATTTGTTTGCAATCCCAATTTTAAACGGCTCACCTTGCATACACATTATTTCTTTATCCGCTTAATAATATTTATAATGTACGTATGTATATGCGTATATCTATATGTGTATAATAGTTATACGAATACGTATATACAATTATATGTATATGTATATATATATAAATATATGTATGTGGAAGTCAAAAATTAATAAAGTTAAAAAAATATAATCTTCAAAATAGAAACTATAACCGTCTTTCTCTTCAGCTACAGCGCTATTGTGTCACATATGAGTCCTTTTTATCTTCTTCCCTCGAGAACGCGTCGAACAACGTTCTCTCCTTTTCTTTCTTTTTCTTTTTGTACGAAATCGTATATGTACCAACTATTTGCGATGTACATACCGTGATTCATTGGCTCGAAAACCAAGGAACGTTTGTCATAGGGTTGGGACTACTAGAATAATTCAACATTCGGAAGCTTCCTATTTACTTAAATCTTACGAATACTACATTCAAAAACTGCAGAATTCGAATACCACATTCGAGTATCGCAGTATTGGAATACTACATTCGAACATTGTGAAATTCGAATACTACATTCGAATTAGGGCTGCCGAATAATGAAGTTCCTTCTTCTCCGATACAAGTGTCCTACTTTTCAAAAAGAACAGTATTGGTTGAAAACACTTTTCGATTCCATAGGCAGTTTGCGATTGATTCTAGGAAGGCTATTTTGGCCAGCGATATTTGAAAGATGTTTTCACCCTTTTAAATATTTCTAATAGTTTTTTAACGATCTACAAAGTACCGGCTTGTTTGATAAATCATTTCACTTGTGGGGTGTTCCCTTGTCGCTACGCAAGTATTTGAATGTAACTTAGAATATTAATTTTATAGGCTCTCTACTGAATTCGGACATAATGTTCGAATTTTATTCATCACATATTCGACTGCCTGCAATCAGACTATTCCCACATTCGAGTAGAGAAAAATTCGACAAGTAGTCCCAGTCCTAATTTGTAAAAATAAAAGCTACAATCATTAGAGTTCCGTTCTTTTCTATTCACAGCGACGTCAACTGATCGTTACAAACAATAATTCAATATCCTTGATTTAAACAGCGGATGTGTATTCGTGAAATTGATTATTCTCGCAGAAATTTTTACAAATCAATTAAATGCACCTCAACGAACACGATGAAGCTTGAATTTCTTAATATGTGCCTTTCACACCTTCCATCGCTGTCACGTTAAAAATTCGTGTCGTAGAAATGTTGATCTTTCTCACAGCTTTTCCACTGCTTCGATTAATTTTAAACGCTATTTTCTATACTTCACAAAACATTATTTCGTTAAACGTATAAGGGTAGTGCATAAAGTTTGATTCGCCGATTTCACAAAAGTCTTGCATATAGTTATGTAATTCAAACCATGTATAGTACTCTGCTACATACATAAGGCACACTACCCAAAATTTTGTGAAAGAATCGAACCAAAAATGCCATCTTTCCCTGATCTTGTAGGTATATGATCATACACATATGTAAAAACGATTTAAGTAACTAATTTTTGAAATAATTGAAAATTAGTACAAATGTATACATAGATATGTCTGGAATTATAATATACTCTATGGAATACAATTGAGCTACCACAATCGTAATTATGGTTTCGTTTCGGTGTATGGACATATATCGAGGGTCTAGATGAGACAAAATATTGAACTCGATTTTCTCACAATTCTTTGAGCAGTGCGCCCTAAAGGTGTAACATATATTCATACAATATAAAATATATGCAATATTTGAACTCGTGCACGCTTCTTATTAGACGCAGTACATTTCATGTTTTTCTCTGTCTACTCAAATTTTCTATTAATACTCTTTTAATTTCTTCTCAATCGTTAACATAAACTACAAATACATATTTGCAAAATTTCGTGACCGTCGTGATAAAACAATCGAAATTGAGCAACAACCGTCATAAATTACAATAAGTTATAACGAAACTATTATTTCTAAGGGAAACGCACAGTATCGAATACTTTTCTCGCTTTCGCTTAGTTGACATCGAGGAATTTGCTTTCTTCTACGAGAACATCCAATTTGTTGTCAGTCGATTGAAGTAAATTGTAAATTATCAATTTCGTTCGACTTAGGAAAATTAACAGTTTGTCTTATACAAGAAACCTTAGGAATATTGTATGTACATGTAATTGAAAGTGGTTAGTGAACAAATATACATTTTTGTTTTATTGAAATATATTAATGAAGTTTCCCATTAATTAATTACTCATATATTTTTATCCCACTGTTCGTAAAAGTTTTAAATTTACAAAATCCAGTAATTATGACACGATTATTTATCACTTAAATAACAATGAACTTTTCGATACCTCAGATATTGCTTTAAAAATACTGAACGATGCGTTGTTTCGTGACAAACAACGAAAATGAGGGTACATATTTTTTTTATGCTGTCCCAAATGTCGAAGCTGGCCTTTCGCTACTTCAATTAATGCAATTCCTCAAATCTGTATTGTAATAATAATACCACCTTTTCTTATTAGCACAGATATACAAAAACACGATCTATAAGACAATTCAATTAATTATCATTTTTTCGTACAGAGAAGATACACGGAGCAGCCCAATTTCAGAATCGAACGTATCGGTTTAAGTAATTATATATTTTACCATATACATACAGATTTGAAACACAATTTCCTTATATTCAAGAGTTTTTTGTATTCAATTAAATGTGATATGAAATTTTTCGTATAAGATCCCCGAATGATCCAGTTTAGAGTCAAGCAATAAAAAAGTAAAAAATCAATAATGTCTTAACAATGAACTTATTTATAATACTCTTAAGATATCATAAATTCTTGCTAAATACAACTAATGAATTAGTTCCAATTTTTCAGGAAAGTTGTTAGTGTTCTTTCTTATAAAATTAAAAGAGGAACTTTTGCAAAAAATTTCGTATCAACGACGCAATACACATTTTATCTAGAAATCTTTGTTTAATTTAATATCAATTTTAACAAAAGAAAAATTATTTTCCTTTTTGGATAAAGAGATTTGTAATGGAAATTTGTGATCACTGTTTTATTTGTGAATTTATTGCAATGAATACCGTTCCCGAATTACATTTCAATAAATGAAACTGAATTGTTGTACGACTAATGTAAATCAATTTAACATAGATTTATTTTCGGAATTTCATTAATGTCACTAAGACTTCAAACAATAATTAACGAAATGAATGTTTTTTCACAAAATTATCGTTAACATATTTAACATGTATAAAGCTAAATAATTGGGAAATTGAAAAAATATTAAGATTTTGAATACAACATCAATAAAATTTTAATATAAAAAACGTACTTAACGCCATTTGTGCGTATAAAACACAATGCAAATATCACAATAAGTAACGGGATAAATAAGTTATACAACAATTTATTTAGGGACCCTATTTTCTGAATCATGGTTTTCGATCAACAGAATTGTGCCACTTACTTTTTGGAACAATGGGCTCCTTAAACCAGTCATCGAGGTACGTCACTTTCCTTGTTATTTACTTATCATTAGTTTCAGTTTCACGCACACATTCATAGTAAAGAGTTTCGATAGTTCTACTACTCTCAGCATTTACGGAGATATGCGGGATATCCTATAAAAAATTATTAAAATTTCCTGACATCGAAAAATTCGCGTTTCGTGCAATTTGCTAAGAACGACAGCCAGTGGGTGTCTACGCGCTGACAGTTTGGAAGGAACGTTTTGCCTTCGAACAGAAATTTCAGTGGAACGATCTTTTAGAAGCTTCCGCTATTTTAGAGACTCCACGGTCATAGAATCGATCACAATATCGAGAAGAAATAGGGATTGTTCAACGCATTGTAGTCTGGCAACATACTAGTTGTTACATCCTCCGTCCAGGTCTTTTGCCCTGTAAAGAACAGACTTTCTTGAAATTATTAATGTTAAAATTTAACATAATCGACCAATACAAGAGTAGAACATGTATGTATCGTGATTTCTTTAATATTCTTTGAAGATGCCTCCTAATTTATACAGAGGAAGTACATACATAATTGAATTTGAAGAGTTAATCACGAAATAACTAATTGTGAAAAAGTTGTCTTCATATTTTTTTATCCTATGAAGTCACGGATTTGTTATTTTGGGTAGGTGTTTTTCTTCATCACCAAGAATGAAGTGATATTTAAACCTTTTGTCTTTATGCATGCTATATAACAAGGAAACATTCCCAACCCGGAAATTCTGATTTTAATGGAACTGCATCAGAATGTAGAGCACATTTTCGATGTTTTCAGTTTTTTATAATAACATAGCTTTATTTTTCTTTTAGCATATTAAAAATTTTGTTCCATTTCGCATCGTTGGAAAGTTATATTAAATAAAAAACCAGACAACTATAAGGGCTGATTCCATCCCTTCGGGGTCAATTTCTGTAGAAAACAAATTACTCCTGACATGGGTACTCCAATATGCTCTAGATTCGAAGGAATGTTTCCTTGTAAGATTTCTGAGTCAGGGGACGTTTAATTTATCAGTAGTGTTTGATTTCTTTTCGTTTATTTTTATTGTTGACAGTGGTTTTCAGTTCTATATAAAATAACAAAATACCTACTTAGGTTGTATACATCGTGATAGAACTGGGCACTGCAACATGATGCAATCGTGCTATCAGCAAATAGACTTCTTTACGCGAGCGTGTTCCCAATTGCGCGCCACATTGTTTTTAACAGGGATTTAAGAGACGTGCACGTAGGTACTTACTTAAAACGCCGCGTCTTATATACATGTATATAGTAATGGAAAAGAAACTAGGGAAAAAGTCCTCGTTTTCATATAGAAACAATTATTCCGAGAATATTTGGTGAAAATTATATACAGATGAGAACAGTTTAATTTCGAGTTTTAAGACCAAGATAAATTCAGTCAACAGTTTCTTAACTAAATTTTCACTAATCCAGCTGCCTACATTCATGTGTAGAGGCTACGACAAATACCTTTTTCAAAAATATAACTCACTGTGATTTTCATTTTGTTTGTAAAGGTACTTATTTAGATCCATTATGACACATTACACAGTTCGACAGCCATCTGAACTTATAACATTCAATAGCAGTTTTTTTTATAGGTTTTTGTGCGCTGAAAACGATTCCGCAAACCGTTTGTCGCCATAGCCCTTAGTTCTTAAGAAATTCGATTTTGAAAAAAACTTCAAATTTTCAACTTGGAACATCTTGTGTGTTAAAATAGTAATAGGTATTCGGTTGCTTGTTCCGTCAAATTATTCTATGAACCCTCCCGAATGCACCGATAGAAGTTATTATTGAATTATCAGCATTTAAATATGCCTAAACAACGATCAAAGGGAAAAGAACACTCGAAACGCACCCATTTTTGCAGATATCTTTCAACTTATTTCCAAAACTAAGGGTCTAAGAGAAAATCTGACTACTCCACGCGATGCAGCAGACATTTCTCCTTCGGAAAGCATAAACGGAACTCGTAAGTCACGTTTTACTGTCAATACAGAAGCGAAATAGTTTGGCAAAACCTGCGGCGCCGCCATTGACTTCGTTTTTAGCGCACGAAAACTTATAAGAAACGACTATTGAATGTTGCAAGTCCGAAAAAAGTCCAATTTTGTCGGACTGTGTTATCGACATCTAATCGCATCAGAAAGATTGCAAACATTAAGTTCTCCTTATTTATTCTATGATAATTTAATTATTTTACAACTTATTATTTTTACAGATTTTTACACACTCCGCTTGTATTCATTCAAGAATAACTATCAACTCACATTGAACGAAAAAAAAATGTAACCTTCCAAAGTAGTTCAAATGGCCATCATAAACTCACAACTAAGCATTTCAAGATTCTTACTCCTACGAAGTTTCATATGCTCCAACAAATTTTTTTTTTAAGTTTTATGAGCTTACCCAGTAATAACCAGACAACAATGCGTGTACACACCTCGATACAGATATAGAAATACGAGCACGCGAAAGCCATGCCTTCATTTTTCATTCTGGTTTACGGACCATCAGTCGTGTTTACGCAAGGTATAACATTTGTCACTGAAAATTTCTATCTACCACGCCAGCTTCTAGAAGCGGGCCAACTTTGAACGTCCTTCGTCGCCTAGAAACGAATTTATCGATCCAAGGAATCCACCCCGATTCTTCGTAGAAAAAATTGGATAGAATGAATTGATCACAATGAAAACCTTGCAAGATCACATACGCTGTATCTCAGAATTTAGTTACATCAACGCCTGCTTCTTACGGTATCACATAAAGCATAACTTCGAAGCACCATCGGTTCACATTCTTCCATAGAACAGAATTCATGCAAGTTATTAACATACCCACCTGGAATTGCTCGACTTTCGTATGAAAAATGAGAAACCATATCGTTTCAAGGATTTTAAAAAAGTAATAGAAATTCGAAATCATACGTACTCAAGTACACTTGGAAGTTTTACCGATGTCGAGCAGCTTCAAGTAATTCGTAATCGCGAGCGTGTAACCAAATGCAACGCTAGCTAAAACGATAACAATAATTTATCAATTCCTTAAATGGAGTTTCGAGCATTTGATCAAACGAACCCGTAAAATATTTCGGTGTTTTCAATATCTCCATGATCGTACACACGGTCTTTGACGCGAGATACACCTATTCTTAACTGATGTAAGTGTTGTAAAAATATGCGAGTCTTACGAATTACGTGCTTTTCAGGACGTAGGGCCGCGATTACTCTTTCTCCTCAGTTTCCTGACTCTCGCCGCCCAGCAGGGTCGATTTGTCTTCCTCGTGACCCTCCACTTCCGGTTCCTCGACGCTCTGACGTTGGCGCCTGGTAGCCTTTCGCTGCACGTAGAACATAAGGACGATACTGACGCTCGCCAAGGCTGCCAATCCCGCCAGGACTATGTAAATTGTAACTGGCATTTGACTCGACCCCTGCAAACAGAAACATATTATCAATATTAACCTGTTGCAGTTTAAATGTACCTCTTGGACACAGCAAAGTGTAAATTAAATTGACAATGAGACACTGATATGACTACAGTACTGTGTAACAGTGGAAGAATTGTTGTTAATTTTGGAATCATTATATTATATGCAGCTTGTCCCGATGGGTTGGTGCTTATTTAATATAGTTCATATGATTGCATATCCGAAAATGATTTATTAAAAATAGGGAATACAATTCCGGTCATTATTTGCTATCCCAGAATTGCGGGATTTCTTTAAGTCTATTTCGGGATTCCGGGACCAATTCCGGGATTAGGTAATAGAAAATTTCAGTAATTAAAATGATTTATAATATGCTAAAATTCTAAATGTTTATTTAAAGTAAACAAACTTACTTTCTATCATTTGTAGGTGATATCAGTAAACTATTATGAAGATTTTTTGAAATTTTAAAAGTTTAGTTAGTTATATGCTACTTAATATTATTATTTAAATCATTATTATTATGAAATAACTATTTATTTATTCGGTTTATTTTTATATCTGTCAGGTGTCCATAAAGTAATTCACATTTTTGAAAAATTCCGAAATTCTCGGGATTGGTTATATAAAATCCCGGGATTTCTTAAATCCAAAGAAACAGCCGGGATCGCTGGATCCCGGAATTGTATTCCCTAATCAAGAAGTTATTAGTGAGGAAAGGTTCGTTACCCATTAAGCAAAGTTGTACAATGCCTCTTCGCTTTATGGCTCTGTAGAGTTACTGATTCAGGGGTCAAGAAGGGGTCAAAAGAAAAGTATTGCGTATTATAGTTCCAAATTTTGTACATTTATTAATTGACATTCGAGGAATGTATTCAAATTTGTTGTCGTTTTGTAATTATCGGTTGAACTAGAATGAATAAAAAATGTTGAAAACACAAAAAAATGGTAGCATTTCGAATGAAAACTATTTTGCGGAAAAAGTTGTGAACTTTCCGTATTGCAAAACTCGAATTTTGCGAATAAATACTGCGATCTAGGTCAAACGATAACCGCACTCATATAGATTAAGAAAAATTTTGCTATTTTTATTTCAGATAACTACGACAGCCAAAATCATAGTCGCCAGCAACAAACTGTTTTCAAACACTTACTACTATCACTATAAATTTCAACAAAATTATTTATATTGCATAACAAACCAGGGAGACCCCTTAATAAAAAATCGAAAGAATTTTAATTTTTTAAGAAATGTGTATGATTTTCTTGATCAGCAATTCCCTTGATGTTTGATCGCTCGCGGTGAGCTAAATATTTGGCCTTCCACATCACCAGATTTAACGCCGCTTCAGTTTAATTTGTGGAGTCACATAAAATAATTGGTGCATACAGAGTGTATTTACAACAATCCGTAATACGCCAGGAATATTCGAAAAAATCCGTCAATCAACATTTCGGCGAATGGAAGCCTGTATTATTACAGAAGGGGGAAACTTTTGATCACCTGTTTTAACTTAAAACTTCACAAAGTCATGTATAACTGCCATTGAAGACTGTCATTTGTTTATCAATCAGTAACTCTACACAGCCATGCAACGGAGAAGCATTGTACAACTTCCTTTAGCGAATAACGAATCCTTGCGATTTTATAAATCTTTAACAAATTATTTTTAGACACAAGATTCACAAAATTTCACTATTTCATCTCTGTATGTGTTTTACCGCTCCAAAGTTCGATAGTACTTATTTAATCTCTAATCTCTTGGAGTGCAAGAGTTTATAAACATTAAGGTACAATTGGAAATAAGAGGATTTTTTGTGGAAATATTTATCGAATGATGATCTTAACAATATATTTCTAGATCATAATAATTGGTGAGGAATACCTAAAGTAAATAATTATCCAAATGAATATCTAAATAATGTTCGCGATTATTACTGTTAACTTTCATACATGACGCGAATAGGTATATGACAATTTGCAGTTTACGAAGCAAAGTTAAATAATAAACGCGGAAAATTTAGAAAACAGTCAAACATACGTGTCACGTACGATTTCTATATAGGTAAATGTTTTTCTAACGTTGTGTAAATTAATCCGTCACGTTGGGACAAAACTCAATATCGGAAATTTCGCCCCAGTTAACAAACTCGGCACGATAATGGTTTTAAGCTTCGTGCCTATTAGGTAAACAATCCATTTCGAAGTAAATATTCGGCCCCTGGATATTTATTATATAAAGTTTCGATGATAATTTCGTACAATAATTTTTCAAAAATTATTACGTTGTCGTTGGTTTCATGGAGACACGACACACAATTGTGTTTTCATTAAACTGTGCAGGCTGGTACACATTATTATTATTTGCAATGTTAATTTTGTTACCTTTAAACAGAGGTTAATTATTTTCTCGTGTGACATTTAAATTTAAAGGAAACGTTGCGTTTCCAATTAACGAATATTGAAAATTACGTGCCCATGGTGTTACCTATATTTCTACAAGTATATTGTTTTAGTTAGTTTAACTTTGTAGTGTACCTTCATTAACACTGCGGAATATCACTGTGGGAATGTCAATTTGAATTAACACTTGATTTTTAATTGAACGGCGTTCGTGAATGGTTTGAAATATTGAATACTATATTCAACATCGTGAGGCTTCTAAAATTTTCCAATTAATTTGACTGTGACAGTTGCCATGCTAACTATTCAAAATAACTATGATGATATACATTAATTAAAATAAAAAGTCAGATAACAAGTACTTTATTGTATTGTAAATGTAATCTTATTACTGCAGCAAAATTACTTCGATGTTATTTATTTAACCGTTTATATGCATTACTTATTCTTTTGTAATAATTAATAATAATAAGAAACAAATTTCGAACATTACCTTTTCTTAATAATGCCCTGAATTTGCTTCTTTTGTTACGAAGCCAATAATGCGACATTGTAAATAGAAAGAGATTGAGTTGAACTTTATACCCACCACTGAAACATTATCAGGTTCGTATTTTTCTCTTGTCGTTTCCTTTTTCCTAACATATTGAAATTCGCTCTTTGTAAAATAAAATTATTATTATTATTATTATTATGAACATCTTCAATATCAGAAGGAAACATTTTCCTTTTTCCTTTTTACTTTGTCCATCCATAATGTGTTATATGTGCATTAGGGTGGCTCTTATTTTCAATTTTTGTAAACGAGTGTAAACATTTTTTTCACTTTTAATTATTTCAATTAGGCTTCCTTAATTACCTTGTTTAGGAAATACACCAACTACTTGATTTTTTTTATAAAATATATACTAATCGCATCACTCAATCGACATTCACTTCTAATCGTATCGAGGACTGTGGCTAATAGTATTGTATAACCACACAAGACACACTTAAGGAGGCAAATTTAAACTGTCCAAATATGCCCAAGGTCTCCCCTAACCCTTATACATATAATATCCAGGCTTCCAACGGCTTGGAAAAATAGTGCGAATCGTTGAATGTTCCACGTTTTCGTTGCACAAACGACGACGACTGTTATATTTCATTTCACAACCAGCTGATTTACATGAGACTACGACAAACACAAACGCGTTATCGTTGCGTGAACCGATTCTAGCGCAGTTTATGAAAATTGCATAAGACGTCTGTTGCAGCTGTATCGCGAAACGCGATAAGTAGGTACATATGCATATAAGTTTGAATATGCATTGGTTTGAAAACCTAGAAACGAAGACGGCTATATGCGTCTTCGTTTCTAGGTTTACTATATAATAAATGCGTAATAATTTGGAATTGCATTGAGTTCTTTTGTCGAGCTTAAATTAAGGGGAGGTTCCGGTCTAAAAGTCGATTTTTTTATTTCATTTTTCGAATGTCCAACCTTTTAGGAATACGTGTTTAAAAGGATTTGTTAAAATTAGTAAAATTCCCGAAGTTATAGGAATTTGGCTAGCGGCAAATGCATGGGTAACACCCGGCCACTCAGCCCTCACGTAAAACTTTAAACGCGTTTTTCTCGAAACAGTGTTCTCAAAATCGGTGGGACCTGTATCTCCAAAAGTTATTATCCGTTTCGACTGAAACATTTTTTATTTTGAAGAATATACTTCCGGCTAGGGGGAAACCAGTAACATTTTCAAAAAAATTGAAAATTTGTAATTTTTGAAGACGTTGAAATGATGAAAAATATCTTCAATTGTCGTTATTTTCTAAAAAAAAATCATTTTTGTCACTTTTTCTAGTCCCCCCTAGCCAGAAGTATATTCTCCAAAATAAAAAAAGTTTCAGTCGAATTGCATAATAACTTTTGGAGAAAGGGATCCCACCGATTTGCGTGATTTTTTTGACGTCTTGACTTTAACGACACCTCAGTGTCGTCTGCAATGATTAATTAGAAAACAAAAAATATATTTCTATAATTTAAGACATCCTTAATACTATGCAAAAATTCCTATTAAATAAGATGCAGTACTTTTTCTTTAATTAATTCCTAAATATTATATATTTTTATGGGCCTTAGATAGAAACAGCCCCTTAACTATTATCTACATTGCGATCAATTAATTAAGATAGAAGATACAGAGTATTTTTCAGCTATGATTGGAACCTTAATCTATTAACTGCATTGTGACTTCTGACAATATAACTTCTTTGCATTGAAATATGACATTATATTGTTCGACTTGAATTATTAATTTTTCTCTGTGTAATACAAGGTCTACCTGTTTTAGAAAGCGTCTACATCTCGCAATGTGTGTCAAGTGTTTAATGGCGGTGTGCAACTAGGGTTGGCACGAAAATGACGGCTCTTCGAATCGCACTCTGGTTTTAATCAAAATCACTTTCGTTTAGGCAATGAAAGATTCTCTATTTCGGTTTACTATATGTGGAGTCCAACATAATTATGGAATTTGGAGTAGAATACACAAGGCAGAAAATAATGGTGGTAAATGGTACCTTTTAAAAGTCACCGAAAACGAAAAATTCTTTCGCAGCATAATTGTGTATGTTCCAAAAAAAATGAGACACCAATAATTACTAATCTTAGAAGTGATGGGAAAGTCAATAAATACCCGTTAAGGGGTTGTGCCTACCTGTGAGGTCTGAAAAACATGTATATTCGGAAACTTTGGGAGGAAAAACTTGAAGGCTTTTTTAATCAAAGCCTTATTTATTCGAAAGTGTACATGTTAAACTACTTGCAGTACCTATCTAATTTTTGCGATGGAAAATATAAATAAATAAAAGAAAAATCGGTGATCTCCCGACAGCGATTTATTTCAGTAATTTGCAGTGACTACTCTAATTTTGACCTGGTTCTTCTGAAATATCAAATTCGCGGGAATTTAGTTAGTGTATTAGATTATCTAGTCATTAATCGTTCATTATCCCGAAAAATTAATTTGCTACAAAATGGTAGCTACTCATAGCAAAAGAGTCGATATTCGACCAGAATCGCTCTCATTTTTTACCATTTTTCATCAGTAAAATAAAACCTACGCAATGGAAATGAAACTAGATAATCTAATATACTAACTAAATTTGGACGACCTTTTTATTTCCGATGAACCAGGTCAAAGCTGCAGTGGACACGGTAAAGTGCTTAAATACAAAAAACGCTGCCTGGAGATCGCCTATACCTACTTCCATTATTTATATTTTATAAGATATCGCATTGCAAAAATAACTGCAAGAACTATAAAATGTAAACTTTCGAATATACAGCCATTTATTTGAAAAAGTCTTCAAGTTTTTAGAAAAAAATCCCGAAAATACTTGTGTTCGGACCTTACAGGTAGGCATAACCCTTTAATGTAGTAATATAATCGTGATCACAACTTCCTATATAGTCGCTATTTTGTGCTCCTATTTTCTTTATATGATATCTCATCGATGAAATAATTATTTAGAAAATTTGCAAATAAAACAATAGGAAAATGAAAGCGAATTATGGTCATGAGTGCATTCCCACCACTCATAATACATACTTATATGAAAAATAATTATTGGTCTCTAATTCCTTAGACCTTAGACTATAAAGAATCACACTGCGAAATAATTTTTTCGTATAATTTCCAAATTTGCTGTTTTCTAACATCCCTCTTTACCTAATATTCAAAATTCTGATTTTATTGAAACTTCGTGTGAAGGTAGAGCATATTGGAATTAGGGCTGGGACTATTCGTCGAATTTATCGGTATTCGAATATTGGAATACTTCAGTTGCTCAGTTATTTGGCGAATATAATTCGAATATCCAAGTATCCATTCCAAATGATATTCAAATATTCGAATACTGGTGGCTTCACCCTACTCAAGTTAATTAGGTTCATTTTTACAAGCTTTTATATAATTTGAGTTGTGAGTTCGTTAGTTTGTCAGGGAGAAATCTTGTAAGTTAATTTTGAACCACTTCAACATATCCGATCGACTTGATACTTTGCACCCGAATACTGAAATATTCGATTAATAACATTCGAATACTCAAATATTCGAATAATAACATTTGAATACTCAAATATTTAAAGTTTATTCGGAGCATTCGAATACTTGTAAAATATTCGAATATTCGTTGTTTTAATATAAATTTATTTTCATTTGTATTTACAGTCTTGTTCTATCTCTAACCGTTACAAAATTATATTAAAAATATAAAAAGTGATTAAATTTCTTCGAAACATATTGCTTCTTGCATACTCCAACATGGTCCACATTCACACGAAGTTTCATTAAAATCAGGATATTCCTGTTGGGAATGATCCTCGTCGGTCATGTCAATTACGTTGCACTCTAATCCATTTAAGCTTAACCTCAGTCTATAACCACGAAACATATTCAATGAATTTTAACAGAGAACAGCGTCAGAACACAGATTTTCCATATATTCAACCCTCCACCGCTAACAAGCTTCCAGGATTTAAAATTTATGCTGATGTCCAAGCTTCGCAGCAACCGCTCCGCCATTGTTACCGCACGTCCCAACAAAACGAACAGCTTTGTTTTAATACCAACATGCTTTAACAATTCTCATATCGTCGAAGTTGTTTCCCTCGTTCTATCTTTTCCTTTTAAAAACAACGACACAAAGGGCTCGCTCATATAATCACCGCGGTGTTGTACAGAAGTTCCTCAGGCCCAAGAAATTAAGAGATAAAATATAACGGCGGCGTTGAAAATGAATGATGAGGTGGGAAGGGGGCGAAATAGTCTCTAAAGAAACGACGTAATGTCTCTGTTTGCTTCGTGGGTAGAAAGATAAAAGATAATGGCAAGCTGGCGAGTAACGCGGAAGAAGAATGAGGAGAACGACCATTCCTCGACTCTGCTTTTAGATTCACGAACATGCACCGCCTATCGATCGGCCTGAGTGCTTCAGTTTAGATGTCTTTGGTGCAATGCGATCGCTATTTATGCAAAGGACAAATTAACCCAGGGGACTCGAAAGGAGCTTGCCTTTAGCTCGCCATTTCAGGAGGCCACATGTGACATTTTAGATATGCAAAGGGCATGGAATTTTCAGAAAGTCGACATCGTGGTTTTCTTGTTCTTTATTAACGAACGATTTCTCTTTGGGAATTCTCGAGGGTGCACTGCAGATGTAGGATATTCTAATAAAAGTATACACCTGTCCTAGCATTTTCCGCACTACTTATGAATAAAGAGTCAGCAAGGAATCTTTTTCTGTAGAACAAGTGTATACGAGAATGGAGGAAAACTCAATGGTGTACGACTGTCAATTTGCAAACAAAGCAACTGGTTAATTTTTTGCAGCTATCACTGAAATTTGTGGCAAAAGAAGTTAAAAATTAATCATTTAGAAGAATATATTACAAAATATAATAAAAATTGTAGAATATTCGATTTTTTCCTGATGAAGTGGAATTGTGAAATAAGTTTTTTTTATTACATGCAATTCCATGCCATGTTCTGTAGAATCTGATATCATCGTCGTCATGTGTCTTTGAATTGGCATTTATTGCTGAATTTAATTTTTATTTAACCTTCTAGGTCCAATGTTTCCCAAGATATTACTGCTGACACCTTGCGCCCTCTAAGTAATCACAGTCTAATTCAAAGTAATAACTTCTGCTGACACTTATTTCAAACGGGAAGAGTTTTCTTCAGAATTCACGACATTTTCTCATCTTTTTTAAGAGTACTGACTTTTATAAGTGCAATTATTATATATCTACATTTTTAGTGGTATAGGTATTGGTAAAAAAAATTGTAATCCATAACAGTGTGTGATTAAAATGATTTTAAGTATAAAAAAGGTTGGTTAAATAAGCCTACTAATTTTTTTTAAATAAAAAGTATAAGAGGTCTGGGTTACCAAACTGGTTCAGATTTCGCAATAAGTTAGTGCGTGTCATGTATAATAATAGTGTATTAAATACCTACACAGAGCATACCACTTAAAATTTCGAGGAAAGGTGTGAAAAAATATTCGAAAAGGTAATTTAATTTTACTACTAGAGTGAATACTCTTATTATTTATTACTAATGCGAATAAATTCGTGATTTGTGTTTGGAACCACACCGAACATTTTTACAAAACTAACTCACAAAGTGTTTCTTAAACCAGAAAGGAAACGTTTTTGAATATATGTACTTAGAGTCAAATGTAGAGGATGACAGAGTTTGTTATCCTCGAACTAACAATAAATAGAATCAAACTTTAGCCATCTATTTCGAGTAGGTCCACCCTGTATTACTATGGCGAATACAATGAAATGTGTCCAACCGTTACACAGCTTAAACGATAAAAAAATTCTTTCCGTTACATCTGTTCTATTTCTGCTATCCATAAGTATCTTATTTCTCCCGAGAAAATAGAATTCTTCGATAACCAGCTTCCTGCTGTTCGTCATTACGTAACCATTCGATGAGAGCCTTGTAGCAGACTTGTCCAAAACAATATACTCGCCACCACACTTTTCGTTTCGAGTTGGTCCACTTTCCTTTGGTAGAAAGTAGTTTTTACAAAAATATTTTACATGTATTTTTTTATCAGCTGACTTTCGTGTCGAAAGTGTGAGCAAAGACACACCGTTTTCGAGCAACATTAACAAATAATATTTCCATATAACCATTTCTCTCTTCCAGAGTGCTTAATCTTATACTTCAGTTGCAGTTGTGGTTATATAATGTATGTTTAATCAAATTGATTCAGCCTAACTAGTATTAACACAATGAGCGGCGTCGACGTGTTTTCACGCCGAGGAATTTTCAATTGCTTTGGCCTATTTTCATGTCAATATTTCCTAGAAACTATCGTAAGTATTGTCCCAGAGTCCCAGAATGTTAAATTTCGAAACGAAGTTCGCTTTACACTTCACCTACAGGAATAATAGAAATTATAATTTCCATATTCTCTACTAAATCTTCATGTAAATACTACCAGTTGATTGGCGAGATTCTCCTGGTGAAATTAAGTCCAAAGTCGACCTCTTTCGGGTTATTTTTAATCGCTTATGATGTGTAATTGGTTAACCAAATATCGAAGTGACTCGAGTTATTTATTTAATTTATTTTACATTCATATATTTAAAAACAGCCCGAATACGGTTGTATTTAAATCATCTGTATCGGAAAAACGTCGCTGATACATTAATAGTAGCAACTCGTATGAAGATTTAATAGTCTGCAGGTTAATCCGTCTTTCCTAGCCGAAGTGAAAGCTCAAAATTGTTACCAGAATATGTATATTATATTGTCGGAATATATTCGGTTTATGACGCGTTACACTTGAGTTTCAAACAGAATAATGAACGTCCAAATTCCTTTATACGAACAATCATGCCTCCTAGTTAATTCGAATAGCAGAAGTTCTACTGTGTTGGAACTTAAAAGTGCACCTACCTTCCACTGGAAGTCGGAAGAGGAATCAGTGAAGAACCACTTCTGCGGCCATGGTTTTATCGTCCCCTCGGGTGTCTTGAAGATTAACCCCTCCAGACTTAGGCCGTGGGCCAGAACGCTGGTGGTGATGTTGCCTTTCTTATACGAGGCTATGCCCGCCTTCATGTACATTTGCGGTATTGTTTCGTTCTCCCTCAGCTTCAAGGTCACCCTGGGCATCTTCACCTTCTTTGACGCGCTCGAGGACGTCGTAGTGGCTTCCGTCGAAGTGCTTGCCGATGACTTAGGGGCCGTCGAAGACGTCGGAGGCGATGCCGAAGGTATTGTGACAGGTGTCAACGTCTGCCGGACGCTCGTCGGTGGCTCTGAAGAGATTTGAAAGCGTTGCGTACTGCTCGCGACAGAGTCTGTGGACAGGGGCAGTGAATGAGGAATATAGCGGTGTTTATAGGGCGAAGTTAAATGCAGTGCTCCATCCTAGTGAGATGCAAACGCTTTGTACTAGCAGTTTGAATAGTACACCTACTGAGTAACTTTGTACTAGCAGCAAAAAATTTCGCTTGGTTAGACAGATTGCTCTAGTTTCGAAATGATGAACTGGATGTTTGGGTGAAGTATTTTTTTGTGTATAGAGGAAACAATCAGTATGACAAATTGTGGACTTAGTAATACAACTATGAAAATAATGAAAGAAGAGGACATAATAAATGCTTATGAAATACTTCAGGGTTGAAATTTTCAGAATCCTTATTTTTCTCCATGGGTGACGTGTGTTCGTATTTAGTTGTTGACGTAGGAGATGGTATTAAATTGTTTAATTGTAAATATGTGGTTATTTCCAATTCTGCAGGAAAATGAAAGAAGTAAGAAAACGGGTTATGAAAATTTTATCGTGTGATAGTGGCTTATTAAGAAATATGGAATATCTCCTAAGTATTCACTTTGCTTGGTAGACCATAAAAAAGTATTTTTACTCGCAGAATATTTGGCAGAATCGATTTACTCGAGAAACAATACAGTTCCTTTTATAAAATAGCTGTCGTTACACTTTACAAGTGTAGTTTTGCCATTAAGGGAGGATTCTCGTGTAACAGCCCCCAAATTTGATTTTTTTTTTAAAAAACTACTGTTAATATTGCACTGAACTCTTTTGGGATATAAGGAGGTATTTCCAAATTTGCAGAAAATATTTTTCTTGTGTCGATTCTTCTTATTATTTATTAATTATTGTGGAATCGTGTTAATTAGTCTCTTCAACGATGTTGGCGTCAGGTGTAGCACCTCTCAGTCATCTGATTGCAAAAAGAAGACAATTTTCTTGAAGTTAAATAAATAATTTACGCTGGGACTGGAACTAAAATTTTAATTTTAGTTTTTATTTATGGTGCTTTTCTCGTCGATATAAAAAATAATATGAAAAGTTTGTTTAAGAAGAAAACTTACTTTTGCTTTCAAATACTATAACTCTTCCAATTTCTAATTTTTGTCCTTTAAAGTAGACCAATCCCAGCGTAAACTATTTAACTTTAAGAAACTTCTATTATTTTGCAATCAGATGACTGTGATAGATGCTACACATTCTCGACAACAAAAGTTACATCGTCGAAAAGGTGGACAAGATTCCACAATCATTAATGAATAACAAGAAGGATCGACATAAGAAAAATATTTTCTACAATTTTAAAGATGCCTCTTTATATCCCAAAAGTGTTTAATCTAATATGACCAACAGTTTTTTCAAAAAAATTCTTAAATATCAGTTACTTTTGGGGTTGTTAGACGAGAATCCCCCTTTAAGGAAGAAGTAAAGTTGAAAATGGAAAAATAATGAGTCGTTGAACTGTTTGCAATCAAACAGGAAATGGGAATAACCATTAGTCATATCCTGTTTGACTGATACTGTGTGCGTTGGGTCATACGATAATGAGGTTTTTCCAAGGAATGAGTTTATAAGAATGTAACTTGAACGAACGTTATTTATCCATTTGGTATAAATACTATGTGTAATATATATAGGGGATGTTTCCACAATGTCTCGTATCAAGAATTAACAAGCACAGATTAAGGTAACTATTTTTTTCGTGGGGTTTTCGGGGACATGGGATATTCTTTTCTCAGAGATCTCCCCTACTCCTCGTAGACCTGGTTACATTGTTGTGAAATTAGTAGAATTTTAATAGGAAACTCATGCCGTCGATTCGATATTGATTATTTTGTGACTTTAAAAAAGAAATACAGAATCGGGGACTATTACCGAAAATCGAGGATCAATGATTACCTTAAATTCAGACTTTAGGGCAAAATCGGGGACAAAATTTACCGGGCACTAATCCTGGAAATCGGAGACGAATGGTCACCTGAGCATAGATCGAAAAATTCACTTATTACAAAGGTTTAGGATTGACATGTTACATTATACGAATTTAACAAAAAAAAAAAAAAAAACAACGCGATAATAATGATGTAAGGCATTTGTCAGACGTATGTGGACATATTAGCGTCAAACAGTGTCAAAGCTTATTTAAGGGGTTGGACCACCTTGGCCAGGTCAAGAAATATCGCATCTTTGGGAATTTATTTCTAAGTTAAATCAATAATATTCAATTTATAACTTATTTATTTCATAACAAAGTGATAAAGATTGCGTTTAGGCTCTATTTTACACAGTCAAGTAACATTTATGACGTATTGGACGTCTGGCTACTTTTGAACCGTAGTGTACCTACTACGCACATGCAAAAAGAGGCAGAAAATGGGGACGTGGAGGTCGATAATTGAAAACATAGAATGCAATAAAAAATGACGGGTATGTATCACGTGCCAACGAAGATTTAAGATAAATTCTTCCGGTATCCATAAACGTCACACGGAATAGTGACGTTTACATAAAAGTTCCTCGTGCCGCGCAACATGTTATACAGTGTTTCAGGATTGATGGTAGAGCCAAGGAGGGAGTAATTCTATATGAAAAAATAAGTTGAAAATATAGAATAAACTTTTTTCATTTGAGGCTTTGTTTTAGAGAAAATGGACTTTAAATATTCTTTGAGTACCTGTGCAATTAAAGTATCGTTTACAAATGGCATTAGGAACATGCGGAATGTTGATCCCTTATGAATATTATGTGCTATTATCTATCTCTGTTTGCTTATATGGGTTTATAAATGAAAGTAACACATAAGGCTTTAAAATATAAGACCTTAAATAAAAAAGTTTGTCCTATATTTCCGAATTATTTTTTTATGTAAAATCACCTCCTCCTGGTTTGTGTCATCAATACGGGGACACCCTGTGTAGACCTTAAGCAAAAGGGGTTAATAGCACTGGCATCGGTACCATCAATTTGCCTCTGCCACAGCTCAAGTCGTTAAATTTTTAAAGAACTTTTATGGAAACTATTAAAGGATAACGCGAACTTACTGACACTTTGGAGGTGTTATTGAACTGGCTTGGTTTATTGATGAATATTGATTTAACAAACTTTGCGCGCAAGCTTTCTATGCAAATGCAATGTTCCGGCTAAATAATGAAGAATTAATAACGAATAAATGTTAGGAAAGCGGGAACTTTTGGTGAAAAATTATTATGCATCTTTATATGTATATTTGGTGAAAAATAATATATTGGAAAGTACTTTTCCAATATTCCAATACTTTTGTGTAAAGAAAATCTTTTTTCACTATTTATGTTTAAAATTTATCGACGCTTACTTGGAAACTATTCAATCTAAATTGATTAGTGAATGAAACTAAAAGAGCTGTTCAGCATTCTAAAACATATTTACTGCTGTCTCCTGTTCATCATTTTTGGTTTTATATTATTTTACATTATTTTCCATTTCCATTTAGAGATACGTTGTGAGAGAGGTGATTGTAAACATCTGCTTAGTTTGTCGCAAAAGACAATTTAAAATGTAACCAGTCAATAAAATTAAAGAATAAGTCACTATAAAAATTAGAGTTTTCTCGTATAATATTAAAATCTGTGTTTGGAGAGTAGAAGCAACTGTTCTGTGGTTAAATAGCGACTGGATTTCGCTCGTTACTCGAACTAATGATATGGTAGGTATAAGTTAGATGTAAATTATTTAATCTGTGTGCTATAGAAATACCATGGAAAAGTTTTTTACATATCAATGAAAATTGCAGATGTAACTATTCAGTACTCAGTGGTCATATTGCCATGTAATCATACTATAGAAATATTGAAACACCATCCCCCAATACAAGCTGCAAGTGTGCATGTTATTGTATGCATAAAAGCATTCAAGAGAAATAATATTATTATTAATAAAAAAAAACAAATTCCAAAATGGTGGTTTCAAATTAATATATATATATATATGATTTAGTAAATGATCTGACACTACAAATGGTGAAAATAAATTGATAATATTATTCATTAATTATAAAATGCCGAATGTTTTAATTCCCTTCGAAAAAAATCGTTTTCCTCCTTGTTTTCCTCTATTATTTCGCACTTTTTTCAACGAGTTGAGCCAGGGGCCATGGAGTAATATAATGCCGAGAGAAGTATCGAGGATATCGATGTTTATCGTTGATAACTACGAGGGGGTTCAAACACACCTGCGGGAGAAAAATAGAGATGAAGATACGACAGCGATCCGGAGAAGAAATTGGATCAATCAATTTCTGTGAGATTAAATTCCCAGCTTTATTCTGCCGCGAACACCTATTTTTACTTTATTTAGTCAGTTTTAAGTTTCAACATTCTCGATAACGGCGCGGGTTACCGCCATTGTAAGCTGATAGTATAATGCAAATGCGGAAATGGTGTTAAACATATGGAATATACATGCATGCAACACAAGTTTTTTCTATGACTAACAAGGAGAGTATTTTAGGTGTTCGCCTCCGATCATTTTGATTTTTGGATATGTTATAGAGGACTGAAAAATAAGAAATACGTGTTTTTTTATTTTTCCCCGTTTTCATATTTGAGGGGTGAAAACTGCGTTCAAAGTTAGGGTTGAAAAATCATTTTTGTGGAATATCTCGAGAACTATTAGAGATAGGGGAATAGTGTCAATGGACGAATTTTGTGTCTTCGAATGCGAAATATGACTGTCTCACCAGATTTTCAAAATCTCGAGATATTCCACAAAAATGATTTTTCAACCCTAACTTTGAACGCAGTTTTCACCCCCCAAATATGAAAACGGGGAAAAATAAAAAAAACACGTATTTCTTATTTTTCGGTCCTCTATAACATATCCAAAAATCAAAATGATCGGAGGCGGACACCTAAAATACTCTCCTTTTAAGAACCGTCTTTTAGCAGTAAACGAACTCCTTTGAAATTCGATGTTTTCTTCTTTGTATATGTATAAATATCTGCCAATTGAAATATATATTAAGTAGGTATATAAAAAGTTTTAAAGCCTTTCCCAACAAGAAGTCGAGAATCTTTCATCAGTTCCTCCACTAAAAATCAACTCTTCCATAAACAAATTATCGAAAATAAAGTCTTAAAAATTTCTCGGAGAGTTTCCCTTCCTAAATGCAATTCTAAAAGTTATCTTTCAAAGTAAACTGACCAAGTTCTCGAATTTCAGGAATCCTTCAATATATTTAAAATTCAGAGGAAACGTAATTATCGAAATATTTTTACTCTCTCAATGCGGATGGTGGGTACATTACTAATATTACTCATTACTTATTAATATTACTGCTTTTAGAAAATAAGAATTCTATGTCATAACGAGACCGAGATTTAATACAAAAGCTTTCCAAGGACTGTATGAACGATAATAAAAATGGACCTATCTATAATATAATGATGACGTATCCGTCACAACTGACAAGATGTCCACTGACCAATCTTCCTTACATATTAAAATTTAATACAGTATGTTAAAAAATCCTCAGGATCTAGGTAAGCTATAGTACTCCCTAAAATGAATAAAAATGCTTATTCTACATATATAAATGTAAAAAAAATACAAACGGGTCGAATCTATAACCTTCGCCTTTTTGAAGTTGGTTAAAAAAGGTTTGAAGGCTTTAAAGACTCATTAAAACTTGTAAAATTTTTAACAAATATTCAAAGTGACTCGAGATGCTTTGTCCTATTTTCGAAGTCATTCGTAGCGTTTAAGCCCCTTGATTATCCTCGTGTTAGAGAATTCCTATTCTTTCAAGAATTCCTAGCTTGCATTTAACAGGCATTTTCTACTTGCTGAAGCCGGAAGGTATTGCTTCCCATACTATTATAAGATTATAATACGAAAAAATAGTTAACTACAATAGAGTAAAACTACACAATACGCCACGGTTCGCAAATGCCTCTTTAGAATTGTTAAAAAACTGATAATCAAAAGTTTTGTATATTTTTTAAAAAACGTAATAATGACACTTTAACAGCGTTTCTGGGCGACTGTATTCTTACTTGTGTGCATAAAGGAATATTTAGACGTTCTCTCAACCGAGGCGTATTGTTTTGCTTTACACTATAAATTAAATACGATTATTCATTATATTCATTTTATACCATAATATGTATTACTTTTCTTGTTATTTTAAACAAGTCTCTGGCGTCACCAAAACACAACATTTTTCTAACTCTGACAGAGGTTTATGTTTCGACCTACATATGCCGACTTAATCGTTTTCTAAATATTGAGTAGTTGCCAATTCTTTATTTTATTTGATAAAATTTTATATAAAATTTACAGTATTTATTTTTCCAGTGTCTTCATTGTTTATTTGTGTTATCATCTTTTAATTACTTTCTAATTAAAAACATGAAAAAGAGTCGATTATAAATTACAAATACTTATTTTAATAGATTAAAATTTGTTAAAATAGTTGTTTTCTTTTTCTAGGCAGGAAATGTGCTAAAAGTTTGTCTTCTATTAAAGATATGAGGAAGGAGAAACTTTCCGCATCCGTGAGTGTAAAATCTTTTAACGTTATTTGCTACGCTCATAAAATATACGAAGGAATTCCTTTTCAACGTCTCACGAAGGAAAATGCAAATCCTCGTTGCAACGGAATACGAGAAACAAAGGAGCATCAATTTTAAAGGAGAACAGAGTTCTCACATTTGGCTGCCTCTTGCAAATAAGGAAACATTTTTTTAAGTTTAATTTATCATCTTTCTTGTTCTGACAAAGTTTATTCTCAGAAGGTATACGTTTCATGATCCTTCAGATTTTTGTATATTACTCGATAATCATTCAGTGATTATATATTTATTGTCATTATATTTTCAAAATTCTACCCTTTGAGTATAATTTGAACCCTACTTGTTAGCAACTCACAACAACTGATAAATGGTATATTTATTAATAATTAATCATTTCAGTAATACGCATTGAATTTAATTTACGGTTTCAAAAAATCGTTATTAGTTATTTTTTTATTACGCTATTACTAAAAAATCATTCCGAGTTTATATTAGGAAAACCGTGAAAAAAAATTGTAAAGTATTTTATGGTAATGACAGTTTGTATTTTCTAATGGCTAATCAACTATAAACTATTTTTAATATCATTATCTTCTGTTTATCTCAAAATGATTTTCAGTAATTTTGGAATTTTGTAGCCAATATGTGACGTTGGTAACATTTGCTTTTGCTAAATTGACAAATGAGCAGTCTACTGCTAGTAGCCGAGTAGAATGAACAGAGTGATATTCACATTTTCATATTAACTTTGACAAGCAATTTCGTGTTCTGACAGTTTTGCACACTTTATTTCACTATTCGCAAACACTAATTTTCACTTGATGTGACGGTTACAATTTTTCTGTCGGCAATGTAAGAGTCAGACTATTTCTACAACTTCCCTATTCCCCATATTTTCAAACTTTTTTATATCTTCCAACTTAAAAAACAGTATCTAAGCATAATGCAAACGTCAAATAATGCCAATATATTAACAAGATGAATATAAGGTATTTTGAAAATAAAACTCTGCCATATTTAAAACACATCGGAAATAATCGCCACTGTTGCAAAACAAATATGCACACTCAACAGTTCCGTGGAAAGCTTTCAAATTAATTGAACAATATAAACAGTACACTCTCCATTCTCTTAGTGTGACTAAAGAAAATAAAAGAATAAGCAAAATCCATATTTTGCCTAGCCTCTAAATTTGACATACATAACTCGAAATGTACAGTAAAACCTCCAATATGCGAATTTTCTATTATCAGCAATTTAGCATCATAAATGATACATCACCCAACAGTTTCCAAACAAATGGCACATTTATATATGTTACCAGTTCACAGTGGAAGACATCGGACGGCAATAACAAAATTCAGACATGGACATGAAACCCGCCGCGGCGCGTTTACTTTTTACTTTTTACGCTGTAACCCTCTCAATTTTTCGAATTCCTCAATAAAATCCATTTTAAAATACTTCTAAGTCTCGTGACTATCATAAACAATCGAGAGAATAAATTAAATTTCTTGACCCCCACAATACCCATATACCACCTTAAAAGAAAGATTGGTGTCCCGTTCTCCAGAAATTCCCTTATCTGAACAATTATGTATCTCCATTAATTCGAATACTGATGATTCTGCTTCAGTTTAAACCACCTTAAAGGGTCATCGAATTCTAGTGCTCGAAAGTGAAAGCGATAATGCAAAAGATTCACACCTGTAGTCGTGAAATCTTCAGTCTCCTGTTCTTCAGCTCTCAATACCCCTGGCGTCGGAGTCGTCCCGTCCTCTGACTCCTGTTTTCTGCGGGCTTCCATCGATTTCGCTGTCATCGTCTCCAGCGTTTTGCTTTTGCTCACGGCGGCATCATCCCCGTGACTCCTCGACGTGTTCCTGGGAACTGTGTTGTGTCCAACACGACCCATCGAGAAGACAGCGCTGGCGAAGAGGCTCTGATCGTTCTGGTTCATGAGGAATGGCGTCGCCACGCAGGACAGAATAATAAGGATCATCAGCGTGCCCATGGTGACCTTGATGATTCGTGGCCTCGATTTGCTGGAGGCTTGGGGAAAACCAGGCGAGGAGAACTGGTCTGTTTGCGGGAGAATTGTGTACTGCAGGCTGGCATCGCCTTTTCGTACCGTTTTGTACATAATTAATAAACCTGTGCAAAAAATTGACTAATTTGTAATTGATGAGTTGATTTTCACTTTAACGGTAAATAATAAGGAAGAATCGAAGGTGTTGTTTTATGTTTATCCTATTAACCAGCGCAGACGTGTTAACTCGTTATTTGTCTTCACTTGGCAAGAAAATGCGTATTCACTTAAGTCGTCATTAATATTACACAATTGCCTCCGCTACGAAAGAATGCAAATGAGAACCTTGCAGCTTCATCTTTACCAACTTCGAGTGAATTAGAAAAAGCGGTATATAAAATTATTGCTTTAACTTAATATTAAGAAGAGAACACTAATTGAAAAATATATATTTTTACACAATAAGTAGCTGTTATTGAGTTGATAAGTTTTTAGTTCTACTTTTTTAAATCTGGAGCTGCCCAAAACAAAAATAAAGCATAAAACTTAATGGGTGCAGGTTCAAAAGTTGCAATAAATCGCTCATTTGTTGTCGGATTTGGATCAAACGTGCATCAAACGATGTACAATTTTTTTACGTATATTACACGTCATAACTGAAAAACTGTAAAAAATGGAGTTGCAGTCCTCTTACTGCAAGGTCATCAAATTTCATATTTCCTCAGTTCTTTTTTTTATTTTGTAATTTCTAACACGTATGGCTAATGAATTAAAATAAAATTTTAGAGTTAACAAACGAGTTAACTCGTTATTTTCTCATTTGTCACTACCCCAGCTGGGGGACACTTACGATCGAAAACTGTACTGGTTAACAAGTGAAGAATCTTAATCGATTTTAATGTGGAGGATATAACTTGCTTGACCTATAGTTAAGATGGATGTTGTGTGAGGTATATTTTATCGTTTTAGAATAAACTACTAATCTGAGGTTAGTCTTAAGTATAAACTTCTTTAAGTATAAAATTATGTCTCGGACAATGCCAATTTTTCGAACAGACATCACTTCACTTTTTATTGCAGATGAATAGATATAAAATGTTTGCATGTACTTCTGTAGATTTATTGCAGGTCATAAAGTTTTTTAATTAAATTCCCGCATAAGTTTCGGAGAAAGGGAGAACATGGGTTGAAAATAGTCAGAAATTGCTCATTTTGGACCCCAGCTTTCAACCAAAAATTTGAACAGAACCTTTGTTTGTGGCTTATAAAGAATTCGAGAATCGCAACCATTTTTTTGGCACGTGATAGAAAAGCTAGAATACATAGGCATAAAATTGGAATCTTATAATGGGTATATAACTCATCTAATTAAATAAAAACGCCTCTTTTAAATCAATCAGGCCTCGGAGCCATTGCTTCCCCCGGAAAGTTTTACACAAAGCGTAAAAAGCGAACCCTGAGTTTCGTTTGTTTCTAAAGTAAACATTTGGGGACTATCGAGAAATACATTCGAAGCTTTCCAGAAAATATCAACGGGGGAACACTCTAAAACCACCCAGTGGATGCAAATTCGTTGGCGCGAAAACTCAAAGTGTTGATGTTTCATTCTTCTTGCCTTCAAAGACCGATCCATTAGTGACATTATTGTTACTGTTATTGTTATTGTTAATATTTTTCCCAGGATCAGTTTTACTCAAGAAAATAATAAAAGAAATTGGTAGGTATGCTATATTTTACGGAACATAAAAATGCTTATAACTACAATTTTTTTATAACTTTGGTGATCAACACCGATTCCGAAAAATGTCCCACATTTTGATTAACACCCTGCATAAACGCAACAAACAGCAATGCGTTTGTGAACCGTGCATCCAAATGCAGAAGCAGAAAATAGTTGATTCATATTTTTGTCGTTTCCAACTGAAAATAATTAGAAATGTCTAATGCCTAGCTGAGCAGCGCAGAAATGATAATAATCGAGTACCTATGTTAACTTGAAGATGCGTTGAATTGAGGATCTCGTGCATTACAGAAGAATCTAATGTTTGCTACCACGAGTTATTCGACACAAACGAAACAGGTGGAGCTCTGAGATATAGAGAAGGCAAATATGCCCGCGACCTGTTGAAAAGGGTTTACACAGTCCCGGATTAAAGCCACTGAAGGCCCTGGGGGCTGGGAGACCTTGAAAGGTCCAAACTTAATAGCATCTGATCATGAGAAACAAAACTTCGTTCTCTTCTCTATCAACTCAATGAAAGTACAACATTGCTGACATTTAACACTCATAGAAAGATTGTTAATACACTTTAATCAGCTTCCAAAAGTACGAAATTAATGAAGACATTCACACAGAACATTCATAAGGAAATCATAGCTATGTTATAACATTACACGATATACAAAGTCAGAACACTTTTGAATTTTTGAATATTTTGGCCTAGGTACGCCCCTGATTTTTAGCGTTATAAATTAAGTAATATTAATGGTAAATGTTTTTAATTTTTTAAGCGAGAGGCCGAGATACCCCTTGATTATGACGACCTGCGCTGCAGCCCGCTCAGCCCACATGTAAATTCAGTACTGGGTTTACCGTGTAAAATGCCGTCTGGTGCAGCTAGATGCATTCAACCGAAACTGTTTTCTTTATCAAGAGCGATGCCGACCAATTGGAACATGATAATATCGTAAATGCAAAAGGGGATTTCATTCAAAAGAGGAAATGAATTGATAATACAAGCCGTTTTTCAACAATTCTCTCTGTGTCAGACACATTCAAAGGAACTATTTTTCAAATGAAACAAATGTGGAGTTCATACTCTCTACGCAGGAATACTTTTTCTGAACCCTTCGTTAAATCTTTTTAGACCTTTCTCTTGAAAATTATGTAGGCTGTGATAGATAGACAATAACCCAAGGGGAAAAATATGAAATTATTAGAATTTTTAGTTTATTAACACTTTGCACTACAAATATGCCTCTCAGGCGCACCAAAATTTAAATTATCGTTACATATTCATATCCCTAAATCTTCCAAAAGTGGGAGAATTTTTTATTCTTAGAATTAAATGAATTATCCAATTCGAAATCATTATAATGTATTTTCGCCTGCTCCAAACTTCGGTATTTAATAAATGAGTAATATAGTAAAAGGATTTTGGTTAATTGTATGGGCGAGTGTAAAGTGTTCAGTATTTTATACAGTGAACCATTTTACGATTGAAGTACTACGAGTGTTAATGATAAAGAAATAACTGTAAGTTCGATACTAAGTACATAAGTATTTGAAAACTAAATGCGATGGGGTGTTATTAAAGCCAGCGTGAATGAATAAACGAAAATGCGTAGTCGCGTAACAAGAAAGTTTGTTAATATATTTACGCTCCCCTTTATGTTTATAAAAAAGTCCTGATAATACGAGCTCATGATGGAAACGTAAACTCTTACCACTTCGGAAGGGAAAGTAGAAAAATAGGTATGCAGAATAATCTCTGAAATTACTTGTATAACAGGAGCTTTTTTCTACTGTTACGGGCACATTATCATAAAGCGCCTGCAATTTGCATACTAAAAGGGTTTCATAAACTATTGCTTATGGCAGCCAAGCTAATAAAAAGCACAAATATAAATACAGCCTGGTTTAAGCTAATTGCACTTTGGACTCAGCAACAGTTTCACACCTTGTATTTTGTCATTTGTTGTATTCAAAATATTCATTTCAGAGCCTGCAACGCATAGAAATTTATAATTCTTTTTTCATTGTTGAATTTACACTCAATAAAATAAGATATGTTACCTCAGTAAATATTTGTTGTAATACAATCTTTTTAAGTAAATACTAAAAAAAAACTCAATATTTTATTTTAAAAATAAAAACTGATATTGTTTATGATAAAATTCGGTGAAAACATACGTTTCCATAGACTGGTTCATATTTCAACAATAATCGCAATTTGGTAATTAAAACTACATTCAAAATTCCAATACGACATACACCATATTTATAATGAATATAAAACAGAAACATTCGTATCAACAAAAAGTCATTAAAGAATCGTGTTTCATTGGATATCTACATGAACGTGTAATTGTAATGAGAATACGTCATTCAATCACACGTCATACGATCATTCAATTAAGCAATAAACGACATTTCTGCAACAATTAAGTCGTTTTTGCCAACCATGTTGTTTTATTAACGATAAAATAACCGACATAATCAACGACTACATAATTTCCATAAACACATGTTTGATTCCCAGGATATACATACGTTGCATTACAATTATAAAACAAATAGGATTACAAATGAAATAGAATTTTGTGAATATAATTGCATTAAGTTTCATACACGAAAGTATATTAGAAACAAATGAAACACAAAATTAGATAGCCCCTTATTGTAAACGGAGTGCATATGGAGTGCATTAAAGTACCCAAAGAAAATGCAAAACAGAGAATTAAGAAAAATTAATTACTAAGTAAGAATTCCAGCAAAAAATCGCGCCAGATTCCATAAAACGTCAGAGCCAACATAAATGACGACCTATTTTTAAAATTCCCAAAGGACTGCTGAGCGTGGCCGAGGAAAAGAAGGGACAACAGACCTCGACATTTTCCGACGGGAGAATCGATTCCCGATTTTCGCCTGGAAATGTTGAATCACGAGCTGGCAAGCGTGTCACTTACATCGACAACGTTGATATTTGCCACAAAAGGCCTCAATCCTGACGAAAAGAAAAAAAAAGTAAAATCGAAAGGACCACAACACGATTCGAGACCAAACAAACGACCCTCGTCGAAACAATTTTTACCGTGCAACGAGTAAAAAAATCATGACCCAGACGTCAAAACAAAACAAATAGTATAATGTTAACAGAGGAAGGAGCTGGTTCCTTCGCGAAAGAAATAACGAAAGCCAGTAAATAATGTTTTGCAAGCTGGCCGGGGTTGTCGTGGCGCAAGGACGAAGAAATAGGGAAGAATGGCGGCTGAAAATGTGTTTGGCGGTGAACAGGTACTCACGATATGTGAACAACAGAAGGGGTTGCTATTCTCCGTTTCCACTTCCGGCAGCCAGCTCTGTCGGAACGGCCACGACAATCCGGGACAGACAGAACCTCGCCTGTGAGAGAAGTTCTCCTAGAAAATGCGCAGATGCGCCTCACCAGGGGGTGGTGGGCAGAGTTGCGCGTGCGCCACTGGCAGCTTCCGGAAATCCGTAACAGTTTGAATGTCGTCGACAGGGATGCTAGGGACCAACATGGATTCAAGGACGTTTCAGGGCTCATTGACATTGAACTTCCTCATGTTGCTTTTCAGCTGATGGTGATTCTCTTTTTTTATCCATTTCAATTTATGAATTTCGAGGGGATCAATGGATCAATGATTCGCTTAACTCTGTGTTTTATCGTATTCTAAATTTGCAACGTTTTAAACATACTGTGTTCATGCAAAGTCGTTTAAAAAATCAGACTTAGCAATTTTTTATATGGTTGTAAATGGGCAACGTCAGATCTTCAATGTCAGAAGTTTGAAAATTTTGTAACACAACATTGATGATTTTGTTTTAACTTCTAATTTATTATCCGGGCTATCGAAGAGTGAAGAAGGGCATTTAATAATACTCATTTATAAATTTTTGCAGAATCGTGAAATGAAGGGTTGTTGTTTGATTATTGGAGAATTGCAGGGGGTTGAAGTGCGTAGTGCGTCTGAATAGGTTTACAATTGAATTATATTGTAATTGTGCATCGTTGAAAATTGAAATGGGCGATTATGTTCAATACTGTTAACATTATTTATTTTTTTCGTCGTTTATAAAATTGTTATTTAGTTTAGGAATTAAGCTTCAATCGTAATTCAGGAAGGTGAATTTTATTTAGAATATGCACTCGCAAGGGTTAACTGAAATTTATTAAAATTGGTGTGATTCAAAATTGTACTCCAGCCAAGATAATTTCAGTGATTAGGAGTTTGCAAAAGAAAAGTGAAAAGGGGTTCATCAAAATCGGACATTTTATTAAAATTCCTAAAATATTAAATATTATAATTGATTTCGTAAACAATTAAAAATGATGGAATTTTTTAAAGATTCAAAGAATATGCTAGTTTTCAAAAGTCATTATTAGTTTAAACAATTGTGGTTGAAAACTAATTTAACAAACGTACCTGCTAATGATAAAAGTTGAATAATTTTTTATTAATGAACAGGGGAATTGGGACTTCATAAGTAGTTTTAATTATAGTCTGATTTTATTACATGTGATGTTATCTAAGAATAATTCTAACACATTTTTCAAATTTTCAGAAAATGCTCTGATTTGTCATTTCACATTGACAAATATCTCAATTTATGAGTATAAATTTATTTCCAAATTTTTTTATTCGCAGCTTTTTTTATTACGTATAGTTACATTTGTATAAAATTTGTAATCTTCGTCGTCGCCCAAGTTATCATATGGGACAGGATTTAAAGTTAGTTGAAGATTAATTTAGTATATTAGTTTTTAGTATTATTGCAATTATAAGTTAACACTAACAAGTGTCATTCAAATATGCCACAGAACCACTAGAAATTCCAGTTCATTACAGTAATTAAATTTAATATGTTTCTTAATATTCTAAAATATCAGGAAAAACGGAATGCAAAATTCCGTAAATCTAATTATAATTAACTTATTTAATTAAACTGAAAATATGGTATAAACTGAACTTATATAAACCATTTGCATTCTACATGAATATTTTAATATTAAACAAAATGGATCCTACCTTTTCAATATTGCATATCATACATTATTTATTTTGTATTCCATTCACCTAATTGTGCAAAATTAAAAAGCAATTTATTACAATCACATTATGAAAATGATGGAACGTTTCTGTACATAATAACAAACATGAATAGCAAAATTCTGGTAATGGAACTTTATTATTTTATTACAAAATAGAGGCATATTGTACATAATAGGAAACATTCATCTAAGCATTACATGACCGGAATTTACCGACTAATGGAAGACATTATTACCTACATATTATTAAGAAAATATAAAATATTACTTTCTGAAAATAAAAATGAATTTTGATTCTTATTGTCTCCAAAACTGCTGGCGCACGTATACATTCGTCGTTGGTACTCTAAATAATTTGACGTGTTAATTACCATGAGAAATTTTTTAATTAAATTATATGCACCGCCTTTATTGCATGGTTGGCATAGCTGTTGAGGATGCGATATCACTGGCATCTCCAGCCCTCCACAATTGCGTTATCGTTTTTGTTTGCGTATGGAAGTTTATGCCCTAAAAACACGGTCCACATTTAGAAGAGATAAGATTCATGGAAATATTGTCGTGACTAGTATATACAGAATACTACTAAACACGAAACTAATTATATGGTAACTAAAAGTTACTAGAAAATTTCAGCCAGCAAAGTGATAGCAAAAATTCAAATATCTACTTAAATTAATTTTAAATTTTAAATCACATTACAAATTTGGTTCAACTATCGTTCAGAATAAGTTTATTTATTTTAAGTAAATAACTTTTTTATTTTTTAAGGCAAAATATTGTAACATAAATCTAAGGAAATTGAATTGAATAATTATGCAAAATTGTTATAAATCGCACATTAAATACGAAGTTCAAGAGAACGTGCGATCTTATCATTTTACTTACATATTTTCCGTAAAAATGATTGTCACCCATAAAGGAGCCCTTATTTCCCGTGAAGCTGAACATCGGTAATGGTACTGGAATAGGAACATTTATACCAACTTGACCAGCTTCAATTCTATGAGCGAAGGCTCTCGCTGTAGCGCCATTTGTTGTGAACACAGCAGTTCCATTTCCGTAAGGATTTTTATTAATTATATCAATAGCCTCATCCAAAGTGTCGGTGAAAATACAGGAAAGCACCGGACCGAAAATTTCTTCAGTGTAACATTGCATCGAGGGCTAAAACAAGGTACAAAATAATTTTACATCCAGTCCAAATTGTACTTAATTTTAGGACATATGCATATAGTATCTAACCGAAGTTTTGATACAGTTATGACTATATTACTAATTGGCTTTCATGTACAGGATGTCCCAGAATCGAGTGACAATCCGAAACATGCAATATCATAATGCGAGAAGCCATCGAAAAGTCCTATATCATTTTGGGATCCGTGGCTTCGTTCTCGAGATATTAACAGTTGAATATTAGCGGTGGAATTTCCGGACCGCGAGGCTTAAAGTCGAGTCAGTTGTGCGCGCAGTAGGTTACAACAGCGCACACGCGCAGGAGGCGCGCATAGATACAAGTTCATACAACAGTAGACCCGACCGTGCTGGTTTAAACCGTGCAAACGAGTTAGCACCAGTAATAAACTTTCCAGTCGTTCTACTGTGTGTACAAGTATTTGTATTAACATTTTTATATTGTAATGACACTCAAAGAATTTTAATTTTTGGTAATTTACGTCAGTTTTAACTCATCTGGTAATTATAATGAGGTTAGAAAAAAATATGCACCTAAGTTGAGGCGTTGTTCCATTTACAATTTCACATGTTTCGATAATTCGGTCCATTAAATAAACTAACAACAGTTGCTGAGGAAAAGTGGATACCTAATATCTATGTACGCAGTCAATCAGAAAAATTATATGAACGAAATGAAAACACGAGTTCAATTTATCGTTACAAAAACTTGAAGATAGCCCCTCCCCACGACTACTTCCTCACGTTTAAATCGCATTTTAGATCAAAGTTGTCTTGAAACAACATAAACGCAATTTAAATGATTAAAACGTTATTCAGCGAGTTTAAATATTAAATGTGAAATGAAATGCTGAAAAATTTCCTACGGAACGTAAATATTTTTGAGCTTCAATACGATATTTGTGTACATTAATATTACTTAGCAATTTGATGTTCACGTACAGATTCATTATTCACGAAGGGGAAACATTTCCACTAATGGTACTATAGTACCAAGGTATACTTTGATCTACAGCAGGCACTATTCGTAAAAAGCATCTAATCAAGATTTTCCTCTACAAATTTATTTACAACTAAATTTTAAAATTGTCTTTTCAATATAACTGTATTGAATTTGCACTTTCAGTTCGAATTTTCTTAGCTTCTCTTTTCTTTATACTTACTCACGCAAACTCTACATCAATTGACCTAATATTATGCAATAATCGTACAATTTTAGTTTCTGAAACAAGCGTACCTTTACATTCGTCAGCACCGTTGGGCCAACAAAGTTCCCTTTCTCGAAACCTCGAACAACGAGTCCCCTGCCATCGAGAGCTAATGTGGCGCCCTCCTTCACTCCCGCCTCTATTAGGCTGTGTATCCTTTGTTTCGCTTGAGGGGATATAACTGGCCCAAGATCAGTACCAGGTATATGTCCAGCATTGACTTTCAACCTTTTCGCGGCCTCCGCCAATTCCGGCACCCAATCCTTCGATTTACCAACAAATATGGCCACTGAAAGCGCCATGCATCTTTGGCCAGCCGCTCCAAAAGCAGCACCCACAAGTTGAGAAAGAGTCTTGTTTTTATTCGCGTCTGGTAAAACGACGCAATGGTTCTTGGCCCCCATATTGCATTGCACGCGTTTGCCATGTGCACTGCTCTGTTTGTAAATGTACTTCCCCTGTAAAATGGAAGACCGACGTGTGTTTAGATAATGTTGCCTCTGTAGAGGAAAGCTTCACAGTAAACTCTCGGTATGTGCTCATTTCAACTATGCGTGAAGCGTTCGTCGCTATCCCCACCACTTCTTGGAATCCTACAGTCGAGTGTGAGAGAAACCGAGAGCAAGCGAGAGGGGACGAAAGAGTCGGCAGCATCGGCTACGAAAGAGAGACACCATGGTACTTTGTCTCGTTTTTTCTATAACGTGTCTACGTTCTCTTTCTCTCTCTCTCTCTCTCTCTCTCTGTCTCTTCCTCTCCGTCTCCCTCTCCCTCTCTCTCTCTCTCTCTGTCTCGCCATCGGCGGCTCCAAATCGTCCACGTTATGCGTTAAGCGCTCGGCGCCAGCACCGAGCGCGAGCCCATAGCGAGATTTTACTGTACCTATTCTGCTTTTGTGCAGAAAGAGAGGGAAAGAGCCACTGACATATGATGCACGAAATGATTTGAAATTTTGTAAAAGAAAAGGACCGGAATTATGAGGGGATAAATTAAATGATATTTTTCATATTCATGGTTTTAAAATGACACAATTTGACTAGAAAAAATGTATCTGAAAACGTAACGCAAAGCCTAATATTACTGGAAATTACGTAGATAAGTAAAAATACAAGTTTCAAACTGTCTATTCACCTCCATTGTAAGACAAACAGAAAAGAACACAAAAGAATTCAACTTTACTCGCGCTGTCACTAAATCTAAACCTTTTACGCAGCAATCACAGATTCATTCATTCGACTCAACTGCTCTTTATGCATGCGATATGTGCTTCTCGATGCAACGAACATGAATATACCGTCTTCGATAGAACGTACCGCTTGATCGGAACCAACGAAAGAAACCGCCTTGATGTCTGAATGCTCGCAGATAAAATCAACAGCGGCATGCTGACCGTGGATAACGTTTAACAATCCAGAAGGAGCGCCAGCCTTGGTGAACAAATCGGCCAGGATCATCGAAGCACCTGGCACACGCTCTGACGGCTTCAAAATGGCGGCGTTCCCACAGGCAACCGTCACGGGAAACGACCAAAGGGGTATCATCGCAGGGAAATTGAATGGACAGATAGAGGCTGTTATGCCAATAGGAACTCTGTAGGAAACTATGTCCATATCTGTGGCGATGTTTGGCGTGCTTTCACCCATTTGCAGGGTGGGAATTGCAGTACAGGCATCAACTACCTCTGCAACATAAATCAACACCCTTTACGATGCCGAGTATACGGAACGAGTTGGGTGAAATTCTGGGGTAGGTATGGAATGTGAGTATCAGAACAAAAATAATGGATCCAAGAAATGAAGAAATTTTTTATTCATTTAGCTAAATGTTTAGATTCGATTAAGAACTGAACTAAAATTTGGCTGAATTGAATTTGGACCCGTGTTGAATTGAGCGTGTGTTAAATTCTTAAAAATTGGAGGTGTATGAGGTGTAACCGTCCGGAACCACCGGTTTCTGGAGGAGGAGGGATCTTTTGCCCCGTCGCCTTCAGCGTAACCGTAATTCCTAAGGCCGGTTACGCGCAATGGAGTATTGTGTGAGCAGGTGGATTGGCGTTTCTAATGATCGAGAAGGAAAAGAAGAGGTGCGTTTCGTCTTGGGACCGTCAGCCAGACTCATCGGTAAGTCTGGAGCCAACGAGCCCTGCCCTAGATGCATAGGGCCCGAGAGGATTAAATTTGGAACTTGTATATAGGGTGCTTCAGAATTGAGGGACAATCCGGAACAAGCAATATCCTAATGTAAGACGGCATCAAAAAGTCCTTTACCGTTTTAGGATCCGAGGCTTAGTTCTCAAGATATTAAGAGTTGAATAATAGCGGTGGAACTTCCGGGCCACGCGGTTTAAGGCTCCCACAGACCAACGCGAATATTGCCGCGCGAAGCGGATCCGCCGCGGATTAGATAAGGCTGCCCATAAGCCGACACGTAAAAAAAAAAGACACAAACTTCAATCCGCGGCGGATCCGCTCCGCGCGGCAAAATTCGCGTTGGTCTGTGGGAGCCTTTAAAGACCGTCGCCCATTTCGCCGAAGCGAAGCGCGGCGACCAAAGTGAACTATTCGTCGCTACTGTTCTGTCATATGAACGATGCGTGGTCGCGCGCTTCGCTTCGCGGCGCTACGGCCTAGTGAGCGACGACCTTAAAGCGGAAACAGCTGACGGGGAACAGTGACCCCTAGCATTCACACGCAAGAGGCGCTCGTAGACTTTTGTTCTATTATTGTGTAAACCTGTATGTACGCACGCCTTCTGTAGGTGTGTGCGAGCGTACGCTACCGCGCCCTCTACTGACTCGGTCTTAAAAGTTTAAACTGCGCGGCCCGGAAGTTACACCGCTAATATTCAACTCTTAATATCTCGAGAACGAAGCCTCAGATCCCAAAACGGTAAAGGACTTTTCAAAGTATTTTTGCATCAGGTTATTGCATGTTCCGGACTGTTCCTCAATTCTGGGAAATGCATATATGAACGAGTCTGGAATTTTAGGACTTGTGAGAAAGGATTAGGATGATTAGACCTCTGATGGCGCTGGTACACATTTTTAGTAATTCCTGTGACTCATATATATATATTAAAATGAATGTTTTTGCAAAATGAACGTATAATACTGGAAATTAATAATTGATTATAGGTTTGGAAAACGCAAAATCCAAAACAATTTCATTAAATGAACTATTAATTTGAATTAAGTTTCTTAATAACGTACTTGCGTAACAATTAACTTTACACAAGGTTTGAAAACACCACAAACTCTTAAAAAAAGGGCATGTGCAATCGTTTTGTCAAAAATATAGAAACTAAGAATTTTGCAAAATATTCCGAGACTGTTTAAGCTTTTCATCATAGATATGTATAATTTTACTATATAATTTTTGTAATAAAACTTACGCAGTCCGCGAAGAACATCTCCTTCAGCATCTGCCATTGTCTTTCCATTTTCTTTCACCAAGTTCTCTGCAATTTCTTTCTAGAAAAAATAAATCCACACATGAAAAAATGTATTTTCCATAGGATAAATCGTGAAGTGATGAACCTTATGTGGGAGATGGACCACCTACATAACTTTCGAAATACTCGTTAGATTTCACGACCATTGCCATACTTCAGATCTGTTGTACTTCCCGCCAGAAGTTTATCTAATTGCGACGCATTTACATGTAAACGAACTCATGTTTTATTAATAATACTAATTTGAAACGTTCTTAATTATTTCTATCGTACAAGTTGTATATTGTGTTTTGTAAATAACTACGGGCTGGTTCATATGAACCTTAAATTAGGATAGTTGAACCTGAGAAGGAGGGGTTAGTTGGACTACTATATACAGTGTGTCCCAAAGTTGCGGGTCTTCCCAGGACTTGCAATATCTTAAGTCCAAGTTTCAGGCCGCGCAGGTTAAACCCGAGTCCGCTGAGCGTGGAACAGTGACTCTCTTTCATGTTTTGAAACAGAGCGGTCAATTCTATTATGTGTATGAGGTAGGGGGAGGGGGGGGGGGGCATTTTTATGTTATTGAACATTATTATTCATTTGATATACTACATCATAAGTAAAATCATCTGCTCTTTATTCATTTAAATATAGGTGAAATGCTACCTTGTGGTCCATAAAAGTGGTCCATCACTCCCCGATTTACCCTGGCGGTAATAATTCATTAGACTAAATTTCAAAAATAAAAAATAGTTATCTAAATATTAAAACGAATAAAATCTCCTAGTTGCGATAATACTATCAATATATATTAAATGTGAATATTAATCAATATAATATAATTATCACTTATAGCATTTACTCCCCTGATGCAACATGTACGTACATAAATAGTTATGTATATAAATTCCTTATTGGGTATAGGTGACATAGAATATATTCGTTGCTTAAACAATTATTTACATGTGCCTATAGTTCATGCGAGAAACATGTATTGTGACAATTAAAGGCTCTAACTTGACATAATAAATTTGCAGTTTAGTTAATTAACCTACAGAGTGTTCACGTATAAGTGCTTGATACTTAAGCATCAAAGTTTGTCTGGACAGTACGCTCGTGTTTTTCCACTTTTCATACGCTGTTTTTGCACTTTGCACGGCCATTTCCATTTCCTCTTTCGTACATTTCGGAGTGCGGCACAAGAGCTCGTTCGTGGCTGGATCATGAACGTCCGTGAATTCCGTGGCCTTCGATTCTGAAACAAATTGAATTCCTCTCAGTGATTAGAAATGACAATAACGGATTTATGGCATTAAAATGGCTTTTGATATTTTTTTTTACAATAGCAACTCGTAGTCATACCACTATATCTTAATTTGTTAAATATTTGTTTGAAAGACAATCTTAAGCCCACAAAGTGATTTCGAATCAAATATCATGCCAGAATTGCTACACATTATGAGAAAGCTGGCATCAAGACAAATCGAACGATATCATTTTTATCCTAAGAACCAGAGAAGAAAACCTTAAAAAACAAACTAAAAGTTTGAAAGAAAGTGATAGTGAACTGCCTTTGCAGAAAAATAAACAGCGTGTTCGGCAACAGGTGTCAGATAACTATAATCGGTGATTCTACATGCCAAAATAAGAGGAAAATCAAGAATAACGAAATTGCGTTTGAGGCTTCGTTTCCGTATTATTAATTGTTAAATATATATAAATATGTATTGTTGCTGAAATATATGTATACGTAAACTTTTGTGTTATGAATAACAGACGTTAATAAAATTGTTACAATAATACAAAAGAGTTTAACATGAACAGTTTCGTTATAGAAGTTTCACATTTTTTTACGCGAGGAATAACGTGGTTGTTCCTTACAGCTTTGAAGCTTGCTATATAATTAGCCGCATTTATCTGGCTCTTCAACGTTCCTCATTAAGGCGATTCTTGGCATTAAATTCCCTTAAAAATATAGCGCCTTTTCTATCCAATTTCAATGGGTACTTCAACAGTACCTACTGGTGAACAACTGGCTTGCATTAAAATGCCTCCGGAAGTGCACTTTAAATATTCATAAAAGCCTCTATCGTGCGAAAAGTAGGGTACAGAATACCTTAAGTAGCGAGTATTTATTTCATGAAAATCATGCTCGATAATAATTCATCGTTCTTTTTCAGTCCATTGCACGTTATGGAATGAGTCTCATTCAATGAGGGAAGTTCAATAATATGAATAAAAGAATTTATATAAACAAGTAAACTAGCCGTATAATAGAAACAACATTCAAAACTAATTCTAAATCGGCAATTTACTCGACATTATTATATTCTGCAGTGAATGTAATTTATAAAAATGTATCTGTGAAAAATATCACCTCCCCATTTCATCGCAATTTTAATCGTTTATATCAAGTTGTTGATATATTTTTAGTCCCAACCTGTCCCATAAGTGACGCGAACTTTCGTTAAATCCTTCTCGAAAATTCAATATACGTACTTAAAAATTCATTTACAATTATTAATTATATATCTATGTATTTTTTCCTATTCTACAATAATTTGTGATATTCTTACTAATTTTTCACTTGGTACAAACACTACTATGTATGTAGAATATTGTAAAATGCGTGTTTAAACTGTTTAAGGTTTTTAATTTTTCAAACGAGTAAACTACTTACGTATTTTTACACTATTACTATTTTTATATGTTTAGCTCTTGCTAGAACTCAGTAGACAGCAATTAGTGTCAAATGCGAGTAACAATTAGTTGAAAATAGCTGAAGGGAAGGACATACACATTGCACTGTCATTTCAATAGCAACATTTATACCATTCATGTGGTAGTTGTCTTCTAATTTGCACACAAAGGAAAAAGTTTTTAAATGACAGTAGATGGTGGAAAAATTTCATTTAAATTACTGAGCCATTTTTATAGATATGTCAGTCAAATTTTATTCAACATGTCCTCGATATGCCTTTAGTAAACTCACGTCACTAATAGGATGACGTGTTTAACTGAAAAACCTTGTTGTATTGTTTTCCTTCGTGTCATAATAAAGTACTAATTTTAAATGGGCTGTTTTTAGTGTTATAGGGATTTTCATTTCAAACAGGAATTAGTTAGTTTTGCGTTAAAAAATGTTAATCGTGTAATGACAGTTTTACTGACTAATTGTTGTTAGTTTCTGGTAAAATTAATTGATAAGGACCTAAAACAATTTACAATAAATATAAATTTTTAATTATTTTTTAAAATGGTATGTAATCACATTGTATGCAATACATCAGGTCCATAGTTTTGTAAAATTGTAACCCCTTCAAAGCTAAAAAGCTATGTCATCATGAGTTACGTAATTAAAGAATATTGATATGTATATTAGTTAAGCTAATAATCATTCTCGATTGTATTTTTGTTTTCACCGAATGCTAATGATAATCACGGACGCCCGGAGACTTTTTCCAGGGGGGGAGGGGCAACTTTAGGATGATGGAAAATATACCCCTCTTGCTTTTTTAACACATTTTATAGTGCCAATTTAATTAAAAATTTAAACCTGAAATTTAAAACTATTCCTTTTTTTAGTATAAATGTAATAAAGATTAGTTTTAAGAAATAAACGATTTTTTCTCAAAAGCCGGGGGGGGGGGCAACTGACCCCCCCCCCCCCCCCCCGGACGCACATGATAATAATGCACACACGATCGTTGCTGTAATTCAACATTTTAAACACTGTTCCTTTAAAAATTTATTCACGTTCAATTTATATAATGTTTTTATGCAATTTTTTATACTGTAAGATAATTACCTACGAATTGGCCATCAATGTACATCTTAACAGTTGGTACGCTACTGCTGTAAGTCCTTGTGGCAAATCGCGCCTAAAATATCATTTAGTTCATGTTAAATAACTTATATCCAACAATAAAATAATGAATGATAATGAACCTTGCATTAATTTCATTCGCGTACAAAAATTATTTCAGTAAGTACTAAGCCTATTCTCGAAATCTCCATTTTGCAAATAAACTAAGACATAAGACGGCTAAGACGTAAGCAATTCAATTCTGCAAGTAAATTTTACTTTGTAACATATTCACGAATGATTCCCAGCCACGTAGTTATCATATTATCGCAATTAAAATCATTTAAGACTCCCGTGCAAATGATCTGCAATGGGTAAGTATACATGCTTACGCGCTACTGTTTAAACAATATTATGGTCTAACATAAAATATTCTCCCCCAACCGAAAATATTAAAAATGTTAAAAATTCATAGGTAGGCATATATTCATAGACATAGTAATATTAAATGTTATATATTCATATTTCGAAGTGGTACTTCTTATATTGTTAATGTTTATATTTCAAAATCGTTTTCAAAATACTTTATGTAAGTATGTTCAGGTATATAAATAGTATTCATGGCACCTCCCCACTTTTTAATATATCTACCTAAATATGATATTCTTGAAACTACTGTCATCAGAATCTCCACAAAATTACCTTTTTTCAGAATATGTATTGAAACAAACCGGGACGTAATTATTTCAGGGTTATACATCTGTTGAAATCAGGGGTCAACTGAGACTGTTAAAATTTACAATTAATTATGAAATAACTATAATTTTAGGACTATTATCTTGCCTGTTCCGAAAAATTGCTATAAAATGCAGTGTATTAACTGAAACTTTTATTTCCTTGAAAATAGAAAAAGTTCTGGATAAATAGGAATATTTATTCTGCTCTGAATACAATTAAAGTTGTGACAAGTAGATTTCCTGAAAATGTTCTGGGGTAGATAGATTTAAAGTTGAAACCTTAAATTTTAAAGCGTTCGAAGAAAATTATGCTTTCAATTCCTTAAATACTACTAATTAAAAAATGAATAAGCATAAAGAAATTATAACTTATGAATAATAAAGATAGTACCAGTGCTATGGATACTGTCATCATAATTAAAGATGAGATTATAAAGACAAGTGTGAAAAAATGTGTATTAGATTTAAATTATGTTTTAGATTTATTCTTATAGATTATTATAATTATATGGGATAAATAACCTTTATAATATTGTGAATTAAATAACCTTTGCTTTCCCGAATAAAAACGAAAATACAGCATTTTAGTTTCACAAAGAACATTCCTAACTATTTAATTCGCCCTCTATTCATTGAGGACTTGACTTCCTTCAACCCCATGATTAATTGTGTAATCCCGCGCTCGAGCACGCAAACGTAGTGGATCGATGCAAAAGCGAACACTGCTTGTTTCAGGGAACTGAAACTGCATCAGAATAACGATCCGATTGTCCTGGTTCTCGAACCGCCGAGACCGAGATAAGAAGTCCTCCATTGAGCGCAATTGTTTGCTTCGCGCGCGATAAATGTCCCTTCGCCACGATATTCTGATTGTCGACTCGATTCAGCCTGTGTTCCACGTTATGTAAAGTGTGTAAGCTCTATTACACGCGATTGGTAATGACATTCCCCTCTACAAGCGCTACTGCCATGGCAGGTTTCGTATCGGGGTCAATTGGAAAGCAGTTGCATAGTCTTTCGTGAATAAGTACGTGATTTTTGGACTTAAAAGGGGACCCCCATGAAATGTTGCAAACCACTTTTAACAAAGGTTTGAGAGAAGATGGAAAAGTGAAATATTTGAGTAAACAATCAATAGTAGGTAAATATTAATATAAAAAGAAAAGTGGTGTGTGAATTTTTTTTTAACTAAACGTAAGATAAATTAATGGATAGGGACTGCTTGTTTTTTAGGAAAATTTATTATCTTTCATTACTTACTTATGATTGCAAACTATATTTCGACGTATTCAATGATCATAATCATACGAGGTCATTGAGATCGCGGATTGAGAAAGAAATAGTTGTATCGTTTACCACAATTTGTGAAAATTGTTGGGTCGTTGGCTTTAACCTTCTAAACATCTTTTTACTTGTAAAAAATCAAATTATTGATGACCATTCGATAACGCAAAACGGATAGTTTTGTTAATGATATTTTTTTAATATTGTTTTGTTAATTCAAATTGTATAAAATATCGTTTAATTGTACTAAAGTAATACAGTGGACGCTGGATAATATGCCGCTGTTTAAAGTGCCGTTGGGAACGCCCCAGCTCACACGCATTACTCGCACGCGTGTGTGCACCTCCCTTTCTCTCACGCTCAGCGAGCCAATGAATGCTAACCCTTAATGGTGCCTCCACACTGGAGTTCGCAAGCAATTCGCAAGCAATACATATACGTGAATGTGTTTTTTCTTTTTCTCACATCAGTGTGACGCACCTTAAGAGTATTCTGGCGGGGGGCAGCCATCACGGAAACGAAAACAGGAGAGTTATGGGGAGAGCGCGCGTTACATTGGCTCTCGTTAATATGCCGCTTCTGAGAAAACCCCGCCTCTAGAGCCCCGACTGCGGCTCATTATCGAGCGTCCACTGTAGATAGGATTTAATAATGATTTTTAAATAAAATTTATTTTTAGCACAATCATTGAATTAATTATTAAAGCGCCAATAGGAATACCGAAATTATGTATGAACCGCATAATTCATGATTTTCAGATTATAAAGAAAGATTATAAATATAGATGTGTGATTAGCATTTTTAATAGTTAATGAAAGTGACTTGAAGGTGATACAACCTATGACCTCTTTTACACTGCTGTGATTTTAATTAAAGTTTCAACAATAGTTCTCGATATTCTTCGCGAATAATTTTATAAAAATATTATACTATTATACTAAAAAGCTTGCTTCGTTTCTTCTTTGAATTAAAATACCTTGCGTAAATATTTCGGAACATTCGTGTGTGTTGATTGATTTGAATTAATTAGAAATATTGACTGAGAACTGAAAACTGAAAACTGAATGAAAACCGAATGAATAAATAGTTTATTTACTGTGACGGTTTCCATATTACATAACACCACGATACATAGTAATCTCCAATGTTCATCTATCTATTGGTTGGTCATAATAATATATTTATCTTAACAGTAATTGACTACGTCAATTCATGAATGTATGTACAAAACATATATTTATAACAAGGAATTATTTCACAGTCAGTAGGACTTTAGTCTTTCACATTTCAAAGATAAGACAACATGCTAATGTACATGATCTATGCTAACATGTGATATAATTTATTTTGATCATAATTTTGATTTTTCTGAAGATAAAACGAAGACAAACGAAATATTTAACAATTAAACTGTTTTAAAATTGCATCCATAAATTTGTTTACAACCCACGGCATTATACAGAAAAACACAAGTCTATTGAATGACACTTATTTCACTGATAGAAACATATATTTAATCCATGGTCACAGACATTTTAAAGGTAACATCTTACATTTCTAATTGTCAAATGCAGTGCTAATAACATCGTATTGTTTCCCTGTAATTAACACGTGAGAGGAATTCGAAAAGAGAAAATTCCTCTATCTTTTTGCAATTTAATAAAACGAAATCAGTGCACATTATTATTAAATGTCAATTCAAATTATATCACAATTTACCTGCAGTACCAAATTATTCAAAATAATTATTACCTAACTTTGAGGTAACAGTCAACAGTCTTAACATAAAATAATTAGAGCAATATAAATGCACGTACATTCCCCTCATATATATAATCAACTTATCAGTGACTGGTGACATAGCCAATAAAAGAAGAAGAAAAACGAAGTAACTCTTGCTACTGTCTTGCATCAATTTATCGCGGCCAATTGAAGACTTGTATGCATTTAAATTCACCCATTCTCGAGACGGCAGGATTTAAAATTCAACTAACATGCATTGAACGTACTCCTTCGCTAAGGTATTCTGAGGACGAGACCGTAAACTACGAATGAAGACATAGTAAATCTCTCTAACGTACCTCGCACTTGGCGATTCTTACGAGGAGCGCCATGCTTTCACAACACGTCAGCAACTGTCTGTACTTGAACTGTCTGGATTCACTGAAAAAATGGCCTTGCCCGTAGCGAAACTCTCAAGCTGATATCTTCACCGAGGTTAATCGCATCTGTTTACAACGTTTCACAAGGTCGATGTTTTTAGGAAGGTTCGCGCGTGAATATCAGTCTCGAAACACCCGAGGCGTTCACGAAAATGGCCGAACCAAGCATTGCCCCGTGATCGATTCGAAATTTATGCCACTTTATATTTGGCGAAATGAGGAACATCGAACTCCTCAACATGATTTTTGTTTTGTATAAACTGGCTTCGTATTGAAAGTACCTATACGAGATAAAAGAAAGATATTAACTATGAAAGGATACTATGATCGTTCTGGATTTCAAAGGCCGTTATTTGATTGGCTGTTTTAACCTGAGTAGTCGAATCGAACATGATAAGTGACGGCTTAGTCGATAAGAAGGAAGGTCTGCAATGAAGATATCAGCAGCTGGGAATGATGGATGATATTTGTGCAGAGATTGAAGATGGCGCCACTTCATAGCAACGTGACAAATATTCATTGATTCTATATTTACATAGATACCTACATTACTATAGATAAGTTTCGCATAAGTTTTAAACTTTTGGAGTTTCCCTTCTTTCTGTAAAAATATTACTGCAATTTCGAAATACATCTTAATACACAAGAATTTTTACTTTTATCCTTATAAAGTATTTAAATTTTTTTACTTTTACAACTCTAACTGCAAGAATCATAAAAATTGTTTGCTGTATAAGATTCAATAATAGTTATATATTACATGTTGTGTGTGAAAATGTCCGGGAATAATATAATAAGAAAGAATTAAAAAGTTTGTTCTACTTGAATAATGTAAGTGCACCATATATTATCCAAAGTCACAATAAATAAATATAATCACTGCCCCTACGTTTCAATCATTTAAACAGAATTTTATAGTAATTTAAGTAAAACCGAGATTCATCAGCGGAAGTGTATAAACTCAAAACATTCTTCGAGTTGTAATAAAATAGTGTAGATTACAACAGTTTAGACTATTTATTCGAATATAACGAAAAATAACTCAAACTAGACAAATCTTTAACAAATACCAAGTACTCTCAGTTCTATTACGAAAGTGAAATAAAACTCAATAAAAGTAATATTGAATTTAATAGCGATTAGAGTCAAACCATTTATTAACATAAATAAGAAATTATAGCTATCAAAAAACTACTGACCATTGAACTGCTATAAATAAATAACAATATTTCCATTGAGTAAATACAATTGCTTCCTATTGTTACGATAGTTTCTTCAGATAACTTCACGATTGACTAAATTTATATTCGAATAATTAGGAATATTTAAATATTCGGAATGTTTGAATTTCGGATTGTACCGAATAAGAATCTGAACATGAAATATTTGTTCACACTTTATTCGAATACTCCTGATTATTCGAATATTCGAATATTCCTGATTATTCGAATATTCGAATATTCCTGATTATTCGAATATTCGAATATTCCTGATTATTCGAATAATCGAATATTCCTGATTATTCGAATAATCGAATATTCCTGATTATTCGAGTAATCGAATATTCCTGATTATTCCTGATTATTCGAGTAATCGAATATTCCTGATTATTCCTGATTATTCGAGTAATCGAATATTCCTGATTATTCGAATGGTCGAATACTCCTGATTATTCGAATAATCGAATACTCCTGATTATTCGAATAATCGAATACTCCTGATTATTCGAATAATCGAATACTCCTGATTATTCGAATATTCCTGATTATTTGAATGGTCGAATACTCCTGACTATTGGAAGAAATTATTCGTATTCGAAATTATTCTAATTATTCGAATAGTCGAATGATTACAGTTCTAATCAAAACTGCTTGTTATACGGGCTACAGTCGTCAGGTCTGAAAAGAAAATATGCGAAACAGGAGAAAGCAAGAATGTTAGTAATAGCTACCGGCGCAAAGGCATGCGTAACAACTAAACCACTTGATTACACGGAAGTTGATTGGCAAACAATCGTTAGAACCGATCGACAGGTTCGCGTTCAGTATTGAAGTCTCGTACGTCGGTTGGTTTTACATGTACGGTGCTTAACCGCCTCCAAAAGCTGCCGATATACCGGCGCGATTATGTATGGCGAAGAAAGTGAAACGCAATGGAAATCCAGCCTAAAAAGGTGAACAAAACGCGTGCTCCATTACGCATTAGCGATAAGCGTTAGTGTGTCGTTGAAAAACCATGTTAGACACATTATTAGGAATGCAGGAAAATAGAAATTTCCAGTGTTGACTAAACCAAATTTTGTAAATATTACGAACTGTAACGATTGCCTTTTTAATTGGTAGTGATGATGAAAATTCCATGTCAATCAATAATATGGAAGAAAAAGGGAAATATATATTATATTGAATAGGTGATTCGTTTTTTAGATACTAACAGTCACTACTGAAAAATCTAAATTGCCTAGTGGTAGGGCCAAATGGGAATGACTGTTGTGATGATTGATGAGTGAAATCAGCAAACTCGTAACGGAACGGAATAGTCTCATAGAATGAACGGGATTTTTCTCTTTGTTTTTTTTTTCTAGTAATAGATATACCTATGTTTCACTGGGTTTCAGTAATACCTAATTTAGGTTTTTATTACGAATCGTTAATGTCTACAGAAATGTATTGTACTATACTTTTCATTGTGTTATACTTCTTTATTACCGTTACTATTAACTGACATAAAATTCTTATTATCACTATTTACATATTATAACAATTGAATTACTTTCCATATTTTGTAAATTGCTCTGTTTTCTCAAAAATCACACATATTGAATAGTGAATAATGTAGCAACCCCTTTCCCTTAAAATAAACATGTTAAATATTTTCAAAAATTTTATAATGTTGGTGAGCCATAAAAAGTAATTATTGAATTATCAATAATTATTAATATAATCATATAGTTTATAAATAACTACTTAGTGGTTTCCATCAACGTAACTTCATTTAAGTCAAATATTCAAAAATGAATTAAATTCCTATTTAAATATTAAAAATTGATTAATAATAAAATTAACATTCAGTTGAATTCTGTGTACATCACCATAGTGCGTTTGAATCATCACTAATTTACAACGCGATTAAACAAAGGCTTAATTAACAGTTAAATAAGCGTACCTACTCATAAATTTTTCAGAAACGGATTTCTTCACATTACCTTCACATTTTTACAATCTTAATATATATTATACATCCATATTATTATGCCCAAAACACACTGTAATGGACGTCAGAAAATGAAACTTTCTATCATTCAAACAGTCAGGAGACAAATGGAACGGAAATCTCTAACTTAACTCATTTTTCAAACGAAATTCACATCATGTTAATTAAGGTTGGCCTCGGAATGTTTGAAATAGAAGTGAAACGGCTGAAAGTGGTAAGCCTCGTCCTGTGACGGGTACTGGAATAAAAGTGAAAAGGAAATGAAATACGCTTCTTGTAAACAGGACTCGTCGTATTAAGTCGCGTGTGACATAACGGTGACATGAATGTCTCTGGCACTAATCGCTCCAAGTAAAATGAAACACAGGCTTGAGGCTATTAAGCCTTCCTCCCACGTGCACTGCCGTTCACATGTTTGCGATTGCTCTCCCATTTGAAGAAAATCAATCTGACAAGCATTGAAAACAGGTTTCCACGATGTGTTCCGGATTCCGCCAGTTTCGTTAATAATGAGAAATAGACAAAACGAATTTGTGAGACTCATGTTGGGACACGTGGAGTAGCTTCGAAAGTACAGTGGGCATAACCCACTTAATTATTACAGTACCGAATGATTCGATTCTGTACCAAGTTCCAAACCGAATTGGAACATAAATCGTGGATGGCTCTTTATTCTGGCACCTCATAAACTTCAAGCTGCTGTTTACTCAACTCGGTGGCAACACGCTTTTATGTTTTGCCGACAGTCATAGTGGAAGGAAAGGACTGCGAGTGAAAACAAATGAGAGTGAATGAGACAGAAATAAGAGCCAATCACAGAAAATAAGAGTGAGTGATTGAGATGCATTTACACTGTCGTTTTTAAGGGGTCATTCTACTTTGAACCGCCGAAAAATTAAGCTATTTTTAAAGATATTTTTCCGAGTAAATGCAATATATAATGAAATAAATCTTTTAGTATTTATTAAGCTACTCTTGTATTATACAAAAAAAAAATTAAAAAGAATGTTTGCAATTTATTTTAATTGGTTTTTTACAGTGTCAATATGGCACCTAAAAAAGTGGTATGTTTACGGCGCAGGTGATTTTCCGGCTCAGATTTATCCGAAACAAAAATTCCAAAAGATTCTTAATCTGTATGATTGTTGCTACCGTTAAGGAACTAGTTCTTGATCAGGCACTAATTTTTGATCAGTTCATGAAATAAATCGTTCTTTTCAGTTTATGTCCTTAAATAATTGTTTGAAATAATTACTAACATAAAAAAGGATAATTCAAATTAGTTCCTGACCTGATAAAAAATTAGTTCCCATGTATTTTCAGATGATCAAAAACTAGTTCCTAGTCACTTTATTATTCCCCAACCTTATAAATAATTAAATTATACTTATTTTCAACTTTTTAAAATTTTTCCTTAATGTGTAAACATTAATTCATCTTTTAGTATAAAAAAAGTCTATGGTTGAAAGTTTTATTAGGTTAAAAATAAATATTAAAGCGGGAAACTCTCTAAACTGATCAAAAACTAGTTCCTTAACGGTATAGCCCCTAACTCAATTAACAATTTTTGTTGAAAAGTAAAAAAATGGCACAATGGTTTGAAAAATAGTTTGGCGGAACACCCAAAAGGATGTGTTCTCGGGTGTTCCATGAGAAAAATCTCGGTTATTTCTCGACACTTCTTCTTTTTCTCTTCACCTTCTCCACACAAAGTACGTGTTTTGATAGTTGTGAACGGTAGTGTATGTATTTTTCGTCTTTCCTAGACATTTAAACCAGAAAACAGAGGTGTGAAACTGTGGGATTTTCTGCGATCGATGTTATTGATATGACTCTGACTGTGGTACCAGCGTCAGAGCCAGCTGCACTGTAACATCTAGCGAAGCGGGCACCATTTTTTTCACCTACTCTGTCTCGAGCTGTCGTTTGTTTTAAACCGCCGGTGACTCGTTTTCAATTTCGGTTAAAACGACAGTGGAAGAATTGTGGGAATTATGTCGTCTTTCGTCTCATTTTCATGAGCCAAATTTCATTAATGTGAAATATTTTTATAAGAAAAAAATCGAAGATATGAGAATTGAATTTTTCATTAGTAAATAGCGTATCATTACGTTGGTTTTAGTTTTTAAATATCTGTTTAGTTTTTATGTATTCCGCAGAAGTTGCCGACAGTTTGTCATGTTTCGTTGGCTGGGTCCGAATGAAATCTCAACAATTGCTAGGGATTGAAAATTGAAAGTGACGAGAACCGAATTAAATACCTAAAAATATCTTAGTACGTTTTTTAATGGAATAATTTTGATGGATAAATATTGCAAGTTGTTTGTAGTAATTGTTGAGTATTCCTTTGCACATGGGGACAATTAATTAACGTTTTATTTTTGCTGATATTAGGGACAAATTATTTAGAATAACGAGGTAAAAATAAGAAATAAAAGTTGAAGATTTGATGTATTACTTGTAACTTAATTCTTATTTTCGATGGTATCAGTGTTTGTTGGAATGCAATTTTCTTTTGTATTGCTTAAAACTTTTTATGGTTTAATTGCATTTGTAATTATAATCAAGTAGGTAATCAAAGGCAGGTAAATAGCCGGATAAATCATTCGATCATGAATAATGTACTTCAAAAAAACGTATTAGAAAATGTTAATGAGTTGACTTAAATATTGCGAGTAATCATAGGTTTCTTATTTCTATATTTAATGTTTTATTACAAAATAATAATGATAACAAAATGGATAATCAACTTAAATGTATATATGGCACAATAATGCTTTTTAAAATTTTATAATTTTGGAAATTAATAACTCGCAGTACTATTAAATACTGAGTACCTATTCATAAAACTTTTTAGAACACAAACGAAACCAAGTGATATTACACTTTCCGTCAAACAAATTAGAAAAATTATAGAAATTGTGGATTAGAAATTCCAAACTGTTTAAATTGTTAACCAATAGAATATAATTATTCATATGTATAAACTGGATAAAGTTAACAACCGTATTTATAACTTCACAAAAAACAATCTAAGTGTCCGATTTCTAACAGATAAATATAAAATAATAAAATTCCATTTTAGTCGATAATGAAACGCAAAGTGGATTCGACGATATTCCCTTGAGTTTCTATTATACCGAGGGAAATCAGCGAGGAGTAATTCCGCGACGTTTACATGCGCAAGGAGAGTTTCTTGAACGTTGTGTAAAGATTATGTTATCGTCTTGGCAGGGATATCGTAACGTATTTTGTAACCTGCCGCCCGGTGTGCTGAATATTAAGCTAATTCTACAATGCGAACGAAAAAGTCAAGCTTTGAGAATTAAATGGCATATTGCGGTTTACAAGTTTGTAAATATTCTTTAATGTATACGAATACCGAAAACAATTTACTAACTTGATAAATACAATTTGTTAAAAAAACATGTAGTACTAAACCACCAAATTCGCGGAACTATATGAAATAACAGTGAAGAATGGGAATTTTAACAAACTGTTTTAAAAGGTTTTTCAAACGATAAACTAAAAAATAATTATTTTCTTATACTACAATTTCGATGGTGTTCTTTCACTTTAAATAAAATCGGGGGGCATCATATTTCATAATAGGATATGAATCACTTTAATACAGAAGCAAACGTCGAAACGAATTTATTGTGAGAAAGTTTTCATTCGCTTTAATGAAACAAAATGTTTTAATTACAGGATACAGATTGTAATGTGATATAAAATTGATAAACTGTGGTTGATGATGTTCCACTTGCCAACCGATACTTCAGCTTCTGGTTGCACATGGTGCCCCAGGATTTTATTTAAAGTGAAAAAACACCATCAAAATTGTAGTACAAGAAAAGAATTATTTTTTTATTTTTTAGTGCATTTTAATTTAGTTTTTTGTGCATTTATAATAGAATCGTTTAACATATTTATTTTTTAAATAAGGGAGTTGTAGTTAAATTTAGAGAAATGCTGGATAGATGAAAATTTAGATGAAATTTTAAAAACGGAAACCCGTATCAAAAATATTTACTGCACATTTTCAACGTATTTTTGAACGAAGAATTGCCATGTACCTATTTAATTGTAGCACCGTAGGCAGGTTACGATTGTTGTTCAGTTCTCACACTGATAGTGAATACTTTTTATTATTTTTCCAAATTTATATAAGTTTATATAAGTATTAATTTTGTTATAAATCGAATAATCTAGAACGTTTGATCATAGGGCTATCGTTGAATAGGCAGAATGAAGGTTTTGAGTTCGTGAACCAATACTCGCTTCCGGGACAATTCCGCAAGGAGATATCTGTGAAAGTTCGTCACCTAAACACGATAGAAAGTCTTTTTCGTCTTTTCATCGAGCCATTTAAAATGTACCACGTATGTGTCTATTGAGTCACGCGTTTGTACAAGCATACTGTTAATCTTTAAAGGTGTCCGCAATGGAGAAGTAGGTGTCTTGAGCAACAAATAAAACTTCGCATAATTTTGAAATGAATAAGTAATTAACATTGAACAAGCCTCTGAGCGGATGAATGATTAATACAGGCGAGTTTATTTCTGTGACGATAGTGAACTAGCTAATGAAATTATAACCATAAAATGTGGGCAATGTTAATTGCATAGTTAAACCTGTAGAAAAGTTTGTAAGCGCAAGTTAGTAAAGACGCAGATAATTTGGAAAATGGGATATTTGAATAAATGAATGTCAATTGTAGAGCAAGTAGGCACTTTGATAAAAATAATGTGACAAATGTAACGAAAAACGCAGATAGGTAATACAAAAATAACAAAACAGGCAAGTGGAGCGAGGTTTTAGAACATGGTAACAGATAATAAGTGAGTAATCAAAATTAGATGGGGCAATGGACGTAAGTGTAAATAGTTGTGATAATGAAGTATTTAAAAATGGGAAATAAGTATTGTATTTCTTATATAGGGTGAGACGCCTATCACGCACACCTGTATAACTCCTCAATTATGCGTTGGTTGAAAGATTGTTGTATTGGTGTGTGAAAGATGTATGCTTTTAAGGGAGGTATTTTATAACGCATATACTTTCTTTGTAGGTGGAAATGTTCCGGAGATTTGAAGGTTAATTTCTTTTCTTTTAAGTAGATGTTGCATTTTTTTATGACAAAGTTCGAAAAAGTGTAGATTTATGAATGAAAGTATATTAGTAATTATTGGCCCTAAATTCAATAGTTAACGAAATATTTTGTTTCGTTGTTTCAAATATCCGAAACGCCCCCACCCACAAAGAATGTATATGCGACAATTTTTAAACCAAAGCATAATTTAGAAGGTATTCAGGTGTGCGAGTTAAAAAAATTTGGAAAAATTAGGTGAAAAAGAATTATAAGTGCTGTACGGGTACAGATGAAAATTAAGGTCGATAGAAACGTAAACACATCCACAGCCTCTTGAATAAATTAACTGCAACTGGTAAACTGGAATACAATTTTCGGAGTTGCATCACCAGAATTTACTTTTAACTAATGTTTCTAATTTTCGAGCAAATACTCCAACCTTCCAACCACTTTTTACTGCTTACACAACTGTGCTCACAAACCTGTATTAGATGCCATGATAGTTCCCTCTATTTTCTTTCAAAATGTTTTGTGATTTTTATTCATAAGGTGAATGCCATTTTGAGTTCTGTTCTTTTTGAATACTTAAATATTTACTTCAGATCGTAAATTGAGTAAATTATTTCTTTCGGATCAATTGGTTAGTCACTGATTACAAATACAGAATTAAACAAGTTCTTATAGGGGAAACAAGGATCAAACAACAGCGACGGCAAAAAGATAATTTATTGAAATGATGCAAAACAGCTATTCCTGTAGACAACCTTGTAATGTTTAATTTTCAAGATAATCGTTCCAATAATAAATCATATACAGTGATAAAAAAATTCAGTTAATATAAGTGGTAGAGCTGTTTTCAATAATTATGAATTTACAAGTTAATGTATTACAATATTTTTTTGACAAGTAAATAATGCAAAACACCTATTCCTATGGGCAACCTTGAAATTTTTAATTTTTGAGATAATCATCTAAATAATAAACGATATATTACAGTGATAAAAAAATTTCAGCAAATATAAATGGTAGAGCTATTTTCAATAATTATAAATTTACGAGTGAATGTATTACAATAATCTTTTTTAACAAGTAAAATGAATTATAACTTTCATTGTACTTTTCTATCGTTAATTAAGAAATAATCTAAATTAAATAAAATGATTAGATTAACTCTATTATCAAATTTCATTCAGAAAAAAACAGTACAATATTTTAGAAACAGAAAGTGACAACGCTCTTCTTCTTTTTAAAGTAGTGTACTACCGTAAAATGAATTTTGAACCTTTATAATTGGAAAACCTCTATAAGACTACAATTTTGTTCATTTTGTTCAAAACCTCTATAAGATTAGATATTTGCTCCCTCTCGCTGTGTTGTGAAAACCTCTGCAGTTCGAAATAGGTATATACTAACTTTAACTCAAATTATTTGCCACATGTTTAGGCAGTATAGGTTCGTTATTACCTCTGTACCTCGAATTCAGAGAAGCTAGACCTCTGCAAGTTGAAGTTTACCTATATAAGTTAAAGTATTATCGCTGCTGCCTCTCCAACTCGGAGTAATAGGTATATACCTAGATCCTACAATGAACAAACGTATCACAACCTGCACCCAGTAAGATGCCAAATATAGCACTCCATTTAAAATAACGAAGTTGACCTTCAAATCTCTGAAACGCCTCCACCTATAAAGAAAGGACTGCCTGCATAATGTGCCGCTCTAAACCATGCAACTCTTGTGTAAAAAAATTCATACAACGCATGCATTAGATGTTATTCGAGGTGTGCAAGTTATGTAGACCACTCTATATATCCTGTATCAGGTTTGGAAACCTTTAAAATTATACTATTTGAAATATTCTTCGAGATGTTTAGTTGTCTACTAAATTAATATATCTTAAATAGTACCATGTTTTTTTTTACTACAGTTATCACATTTTATTTAAAACAATAATCTTGAAGATAAAGTAGGTATGTGCAGCGCCGGCCTAATTATGCATTCGGATAAATGATTTTTCACAAACTTAAATAGTTCAATTTATTAACATTAAATTAATTGAATAGTTTTTAGAGGGCAAGAGAATAAATAAATCGCATTAACAAATTTTAACACAAAATATATATTTCCAAATATTGAACAAAAATATGTGTGATAAAAGTATTTGATCACAGTAATAGTATACAAATCGAGAAAACTGGTTGTCCGAATAGCTTTGTCCGATACTGTATATGTATTACGTACCTATACAGATACATAATAAAACATAGTGATATTTTTTCGGAAGAATTATTCAGATTAGTTCCAACTGTTATACATATTGCATACGTTGCCTTTGTATGAAATTATTCACAGAATTATCAGACATTGACACTCGCCATTCAAAAACACTTATTACCCCGCACAGCGGAAATTAAAACATGCTTCAAAGGAAATAAAAAATATTAAGAGGACAAACGTATTTACACATTAATTACAATTTAATTTACTATTAAATTAGAATAAGTTTACAAATTGTCTCAACTATTATTTCAATCTCAGCATTTCAAATAAAATTCAATAAAGTAATTGTACCATTTAAAATGCCAATTACCCCAAATGAACATTTCAAATAAGAGACTGAAATATTACATCACATTATTATTCCCTACATTTACTTCCAATATAAATATTATACCCGGCTCTACCCCTATCACTCAATATCACCATTCGACTCTTAACACACGTGCCGTATTAAATAACATATTAGTTAATTAAGCATATCAGTAATAATCATATACTAAGTCCCATCGATTCACGCCTTCTCCTACGTGACACGTTCCGTCCGCAAGTGTCGACAGTAAAAAGGCCAGTCGGCACGTAATGTGTAGTAAAAATTTGGTAATTTCGCAGGTATCCTCCAACACGAATAGTCATCATCAGCGGCGGCACGGATGACGCGCGTGCGACGCTTTCGCGTAATACCGGCTTAATATTCAACCCGACGAAACGGCCCGATTACGAAACCACTCTGCAACACACCTGGTAATTCGATAATGATGTACGTGGCTGCGTGCAACGCGACAGACAACAACGTCAAACAATTTCGAAATTGGAACCTATGGCTATGCCACTGTGTTCAAGCAGGCACTCGTTTTCCAGTAGCACTGGAATCCAAATAGCGACGGACTTCAAGACACTTCGAGTCACTTCGAATGTATGAGAGACACTGCGAATCACTTTGAATTTAATAATTATGATCATACACCAATGGTGAAGATGATTGCAATTTTTTCCCACCCGTGACGCCATCAGCACACGTGCCACCTGTCATCGGTGTTATAGGTGAATTTAAATTATCTTATTTTACTCCTTAATTTATATTTCTATAATAGGTAAGTGCATGCACCTATAATTATTTTTGTTATTGCCTAAATGTGGTGGTTTAATAATTTGAACATGAAATCGGCATTTTTAATCTTCTCGAATTTTTTAAAATTCGGCTTTGCAGCTGAAAATTCTGAACAAATTCATAGACATGTACACCAATGTGTAGAATGTGTCTGATTTTTTTACATGTTACTATTCAGTAGAACAAAAGTAATGGAGCTGAAACTACAAATTATGTTATAAGGTTGATACTTGGTGGAAATAGTATTCTTTGAGGAACCTATCGATTGTTGTACACCAAGTTCAATTTGGTTTCGGGCACTTTACACTATGCTTACTCGGCTCGACCCTTTGATATTTATTATCACTGGAAGAGGTGTTTAAACTCTTAACATCTACTTTGAGTTTACGAACTACATGTACCCAATTTGGAATTCAAAAGTTAGTGTTAGACACACTATATTTGTCGCCCAATAGTTTTTTTTCCATTGAATGCAAAAAACCACATTGACTTCCTGAACATTAAATCGTTCCACGTAGCTTGGCTCCGTATAAAGTAGCAGAATTCGCATTTTTTAGCAACGTGCACAATTTTGCTGCTTCCTTGCGTACCGTCTTTAAAACATGCAGAAAGCAGTTAGGTAAATATACAGATAAGCTGGCCAATAGGTGAGTGAGTAGATTGATGGGCAAATGGGTAGACGAAAGTATAACATTAGAAAAGTAGGTAGATGGACAGCTAAATAAACATGTCCACAACTGTGTAGATAAATAAGTAAGCACGTACCTAAAGAGGACACGTAAAATAAACGAATGGAATGTACCAATGGGTGGATGAGCGTGTAAAAATACATATGAATTGTAAATTGTATTTGTGACACCGACTTTCGAGCAACTTACTTGTAGAAATAGAAGTAACGTGTAGATAGCAAATAGAAATATGTATGTCCGTAAGAAAGAGTAGTGATGTAAATTGGTAGATTGACAAAGCGGTAAATATAAATAAAATAGATGAATGATAAGTATGAATAAAGTAATAAAAAGTTGCTGTGTGATTTTTAATTCGTGTTTAATTCAATAGAGTCATTGCACGAATTCAATTCTTGCAATACTTTTAGGGTAGACAGTCTCCCGACAGTCACGACACTTACAAGGATGCACAATTTTAATATTTCATATGTAGCTTTCTTCTAGGATTTTTAAATGGGTCTTCTGACAACGGCTTCTATTTTTTATTCACGATATAAAGAGAGAAATAAAATTAATAGTACCTGTGGCAAAATTCACATGTGTTTACATTTATCTATAAAAATTATAACCATAACTTTTCATATAATCTGTACTAGCTTCGTTCACTATGGTTACTGTATTTGTATTACATTTGCAGCAATTAAGTTTTCGAACACTTACCCCAATTCCACACGGGGATACACGTATGCGATACGCACATGATGGATACCGATCTTCATTGTTTTTTCGAGAATCGTCGTGTGAACGGTTCCATAATGATCGAGCTTACTATGTTTTGCACTCCCAATTAGCTATAACAAGTACTTACTTGACGTGTTCCATGTATTCGTTTGGTTTATTGATGACGTAGAAATATCCATCCTGTTTCTTTCCAGTGGTTTATTAATAACGTATTACATAGTATGTTTTGTGTATTTTGCGCTTGATAGTACTTTGATAATGTCGCTATCTTGCTCGTACATTAAATGGCAGCACACTCATCGCACACAGTATACAGTCTTTTGAGGTACAAAAATTCCTCGAACATACTGTTTCGTAACTGATAATTATTTAGGTTACTTCAATAACCAAAATCACAATCCATGCGTTAACGTTTTGTGCTTGTAAAATGCGGATGTCTAATGAGGATTGTAGTTTAAATATTCGACTGATAAGGGGAGTTTACGAGATTTGGCTGAAAACTTGAATATAGTTAGGGAACAAAGTGTATAAAAATGTGTTAAACGGATAGGATCCAATACACAAAAGTTTACGAGGAAATCAAATTTAAAGTTTTGTCTTTTTCTGACCCTCGACATATGCACTTGTACGTAAACACGAAAAAATAATTAAGTAGCAGTGATAATTCAACTTTAATCTGTAGATTACATTCACCGATATGGATATACAAATACTCACAAAAATATCTATTCACCCTACAAGTAACACATTTTACCCCAAACTTTTGTTTTGGTTGCATTCAATTGAAAAATTGCACACAGTTTACTTTTTTGAAAAAGTATTATTATCTTATATACGTAGAAGTAGTTAAGACCGTGCAAAAATGGTAATTTTTATTTTCGGGGACTATTTTTTAAACTCAACGCTCAAACTTTACAGACATTTTTTTTATTCTGGGGGGTGCCGCGAAGAAAATCTTGAAAAAAATTCGCCAAGAGTAAATAAAAGCTACCCCAATGTACATATAAGGGAGAGTGGGGGAATTACGAACACCTAAGCAAAAAAACAAACAAAACGAAAACTATATGAGGAATGAATTTGTTTATTATATACAAACATACTTAAACTATTCATCTATAAAGTCCTGTGGCGATTTTTTGAAAAATTATAATAAAAATCAACTTTATAGTGAAAAATAAAAACCCTTGGTGTCCGTGATTATTCGACTGCCGTGGGGTAATCACGAACAGAGTGTTAAATATCGCAGAAGTTGCATAGAAAGCGCGGTTGCAATGGTCAACGCATAAACAATGTTGCTACAACCTATTCCTAATTTATTTTTCAAATTCATCTTCTTGTGCGTTAGAAAAAAATTGCAATTGGTCGGTATATAATAAAAATAGTAAAGGTCGTTTTTTAAACTTTTTCTGTCTGAGCCTGCAATGAAAATTCAAAAATCCGTTTTGTAGATTTAAGGAAGTTTTATACATGCTGAAAATTTCATCAAAATCGGTTATAGTTGCTAATCTCTAAGGTTCGGGATTACCCCATCCGAGTTGTTCGTCATTGCCCCACGACATCAAAAAATAAAAAGAATTTATTTCAGAAGTTAGAATCATAATTCAAGCAACGCGTTGGTCACAAAATGTTGGTAAAAAAGTGCTTTATTTCAACTTAAAAAAATCCCAATTGTATCATTAATTCAACAGTAATTACATGCAATTGAAATGGACAAAATATTACATGAAACATGATGAAAATAATAAATTGTGTTATCTTGAATAGCATAAGCGTTCTGTATTTATTATTTTCTGCCTGGCGTTGGATACGACCTAAATTATTAGCTAGTGGAGAGGGAACATCGTTTTTATTTATTAAAACGCCGTACCATTGAATTCGCGATTACCCCGCGTTCGTATTTACCTCACTCTCCCTTACGTGTAATAATTCCAGATCGATATATTTCTACATTGTTACGTATAAGTATTTTTATAATCAGATATTTAAATTGTCCTCTGTATCGGTATGGAGTGCGTTTCCATTATGCCCGGTCTGCTCCACAAGTAATACAACTCGAAATGTAAATACTATCAAAACCTGAGGACGACTATAAAATAACTATTTTTCATAACGAATAACTTAACGGAAAATTAATATTTTATAATAAGTTCTGTTTTAATCCCCAATATAACAATAAATTATAACAGAGAAAACATTCAAAAATAAATTATGACATTGATCTTACTTTTTGAAACGTCACAGTGGTTGTTCATCTCAAGCATTTTTTAGATCAAGATTTTACTATAATTTGAAGAGGAATATTACCTTTCCACCTTCCTTCTTATGCAACCACCACATTTGATCGCCCCCTTAGTCACTGTTATATACCACGCGCCACTTAAAATTCGATTACAATTTTGCAGGCACTCGATGCGTAAGTAAGCTTACACAATTACGTAGATGGAAAAGGCAGGATTATTTGGTGACTTGTAAAATGTATTTGCAGCGCTCCATGGACGCGTTTACATGAGCCACGGAAGATTCCGAAGATTCTTGGCCATGGGCCAAAGACAATGAGAGGTAAAAGTTGCTGTTTCCCTCGGCAGCATCATCGTCGAAACGAAGAATTCACGAATCGAGCCTCGCCTCTCTTCGTTTTTCGTGGCTTCGTTTAGATCTGGCTTTACTTCAGTCACACGATTCGGGGGGTAATCGTTTTAAGCGAAACAATTGCTCTAAAGACAACAGATTTCTGTATTTAGACTGGAAGAGTTGGAATACTCTTTCTGCATTCACATGGGAAAATTGCTCCTCTTTCCGCGCTATTTGTATGAAAAATATCAGGTCTCAAGTAGAAGATAAACATAACTTCTATTTGTTAGTTCGTCAAGATTTTAACATGACTATAAAATGGTAGCTGCGAACATGTATACAGGGTGTTTCGCAATAAGTGGTGCAACCGAAGGAGTTGCATGGAAAAGCAGGTAGAAATTATGGAATAAAATTTGTTCAAGGAAGCTTCCTTTTTAAAAGGCTCTATTTTGTAAACTTGTTTAATTCCCGTCATCTTACTGAAAATTAGAATATTTTAACAGTAAATATGGTACAAAAGTAAGTAAGAAATTTTAAAATAACTGTTTCAGGAAAATTGATTAAAAATTATTAAAAAAAATTTAGTAGATAATTTTGAACCATTTTTGTACGAGGATTCAGTTCATTCACGGACTAATAAATTTAGTTTTTTTCAAGACAGTGATTCCTTATGGAAAAATAAATTTTTTCATCCAATGTTTAGTTTTTGAGAAAATTGATTTTGAAATTTTATTGGACACGCATGCACCTTACTAAATGAAAAATTTGTAGAACGCAACAGTAGATATGGCACAACTTATGTTGAAGTGAGCACAAAAATAAGTCGAAATTATAGAATTGTTTTTTTTTTTCAAATAAGGCTTTGTTTTCACGAAAATCGATTTCGACTTATTTTGTAGGTACACAAGGATTCATTCCATTCGCAGTTGTGCCGCATTTACTGATAAATTCTGTCCCTTCCTATGTAATCGCGAGCATGCGAACTTAGCGCATTTTCAACATCGATTTTCTAGAAAATTAAGCCACAGATGAATTTTTTTTTGCACCATTGTTTTAATTTTACATAAAGAATCATCCTCTGCTCGCTTGTATCATCCTTTCGGCCGCACCCTGTATAGTAGTATAGAATCTAGATTTTCTGGACACTTTTTAACTGAATTTTCGATTATTATCCATATACCGAAAGTTAGTGACAGAGGTATCTTTGATGACAATAAGGCAAATCATATAATTAACAACAAAATTGCAGTGAAATAGCAAATAAAGATTATGATAAAGATTAAGCCTAAGGAAAGTTTATTAATAAAAATTAATATAATCTTAAAAATCCCACATGAATGCCATGAATGAAATATCCTTCCTTTTGTATTATTCGTAAAAGCATAGTTATATCAATTGGTGAAAATTACTTTTCTATCCTGTACTATATATGTACTTTTCACAGAAAATTGTTGGTATGTTATACAAAGCCAAATGTTTATAGACTGATTCAGATTAAACAAGAGCATACTTCATGACAAAATTTTACAATAAGATACTTCACCATAGTAGGTGACATGACTGAAATTTACACCTTTAAACTGTCGCAATGAGTAAGTTCTGTTTACATTGTGAATCATAAGTTCTTTGGTATGTTTCTTAATTATATATACTCTTTCTTTGTGAGTGTAGGTATATCAAGGTGACACTGAACAAACACTTAAATACCATAACGCAATTTGGGTTTATGTGTACTATAATCCAGATGGATGCCTTACATTAGTAATACGTACGAATTTTTAAATTTTTCAAACGTGTTCGACTTGCATTGGTCATCTATGTTACACTTACTAATTGCTATACATAAAAGGGATACTTTAGGAATTTGTATAAAAATTGGTACGTAATAAAATGCAACGCATTATTTCCATTCCATGTGTCACAAAATTGAAACCTTTTAATATTAAGCACAGTAAGTAGCACAACATACTTTTACATTAATTCAGTATGCACTAACAAGTCAGTAAACACTTGACAACAGTTATATCATTGTGCAAGCTAAAATAGTTGAAAAGGTCAGTTATTCCCTATTATTCAATTCTGACATAAAACACCACCCTTCAAAACATAAATTTTTTTAAAAAATATCCTCATGGTCACGTATTCTAGTGCCAAAAACACAAAATTTCACAGATCCAACCTATCGAGACTAAAACTTCATTGCTACCAATGCACTATAAATTAATTTATACAAATAAAGGAAGACCTTATGTCTGAAGAAGCTACTGAATTAAACATCAAATTATGGGTCTCTTGTCCACCATTTCCATATCACCAGCTATCTAGTCACTAAGATCACACATACATATACAGGGTGTATCAGAAATCGCAGAAAAACCCAAAAGGATGTAATTTCTAGTGCGAAAGTAAACCGAAAGTATACCACGAAATTCTGTCACACGAGGCTTCGTTTTCTAAAATACCGATTTTCAAAATATGACTGCAACCCATGCAACGTGACTGAAAATCAGTAGAATTCATCGATAGATATATATGGTACAGTTACCCATGCTCCTGTAAAAATAGTCCAAAATTGTGCAATAATATTTTAGAACATAGCTTTGCTTTTGAAAAAATGAATCTGTTTCATCTTCAAATCTAATTTCTTGAAAACAAAACCTCGCTTGAAAAAAAGTTGTTGCACAATTTCAATCATTTTCCGATAAGAATCCATTTCATCCACAATTGTGTTATATTTATCCTTTTACGACAGCAATTTTTAACCAGCTATACGCGTACTAGCCGAGTTTCCAAAATCAAGTTCTTCGAAGACGAAGGTTCACATAAAAAATTTTATTCCACATTTTCGATTTACATTTGAATAAAGAATCGCTCACTTTTTCGGCTATACCACACTTTCCTGTACACTCTGTACAGGGCGTATAAAAAATAATGGTCACTGCTTTCAGGAGTGAATGTACACCTAAATTTAAAATTGAACATTAATTTTCAATATTATAAACCATATTGCGGCAAGTTTCTTTACAAATATCCACCAATCCAATGGTGCAGATCCGCCCCTGAACGCAGTGACCATTGCTTTTTATACACCCTGTACAATACTTGTGCACAGACGACAACTGAGAAAAAACAAGCCGAACAAAAACACTGGGACAGATAAACAGCGGATTAAAAAGAGGCATGCAGGGGCCGAGGGATTGGTAGAAGCGTAAATCCGCTTTGCGAGCGGGGTCAGCCGGACCCCGGAAGAACGGGTGCGAGGTGGGGATTAAGGCGAGGCCGTGGCAGGCGACATAGCGAACATATAAAAGTCGATCCACACATTCGACGGGGCCGGGGACATTTGTTGATCATTCTCGAAAAGGTACCAGCCAGAGCGGCATTGAGCTCGCGTTCCTTGAGCCGAGTTCTCCTCTCATTGTACTGACCGTGGTCAGCCCGTTTCCCTGTTCCGCATTCTGAAACTATTTACCGTCCGATGGATAGTTAACCGCGATAGACAACGATGTGCTAATCCTGTTTTGCCCTCTTCTTCCGCTAGCAAGACTCTACTGTCCCCAAACATTCTGACAATGAATGCGGTACGATATGGGGCATTGTTATACGGCAAACTTCTATGGCCCATGACTGGTATTTTGAATATACAGGGTGTTTCACATAATTGTATCGGTTGAAATATTTCGGCTATAGTTAAAATTTCATAAAAATATTTTCTACAAAAGTTGTATAGGGTAAAGGCCCCAATTACTGACACCTAACCAATTACTGCCACCTTAAGCTATTTTACTTAAAATAACGAATAAATAAACGTTGTAAAATGATACACAAAAAGAATTATGTATTTCAACCTATAATCTATACTATAGATTATATTCTATAGTTTGTTTATTCATTATTTTAACTAAAATAGCTTAAGGTGACAGTAATTGGTTAGGTGTCAGTAATTGGGTCCTTTACCCTAGTTTTGAGCAGGCCGGCGTATAGTAATAATTGTTTTATTCTGTTGGGAGGAGTTAGTGACACGAAACTTCATTCTGTTACTACAGAGAAACTTAAATTTCATAGAATTTTCTATTTACAAGTATTATATTTAGTATGAAGTAATATTTTTCTGTTTGTAAGGGACAGAATTTAAAGACTTTTGTAATTTTGTCATTCTTCTGTATACAGACGGTAAACATTTCAAATACAATGCTTCAAAGAAACGAAATTTTTTAAGGCTTGGGTAGCTTAATTAATATTCATATAGACATGCTTGCGCATTTTTGTGTTTAACAAAATCGTTAACATTTGACTTGTAATGAAAATCTGTTATCCACGTATTAACTATTTTATCGACTTGTAGAGGTTGAATTACGCAATTTGTACAACTTATATTTCTTATACGGCTGACGATAGGAACGGAAATGGTAGTAGAAAGGTTCAAGGGCATAATAATGTCTACATTTCCACGACCCAGTTTTTTTCTTAAGTTCAAGGATACACTGACCCAATGCAATTGCACTTTTTTTGTTAATAACAGTATGCTTGTTTGTAGGAAAACAGTGTGTTCGTCTCTTATATTAATTTAGATAATCAGTGTCTAATAGTTTATGCTCTATACACGCTAGATTCTCTAGAACTTGATGTGGGAAATTGATTATAAAGTATAATGAATGTCAAAGATTCAATTTCATTGCATGTTAATTCAAGACCACTTGAGATATTGAAGACGCTTAAAAATTATAAGTTACGAAATTCTCAACCCGTTGCAACGGATTAATCAAGAAAATTCGAAGTAGACATTTGGAGACTTATCACCATAACATAAGAAATGATAATTGTTTAAATAGGAAATTAGAAAACTGGAGAAGACGATGCTATACTGTTCTTAAAAAGAAAAAAAGAATTTCTATGCATTAACATTCTAAAGAGATTGTAAATTAGAAATCTGGATTTTGAAAGTGCAGCTTGATGTAAACAAAAGTATATTTGAATATTTAAAACAATTACACCCAAAATACATTAAGCAAACGAAAAGTCAACAATTAATTTATTCCGCAGCATTTCATTGGAACTCAATAATTAAGGAAGTGATATTCAGTTACCAAATCATAAACAAGAGATAACAATAGTATATCCATGTATAATTTATTTATAAATTAATGAAGTATGTAAAATGCGTACCTGGACTATGATCGTAGAATAAGAGACTAAGGAAGCGTTTATAATGTAAGTTTGAAATATTTTCATTAACTGAATACCAGCTTGTTACAACAGAATATCAATACCCACATAATTAGCAAATTAACGGTTCTCAATCATTATTGAATTGTACCACCCAAGGAAGGATGAAGCAAAGCCGAAGTAATTATGGACAACTAGGAAACCCGTGTACTCTAATTGGAAATTAATGTTCCTGCGGCTTTGTTAGGTGATTTATTACACGACAAAAGAATAACAAATCTATGGAGTGATGTTAAGGGGAAACCCAAATCGACGAGCGCAAATTGATATGAAAATTTGGGTGATTTTTTTCGGAAATTGAGTGTAGTTTTTATACTTATGAACAAAAGAAAAAATCATTAGTTAGCAAAAAATGTTATTTCAAAGAATTATTTACACAATTGTCAGGCACTCCGTTTCAAAAGTTGCTGTGCGGCGTGCAGCATAGAGACTGTCCTGTTTATCTGAAACAAAAGCCGAGGCCAAAAAATATTTTTTGTTTAGGGAATTGTGCAGGTAATGAAGCTCGATTCAAATGAAAAATTGCAAAATTCATAACATAGCAATAGTTCGAAGAAAAGTATCGCGATTGGGGTTCCCCTTGAAGTGACGAGAGGATACTAGAAATTATAAAATTTGAATTTCATTACAAAAAAAGGATAATAAAACCCTATGTCCAATCCATCAGCGCAGCTAATTACTGATGGAAATTTATGAATAGACGCGACAGGATCTTGTCCTCGTACCTGGCACGAAATAGGTATTAGGTTGCTGCAGAAGTTCTGTCCGCAACTTCGTTTACATTATGAGTTACTCAACCCAAATACAACTATCAATGCTGATTTATATTATCGACACCTTGAAAGAGTGTGTAAGAATTGTAATTCTTATCTTTTCAATCCTTCACAAAATGTACTGCCAACCTTGTGATTTTTTCGAGGTTGCCTATACTGGGTGATTCCCCCTTCTTTACTTACTAGCTTACTCGCGGTTTCGCCGATGTGTGCGATTTGTACGCACCATATAATAAATCTTTTATATTACAACGGAAGTGTTTTACGTGTACATTGACCTGTTTAACCACAGCTCTATTTAAATAACGCTACTGCGCTAATAGAGTGCAGCAAAATGGGTGTCCTGTACATCCACGACAACGTGCAGGGCTGGCGTGAACTTTTGCGGGGCCGGGTTCCAAAATTGTGCGGGGCCAAACAATACACATTTCTATGTACTCCTAAATTTTATAATAATAAATATCTATGCATAGGGCGCAGTCAAATTTACGATGAGCATTTCGCGAACCGCGTGGACTTTTTACAGAAATCTTATAATAATAAATATCTATGCACAGGGCCCCGCAAAATTTACGATGAGCTTTTCGCGGACTGCGGGGCCATTTAAAGCGTGGGGCCGGGTTCCGGGGAACGCGCTAAACCCGCGTCGCGCCGACCCTGACAACGTGGACCACACGTGACGATAGCAATGCAAAAAAAATATCGTAATTGCAATGGGAACTTATTCCTCATCCACCATATTCCTCGGATCTGGCACCAACAGATTTTCACCTCTTTCGATCACTACAAAATAATTTAGCCCGGAAAGCTTCAAAAATTTTGGTGCCGTAAAAAGTGCAACGACTTACTTTTTTTCAATGATAACCCCAAAGATTTTTATAAAAAATGCATAATACCACTTCCATATAAATGGGAACCTGGCATAAATAATGATGGAAAATATATGTGTGGTTTGAAGGAAGTGTAAGATGTTTTTGTACTTGATGTTTTGTTACTCGAATTTGTAATTTACTCTGACGGACAGAACTTACGCAGCAACCTATATATTATTATACTATCTCACGCGGCCTCGTGTGCCTACTGGAATTAACGCCATGAAATCCCCCATCGCGTATGTAATCCCATGCTCATGCGCGGTCGCTGTTGTTTGCCCACGCGTGTTGTGTCTTTTTCTGCCGTGACGTCAAGCTGAACCATAACTCTCGCTTGTACTTACAGACGGGGTTCCCCAGGAACCGTTTCGTGTCATATTCTCAAAACAAAAAGTGATGCAAATTGAATGACGTTCGGTCGACCAGTAGGAGGTAATATTAATTTTATCGACGCCAGTTCGAAATATTGTCGCCTGTTGCAATTAAATTCGAGATCTATGACGAGTATATAGAATGATGAAAGATAGAGGGTGTTTCAAAATTGCAATTTTTTGTGTATTACAGGATGTTCGGCAATAAGTGGCAGAATCTTTGAGCTGCGATTTTACACAAAAAAATCGAAAATATAAAATACAATTTTTTAATATTGCACTAAGTTTTTGAGAAAATTGACTTTGAATTTTAGCTGAATTTTCTACATTTTTATGTAAAATTGCTCTTTAAAGTTTCTGACACCTGTTGCCTAATACAGTGTACAGGTGCTTATGTAAGTTCGTGTAGGTAAAAGTAGGAATCCCCCATTTGTTGCTGCACTTTGAAATCTGTCTACCGCGTTATAAGGGGGACATAATAATTTGTTTACCAAATTTCTCCCCGCGTTATAGAAAGCCGCTGATAGGGAACCAACTGAAAATTGGCTGACAAGAAACCTTCGACAACTTCACTTCTACTGTCTATATCTTCGATATTTTTGCGAATTTCGGTCTCAAATTCTCAAAGGAAATATTCATGACATATCAAACATTGAAAATATGCATCAAATTTTATTTATTTTTATGGCATATCTGGGATATATCCCCGCTTAAATGTTTAAAAATTAGTCTTCGAAAATAAAAATTACAATTTTATTTCGCCTTCATAAATAAAAAGTTTTCGAGATGGATTTATACTTTTAAAAATTTGGAAGAAGAAAAAGTTTTTCTTTTCAGTTTTTCTGACCTTTTTCGAAAACCGTATGTCCCATGAGAAAAAGTAATAGAAAATAAAAGATGTTTCTTGTCTGGATCTACAACTTTTGTTTGACATATTTTTTATGTAATCAATAACTTGGAGGATATTATATGAAGTCGACTTTAGGAGCTGTTAAATACTTATTTAAGGGGACCTTTTCCCCTTATCCATTCGAGCTCGAACTTTACACAGATTTTTATTATTATTTGGAACTATTCTGGGGGGTGTCGCGAAAAAATCTTGAAAAAAAGTTTCATCAAGCCTAAATAAAAGCCACCCTATTGTTCACTCTCCTTATCGAACCTGATCCACGTGCAATTCCAGTACAGTCCATGGTTTTATCACTGTTATACTTAATTTAATAGAAACGATTGGCAAACTAACTGGTAATTTGCTCTCTCCTTGTGTCGATTACACCTGTGCACTTACTGAAATAGATAGGTACGGTTTCTTTCGGTATTTCGTTCACTCGGTCCGTTAAACGAAGAAAATCTTGTGAAATTCCTTTCCCTTCCACGGTCTGCCACAGTTTCTGCTTTTAGTGGAACATTTACCAGTAACGGCGACTCGTGTTACGCCGCGGCCAAGTAAACACGAGTAGCCATCCTGTCGTCGACATAAACGTCGCTTGACTTTCGCGGGCTACAAACGTGTCTCTTCTGCTGCGCGAGTAAGATTACATTGAAAGTCGCCCCGTAAGCGGTAAGTGGCCACTTTCAATTGTAACGGCAGAAATCTCGTGCAACTTTCCATTTCAATCTAGCATATTGTTCGGAAGAAGCTTCTTGCCCGCTTTCCATTTTGCCTCAGCCAGCAGCATCTCGCTTCAGTGGTTCCCAAATTCATGATCACTCGACAGAAAGAATGGAAAAAATAACGTGCACATATACACTCGTGTCGAAGGGAGAAATGGAAAATGAAGCACGTGCATGGCGTGACTTGGAAATAATAGGAAGGTTGCAGCAGCTGTCATCAATGCCTATGATCGGAGAGTTTATTTTCAGAATGTTTTAAGATCGTCGAGAATGAAGCTGAGGAAGTCTTAATAGGTATTTAATTGAAGCTTGTATTTTTGGGATGTTTATTATTGTAGGGTTAAATCTTTATCTACTATTATGAGTACCTATTATATGCCTCACAATTCATCAATCTCCACTATACACCCCACTATCCCTAGTAGCAATTATTGTTGATATTTTGATGGCTAACTAATTCCCAACTTGGGGATACCGTGGGCCAACCAGAAATGCTACTAGGGATAGGACCCAGTAATATTGCAATTAATTAACCATCCAACGTACAGTGTGTAAAAAAATTATATGTCATGATTCACACAGGTGATTCTGCACCGCTTCATCGGTGGAGATCTGTTAAAAAATATTCCGCAAAATTGACCTTCTCCTTGAAATTCGGAGTCAAATTTTGGTTCTTGTAACGTGTTTCACTCACTAATACGAAAAAAATTGCCAAAGGGACTAGATTCCAATGTATGTTTCAAACAACAAACGACAAAAATGGTTCTTCTGACATTTTTCCTCTTCCCAGTGAGTAGAACACATTAAAATAAAAATTCAATATCAATTTTGCTCCAGAAGTGTCGAATCACTCCTTTGAACCATGATATGTCATTTTTCGAAACTTATACAAAAAATACCAGCACAGTAATTATTATCAATAATAAGCTTTCATGAAAAGAAAATGTTAACAATTAATACGAGACATGTAGCTCGCCGTGAATCAGTGCGAACTTACAACGATAGTCGATTTTCCAACCGAGCATGACGATAAAGTCGACTGTTTAAACGAAGTAGCAGCTGTTGCGACGATAATTGCTTAATTACCACATCGTTACCGCGCTTCTGCTTCTGCCGACTGTCCAATTAAACTCTATTCCGAACTTTAATCGTCTTGGTGTCCGCCACCGTACACAAAGGCCAGCAAACGTGCTCTCTAAAAACTGGTAACCGTCCAGTTAAGCTTGTAAACGTCGGGTGACAATAGTTCAACGGAACGGCGTAGAGAACACCAGTTTCCGTTTCGATGTGCGACCTTAATTGTTCCTTATAATCGCGCTGTAAATTTAATGGTTTAATTAATTCGTTGGAGTATACTCGTCGGCTGTTGGTGTATACTTGCACTCCTTTGATCCTTTCAGGCTTCCAGCCGAACACAGGCGACACGCTACGTCTGGTCATGCAACTAATTAATATAAAGGGTGCCTCTGGGTGGTGTTCATTGTGTGTTTCATGGGAAACAATAAGAGGTATATTGAGTTGAACAGAAAGTTTTGCATTTTTCTTTTATTAGATATCACTGCATTACTTTTATAGTGTTTCAGGAATACATGTTTTAGACACATTAAAATTCAGTGCAAGTTTTCTATTTAGTAGTACTGCGTCGATTTGTGGCAATTGTCTCTGGTTACTCAAAACGCGATGCATCATCTAATCTAAAATCATCCGACCGAAATTTTTGAAACCGCGTTTGACACATTTGAACTTTAACTGCACCTTTTTCGTACACTTCCCAAGTGTTGTTTACTGTTTCTGGGAATCTAATGCTTCTTTAAGTATATATGTACTTTACTAAATGACATACTGGACGAATTTTAGAACAAAAACATAGCATGTGGTAGAATACTAGATTCGGTTATGAAAAACAAAATAATAATTGCTGAGGAATTATGTAATAGGACGTTATAGCAGCACCCCGTAGAAAACGCAAAAACTTTCCGTTCAGCTTAATAAAAAAGGGTCAAACGTTTTTATCGAGGACCAAGGGGCCAAGTTTGAGATAACCTTGGGTGACTATAAAAATAAATAGAAATATACATATATTTGATTCGCCAATTTAATAGTGGGTATAGCAAATATACAATAAACGTTTCAAACGTCGAATCAACTCGTCCTTGTCAATTTATATGTAGGTTACCTAAAGACGTTCTGATGACAGCTTCATCACAAATTGACAAAGTGGTTTGCGTTAAAATGTGAGGTTGGGAGAGAAGCTTTTAAATATAGAATTAGCAGCACTTGTTGACAAAGGAACAAAATGGCATGTCTCAAAATTGAAGATCCCATGAAGTGCGGTTACGGACAAAAACAACATCAATTTCTGCCAAATGGAATTTCAATGACGGCGCACCTTCAAATATAAGGTCACTTATAAATATTTATTGAACGAACGAAGTGAACGTTCTAAATTAAGGCTGGACGAGTTACGATGTAAGATAAAATTAGTGTTATTTGCTGATTTATGCATATCGTGAGGCGTAAAACGTCATAGAATGTAAGGTCACAGAGCTTGAAATTCCACTGAAATTCAATTTCTGAGCTAATCCAAAACTCATCAGATAGGTAAGACATAAAAATTTCCAATATCTAATAGAAAATTTTCTACTTTCTAATATTTGTTAGCCATCACTACTTTCTTGCTAATCTGTTTTCCTTCCTAATCGCCAAAAGTCTCCTTATAGTCCAGTGAAATTAGAATCTGTCTACGGAATAATTCCCAGCAAGCCTACATTTTGGCATGGGCTTTTATTTCGTTGTTTTCAACAATATGTCAAAAGTCACATCGATCCTACATTCGCTAAAAAATTTACAGAGGGTTGAACGTAAAAAACCGTCCTTCGCGAATATCTCGTTAGTTATCAGTATTACGACAAAAATGGATATTATAAAATTTATAGCTTAGGAAATTCCCTATAAAAAAGGTTCTATAAGATTTTTCCGTAGAAGTAACCATTTTCATATATGACGGGTTACCAAGTTTCAACCCCCATACTTTTGTGAAGGAAAGATCCCGAAGGCGGAAATTAAAAAATTATGGAACTTTGTGAATATGTGGGGGATGTCCTCCTGAGTACAACGGAATTTTGTTTACTGCCCAAATTTATTGGAAGAGGGTACAATTGACCCCTGAAAATGTTTGATTTTGTATTATTACTCGCGAACTGTAGGAGATAGAAAAAACGTTCTCAAGGAAAAAGTTACATCTTTTAATTAGAACTATGTATTTTATTTAGGACTATATTTTAGGACATTCTCTTGTCAAAATTATGAGGAGCGAAGCTTTCTAAGCCATCATACATAAAAATGGTTACTTCTAGGAAAAAACTCATGCAACCTTTTTTGTAGAGAATTTTCTAAGCTATAAATTTTGTAATAACTTTTTTTGACGTAAAACTGTTAGATAACGAGATATTCGTGAAAAACATATTTTTTCTACCTTCAACCCTATATAAAATTTTTAGCGGATATCGGATGGATGGGTACTTTTGACATATTGTTTAAAACGACAAAATAAAGGCCCATGCCAAAATTTAGCTTGCTGGGAATTATTCCATAAATTGCCGATTCCATTTCTTCGCTTTCCCTTCCCTAATTTTTTTCCCCTTCCGCTAATTCCATTCCCTAGCAGCTTTGTAGGTAGCCATTTTTTATTGTAACACATTTGTTTATTTCTTGTTGCATATATTAGTGAGTAAATACATTATAGAAACCACATAATTGACTCATATTTTTTTTTATAGCGTTAAGATTCTTCAGATGAGAATCTCAATCGTTCCAAAATTGATCTGGGTGTGAGCCACCCTTGCATGTCAAATCGAAAAAAGAGGTGTGTCAACAAAGGGTTAAAGAAATACTATGGTTCCATTTAAAAAATAAAAAGTAACATTCATATCTCCGAAGAAAATGTAGATAAAGAATTTCCTGGTTTACAGAAATCACGCATACTGAAATATAGCTCAACTTTTGTCTAAAACACTGTTTTGTAAAGTTCAAGGAAGGTCCTGAAATGTCTTGGCGCTACTTACGTGGGACCATCGCTATATTTGAAAAACAATACAAAAGCATCTACCTTCCCATGTCAAGCAACTCACCGCTAAATGATTAACAGGTCATTGGCCGCACACTCGTGTATATACAGTGGTGTATGTGCATTGTGCAAACAGCTACTACGAACAATGATCGTCAAACACGCCACTAATTTAAACCCCCAATAAATGTCGTAGCCTTTGTGACGCCAAAGGAGTCGCTGGTGCACATTAAATTATCACGAAAGGGGGAGGGGACAATTTACAGTAATTTTCTACCTATATCGAAAAGGGCGTTTGGTTAGACTTTAACCAGAGGTTCGCGGGAAGTTCGGCAATGGGCACACTTGAAAATAGAATCGAGTGCTCGAAACTCCTCAAGGCCTCGGGCAGGAGGCCGAGAAGAGGCTGACGAATTTTCGTGGCCAGAGCTACGGCATCCGGCATCCGGTTGCCCAATGTTTTTATCGTCCGCGAACGCAAATACGTACAGAGTGTTCCTGAGATGTTTGGTCGAAATATGCTAACGTATTCCGCAAATCCTAATATAGCGAAACGGTCATGGAAACGTGCAAACATTAATGCACACTTTCTGACAAAAGGAAGTTGGGGACACTGATTTGGTTGAAATTTTGCATGTAGGGAATTGGCGCACAAATTTCATGCAAGTACACTACACCTTTATGACTGAATGTAGAAATTTAATGTTTGCCACCTTTTAAGGTTTCATGGGAAACTGAAAAATTCTGCGGTGGAGTGTGGTGTTTGTGATGCTCATGGAAAGAAACAAAAGAGTCATAAGTTTTTCTTTATTTTTTTTTTATTTATTTATTTAATGACGCATCTGCTTGTTAGCTATTAGCGACCACGGTGAATTACATTACATAAGAGAATATTATGTAAACATTATATTCTGATTATAGATTTTATACTTAAGAGGGTATGCCTACTGTGGGGTCTAAAAAAACATGTATAATTCGGGAATTTTGGGGGGGAAAACTTGTAGGTTTTTTTAATCAAACCTTTATGTATTCGAAAGTGTACATGTTAAACTATTTGTAGTAATTTTTGCGATGAAAAATATAAATAAAGGAAAGAAATATCTGCGATTTTTTTTAGTAATTTGCGGCGACCACTCTAATTTTGACCTGGTTCATCCGAAATAAAAAATTCGCGGGAATTTAGTTAGTATATTAAATGATCTAGTCCTTAATCGTTGATTCTTCCGAGAAATTAATTTGCTACAAAATGGCGGCTGCTAGTAGGAAAAGTGTCGATTTTCGGCACAGAACCGCTCTCATCTTTTATCATTTTTCATCTGTAAAATAAAAACTACATAGCGGAAATGAAAAAGCTACAATTAAGGACTACTTAGATAATCTAATATACTAACTAAATTTGATCGAACATTTTATTTCCGATGAACCAGGTCAAAGCTACAGTGGTCACGGTAAAGTGAGATATTGCATTGCAAAAAAACTACAAGAACTTTAAAATATATACTTTCGAGTATACAAACGTTTATTTAAAAAAGTCTTGAAGTTGTTAAAAAAAATCCCGAAAATAATTGTCTTTTCAGATCTTACATGTAGGCATAACGCTTTAAGACTACATAAATACTAATATCTAACTGATCATGCTTAGTCGTCAACTATTATTCTATACTGTATTTTAATGTCTATAAAACTGTTAGGTATTTTTTGAGTTGTCTCATATTTTTTGTCATATTTCTCCGACTATTTTGGTTTCTTCCAGGTAAGTTATTATTCTCCATACATATTTCTTATTATTCGTACATTTTTTATGGTTTTTGGAAGATTTACTTTTTCTCTTACGATTTGGCTTGGTGGATATTTTTCCATTACGTATTTTCCTCATCGCTAAAAACACGCTAAAATTATAGGAAAAAGACACAAAACAATTTATTATATCGTTACATGTATGTGCTCTGACTGATTTCACTCTGCCCCTTTCACTTTGCCCCCGGGTTCAAAGGAAGAGAAATGTATGAATTTCGTGTACAATTTATAGGTTGCAGTGGTTGTTAATATGCTGCAATAAAGCTAATTTAACATACTTTCATGTAATCTGAATGATGATCTAAAAGAATAGCACCTACACAAATAAGACACATATACAGATACATACATGTATGTTTAGGGTAGAAAATTGATTATTTATTATGTCCGGGTATAACTTTGATTGTCACGGGGTGTCAGAAGAGTGAAATAAGGGAGAAGGGTTGGGGTGTCCAGATTTCATAGTAGCCTATATTTTTCACAAGGTTCTATGAAGTAATTATGCAATATTTGATGCAGATTGGTTAAAAAAAATCGGGATAAAAAGTATCCTATATATTATTCCTGGTTCTAGACTACCTACATGTATACCAAATTTCAGAAAGCTGCGTTGCGTGGGTGCGACGTGATTGAGTAACAAACATCCAAACACACTTTCGCATTTATTATATTAGTAGGCAGTAGGATAGAAGAGTTCATTGTTGGTTAGATGCTTTCTGTAAAACAAGGCCCAATTGCAGATTACAATGCCACAGCGATCTGATGACGTTTTCAGTGTGACGTAATCGTAATAGGCACATATAGAAACTGTGGTAATATCAGAAATTTAAACTCGTGAATTTTTAAGTATTGCGCCATGAAGATTTAATAGGTACTTATTGCACATGGTATACACTGAACATATGCAAAATTGTAGGCAAATTAGTGACTGGAGGCTCGTACACTAGCTGTATACGATTCTACCTGAACTAGGTACCAAACTTGAAAAGATCGTTTCACGTTCCTTCAATATGCTAACAGCATATAAACAATGTAGCGTATTAAGAAGCCGACATAATGCAGTAGTTCTAATTAACTGTATCTGTATCACTATTATAGTCAGCGAATCTTTTAAGTATTAATATCACGAAACACAATTGTTCAAACACTGAGGTAGCTGGTGTATTTTATGCATAGCAAAACGAATATACCTAATTAGGAGAGGAGTTCAACAATCTGGAGTAAACGGTTTTCACGCTGAAATTTTTAAATCAAAATTGGATTTATTATAAATCACATCTTTCAGAAAGAATATTTTTTTCTTTTGGTACCACAAATAATGTTTACACTAATCTGGTGCAAATTCAAACTGTGTAAAATTTGGCTAAATAACTTATGAACGCCCTGTATATGTGTATAAGCAACGAAGACTTTCGCTTTCGAAAGCTGTGCCATTTATCGATTGACTTTCTTCTTCTCCACCATCGTTCATTTTCTCTCCACTTTTGACCCAAACTGTACTCGCGGATGTTTGCTGTATTTCACATTTACAATAACGTCTTTCGGCACTTTTTAACTTTCCATTTTTTGGGAGTTCCTCGCGATGACGTGAAAATGAAACTACTTTCACTTAAGGGGGTAGACACGTCACGTGACACGAGCGATGCACAGCCCTGTAATACCGACAATCTAACCTAAAACATGGATTTGGGATTTTTCGTGTTTCGTCCTTATATGAGCAGATTTTGGGCTGGGCGAGGCCTCATTCGAAAGAGGAAGGTTCAATGCGGAGCGCTCTACTCACTGTTTGAGTCACAAAACTCTTTTAGTGACCTAAAAATACTTAAGGAGGTAAATACGCCACGTGACACGAGCGATGTACCGCGCTGTAATACCGACAATCTAACCTGAAACATGGGTTTAGTAGGATACGTTGTTTGTCATTATATGAGCGAATTTTGGGCTGGGCGAGGTCTCATTCGAAAGAGGAAGGTTCAATGCAACACGCTCTACTCATCGTTTGAGTCACAAAACTCTTATAGTGACCTAAAAATACTTGGAATCTGCGAGTGTATTTTGTCCATTTTTTCTCTACTTTGGTCACTCATATTATTACATATCAACAAAATCTCGTCGAACCATGGCCAGAGCGTGTTGTACTGAACCTTCCTCTTTCGAATAAGACCTCGCCCAGCCCAAAATTCGCTCATATAATGACAAACAACGTATCCTACTAAACCCATGTTTTGGGTCAGATTGTGTCGGTATACAGCGCGCTGCATTACCCGTGTCTACCCCCTTAACATGTTTTCAATACTTCAGTGTAATGTTGACATTTGTACGATGATCTATTACGATTTAAGTTACAATGTTTGGGTTTTTTAATATGTTTACGAAAAATATTAATGAACGCTACATAATAAATAAATTAATTAGCAATTTAAAATCATTAGGATATTTTTTCCATGCAATACATCAAACTTCCAAAATAAAACTAAAACTCGGACATATCATAACACCTCCAACATAAAGATTTTGGTATTTTTTTTTTCACTTTTGCGAATACTATTCGCATTTCACACGCGTTTATTGCGCGTTTCACACCCGAGGCAATAGAATAACAAAATGCCTCATAATCTAAACCAGTCTTAACAGTTTCAAAATCCAACCTTCTTTAAAATCTAAACTCCAACACACTTAATAATTAAAGTATTCTCAACTATAAAAAATTACAGAGACAAGTCAAATAAACAACGACGAACTGACGTGTTCTCAAAGTCATAGCTGTAAACCTGAATCCCATCGCGAGTTCGTTTTCTTAATTGCGTACTGCCGTACTGTACACAACACGAGCGAGCTTCTTGCTACGTCCTGGGGGTCTATTCGCTTCTCTCGAATCTCTCGTGCCTTCCCGCGTTTTCCAGGGCTGGCTGCTTTGTTTCGTGACGGGATCGCGAGGTAGTTTCCAGCGCTACATGATCCTTCTTTCGCGGACGAAACGTATGCCTCGAGATAAATCACGGATGGCGGAGCCAGCTCGTAATAATGAAATGTTATAGAGAGCCGGCGGGAAATGGCAGAGTAGCCGAAGAAGCAAGTGGAGAGGATAAAATATAGCTGACTGTCCGCCATTCAGACACCATACGCGACCTTAAGCTACCAGCACGCCGCGCGTACAATGTCTACTTATATTTTCGACGTTCCAGATAGATTGCACTGTAATTTCCCTTTATTTTCAATGACTTTTCGAGTTCACGCTGAGTTACAACCGGAAATTACCGTGCGCCAGGCATCGAAATTTTCCCCCCACGGAGAAAATTTATGCTGCCTCTAGCCGGGGGGCGTTTAGCAGCTTCAAGGTGGAATTTCTCTGAGTCTCTAAATTTGGGCCTTTCTCAGGGGTTGAAATGGTTCTAGAAATGACTCTCTCAACAAGAGTTCTTGTCCATCGATAATAGTTTGGAATTATCTAGTTGTATGTGTAAGGGCAAGTCGATTGGTTGAATAATTTTCTCTAAATTACCCTCACCAGCAAGATGTGTTGATAGCAACATCTACAATGCATATTTTTAAAATAATTTTTTCTTATCTTCAAAAGTTAAGTATAAAACTATAAAAAAGTTCAAAGTAATTTGCTTCATAATTTATCCAGAAAAAAATCCCCAAAATCTGTTTTAGCATTGCCGAAAGTATGCCCCCCCCCCCCCCCCTTTAGGAGGCAAATTTAAATATACCCCAGTACAAATATGCCCCGCTCTCACCTAACCGAAAATGGCAGATCAGATAAGCTTCATCAGACCCCATAACGTCCAGTCGTGACATGGCACGTACCTATGTAGGTAGCATCAACGTCGCACGCGAACGCTAGCACGTGGACAAATGATTGCCACTACTGCACCAGTGAGACAGTTATTTACGTGCAAGAATGTTGTAGTGTATGTGGTGAGTCGAGAAAATGTTGCATGACGGCAAATAGAAATCTTTGCAGCGTGCAATTATGTTGCAGACTGGCAGGCTGCTCGATCACGTTCGCGGATACAGACTTTGCACGATCCTTTGCTGCGTGCGCGCTATGGAGTCCAGATAAACGCATTTTAAAACGTACGAAATTATCCATGCACAATGTTGCTGGGAAATTGACACTGACAAATCGGCTAACCAATAGCATACGCGTGTGTAATGACAGATAAGCGGAGAGAAACATGTTATGGCTGGCGTTATGCTCACTTGCTGCTGGTATCTACTTTGTAGTTCGTAGTGACAATTTTCTCTCGATTTGAATGCACGTTATTCGTACAAACTTCTAACGTGAATTTTATTTATTTATTACTTTAGACCAGATGTGGTTTATATAATAAATACAGTATCCATGTAATTTATACAGCGTAGAATTTACAAATTATAAGCTACCAGTTTAATAGCATCTACAATATTCAATATTTATATCTTACTTGGCAGTAGTTAGATTCTTGCATTAATTTTTTGAGAATATTATAGATAAATTTAAGACCGTCGGTAGCAAGTTCATATGGAAAAGAACTAACGTGATAGATAGTATAGAAGTCTGCGGAACAATTTTAGTAAAATTATATGAACGCGAAGTTTTATTGAATTGGTGATACCAGGACCGGCCTTCTTTATAAAAGGGATGCACGAAATTGTTTGCTGCCCCAAGACAAAAAAGACAACATTTACATAATCTGAATATTTTTACTGTAATATCATTAATAATATTAGATTATTAGATTGGAAGTTATATTTTAATTTCGTTTTTGAGCCCCCGTATAGTTCGTATATTATGTGATTGTTACCACCAGACAAGCGCAATTGTGGTGTGTCTGTATTATTGCCAGTTCTGTGTTTAGATCGTGAAATTCAAGTCGGATCATAAAAGAAAATTAATTTTAATCAAATAAAAATTTTTCGTTCTCATTTTCTTTATTTTCTTTCTTCTGTGGCTACTGCACAGCCCAGGGCCCGCACCTACTGCACTTACACTGCCTTGAATCCACTGCACGCACCTGTGGCCGGTCCTGGGTGTTAGGATGTCCATTAAAATTGAAGGTGCGATAAAATGTTGGGACACCCGCTAATTTTATTCCTTTTGGTGTGCTAACTAAGTATGCAAAATTTCGACACAATTGGATTATTCTAAACCTTGGCTCAAGCAGCTTAAAGTTACGATATACTTTTATTAATATATTTTTATTTTTTTGTCCACCTTTAAAAAATAATCGTTCACATGCAACAGAGGTTCCTGTATTGCGTAAAGATTTTACCGCCACAGTCCAAAGATTGGAGGAATGAAAACTTGTACCACCTTCAGTCTTCCGCCACTTAACGATATCTTAACGATATTATTGATACATCGTTAAGTATTAATATGTTATCGATACGATATCGATAAATAATCGGTAGTCCCAACTTCAGTTCCATCACACATTTTCTTACATACAGGGTTACATAACAAAAAACCAGCTGTTTGCAAGAGCACAGTTTCGTTCGAAACTTTGAGCCTCTTCAGGCAGAGTTTGGAGCAGAAATTTTGCACACTAAAGGGAAATAAATCAGGGGGCGTCTCGGACCGAATTCTTAAATTTAAAAAAGTTATTATAAGGGACACCCTGTTCTGGGTGGTATATACCTTCCTACTTGCTGGTGTGAATTAATTATAAATCTAATTTAAAGCCACTTTCTATTAAATTGGATGTAGCACCGTCGGTAATTTCATTCAAAATTAACCAAAAGTTACCAAAAGTTCTTATTTTTCGATACTTCTTTAGATAGATTGAAATTTTGTAAGTTTTATGACGAATCAACTTGGCTTACCTAATGCGTGGGAATTTTATGAATGAAGAGTTGATACGTCTCCCACAGTTAACAGGTTAATTGGCGGACGTGGTTCAATTTCTCTTATTGCTTATTCATAGAGCGCAAACGATAACTTTCCTTCTTTGTTAGGCTATGAGCAACTAATAACTTATCTACAATTACTAGTCATTTATTCTCATCCAATGAAATTGTAGGGTCTCATTTTTATATATATTTATTCCTTTGGTATTTCTATCGAAAGTAAAAATTCCCGCTATTAATTGTATGTTCAGCAAAGTTAGGTCAATAACATAACGTAGAACTTCCAGTGATTAGGAAACTATGTCATCGACAGTTTTTGATAGACCTACGTCTTTTTGTGGTAGCCGTCACTTATTTCTGTGAATTAAAGTCATTTCTATGCAAAATTGCTCAAGCACTCTAGATTGAACACATAAATGGTTGACTTATGTGTTCAAAGTAAGATTTATAGCCGCTAGCGGCATTTCAATTTTTACGCTTCACTATTATCAATCATGTTGACACTGCTGCAAATAAGCTCTCACGAATCCTTACTTCTTCTTAGTAGTACATATATCTTCATTTGTTTCAGTGAGCACTTGTTTGCTATTCAGTACCTTTCAGTAAACTTCAAACTTAAAAAGTAGTTCAAAATGAAAAGTTATTCAAATGTATCAGATTTCACAACAGAATATCTTTTTACCTTCGTTTGAATATATGTAGGCATATTTGCTTAGCAGGTGCAAAGCATAACACTTTAATTTGCAAATTAATGAACTTTCGAAATTACATTGAATTGAAAAAATTGAACATATTATGTTCAAAGGGCGTTACAATAGGTAGTTATTAAAATTTGTTAACAAAATTTGTACACAAAACTTATGCTTTTTTTATGTGGATGGGAATGACATATCCAAATGTGTAACACTGCAATATATGTTGTATAAACTTCTTAATAGAAGTCCAAAATAAAACAGGCTTAAAAATTGTGTACCATTCTCAATTGTTAATTTAAATTTTAAAATCTATAAATACCTGTTGGAAACTTTATAATTCGACATCATAGTTATGAGTTACTGTAGGCAAAAATTGCAAACAAAATTTAAATTTTTATTACACATAGTAGCAAAAAATATGTGTGATAGTTATGGAGCAGTTACATCCTGGAATTAAGAATTTGAAAAGATCAAATACCTTAAATCACTAAAATACAAAATAATGTCCCCACCTATGGAAGGACATCGTGTTAATAAAGTATCAAAAACAAAACTATTCACGAAAGTGCAAAATAAAAAATTAAAGTAACGTGTATAAAGATCAATGTTGATTATGAACACATAAATCTAACAAATGTTGAATTAAATATGAAACACGTTGGTGACTTGATTACCATTCTAGACTGCTACTTAAATTGAAACAGGTCTGAAACCTGTTGAAAATCGACTAAAAAATACACGCCGCCACTTGTTTTTCAGTTTTAAACAACGATTTATTCAAATCAATACAAGAGTGTCCTGAAAGAATTTTATCACTCAATAAAACAGTTAAACACATTTTTAAATATGAAGGAGAAGCAAATGGCCCCTATTATCAGCAGGCATTTCTGTTGTTGTAAATAAGTATCGGTAGAATATTTGCGCAAACAGATCTGCCCCCCTCAATAACAGAATTAATAATAATTTATTTCAAACACACCTGCAGATAAAATAAAGTAGAAACATTATAAACTTCAGTTATTATACAGAATCACTTATAATCTATAAATAACAATGTCACACGAAACATGAACAATCACATTTGCATAAAAATGTGTAAATGAAACATTGGAAACTTTACATTACAGTAAAGTTTACACACGTGTTTCTTTAGCCACTTTATTTGTTTACACAGCTTGTGGAATTTTTTTATTCACGATCTATGGTATTCGATGTAAGTTTTGTTTATTCACAAACTTTCTCTTATAAGGAAAGCAAAAATCAAGTAGTTCTCCCCACAAAAATCTGTGGAAGCCTTGTAAATATTTTATAATATGAAACAGGGTTACAGATGGTAGGAAACTACTCTCGAGCTTTAAATTACTTCCCCACATGCATAATGCAATGGAATTTATCAGAGTAACACGTGGGTATTTGGTAAATAGTATAAAGTTATTTATTAAGTAAATTACACATTTTGTATAATAGATAGAATACGGCGTGTTAACGCGTTGTAACATCAAAAACGGAAGTGCGTACATAGTTTGTATCAACGGAACCGAAAAGTAAGATGGAGCGTTACCAACCTCGAAAAAGAAAATAACCAACAGAATTGATGCATATTTAAGTTAAATTTATGAGGAAGGTGAAATTATTACTGATTAGAAATGAAAAATTTTTGGTTGATGAAGGAGGATACCAATCAAGAAATTTTTGTAATTTTCAACACTATGTAATTACAATATTATTTTTTCTGTAGTACTGTACTTTACTCAAATGAAATATCCTACCATTCATTTGCGTTCGTAATGCTAATTATTATTACGGATAAACCCAGCCGTTTAATTGAACGTTTGAACCAGAAATAATAACACATTGTTGCGTCATAATATTTGTCGCTAGAGTCTAAAAAATTCGGCGTTGTAGAAAAATCATGCAGCAAAGAGTTGATATTAAATTCCACGCAATACATGTCACAACCGCCAAAAAACCGTACGAAATGTTTCAAGAAGATCGTGCATGGAGGCCTCAGACGGCTCACATGCCTAAAATAATCCAAATAATAAAACTTGGTAAAGAAATGAATAATAAATAATTATGATAAATGATCCGTGTACGACCAGAACACCTTGCCTTGACTTACCTGTTAAATGTAAGAAAAGACAGACAAAAATTTGTTTTTCGTACAGATTTGCAAACGAAGAATTTTTAATCAATCCTTTCGTATATTTACTATATAATTTTTTAACCATTTGTTGACTCTCTGGGTCTGAATCATCCATATGCTGATTTTGACGCTCTGTACCTTTTATATGCAAAATAAATACCTTTGTTTCCAAACCGACTTATAAACTATTTTTTCACTCAAAATATTATATCCGAACATCAACTCTGTAGATTTTTAGCTTCTAATGTTGAAAGTTGTAAAAGTTACAATTTTTTTAAGATTTTCTTTGCTTTTTCTCGACATGTGGTAATCTAGAATTATTTTACAAAAGCTGTGACAAAATTTCAATAAAAAAATTAATGGAATACATTGTAGAAACCATGAAATTGACCTATGATTTTCTTCATAATAATTGAATTCTTTGGATGAGAATGGCACTCGTTCAAAAACTGCTCTGGGTGTGAACCACCCATGTGTGTCAAAGTTGATCGAAAAAAGAGGTGTGACAACGAAGGGTTAAGGTTGCCATTCCCTTGATTGTCTCCTGTACATACAGCCACAAGATGTGTCAGAAACGTTCTTTTTCGTTCGACAAGGGGCTCTTTATCGACGTCGAAACGTATTCTTATCGGTTTCCAAGGAACGAACGTTATCAACATCTGGATTTTCTGATGTATACTTTTGAGCGGTAAACTGGAAGTTTGTAGTTCATTTTTTATTGTCTACTGCCTAGTGCTATTTACTTTTCGTGGAAACGTCTAATTGCAGTGTAATTAGGTGAATGATACGTCAGCCGAGCTTTGTATGCCAGGAGCATGTACGGTGACATCGAACAGTGGAATCTTAAAATATGTTCATCGTGATAAAAGCTGACATTTTCAATGAAATATGTATAAGGAACTTTTGATATATGAGTTAACCCATGTGCGTCGAAAACAAGCCAGTGTCTTTAAATTTTCGTAACCGCTGTAATTTTAAACCAAACAGTTTTTGGTGAAAAGGAATTCAATATACCAGTAACATGTCGCAGTATAATTTATAAATTATTTCTTGTATTTCTGAAGGTAGTTGCATATGATTCGTTGTCAACGGCAAAACAATAGTACACTTGTCCCTCGATTTTTTTCACCCGATAAATAATTCTTCCGTTTACGCGGTACTTTTTATACGCGGTCAGAAAATATATCTTTCCATCTGAATTCTCAATGTCGCTGCCCCGTCACCAAAATCCAAACTTGCCACTGTGTCCGCGACTCCGTAATTCTAAAAAAAATCATCCATATAGAGACACGCTGATAAATAATTAAACTGAACGAGAAGTGCCAAATATTTATATTTACCTAGTGATGAGGATAATAACTTCCAATCAATTAAAAAGAAAAGGTAGACTGCTTTGGAGTATCTACAGCATTAACAGCGACAACGAATAAACTTTTTGTTTTTCTGACTTTCATTATTATTGTTTTTGTGCAGACGGATGAAGTAAATATTTTTGCAACATGATACGGCCATTTCTTTTACGTATTTCTTTTTTGGACTGCCGGAATCCATTTATGCAATTCTCAACCGCGTAAAAAAACACGTGGAACGAATATTTCGTGCAAATCGGGGGACAAATAAATTCAAAATGGCTGGTGACAAAATTGGCGATGACAGAATCATGTTGTAACTGAAAAAAATAGATAATCACTCTGTTACATATTGTATGAAATAACGATACGAAAGATATCAAATTTTGTATCAAGAAATTAACCGAAAATGGTAATATGAATAGATATCAAGTTTCTCAACAGTGGATCAAATCGTACATTTAGAATTAAATTGCAGAATTGATACTTGCAGAAGTGAATGAAAATTGACAGTAATACAGGAATACTTCCTTCACTTTACACCATTTTTGTGGTGCTTGTTAACTTCTTAGTCCTCGAGTAACGACAATAGTAAACACATCATAATTTGGATACTTTTTAATCAGAAGAAATAGAAAGGTAATTAATTCCCAGTTGCCAACTCAAGAACGTAGCGAAAATATGAATATAACGAGTACAAAAGTGAAAAGATTTAAAGGTGAAGTAGGATAGGTACATGTATGTACATACCTACGTGAAAAAATATCCAAGTCTAGAAATATAAAAGAAATATTAATGCCGAATGAAAGAAATACATTACCATACTCGAAGAGATGTCGCCTCCTCTTATGGTAACTTTTAACTGTTACCTGCGCTCCGTCTGTCCACCTTTTGCCACGACTTTCACTCGTTTTCCATTGCTGCACATCTGCCAAATGAAATATTGTAAAACGGAGAATAAATAACCGTAAAACGTTTATCTTGGTTGTTTCACGAATTGCCTTCGTTTAAATTATGACAATACTTTGAATTAACTCCCAAAAAGGTGGAAACGTTGTAATTGCACTTATGCGGGCACGACGTAACTTCAGTAAATTGAGCTATGTGAATTTGCAATTAACTATTTAATAAACTTGATAAATTATAGACCGGCTAAATTTAGTCTACCCATATTATTGTTCTTTCTATTTTAAACGATAGGTGATAAGGTTTGATAGATTCATAGCTAAATATTAAAAATATATAAAAGAACAACATGATTTAGCAAGCAAATTATTTAATTAAAAAAAAATCCGACTGCGAGTATATTTTAAAATAATAATTAATTTAAAAAAAGCATGATACTTTGTCACGCTTCGTCGTGCACGTGCGTACATTTTATGTAGTTGCGAGCGTGGGTCGTGCTCGATTTTAATTCTATATAGCCTATGTTACTCGGTCTGTTAAGACAAATCTAATGCTACCTCATTTGTCAAAATCGGTCCAGCCATTGAAGCTCTAGCAGGGAACATAGAGAAATTCTGGTGGATTCAAACATGACAGTCAAACACATTCGGGTAGAGGACCCAATTACTGACACCTAACCAATTATTGTCACTTTAAGCTATTTTACTTAAAATAACGAATAAATAAACTATAGTATATAATCCATAGTATAGATTTTAGGTTGAATTACATAATTCTTTTTGTGTATCACTTTACAACGTTTATTTATTCGTTATTTTAAGTAAAATAGCTTAAGGTGACAGTAATTGGTTAGGTGTCAGTAATTGGGTCCTTTACCCTACCCTTCTTTTCGGTTGCGCTGCAGTCGTGTAAAAATATTATACGTATATTACCTATTACCAAATAAATATGTTAAACCAAACTGTTATATTGTATCATCTACAGAATAGTCATTGGCGTAACTAGGATTTTTGTCTGGAGGGGTCAGGTCCCATCTTCTCCCCCCTATCTTTTTTTTATTGGCAAAAAAAATCTGTATACACATACACATTTTATAACAATCATTTACTTACATATTTATTTAACACCCAGCCTCATGACTAGTTACGCGAATGGGAATAGTTAAAGTAAAACATACTTCGTTTAAAATTCTGATATTATTGCTACCACATCTGCGATTCTCCCCAAACCACCAACACCTCCTTTTAATCTACATTCCTAGCCTCGCGTATCAACATAAAGCAAAATTTTATCGCAGTCCATTTCCAGAATCTCAGGCACTCGACTCAGTGGACAAGCATGTTTGCGATATCGCCGCTCTCTTCAATTACTCAATTACTTTCTCTGCGCCGGGGGAAAGAAGTGCTCATGCAGATTGGACAGCCGCGCATGAAATCTTTACTGCCCTGCTGCTTGAACGTTCATTTTTCTTCTCAGAAGTCAGCAGTCTCCAAGGAACTCCGTGCAGACGTTCTGGATAAGATGGCTGCTGGCGAGAATCACCGGTTAGGTGCCCACGTGTAATCTGCCGGCGATGCGAGGCTCACCCTGAACTGCAGATCTATATCGTATCCGTTTGTCCTATCTACGCGATGCACCAAGCGCAGCGTGCTGGGCACACTGCTGTCTGAAGGTCCTTTTACGGCCGCCTTTAAACTTCAGTTACGACGAACGTTTCTGTCCGTCACAGCGCGGCGGCTGCCACAACATCAAATCAGTCGTAAAAAAGGCCCCACGTGTCACGGTGGCTGGGACTGCAATTTTTAAACCAATGCCGCGACGACAGCTGCGACTCTGTGCCTCCAGCCTCGCCAGTTTTACATATAGATCTGGATATAGCATCGGGAAAAGATGAAACTTTCGACTTGATTCTTGGACAAGATTTTGGTATACGTGGATATTTAGAAGAAACCATTGATTAATTTGTTAGCCAGCACATTTTTTAATTGAAACTGGGTAGTCCCTAGCTGGATAGTGAGTTAACTGGTCTTGCATAGACCATGGTCTAGTTAACTGGTCTTCCATAGTAGGTATGAATATGGTCTTAATGTCATTTTTTATATAAATAGACTGATAAAACTAAGGACAGAAGGATTAACTGATAAATAAATCAAGAATTTATTAAAAAAATATTCTCAGTAAACAGATGAGGTTTTAGTTTCATTTACTAACCGTGTGTGTTAAAAGTGGTGAAAATAAGAAAAACAGAAAAGAAGATATACTGAATCCGTAGTGGAAATAAGAAATAAATGATATTTGTATTCTTTCGTAACGGGCGCAATTTTTTAATAAGATCAATGACGATTCAGCTCGTCATACTAGTTCAAATTAAAACGAATTAATAAGTGACTGTTATTTTAATAATTGTCTGTTGTTCATTTCAAATTGTTCTAATTCTGAATACATAGATTAATCTCTGATATTGAAATAGAAATATTTTTAAACACCCCAATTTAACTTTATTTATTTATTTTTTTCTCTTTCCATTCATAATCATATGCCTAAAAATATTATAACAATTTTGCAAACACTTGTCGCAGTGACACGATTTCAAATTCTAATAAAAATTGAATTGTTTAATTTATTATATACATATATTAGATATTTAAAATTGACAAAACTATGGATCTCTTTTATTAACTCCGTCGGATCTCTTGAAAGTAAGAGTAAAGGAAATTGTATTTTAAATCCGAATGGGCCATGATTAGAGAGTTATTGTCAATATGTAAAATCACACAGGTTATTAAAAATTAATGGTCGAATGCATTCGCTTTTTATTCCTCATTTTAAAAGTACAAAAATCTGCGACTGAATCGTTTAATTAAACACCAGTAACTTGATCACTTTTCTCACATTAAATTTAATTAACCGTCAAGTCTGATTCGCGAAAGCGTGGTAAATTATTCTTAATAGATACAAACGCACGCCCAGATGTTAACCATACGTAACACTAACAACTTTGATTATTTCAAACGGCTTTGATAATTGTGATTAATAAATACAGATTAAATCGTGAGGAAAAAGAACGAACAGAGTAAATATGAAGCAATCTCGCACAAGCCTGAGGTGCATGGTTGAAAGTGCAATTTTAAAACCGGACATCTCGTTTAATGCAACATACATTAAACCACCCGTTGATGGTACCACTTACAAAAATCAATTTGAAGTTTGAGAAAATAAAAATTGAAGTATTATATTTGACAGCTAATTTAAAATTTTTATAAGAATATTATTTGTGCAATGTGTATTCATTCAAGAGATGAGATATATATTTTGGCATCAAATAGGTATAAATAAATGAATTTACCATCAGCTTGTGTTTAAGCCTACATAATTTCACACAAAAAGTCGAATGATTTTAAAATCTTAAAAACAATGATCTTAAGAAAAATCAATTCTCTATTTTCTGTATTATCACATTTATCCTTCCAATTGATCAATGTTCATTCCTTTCCTTGTGACTTCATATATTCGAAAATCAAAGTGTGTGCTTTTACTAAGTCTTCCTATTTTCAATTCTAATTCAAAGAATAGAATATTGATTTAAAAACAATCTGTAATATCTGCTATGCTAGCAGCATATAAAAGCATGCTAGCAAGTGATAATCACATAATTGAAAGCTACATAATTTGAGTAATAACGTCTATACTATTTCATTTTAATTTGATATCAATGTGTAATACGAATGGGGCCGAATAAGCCCGAATGGGGAAAAGACAAATGGAGGAATTAAATGAGAAGAAAAAACGTGAAAAACGCGAACTGAATCGTAATCGACGAGAGGGTACTGAAAGTATTTATACGCGACATAGACGAATGATAGAGTAGCTATGAAGTTAATTGATCAACTGGTTTGGCCATTAACCGCGATTTCAATTAAATACTTTCACAACGTTGACGCTCGTTACCGTTGCAGCTTGTAATTACGATGCCATCGACTAGTGCGCGTAACTTTGAAACATGGCGGAGGTCATTTTTGTGTGTCATAGAAATGTAAAATTCGAGTTTGCAACTCGATTCGAAGTTCATTATTCCAAACCAACCAGTCAGTCTCGAGGATTCAAGGCTTTTAATTATACACTTTTATGTGAGAATGACGAGTTGACTTGACGTGTGAAAATTCGAATAGATTGCGCATGACGAATTTACTCGTCATATGAATACTCGCATGGTTTGCGTATGACAAGTTTACTCGTCCTGTGACAACTCATATAAAATGCTTATGGCGAGTTTATTCGGCGAGTGAAAGCTCACATGGGTTACATACCACGAATTGACTCGTCAAAAGAATATTAATGATAAACAATAAGTCCAATGAGTTGCATGAAGTACATTTTTCGCTATTGTCATCGCAAAAATCTTTTAAGTTTTTAGGCAAATTAACCAAGTAGCGCCTCAGTTTTAGGAAAGGGTAACAGTAACAGTACACAGTAACCTGCAGTAACTGTAAAACACTTAATGACAGCAAAGTCAGCAAAACTCATGATTCTAAAATTCAATCATTCCGTATACAGTAAATACTCGTTATCAGCACGACGAACGGGGCTGGTGGCGGGCTCCTAACGCGTGTGGACACTATTCCGCGCGGCCACTGGCACGATTGAGAAAACCCAATGAGCGAGCGAGAGGAAACGAAAGAGCCTCTCGCTCGTTCCCGGGTTCCCCCACTCTCGTCCGCAGGATTGCAAGAAATGGTGGGGATAGTGGCCGGGCTTCTAACGCGTGGTAGAAACGGGCTGCTAACGAGGATTTACTGTATTCTCCTCGTCCTCCTCCCCCCACAAATTGTTCTCTGTTATCCAAAGCAAATTTACACTAAAATGAGGAAGATTTGGAGTTATGAAGGTCAAAGCTAAAAGGGAAAACTTACTCAACTGATTTTTCGCAAATCAGTATGGTGTACATAATGATAACATCGTGCATCGAATTGCGTTAAGAGCGAGGTACAGCTACAACGTTATTATAATACATAACTTTACTTTAAAATAAAGACGAATATGTATAAGAACTTATTGAAAATGAAAAATGAATGAAACTGAAGAAGAATAGGATTAAACTGAAATTCTGTCTAAAACGCGTTTAATAAGTTATTCCCAGCAATTTCGTCACTGAACACAAAATTGTGTGATATGCGATCAAAAATATTTCGAAAAGTATTAAAAGAATATTAATAGATATTATGTTTTAAAAGTAATCCTCCTCAAATTTACAATATTCTAATATGTAATTATAACTATATACACATTACTTTCCACACCTATTATATTTCTTTAAATTAATAATATCCTGAAACTCAATTACGAACCCATGTACATTACTTTTCACCACAGGCGATGAAAATAATCCACCACCATTGACGATTCCTTGACCGACTCCCTGTTTCAGGCGCACATCTGGAGAACTACTTCTGCCGGTAACACTATAGATGTAATAGCTTTCGTTTCACAATACCCAATCGTCAATTATATTTCGAAAACACAGCCATCCACACCTGCCACACATTCAGCATATTCTCGGGCTTCGTCTGCAGCGCAGGTGAAAGAACTAATTGAAACGCGCGGGTGTGTACAGGTGTAACCATTAATTCGGCTGAAATATGAGCAAATAAACCGTGACAGCCTCTGAAACTGGGAGGTGGCAATAAAGAAAAGAATTCTGTCTCAATAGTGTACGCTCACAGAAATCGAGACTTTCGCGGGGAAATTTACGATTTCGACCTGTGAACCACCGATTATTTTCACGCCACACGCTTTCGAATGGAGCTATGCTTTTAAAAGGGAGATTCTTCATTCGAAATGCCAGCTTGTCCATGAGGACTTATTAATCGTGCTAACACTTTCCTCTGCAGTTTTATTATACTTTCACAATATCTGGCAAAGAATAAAAACATCGACTTCGGTTCTACGGGGTGCATCGTAATATGTGAGACCCACTTCGACGATGGACAGGTGAGATACAAAAATAATGAAAAAAGTTCGTGCATACATGTACCCTGTTTGATCTTATTCTGGAGTTGCAGCCATTTTGATAAAATATAAACAATGCGGCTAAAATATGGCAGTACAGGTATACAAGTAGTTTAGTAAAATCAGTTATAGGTACTATCTCTGTTTGCCATTATGATTTACTGAAATATAAAAATGGCTACAGCTTCGAAACGAGGTCAAATAAGACTGACTGTTGTTTGTACTTCGGATAATCAACAATGCCTCTTCACTTTTTCTTACGATGCGTTGCATGTGTGATGTCGTATTCATTAAACGAGTTCTTGGAATTTTAGGGAATCCCGACTCTTTGTTGAGTCCCGACTCTCTCAAAAATCCCGACTCTCTCGAGAATCCCGGACATTCTCAAGTATCCCGGACATTGTCGGGAATCCTGAAATTTTCGGGAACCCGACCTGACCCGACCCGTCCCGACCTCGGGTTTCCGACATTCTCAAGTTCTCGCACAACCCTACTGACATGATTATATGAACTTTTTTCACTCTTTTTGTGTCTCTTGTCCACTATTGAAGTAGATTCTACACAGTATGATATACCCTAGATTTTATATACATGTAGTTACTTTTAACCTATCTGGCCGAAAATGTCACACAGTGTGATCTGGAGTTCGTTTTATTAGCATTTTTCTAGATTAAATAGTTTTACAGTAGCACATTGAGTTTCACGTGGTAATTGTACAGTACCGATTTATAGTTATTTATTTTTTTTTTATGATCATACTTAACATGCCTACGGCACTGGGGCAATAAAGATGTAATATTCTCATATTCTTGGGATATACCTAAGGCTGTTCAATTGCTCATGATTTTTGAATATCAATATCGTATCCTACTAACTAAGGAAGTTATATATCTATCTAAGTAGTTGACGACGTAACGCGTTTCGGAAATTTGATAGTTATATCAATCAGATAAAAAAAATCAATGTTAAATTGGGCCAGATGTTGCATTCACTTTGAGAAAATTGAGTTAATTCGCTATTCATCATACTGAAATACATATTTCGCAATCTATAAGGAGCGTTGCTCGTTGAGAAATTACTTAATTAGTAGGTTAATTCACAAGTAATTTTACTGATTCCTATTGGCTATTTGAATTTCTAAATTTTTATATTGTTTCTATTAAAATGCATATTATTGAATCTCCTTTGGTGCAATATACTTCACGAATTAGTGTAATTTCATTTAATAACCGGAAGCAATGTTTAGTTTAATTAGAATTTCTTGAGCGATCTTTTGTTTTAATTTAGAAATTTCGAAAGAAACGAGAAATTTCAGTATGGAAAAGCTGAATATTATTTTAAAACACACATAAATATACGTTCTTAATAAAGCTTGTAATTATAAATTAGATTCTTAAATTTTGCTGTAAATTAAGCTAAGATTACAGAAATTCGTTTGTAACCTGTTATCAGATCTGTAAAAAAACGAAATGATATCTTACATCACCCATTTCTTAATACCGGACAATGGAGGGAATAAGCTAAGGTAACTTTGAGATGTAAGCTAAGGTAATAAGCACAAGAGAAGTAATAGAAAAGACGGTATTATACCTACGAGTGAAAGATAAATGTAAAGGAGGACATGAGAGAAAATGAAAAACAAGGAGTGAGTATAATAAGGTAAATAGAAGTAAGGTTAGCAGGTGAGGCGATGTAAAGGTGTTAGGTAGGTTAGGAAACTGTAATTTGTAAAAGTATATAATAGAATTAAAAAAGTCTACCACCATTAAAGAATATATCACCTACTAATAAACAAAAACTGAAGGATAATTACAAATTATATTTCTTCATATTCCCCATATATCAGAAGCAAATACCAGTGTCCCTAATAACACCATCAACCAAAGGATACAAGTAGGGTAAGTCCGTAACAGTTGGCTCACCTAACATAAAATGGCTCTTAAAACTAATACTGATATCTATTATTTATTTTATCAGAATAAACCTAATATACTTAAAATCTTATGCTGATTCAAAATAAGGGGTCTTACTTATAGAGCCTGAAATATACCAACTGCGCCATCTCTTCTGTCGAGCCGCCCACCCGGATTTACCTTATATAGCTTAAAAAATTTCATTCTCATGTCCCATAAATAATAATTATCATTTAGCCCCACCCAACAGTTAAGCTCAGCAGCTTCGATACTATTATAGAGCGGTACAACGGAAAGAAACAAAGCTCTCTAATCGTTATTCAATCAATTCTACCATACAGAGACAAAGGAGGAACTGGGGAAAAAATTTCCGAAATAAGAGCAACGCGATCGAAAAGCTGTCAGGGAGTGGCCAAACTCGTGTCTCCTTTCGTATTCTCGGTTCTTGGCTTGTTAATTTACATACAACAAAAGTGAGGTACAGAGGTAGTCCTTGGCGGGTCAATGAAAGCTATGGACCTAAGGAGGGGCGGCGTATTTTAAGCACGATGCCGTTTCTGATTCAACCGTGTTTTCCGCTAACACATCGGGCAGGCTTAATTCTATAATTGCTGCCGTTTGATTTATTTCGGGAGCCTCTTTGTGTAGCAGCATGCTACGTGTCCGGCTGATATTACGATATGACCTTAGCGATATCGACGCTACGAGACAGTTCGAAAAATTGGCTAACAACTTCTTTTCGTTCTGTTTTTAACACGTTCACTGACTACACAGGATATCATTTTGTTCAAATCATAATAAAGGAGCATTCAATTTTCTACAATTACTGTATAGGGTGAAGCCACCAGTAGTCGACCATGTATCAGTAGTCGACCACTTTCAGAAAAACATGAAAAATAAGGTTTTTAGAAGTGACAATCTTTTGAACAGTGTGCAGTTAGAGAACTGCACTTTGTTCAATAAATCGTGATTTCTAAAAACCTTATTTTTCATGTTTTTCTGAAAGTGGTCGACTACTGATACATGGTCGAATCATTTTTCGTGCTTCCAACCCTTTGTTTAGATAATAGCGTTTGAATATAGAAGAGAGTTCCGCACTTTGCGCGTACTACCTGTACAGTGTACAGTGTGACGTATTGTCAATACACGCGTAGCGCGGACCTTTGTATATTCAAACGCTATTATCTAAAAAATGGTTGGAAACACGAAAAAATTGTATATACAATGATTATTGAAAATTTAATGCTATTTTAATATTATTTTAACAAAGTTTCGATACGGCTTACCATTTTTTTTAAAATTCTTTACATCCAAATCATTGATAAATTCTAAACTTTAAGACCTGGCCGGCACATTTTCCTATTGTCCAATTGCAATAATCTTTTTCAGGTACTATGTTTTTATGAAATGGAACCATATTAGAGGTTGAGTAACTACTACTAATTTGAGGTTCTGAACTTACCAATACATAACAGTACAGCAAAGTGACTATTATATGCTCACATTGCTCCCCTAAGCGTGCTTTACACGAACAAACAGAGGATATAATTTTTTCTGGACATTTTCATAGTAGTGTCGTATAGTTTTTCTTTTAGTTATGAAGTTTTTAAGCAAAGTGCTAATAAATTTTCCACATTTAATTATATGTTCTGCTTGTAACACCCGTTCGCCTTCTACGAAATTTTTTTAAGCAGGATTTGCATCTATGCAATCACAAATGCTTTCCATAGAAATTAACATATTTTATAAAAAAAAACACATCGCCGCATATACAACACCTGTAAGTTGTACCTTAAGTTAGGCCCCACCCCCACATCAAATCCCAATAGGAACGAGCGGGGTTTGTCCCTATGACGTAATTGCACGGAAACCCCAAAACAGAGCAACCCAACCTCACTCACACAAAAATTGCCACCGATAAACAGCAATAACACATGTTCCTTACACTACCTAATTTCCCCACAGCCCAATTCTTACCTCTCCCACAACTACTTTTACCTAATCTCGCAGCCGTTAGACCAACACAAAGCTCGATACCTCGATTGCCAAGTAGGCGCACGCGATCGACCATTACCGCGGACAGCTTTTGCAACGTGGGTCGCGACATTTTACCATTAACTGCTCGACTACGTTTCCAGGACGACGGATTTTTACCATCAATTAGCTCGACAACATTTCCAGGACGAAAAATCGAGCGCGTTGAAAAAGGATACACGTGAGTCAACCGGCGTGTAATGGCGCCAGCCGTAAGGAAAGAACTTCGTCGCTGGCTCGAATCAGTCTGCCAAGGACTTCATTCTGTTGGAGTTGCACATAAATCGTGCACTGTGCACGCGTGTACACATGCACGCGTACTTGGCCATTGGTTAGCACGGTGTCGCGTGTGTGATACAGGCAGAATGCTGGAATCGTGCTGACACGCGGCGTCCTTGTCAGATTTCGCACGTTTTTGCATCGCACCTTCACCGAGGATGAGGCTCCGGTAGCGCAACGAACGAAAGGTCGAGCAGCGCGCGAATTTCGTCGGCGGCGAATCACCGGCGATACGTTGCGAATGAAATACGCGTTTCCACGCGATCGAAACGTTTAATATTAATGTGACATTTGCACACAGTGTGTGGGTGGCTCTTTGTGTTGTCAGTTCATTGTTGACGATACCGATCTGTGGTCACATACGCGGCACGTTCGTCTGAAATAATAACAGGTTTCTTAAAATGATTTGTTTCTTGTTTAAACGTGATGATGTAATCGACTGTATCGTTCCATGCATCTTTTTTCTCTTCTAATCGCAAATATTAATATAACACGTCATAAATTTTCTGTGGTTTTCCTGCGCGCGTAATTAGCCGGTGTTGATTTACGTAAACGTATCGTTGACTTTGGTGAAACAAGGACACGGTATGATTGGGTAATAATTGGAAATGTAAGTTGCGATGGAAGAACTGTGGTTCTTCAAGAATCATGTCGCTACTTTGATATTTTTATTCATAATGGAACGTGAATTATATAAAGATTTCTATTTAAAGGAATCATACCTTTATAAAATAAGTGGTGCCATGTTGCAATGTTTTTATCTTCTTTTTAAGGGAGGTGGAGTTTAATCGCTAAAGCTCCTATGTTTTCCTATACGCGTTTGGACACATCGTTAAGAAATTTAATTTCAAATTTCTCGAAAATAAAGCGCGACTAGTAACAAGTAAATAAGTCGAGAAAAAGTAATACAATTTTTTGATATTGCGCTTCATTTTCGAGAAAATCGACTTTGAATTTCCAGGGAAGGTACACAAAGGTATATGTAAAAGTAGGTACATATAAATGAATGTTAAGCAGGAAATTCATTGCTATCACTGAACTAAGGGTATAATTTCAATAATTTGTTCTGAAAATACACACGTGTGCTCACTTTCAGCCCTCATTGTCGCCTTGAGTTTCTTCGCTTTCGCTGCTATCTAAAATCTTCATCAAATACTCGAGTGTACACGTGACTCAAATCCAACATGTATTAGGTACTTCCTAATTATTTTGTGTTGAGGCAGTGACATGACTTGGGCAACAATCGTTCTTTTCGGAAAAGTAAAAAACAGACACCCCATGTATTTCTATAGACGACTCTTATCAAATTCAACTTCTTATGTAGTAGGGCCATTTGACCGTTGCATTTCTTTAGTTTTATTGTGGTAAACAAATGCCAGCCATAGAAATTACAAGATTTTCATGAAACCTATAGAATAAATTATTCATCCTATTTGCTTAATTAGAAAAATCGCGAGACTCGAATTTATTATTATATTATTCTGTTATACTGTTTTCTTTATAATTTCTTCCTATTTCATATATGAATTGTAAAAAGTAATTAATACCTATAAAACAATTCTAAATATACGATTTATGCAGAAGTATCAGTTCACAGTTGAAAGATTTTAGTCAGCCTTCAATTTGAAATTTTTATTTATCATAGCGCCAAAATTCAATGTCTTTTCAAAACAAATAAATCCAAGAAATTCATTCAAATACATGCCTGGTAAATATAAAGTAACGGATAAATCGATTCTTCATTTTAAATTCAAGCGCGAAAGGAAGAAATAAAATAAAAGAAGGTTGAAAATTATACTGTAAACTAAAGTGATCATTAAGTCAAGGAGGATCTTGAATGACATCACAAGGCAAATTTATCAAAAATCAACACAGAATTAAATAATAGAGTCTCCAAATGAGAAAAATAAAAATGTTTTCAATTTTGGAAACTCCTTAACTCTGTAATAGTTGAAAAATTAAATGACATGAATCATCTTGATAAGTGTTATGTTTACTCCGTCACACAAAATACGAATGAGCTCAGAAACGATTAAACAGCAAATGACCTTCTTGAGCATAATTTTTAATGAAATACAACCTGTCCTAAGAATAAGATTTTTTTGCGAGAAACGGATACCTGCTAGAGAACACACTTAAGAAAATACAAATTACTACCACAGTTCTTTAACTATTCTTATATTAAATAATTTATTAAATATTAAATAATTCAATCCAATTCGTTTTTCGAAAATCTAGAAAATAAGAAAAAGAAAAGCTTACTAAGAACAATTCTTCACTTTTAATAATATTTGTTCTTTCGTTATTCTTAGTTATTGTGGTTTGCACGCTGTTGTTAATTATTACATTCAAGTAGAAAGAAAATAAAAAATCATCCATTTTGTACTTTTATTGGAACAGAAACTTCTCATTTTGCATTACAATTAATACACAACTGCGTTCCCCGTCAGCTATTCTGGAAGATTCTGTTATCAATACCTTTATCGCCTCCTCAGCCATAGTTTAATACGGTAAGCCTCATTATCTCGTTATTATGTCGCGAACGGAACGGGCGAACGAAGTCGACACGACTCACTCTTTTACTGCCCTCTCTTATTTTACTGCTCCACTCTTATTATACTCCTGTTAGCTCACTATTGTCATTGTAATTTAGGGGAACGCCAACTCAGACGCAGATGATAAGACGTTTTTATCGTGATCAAAACCACGTACGTTGGCTTCTCTCGCCACGAACGACGAGCGTTGCTATATTCATTCACAGAATTAAAAGGGACGACATTAAGGACCTTTTCACACAGGACACTTTCGTGCTCCACGGTTGGTATTACTGAATTTCAGACACTATCACTTGGCAAACACAGTTTAAATAAAACACAGTTTTAAACACGGTTTAAAAAATATAGAAAAGAATAAAGGATGTGAATATGTGTTGGAAATATTTTTTCCAATCAATCACTTTCTTGGTGTTTTGAATAAATTACACTCTTTTGGGCTATCAAAATTGTATTTAATATAATGATATAAAAGTAATATAACGGAAAGGAAGTTTACACTACAGTACTGAAACTACGACTGCTAACACAGTTTTCAAAAGTTCTACATTACTTCTTAAAAGACAATACATGTGACATGTACGCATACTTCTATCTTCCATGTGTACTTGAATCGTCTTTTTTTATTACTTACCGTGTTTACAAGCTTTTTAGCAGTAATCGGTGAGGTGAATTAATGCATCGGACAATTAGTACATACTGCTTAATTCATCGAGGTCACGTAATTTATCATAGGTCAAAAGTTTTTTCAATCACATATTCCATGGAGGTTGCCCGTGTTGGAAACGCAACCTTTCGATCGAAACACAAAAATAGCAAGCTGAAGGCTTACAAAACTTCTTTCTGTGCAGGAACAATCGTAATATTGCATTACAACAATCAATTGTTATAGTTGTTTCAGCAGACTAATTACGATGAATGTTTGCAAGTTGTGATTCCTGTTTCAATCACATTCGACTTTATGATTGCCATTATAATAAGTCTAAAATATGGTATTCTGATGAATTCAGAATCCTCAAATTGTTTGTGCCGAACGACGACCATTAAATCTTAAGGTAAAATAAATTGAAGATAAAAATACTGGATAATATTTCTTGATAATATTTCTTGCAGCAATTATCGAGAATTAAATTATGGTTCCTATAATCCTCATGCTATAACAGGAACTTAATTCTAATCTAATCTTTTACAGTTCAACGTATTCAAAATATAACAACAGACATGTCTTAATACACCCACTATTACATACAAAAATTTGAGCACATTCTTCGAATATCAATTAATAAAGGTACAAAGTTTGGAACTATAATACTCGATACTTTTCTTTTAAAAAATCACTCAAATTTTGCCTTACCTTCAAAGCGTCAAACTACTTAGGGAGAACCCTTAATTCTCGTCAGTTAGTAACTCGACGTTAAAATATCAAATTGTCCGACAAACTAAAAAGACTTTCATGACGCTCCACCTATTCACCTCAGAAATCTGCCCAATATCTAAATTAGAGCACACGTGGCCCATTTAATGCGAAAGAGCAGAGAAAAATTTAAATTGGTTAAGATCGACGTTGGTGATTTAACATGCAAATTATTAAACCCACCGAGCTCGACTCCGCCAGTGAACGTCTTAATATACTCATAATTGTTGACTGACACGAGCAAAAGGTGGCACCTTTTATCCTTCCTTACTATTTACAATACGCTGTTCCTCCAGTATCGTTAAAAAGTGTGGAAGGGAAGAGCACGGGGAATGAGGAGACGAGGGAATATTTTACGTGCATGTGTTTCATTAACAGAGTTTATGAAAACACGCCTTGTCCTTGCCCAGTGCGACGCACCCGTTTCTGGCTTCGTCCTCGTCGCTCTGTGCACTCAACTTTGCTCTTTCCTTCTCAGACACCGCGCGCGACTTAATATTACACAAAGAGATGAATTATTGTGAGCTGTAAAGAGACGCTGTTTGCTACACAATTCCTCCCATGCCATTAGCCTCCTTCATTTTTGTCGCTTGTGCTTTGCTTGAACAGAAGTGGTATCAAATTGGAGTAATATGTGTTGAATGTGTTAAATATTTGCATTTTAAATTATTTGTTGTTACTTTGCTGTTTAAGAGTTATTGTGAGTTTAGAGTCTAGGGGAGATCTTTGGTCTGCTTCGATACTAGATCGTCTGGAGAACCTCCAATGTGGTTCATCGTATCAGCGAAGGGACAACTGAATCCCCCACCACTTTCCGATCCTATAACTATAGTGTAACTATATTTATGTTTCTTTTGTTGGTGTCCACTTCTTTCTCGTTCTGAAAAATGCAGATGCGAGCTGGTTCGATTACTGTATTAGTATTTTGAGAAATAATAATACTTATACTGAATAATAATATAATAATAATATATTTGAGTCTTCTCTACTTTAATATATAACAAAAAATAATCAACTGTGCTTTGTACTAATTTTTCAAAGCAGCACTCGAATTTATTACCTGGATATTGTTTATATTTAATTTCTGAATAATTCCCCATGACGGTTTTCATATCAGTGACGAATAAATATAATTCCTACAACAATACAGACAAGAATCCATTCGAGTAATGCTCAATCCTAAGATCAGCATACAAATTACATAATTAAGTACCTATACCCAAAACAAATTCAATGTAATTATAAAAATAATTACACAGACGCTCAACATAAGAAAAATTATTTCTCAATAATTTATCGAAATAATCAGTATTCACACGAGCGTATTTTAACCACTTGTCACGCGAATTTCACAACGCGGGACAAAGCGTGATGCTCAATCGATGCTCGTGAACAAAGCTCATTATCACTGTTCGTGGGTTATCAGAGTCGTATGCTAAAAGCATCTCTATCGGAGAAGCCTCATACGTACGCATAAACCAGTCGTTTATCCATCGCCGCCGTTACCGCGGCATGCACTTCCATGCATTTTTCCCAAGCATGTTGGTTCTTCTAGGTTCGTTTCTATTGGAATTTTAATCACTTTCAGTTGGATTTATCGTCCAGCTAAGATGGATTCCGTTACGTGAATTGTTTTGATCTTATACCCTGGGAAGGTTACGCGCACACTCTGCTCGTCAATCACGATTTGTGAATTTAACGATCGTTTATTAACAGCAAACGATAATTGAGCAAGTAGCATCTTACGAGGTTGTCGCGTGTTTTCCTTCCGCTCTTTTTATCTTTAAAATTATATGCTACCTGAACCTTTAGTTATGTTAAAATTGTGTTTTTTTTTCTTTTATCCTTTTTTTATTTTAATTTATTCCTAATGGTTTTCTGTTGTTTATTGTACTTTATGTACTATGCAATAAAACAATGTTATTGTTATTACTATCTTCCAAAACAATCGAAATCCTACTTATGAAATTTAATGTTGGTGAAAAATAGTAGCCTTATCCGAATCATATGAGTTCATGAAATATACTGGGATTTGTTATTTAAATGTTATTTAAAAATACTGCTGTAAGTAAAATGTACGACCTACAAAATAAAACAATCATCCGAGGATTCTATGGCAACGGTATTTACTCACCATAAATACAGAAAGACGATTCGAAAAGCTGCGAATCCACGATGATATTTTACGAGACTTTTTTATCATGAGGCAAAAATCTCAGCAGAACTAAATGTAAATAATGAAAATAATCGCGAGAAACGAGATTTTTTAAAATATATCATGAAACTTGTTTTATGAAAGTCTAAATAATTTCATGAAACTTAATGACAAACTAATTAAAAAGTAATGAAATAATTGTCTCGTCAGATTAAAGTCTCATGTAAGACACGAAATTATTGTCTCGTCGTGAATTTGCACCTTTAGCAGTTTAGTAATCTCAACAACAATTTTTACGCATCAATAACATTATTTCTCAATCAATTTGTTCGTTGCATAATTTGTTAACAGAAATACAGTGTGAATGCTTGTACATTTAATCAGCCATAAATCGTAATTTTACTTTTACCATCAACTGGTTCTTACAACATTCCTAGAAAGTTATTTTACAACTGCATTGTAAGAATTTTATTGCAGAGTAACGTGCAATGACACAATGTTGATTTCACAATCCTGTCGTAGCGTTGAACGACTAAACGAAAAGCGGTTCGAAAAATTCGGGAATAGATTGCTGATCAACAGGAACACAATCGAACAATTGTTACACCGCATTAAAGCCACGAGCGTCTAGTGCTTACTATAACAAGTTTCAAGTAATCACTAACGGTGCCGATGACTCACGTTGAGTAGTGCTACGACGAGATTGCTACAAATAGTGCGAATATATCAATGTAAAGGAATAGCAAAAGTGGTAGAATTATTTTGTTTACAAATTTGTAATAACCTGAAATATACAAGAAAATTAATCAACGATGTTGATAACACTTTCGTTAAAAGTGGACGTTAAAGTAATGCTAATTAGTTCGATATAAAAAGATACTTTTAATAGGTAAGGTGACATAAAGGAATGAGAAAGGAATAGGGACATTATAAATTCAAAACAATACAATACAGTTACATATTATGTATAAAAAATAATAGTTACTACCACACACGTTTCATACATTTATGCAAAAGAAATAATAACGTATACGTAGTGAAATGAAAATCGTTATTGCTATGTATGTATTGAAAAAATGTATTGAGTTCTAAGCGAAATTTATTTCCAATTAATCTCCAAAGGTTTGTGCTTAATTATCTAAAAATTATAATTAAAATTATGAAGTAACAATGAAAGATTTACTTCAAAACTATTGCATCTCTTGTACAAAATTTCAAACATTAATACTAATAGTTTTTATTATTTTTAAACCTTCACCTTTTGTTTATAGAAAAGTAGTTCTGTGTTGAAAAGTAAATTGCATTTACACAAAATTACTTTAGTAGGTATTCAAAATTGAATTGTTATAATTTTCATCAAACAATTTTCGTATTCAAATCTACTTTGGTGTAATTTTTTATAAAATTACTTTTTATAAATAGATTTAAATTTCGGGAACATCTGAGAGATTTTTATTGGTTATACCGTTAATTTACAAGCATTTATCCCACTAAATAGACATTATGTATGTACCTTTTTCTCACCATGCGTATGGGAACTTCTATTAAACACCTTTTCCTAGAAAACTTGTAAATTGCACCTAAATATAAATCATGTCACATAAGAAAATATTTATAGGGAAATTGATGTGCGTAAGCATTGTTGAAGTATATGAAATCCTCTCTCGAAGATCACGTCGATCACCGTCGCAGACTTACAGGTTACAGTCTGAGCATATCAACCGTAGCGTGACATTGTTTATGGAAGCAAGGAGGCAGCCACATATATACCGGTACCAGAAACGAAAACGTTTTCCTTGTCGCACTGTACGAGGTCAGGCTGCTGATAAATCCACATTTTTCAAAGACAGAGACCTCCTTCCCTTTTCTCCCTAGTGTCTCACTTTTTACTTCATTCTCCACATTATCTTGCTTCCCATTTCCTTAATTTCTTCATTTATTTCGTTACTTTTCTCCCTTTCCTTCTAAATTCCAAATACCCAATTTAAATTTATTGTTCTATGTACTTATTTTATCCAATGTAAAACAAACGGGTAAAAACACATAAAATAAAAAGCATAATAAAAGTGCATAATAAAAAGAAGAATGAAATAGCCAGGAGCGTTTGGATGATGATACAAAAAAATGATTTATGGTTTAATAGAAATTTAAAAGAGTTTGGAGAACTGTTAATGAAAAGTCGTCAGCATAAAGAAGGAAGTTACAATAATCTGTAGGCCCTACGTGCATTGTATCATATTTTCCTGCCCATTTTCGTTGACAAAATTTACTAAACCAGCTTTCATTTTCATCGACTTTCTTCTTCTTCTTTTCTTTCTTCTGTGAATTGGTTTTGGCTGTATTGTTCCTCTTACCAGGTCCCTTTGCTGTTCTGGTTTTTCTGGTTATGATTTGCATTTTAGCCTCATCCAATTTTTTTCTAGATTGTTTTTGTATGTTCGTACCAGTACGATTTAAGCTTACACACAGTGATACGAAATAGACACAGAGGTCAATTTGAATTCAAATATTTGGCGCTAAAATATAGGGCACCGTTCGTTCATGTCAAAACAAGAAATCAACTTGAAAATAGACGTAGATTCACATAGAAATTCACACTCACAAACAGTAATCGTACAAAATCCTTCAAAATCATGGTAAAATTTTCGTGAATAGTACCCGAAAAACTTACCTGAATAGAACTTACCGCTTGGCCGCTGCTAGCACCGCACGGCTCAACCAGTCGAGCCGGTGCTGGACGACGCAGCATCACATTCAATTAATTTTCATTGGAATTAGTATAACTCTGTTGTTTGAAGAGATATTTATACCGTTCTTATAAAATAAGCTCTAATAACATATAGCTATAATGCTAACCTACATCGATGATATTGAAGCCAACTGCAATGGTGCCGATAGATGGCCCCACTATACCATGCGGTTCGGGACAGATGGACCGCATAGTATATTCGGTAGTGATGGACCACCTGGTACATCTCACCCATAGTGCCTTCGTATAAATACCATTACCAAATTTTCATTAAATGCAAATAAAACGAATTTAGATTACACATTTTTCAGATAGTGATGAAGAAGAAACAAATGAGATGCGTATATCTAATGAAGATCATTATGAAGACTGGAATGAAAACATGTTTATAAGTATTTAGTAATTATAATAATATTAGGAATATAATTAATCTGTTTTTGTTTACTGAAACAATTTTCTCGATATAAATAATTACTATAAGTCAATTTAATGAAAGAATATAACTTTTATCGAAGTGGTCCAACTCACCCGTCATATTAATGGAGAGATAGACCACATCTAAAATTTTATATTGTTATAACCAGTACATGTACTGCAAAAGGTAGTTCACTATACGAACTGGTAAGTCTAATATTCAGTACTTTTAAAATATTTAAATTTGAGACAATTTTAGAACATGGTCCATCACTACCGCAATTACTCTACACTGTACATAACAGGTTTAAGCTCGACTATTTCAGATTAGACAGCGTAGAATTTTATAAAAGATCTCTTGACGCCCCCAAGGCCGCGGACGGTAGTGCACAATCGATGGGAGTGCCGTTTAAATTCGGGTGTCCTCTGCGTAAAATGCAACCAGAATGAGCAAACATGTTGTAAGGAGGACAATTATGTAACTGGGTTGAATACGTGCGTTTGCATCCCCTGCAAACGTCCACGACCGTTTTGAAACTAGACAGGAGAAGACAAATGATAGTCACTGAGTCTCTTCTGTACGTGCAGCACACTTCGGCACAACAGAACAACAGTAAACACGCAGAGTAAACAGTGGTTTTCAAACTAAAGGAGATAGCACCGCCCACCGTAAAAGGTCGCACAGCAAATAGTAAACACGCCTGACTATTAACTCACAATCAACCTTTTCTTATTCACTGAGACTTTGCTATACTTGTTTCCTCTCACTCTATTATAGGTATTTCTGCTACCTTCCTCTTAACTTCATCACCTCAACTTCTCTCGTCCCTTTTTTATACTTCATTCCATCTCCTCCCATTTCTCTGCCCCTCCTTTCCTTGACACTACCTCATTTCTTCTATCAACTTATTTCTTCTATTCTCCTCTCCCTGCTGCCTATATCCTTTCATTTCTTCCTGTTCCCATTTTCATTTGCTTCTCCCGTACCTGCTTCCTCCATCCTCCCGCTATCTCTCCTTTTTAACTTGCCTTCTTCAACCGTCCGCTTTTTCCTTTTACTTTCCTTCGTTTTTCTCCTCTCTCCAGTCCTCCCATTATCCCTGTTTCCCTCTTACCCTCCTTCCTGCCTCCACCCTTCCCTCATTTTGCATCTCCCTTCCCTTCTTTTTTATCCCCTGTCAATGGAATCGACTCTCTTTATTTTCTCCCCTCATTCCTCCTGCTCCTCAGGTTTATCAACCTACCAGCTATCTGTCTCCCTCTTCCCGCAACCCCGCGCTACGCTCTCTTCTTCGCTCTCCCCTCCCGCTTACCCCTTTTCTCCCCGCTCCACTCCATCCACCTTCAGCGTGGTGTTCGCTTTTCAGAACACGCTTCCAACCAACTCGACTGCTCTCTCTTTCCATCCCCTCGCCAGGCTGTCTCCATCGTAGTAATGGGACTCGAGATGATTCAAAACGTCTTAAGCTAAAACCTGAAACACAAGAGGTCCCAGAACGTTTTGTAAGATCGTTGTGTTTAGTCCTCCTGCACAGCTTTGTGGATTTTACGAAGCCCTGGGAATCTTGATAATCTTGCACTTTTAGAGTTTCGAATGTTTAGTGGTTTGCTTTGGTTATATTCTGTTTCCTTCTGTCTTGATTGCCCCGGCGCGTAAGATAAGCGGAAGCAAATCCCTCGGTATCATAACAATATTAGCCAGGAGCATTAAAGTTTTCACGACTCTCGAACCTATTTCAGTCCCGGGACAATCTGAAACTGTCTCGATGCCCCGTGTTCTCGACTTGTTCCAAACGTTGGCAAGCCAGCGCCTTGAAGTCCCCACCACTACTCTCTCGCTCGTCTCGCCCAGGCCTCGCGTGTTCCTCGTAACGGTGGCGATGTGTGCGAGAGTAAACTTCACGTGGGTGTAACTCGATGTACCGGTCTCTACACGTGTACATACGTAGTTTATGGGTGATGTTTTCCATACAGGAGATAGAGTCCGCCTACCGTAACCTTGCACCGAGGAGTCAAGTGTTGCCAACCACGGTAACTTACCCCGTAACCTAGAGCGATGAAAAATATCGCGCGCAGGGATCAAGCCCCGTGCCTCCCTGGGTATGTCTCGTTTGGGAATGGGGGTACTCGTGCGCAGAAACGGGTCCTGGATCACTTTTAATGCGGATACGTGATCGTCATGCGGCTGCAGCGAACAAACTACTCTAATTTGATCCCGTGTGAGTCTGTGCGAGTGTATGCATTTGGGTATGAATACCTTACCTATACCTATAGCTTGGCAATACCTTATTGATCGTAAAAAAAAAACGAGGAATTGGAGTTGTAGTGTGATAGTATGGATGAAGGAAATGAGTAGACATTAACAACGTTGTAGGATGTGTGTATAGAATGTAGGGGTGTATAGAAGTATTTTGGGGTTGATTCTTCTTGGAGTAATATATTTTGGTAAGAGGAAAATATATTTGACTTTTGAGAAAATCCATTTTGCAGTTTCTTCTAATACATATGAGCACGGACTGACTTAAGTGTCTATTCGTTACTCCTTATTTCTACTTGTAAATTAGGATTCGCAAATATGTTTCTAATAACGCACTTGGATTTTTAGAGACTATTGATTTTTTATCATGTTAAAAATTACTGAAAATATTGATCCCACTTTTCATAGATTTTTGCTTAAGAAATATAAATGAAATATGAGTGTATTTTCATTTCTTAATCCTTCAAGTACTTAAATGATTGTTTTCGTTGTGGATTAATAATTTTGTGCAAATAAGTCAGTGTAATATTATATGAAACGGTAATGAATTAGCAGTTGGGAGTGAAATGCCTCTATGAAATTTTTAAATGTTCTTACAAAACTGTACAACAAAGAACGTAGTATAAGCTGGTAAAGTTTGCATACTTATTCCTGGAACACCTCGTATATAGAAACGCAATAAAAAGAAATTAATGATATTCCTTTAATTAAAAATCAAGTGATTCAAATCGTACCAAGTTAATTTCACTAATGGTTGTAACTACTGAAATGATTGTATTGATTAACTTATAAACTTTGATAATGAATTTATAGGGAATCCCATTTTCATCGATATGTTAAATTGATAACACATGAAGATTCAAGAAAATTGTGTAAAACAGTTTCGTTATTTTATTTCACAAACTTGTGAAATAAAAAAAACGCTCATCACATGTCATCATTGAACACATTTTCATTACCTCCTTTGTATTACCAAAATATAAATTCGACTTAAAAGAAAAGAGACCTAAAATGACCTTGAAATGCCTCCAACTCTGCCAACTACTATAAATGTCCTACCTTTTGAACCTCCATTAACCTCTCCAATCTCCTCCAATCTTCGTACATTCAATTTTTTCAATTAAACGCATTTCACAAGATATATTCATACATAGACTAAAATATCACATCCTGTACATTAAGCATCCAACAAATCTTCTCCTGAGTCGAAAAAAGATCAAAACCCAAAATGAAGTTAGTCCCATTCAATTAATAACTATAAAACCCAAAGAAACGTATAATCTTTTCAAAATATATCCAGCAACCTTCTACGTACACATATAATTTGATAAACTCGGTAATAAATTATTAAATACACAAGTGTGAAAGAATCTCAAACGAACTATTAGACATTCAATTTTTAAATAATATTATTTTAATATAATTTCAATTTTTAAAGAACAAATATCTACCAATAAGGATAAATTGACCATGCAGCAATATACCTCTGCAACTGTAATTGTTAAAATTCAATCGACTCGTTCTATATACGACAGTTTTAAACGATATCTGAGGCAACGTGACGAAAGTCACAGTTTCGCGGAATTACGGCTTGGAAAATGTCTCTGGCGCAAGTGCGATCGAGCGATGCGAACGTCAAGACACGTTTTATTATATCACGCGTTCATTCACCCTTCTCGGTCGCCTTATCTCGCTTATCCCGACTTTGTCTTTCCTGCTCTCGCTAGTGATCGTCGCACGGATCCAAACTGAATTTCTTCCGTACGTTGCCACCAGGCATGCTATCGAACAACTTGCACCCCAATAATAGTGACGTAACTATAAACGTTGCGTTTTTACGTATGCCACGTTGCTTGATGCAATCTTGTTCGAACGCTCTTGATAATTTCATAGTAACCGAATTGAAAAAAACGAGTGGTTATTACGAAGCAATCTTAACGGAAAGATTTATAACTTTTCTGGGCGCACAGTTCATATTTTTCCGAATTGAAAATTAAGATTCGTTTTCAATTTCAAGTATTACGTTTTTCTATTTGAAAATTACGATAAAATCATTTTGTACGAGAAGAAGGTGAAGAATAACGTCTATAGGTATGCAAATGCATTGGCGTGGAAAAATTGTCGTTTTGTAAGATAAATTTCGTGGGGCAGAAAGATTGATGACATGTCACGCAATAATGAAAGTTCTTCGGTTAAAATTGTACCAACGTATTAAATTGAAAACATTTAGATTTTAAATTATATAATTCTTTATAAGAATTCGTCACTAAAGTGGAAGATGTAAATGTAAATGCATTTAAATAAGATAATTAGCTAAAGCTGATACGCTATTGTACGTATATATATATTTTATATGAATAAGTATTATATCATGAATATTTATTTAAATATGGGATATAAATTAGGTATAGTAATATATAGAATATATTACATGGAGGTTTGAGGTCACAAGTGGCACTACTATTTAGTATTTAAAAATATTATGTAACCCTTCAACTGAACATCTATTAATTTAAATTGAATTCCAAAGCATCACCACTTTCAATAATGCAAACTTCGATTTTCTCACCTCATAAAATAAAATGTGAAATTTGTAGTGCATAAGCAAGAGAGATTATAAGAAGCCGAAAAAAGCATATGCTCCGATTTCTTGACACCTAAGTTTTTAATATTCTACAATACATGTGTATTAAATACTCCAATAATATAGCAGAGCGAATCTATTCCTTTTTATCCCTATACGATAATAGAACAATAATAATAGAACAGATAATAAAATAATTCCGAAGTCATGCATAAATAAATACAGACACCAATAAAATTGAATTATACAGATTCAAAATAAAAATTGTCGCAGTAGTATCAGCACATTTTGACGTCATACAGGAATAATTTTCACTACATAAATTAACAAATACAAGTATTGTCACAAAAAATTTTCATAATATATTCATTTGTATATATATTAATATAATATATTCACTTGTAATGATAGAAAAAAAAGTATTCATACACCTAATTCTTGATATCAAAAAGCAATAACAATTAAAGCAAGGAGTTTAACTTTCAGAAAAAAGTATTTTATTACGGATTAACAATTAATTTGCGAAATAGAAGAATTTACATATAAAAGCTGATTAATTTAAACAGTAGAAATAGAACATATCTGGCCTACGGGAAATCTAGAGACATGTACCTACTTGTTTCACTAATTCTGATCATATTTTACCTACTGACACCATTTAGAGTGAAAACACAAAACATAAAATATAGGTATAGATTGATAATAAGAATACAGCCATAATAAATTATACATTTCTAGAAACTCAAACGCATCAGACACATTATTCTAACGTATCTACACAATCTTGAATTTAGAATTTTATATAAAAAGGGCTTTTATATCGAAGGGCTAGAGCGTCTAGATACTTGTTCCTGTCACTGCATCTTTAATGATCATCAAACACGAGATAATTATTGTGTTTCCAGACTTATGCTCCAGAGAATCGATCGATCTGTCATCAGCTAGCACCCAATTCACAGTTCATCGTAATTGCACTTGTGGCATGTCACCGCGGCGAAAAAGAAGAAACCGAGAGCCATTGAAAAAAAGAGTAAAATGAAGAAGAAACGCTCGACTGGACAAGCACGTTTGAACATGTGACTGTGAGTTGAGATCCGGTGGCGAGGAAACGCGAGGAGGGGAAGAAACAAGATGAAAGGAGAGGAGGAAGAGGAGGAGAGGCGGTAGATAAAGGAACAGAGAAGATGACCACTGGCGGAACAGAGACGCGAGAGGCATTGTGTTGTAAAAAGAGACGAAAATAAGAGAATGGATAAGAGCCAGATAAAACGGAACGGGAGGGGTTATGTATTATGTGCTTTGACGCAAACAGAGGAAAAAAAGATGGAAACACTCTGAAAGAAAGAGAAATTGCTTATTGTGTATTTTGCAAGTGGAAGAGGAAGATTTTGGTGGAGGGGGGTGAAGAAGAGGAGGAGAGACGTTGAGCAAAAATGTTCTTTGGAGTGCATTTTGCAAAGAAAAGAGATGGAGCAGAGATTAATGGAGGAATTATTTAAAATATGTTTCGGGAATAGGAAACAAGAAGGTAAATTCGTAACTGATTTGGGTAAATTATGGAAGAAATTATTGTCTGCGTATAAATACTCACGTAATAGTTGTGAAGGATTAAAATAACTTTCACGATGCAAAGAGGACAGTAAGATTGCAAGTGCTCTCAATAATTATAGATAATTATTTGCAAAAGGAATCAAAATTAGCTGGTGAGTAAGAAAATCGCCAAAATTATATCTTTCATTTTGATATATTTTGTGTTTGTGTATTTTAAAAAATACAAAAGAGTGATAGAGTGCATAGGCTACTTTTCATAATTACTGACACAAACATGGTTGTTTTTGTTCATGTAATGATCATTCGAATCAAATAGGAAATCTAGTAAATAATTGTTTACCCAGCGAGAGGTTAATGACTAATGATGTTGATGTGTAATTGAGGAATTAAGAAATTGAGAAGTAATTTAAATAAGAAAGGGTTTCGAAACAGACGTAGAGAAAATATGAAAAATGAAGACAATATTCTGAACATCGATGGGAATGCAAGTAAAGGTCTTATGTAGTTTGAGTGACGGAAAAGAAGAAATGGAATGAAAAATGGGGTTGCTCACCACATGTATCCAGATCAACGACTCAGAGGGAAATACAAATTTGAGCAAATGTTTTGTATACTACATGAGAAATACTGTTCTCGTAGTAAACCTAAAAACTTAAGACAGCGAAGTGTAGAAGTGAAGAAGAAAAAAGGTACTTTGCTTCAAAGAAAAGAACTTAGAAGCAATTCTTGTACCATACTAGGTACCTACTTTACAAGAATCATTTTTCAATATGAAAACTACAAACAAGGAATCGAATAAGAAGCCACAGGAAGAAACAAGCTGCTTATAGTATATCTTCTCTTCAACACATCAACACATACACAAGAAGAAATAAAAAATTAACCCTTTTCACATGGGACACCTGGTATTTCATATTTATTCTCAAATTCTTTACATCTTTCTATCTTCTTTAACCCATAGGTACTATTACTATCAAGTGAAATATATCCAAAATTCGAATCACTATCTACAAACAATACGTTTCTCACACACATCTAGACTCATAGTTTAGAAAAGGAAACAAGCTAGCAAGAAGAAAGAATCGCTATAAAGCTAGCACTGGACAATAAAAAATGTCCACAAAAGTGAAAGAAACCAGCCAGTCTGCAAGAAACATATAGAAACATCCAACAATATGAGACAAGAAGAAGAAGAAGAGAATGCGAGACAGAGAAGGGAGAAGCTCGGCAACTGGGAAAAATTATTAACTATACAGTGAGACGCAGGGGAAGAAAGGGAAAGCGGAAAAGCGCAACGGACGAGGGGGGGGGGGAGAAGGTGGGAAGAAGAGAGGCAAAACTGGCGAAGGAAAGAAAAGAAGAAAACGGAGGGAGACAGAGGCGCAGGCAAGTCAAATGTTAGCGAGTGCACGGCGATGGAACGTCTTTAAGACCAAGGAGGGACTTATATAAGAAAGCAAGATGGCAACCGGTTGTCCCTGAGCCACGACCGGCGTTTATTTGCACATTTTTATCTATTTTTCGAGCCGACCAAAAAACCACGCAACCAGTTCGCCCGACGGCGCACATGGGTCGTGCCTCGTACCGCCAAGATTTTTCTTTTCCATGGACGGATGTGGTTTTTTATTGTCACCAAAGGTGTCACACCGTGCCCAGTTCAATATTCTTGGTTACATAGTAGCTCTTGTTCCTCCTCCACTCAGCCATGTTATCAGTTTCATCGCTTTTTAAACGTCTCCCTCCGCTTGACTACTTTTTCGTCCACTCTTTGCGCTCCAAGTATTCATATGAGATACAGCAATGTTCAAATGTACGATATTATTATGTCGTGCACAACGTTGCAAAAGTAGAGGAACTTGGGATTCATCGAAACGGAGGATTGTTTGAGTTTGAAATCATTATACTATATTTTTCGTTATTCCAAAATTGTATCTTAATATATAAAGCAGAAAGTGGTTGTCTCTTCCCTGAAAACTTTCGAACGATAAATTATGGGGACACGAAATGTGTTCATTATGCCTAGCTAATCCAGATGAATGTGACTATTTTTACAAAAAAATTTCAGTCAATTTGAAGCTGAGTAGTGAAGCTAGTATTTAATATGTGTAGCATTTAGCAAAAGATCTTTGCTTGATTGGCGAGAGAATAAGTAGAGTGCAAACTTTTATTATTGTGGTATTGTGTGTGCTCAACGAGGTTTGGTAGTTTTAATGGACTTCAAACTCGATATTTAAAGTAATTACTTATTTTGATCATTTTGTTATAAAAACGGAAAATGACAACGAATTAACGGGTTTTATTCCGAATTAGTGTTTTTCGAGCATCGAGTTCTTGTAGCAATCCATGCGTTTTTGTAAGTTTCAGATGCTTACAAATTTAATATTCCAATATTCCTTGTATTTACATATTTTTTACATTGTATGGGAGTTTTATGTAGCCTGTTGCGCGTTCCCTACTTGAAATCAATTTACTGCGCGGTTTCTAATCATGATACGTTTAGTTTTGTAGATTTATATAAATAGTAGTTCAGTTTTATTTCAAGTCAAACCTTGTAAAAACCAAGTAAAAACCTTAAAACATTATTATATCAATTAAATCAAAATAAATCAGAATTATTTAAATTAAATTAGAGTCACATAACTAAATGTTTTTAATATCCAACGATATTATTATATTACAGCACTCTTTATACTTTTAAGTTAATTTTCTGGTCAACATTATTCTATCCTTTAGTATATTAAATAAATACTATAATGAGGCACTACTGTATTAAAAAATTGTCGTGATCTATTTGAAGATCAAAGTCAAACATTGTTTGAATTATCTACAATTCTCATCCTACAAGATCCAGTTATCCTTACATGTTATTACTGGGAAATGTCTTTGCTTGCTACTTGGAAATGTCTTTGAATATACTATACATATTACATTCGATATTTAATGAAAAAGTTTGAATTGGCAAAACGATATTTTACATGGTTATGCTCTGTTTGGATAATGTAACAGTAAATGGTTGCAATAATATTCGGGTAAAGGCGATTCAGATAATATAGCACCTATTTAGATTAAAGAGATTCGAATAATAGAAATAATATTATAATCGAAGGGAGACCACAAAGGAATATTCAAGTGAATAAAGTGTTCTATTTATTAGAGAAGTTTGGTTAGTAGGATAGTATTTTGAATAAGGGGGGTCGGATAACCGAGTATCTAGATTGACGGAATTCTGGATAATAGGATATTTAGATTGAAGTGGTTCGAATAATAGAATATTCTGTTAGAGGGGATCGAGATAATATCGTGATATAGATGTTCGGATCATAACGTATTAGTATGCAGAAGATTCAGATAAAAAGAGTTCTCCTATATCTAAAAAATCCTGCTTCCCCGTAAAGTGGTTACTGAAACATAAGCCAAAACGAGTACCGTGAAAAAAAAACAAGATTGATTACATTGACGAGAATCCAGCGGCATGGAAAACTCGTAAAATAAGTTCCGTGCCATCGGAAACTTAATATTCCCAGGTATCGCGCAATCACGAAAACCATAAATTTCAAGAGCAACTCGAGTACTCGAGCGAGCCGATTAAATACGTCAGCTTATCGCCCGTTAAAATCTCTCCATCACACGCCGAAGGAGCCTCCGTCCACTCCAAAGCAAAATAAAATTCAATTAACAGACGCGCAAACTCAAGGTAATTGCGATCCAGAAGGTCATCCAGCGTGATGGCGATGTCGCAGGCAGGAGTGGTGGAGTTTTCGAAAAGAAGAAGGGTCGAAAATGGGCATTCTGCATCTCATTTGGAAAAAAAATATCCTTTTAGGATATTTGAATCAGAGATGGCAAAATTTAATAACAAATAAGTGTAACGAATACATTTCTATTCGCTACAAACGGATAAGCTTTTAGTCTAATAATAATTTACCCGCATAGATTTGTAATCAAATAATAATTGATTCAGATAACATAAATAATTTTTATTCGAATACTCGGATATCCGGTGTCCGGATACTCAGATCCGAATTTCGATTCGGATTTGGAGTTATAACTAAGTGGTATTCCGGATACTCGGATATCCGGATAGTAAGAATCTTAGTTAAAATTGAGTTACAAGATCTGAACGAAACAAACAAACAAACAGACAGAAGAGTGAAGAGCTAAATAAAATCGTTCAATAATAATAAATAATTAAAGACTAAGACTAAATCAAATCTACGCAGAAGATATTCGTACCATTATTTCAATAATTCGGTAATAGATATTCGAATAACTTATTCAAATACATAACGATATATCAACTATTTGAATAAATGGATAAAATAACATATTACAACTAACGAATAATTATTATCTGGAAGAAGTATTCGACTAAATAGAATTTATTCAGACATCTTAGATAAATATTTAATCGGAACAATTCGAATAATGCCCAACTCTGATTAGAATTGGGAAAGCATGATCATTTATCTGAAATCTGATGGGAATATTATAAAGAACGAGTGCAAATGTGACGACGATTGCATTTACGCGTGCGTTCCGTTCCACTCTCATTTTCTTCGAATAATGAACAGTCTTCAAAATAATTAGAGAGAAACTTTGCAGGAAAGTCTGTCGGCATTTGGCACGAGTCAAAACCGAAGTACCTATGTATCGTAAGATTATTGCTACATGAGAGCAGCAAACAACTATGCGTTCGCTGACCCTCACATCAATTCTATAGTAATAGATTTCGTTTGATACCAATCTTCTACTCATTCAACCGCAAATTTTTTCTGTAATTATTTTGAGGACGGATCATTATCCGAGGAAGATGAAAATAGAACGTACCATCCCCTGCTATTTATTTAATCATTGTCACATTTGCATTCGATTCTCGTAACTTATCCACCACGTCTCTTCTTCTCTTCTCTTCTCTTCAGTACCTCTTCTCTCTCTTTCTATAAATATAAAGTGTAAAGTATTATTGTGTTTGTACACGGTAAACTAGGAAACTACTCAACCAATTCTCCTGCGGTTTTCACAGATGTGTAGAGATAACATTTGGGAAGGATTTAGGCTATCTATCATCTCGATATTACTAAATGGGACTGAGTTATTACTTATTAGCGGAATAGTGAAGCGAGGCAAATAAATCTTATTTTACGCAGCGTCCACCGCGGTGCGTACAAAAAGAGTCTAGAGCGTTGTCAATACAGAGTCTAGAGCTGTTGATACCCGGGAGATTGCGTACCCGGGTACGCGTGAGATACCGGGGAAGAAAAAAATTTCCCGGGTAGACGCTATCCGGCTAAACTACCCGAGATACTCAAGACATCCGAGATCTCACTTCTTAATGTTATTCCAACCCAAAGCCATAACATTCGGTGAGGTAGCGTATGGAGTTGGAGTCGCCACGGGCTGCCAGACGGCATCTCTCTGACAGGCGTCGCTCAAGAATCACCCTCTGTACTCTGTAAATTCTTGGGTATCTCGAGTATCTCGGGTAGTTTTCCCAGGTAGCGCCTACCCGGGAATTTTCCTCGTCCCAGGTACCTCACGGGTACCTGGGTACCCGGATATCTCGGGTATCCGGTCCAAAGGTATAGCTCTAAAGGTGGAATCAGATGGCATTAGGATCGGCGAGCCTGGCCGATCCTCCGTGAGCCTTTGCGAGCCCCTCGGCGATCCTCGGCGATTCTTGGCGAGCCCCTCGGTGATCCTCGGCGATCCTTGGCGAGTCCCTCGGCGAGTCGCTTGGCGATCCTTGGCGAGCCGTGCCGGCCGCCGATCCTAGTACCGTCTGATTCTACCTTAAGGGGGTAGACACGTCACGTGACACGGGCGATGCACCGCGCTGTAATACCGACAATCTAACCTGAAACATGGGTTTGGAATTTTTCCTTTTTCGTCCTTATATGAGCAGATTTTGGGCTTGGCGAGGTCTCATTCGAAAGAGGAAGGTTCAATGCGGAGCGCTGGGATAACCGTTTGAGTCACAAAACTCTTTTAATGACCTAAAAATACTTAAGGACGTAAACACGCCACGTGACATGGGTAATGCAGCGCACTGTATACCGACACAATCTGGCCCGAAACATGGGTCTGGGCGGGCACGTTGTTTGTCCTTATATGATCAGATTTCGGGCTGAGTGACGTCTCATTCGAAAGAGGAAGCTTCAATGCAGTCCGCTCTGGTCATCGTTTGAGTCACAAAACTCTTTTAGTGACCTAAAAATACTTGGATTCTTGCGGGTGTATTTTGTCGACTTTTGCTCTACTTTGATCACTCATATTATTACATATCAACACAATCTCGTCGAATCATGACCAGAGCGGACTGCATTGAAGCTTCCTCTTTCGAATGAGACGTCACTCAGCCCGAAATCTGATCATATAAGGACAAACAACGTGCCCGCCCAGACCCATGTTTCGGGCCAGATTGTGTCGGTATACAGCGCGCTGCATTACCCGTGTCTACCCCCTTAATACAGACACCCGTGGCACGGCGCGAGCAGCGAGGGAGGAGAGAGTCGGATTAATATGTATAGCTGCATACATATATATTATACCATAATTTAATATATATATATATATATATATACCATAAAAAACTTCAAAAAAGTACAAAAATTACGCCAAGTACATGAAAAAGTCGAGGATGAAAAAGAAGAGTTTTATCAAATAAACCACAAGAAATAGGAGCGAATAATACAAATATATACTTTATGTACCTAAGACCCTTAACTCGTGTATTTTGCTCAGCAGTTGTAACGTTTTCACCGATAAATGAAACTCCATTTTCACCAACGACCATACTGCGTCGGCCTAAACACCAGTTCCCGTCTGATCACTGAAGTTAAGCGACACTAGGCGCGGTTAGTACTTGGATGGGTGACCGCTTGGGAATACCGCGTGTTGTTGGTAATTTTTTTTTCTTTACAGCCTGTTTTGTATTCGCCAACGATCCAAACTTTTTGGAGCGGGTGAAAAAACCTTAGTTATCGTCACCTATAGATATATATCTTAATATATATAAAGCAGAAAGCTTCTATATGCTTGTGTGTTTGTCTGTCGTTTAAAAACTTTGGGACGATAAACTCTGGGATGACGAAATGTGCCTGAGCCATTATGCCTAACTAATCGGATGAATGTGACCATGTGACTCACAAAAAAACTGAAAAAAAAATTTTTTTTTACAAACCAGAATCTAAATTTCCGGCGAAGCCGAATAATAAAGCTGATTTCTCATAAATAGTAGGTACCTGGGTAATTAACCCGTCTTTAGTATATTCAAAATTGTATATTTATAAATGATTATAAGCTAATTAACTCTGTTTGTCCAACAAATACGGTATACAGCCTGATACATTATTTAATCATATTGCAGGCCTGAAATTTTTTACTTTTCCCGAACAACCAATTCATCTTGCCCAGCGTTCCAAAATATCCCAATGGCGAGTTTACTCGACCTCGCAGGTAGGAAGAGGTTAAGACATATTCTTAAATATTCTGCAACAAATATCCTTTTCCAAGTGGTGACCAAAATGGCCATATTTTACCTATTATTCCCCTTTCCGTTCCGAAGATCGATGTGGAAAACACGACTCAACATCGTTACTCGCTTACTGGCAGATGTCCGTATCAGCATCATTTGCATGAGCATTTGTGGAAGTATCGAATGTCTCCGGGTAATTTTCATTGAAACACAAATCACTCGTTGCTCGCATGGCGTATTATTGAAACAAGCAATTCACCCGCGCTCCCGCTGCCGCTTTTTCATCATTTATACACCGAGGTCCGTACGCCCAGTCGTTTGCCTCTGTTGTTTGCTCACATGTGACTACGACGTCGAGCGATATGTTTGCCTGCGTCGTGCGCGACGCATGGCGGTGCACAAAGTAATAAAAACCAGACCAGCTGAAATGACTCGGCGATATCGACGAACGACCTAATAAATACGCGTTTCCATCGTGGTTAGGCTTAATATAATATCTCTTCATTGTGCCTGTCGCAAAAGGGTTCGAGCAGGGTGCCAAAGTTAGGTGTCTTATAAAGAAACTACATAAAGCGTTGCGCATCGATTTTAATGAAATTTTGTGGGTAGATAGTAGGGCTGTTGCGAATATTCAAATAATCTAAGTATTCGAATACCAAAGAATTCGAATTTGAGATTCGTATACCAAGGAAATCGAATTTATGATTCGAATACAAGAGAATTCGAATTTGAGATTCAAGTGCTACAGAATTCGAATTTGAGATTCCAATAATCTTAGTATTCGAATTTGAGATTCTAGTAATCTAGGCATCCAAATACCAAAGAATTCGAATTTGAGATTCCAGTAATCTAGGCATCCAAATACCAAAGAATTCGAATTTGAGATTCCAGTAATCTAAGTATTCGAATACCAAAGAATTCGAATCTGACATGGAATATTCGAATACCAAAGAATTCGAATCTGACATGGAATATTCGAATACCAAAGAATTCGAATCTGACATGGAATATTCGAATACCAAAGAATTCGAATCTGACATGGAATATTCGAATACCAAAGAATTCGAATCTGACATGGAATATTCGAATACCAAAGAATTCGAATCTGACATGGAATATTCGAATACCAAAGAATTCGAATCTGACATGGAATATTCGAATACCAAAGAATTCGAATCTGACATGGAATATTCGAATACCAAAGAATTCGAATCTGACATGGAATATTCGAATACCAAAGAATTCGAATCTGACATGGAATATTCGAATACCAAAGAATTCGAATCTGACATGGAATATTCGAATACCAAAGAATTCGAATCTGACATGGAATATTCGAATACCAAAGAATTCGAATCTGACATGGAATATTCGAATACCAAAGAATTCGAATCTGACATGGAATATTCGAATACCAAAGAATTCGAATCTGACATGGAATATTCGAATACCAAAGAATTCGAATCTGACATGGAATATTCGAATACCAAAGAATTCGAATCTGACATGGAATATTCGAATACCAAAGAATTCGAATCTGACATGGAATATTCGAATACCAAAGAATTCGAATCTGACATGGAATATTCGAATACCAATGAATTCGGATACCATAGAATGCGATTTTGAGATTCGATTAATCATCTATTTTTTGGTTACCTATCTACTTAGAAAGTTTCATTAAAGTGGATGCGTAACAGGTAACAGGTCATGTGATCATTCCAGTAATTGGTCTGTCGAGGAAAACGGCGACACAGTTCCCGGCATTACAATTAAAACGATTCTCAGCCGACAAAGTAAGTACATACGGCACTTTCTGTTAAACGCAGCGAGACAAGTGAAACTGTAAACGTTCACTTTTGCGCTGACCGTGAAAATCGGAAGATAATTTAATTTGCGGTGCTTAGAAAGTCGAGCGAAATTACTTTGCACTATGATGAATCTCTCACGAATAATAGTGACTTGACAGAAATAGCATTGGTGCAAAAAAATGGTATCAAAAATACCAATTACCACTCACAAAAGTGTCTCACGTGAAAAGGCTCTTATCATTTACATTAATGCCGAACCACACATTTGACATTCGACGAAATCGCAAATTTTCTAAAAATGGGTGCCTGTTTTTGATGACGCGAATATTTTTATTAAATAAACAGGTTGATTTATACTTAAAATGTGGGTTACGTTTTAATTTTGCATATTTCCGATTCACAATTATTTTTGTGATGAATTTGCTATTTTTGTATGAAACATTTTCAGCTAGTATTTGAAAAATGTGAGATACATATTTTGTTATTATGACTAGTAAAGAGCACTATCAAATTCGGAAACTGATTCGTCAATTTTAACATTTTAATGTAAAGTGTTATATGTATCATAGAGTTCATAGACATTTAATTGCATTAACAGAGTCTCGGTTTATTTCCATTGTTATTCAGAGTTACTGCGATTCAGCGGAATCGCTCAATATCACGAAGTGGCGCTTCGCATTGATCAATGAATCATTGCGCACAACGCTCAAATTATACGCGCTGCGTTGGTAATTCGACGATTTCCTGATACGGTGACCGACTAACCGATTCGGTTACTATAAAATCACAAAACGTATTCAGTTTTTGGATTTACTCTTCATCGCTGGTGTCCGAGTTCGTTGACATAGTCTGACGGATAACGTTCACCCCTATGCTTACGCGCTCGACCTATCAGAGATCGCGAAAAGTACTTGCAAACGTTAATATTAGGTTGCTGCATAAGCTCTGCCCGCTGGAGTTCGTCTTCTACAAATTCGATTTTTGTAAACAGCTTATAGGAACCTATTTAGTTCAAACCATGTATTTTCCATAATTATTTATAACAGTTCCTCATCTATGTGGAAGTTATATTATTAAAAAAAATGAAACTTATTACACTTTCTGTGGCCTCAAAATTATTTTCAGGAAATAATTTCAACTTTCACTTCATTTTTTTTGTGATGAACAGGAAGAGATGTAGTTAATTAGATAGGTATATGGTAAAATATTCAGAATACAATACACAAAATCGAACTAATCAAATGTAATATCAAATTAATAAAAACGAAATAACCTAGTTAATAAACTGTTAATGTTGCAAATGAAAAGCAACATTTCAAACAATACATTTATATAGGAAAAATATATATTAATCATTCAATGCCCAGACACCAAAAAAGGTTTAAAGTTTTAAATGTTAGTTTAGTTACTGTCGATTTTTTTTAAACGCTTGAAAATGATGTGACCTATACGACACACTGAGGCTAATGGATTAAGTAGAAGATGGTCCTCTTATTTTATCAGGGAATGCGAAATTCTCACTTATGAAGTACATAATTGCGTTGTACAATTGATATATTACGTTCAACGACCCCCAAAATGTTACATTATCCAACTATATAGTAATTAGAATTAGTCGATCCATTAGCGCGAAGCTAAAAATTTAATGACCATATACTTGGTTGAAATTTATTCCGGGTAATAATATACGTAATTATGCACCCAGAAGCAAAAAGCACATTTATTAACTATTATCTATAAAACGATGACCGGAAGTTTGAAGACAGTGTAAAGTAGGGAATGTTGCAGTGGTATCAGAGAGCTTATATTGGGCAGATATTGTTGATCTACTAATTATCTCATCGTTCAGGCAATGAAAATATTGTTAGTGCTTTTGTTTGTTTGTGCATCAAATTGCGCCACACAGTAATTACCCCCGTTCCGAGTCTTCCGTTTAAATAAAGCGAAGATTCCTACTTTTGCTCAACGAAGGGAACTGCTTAAAGATCTGAAACGAAGATATTGTCTCATTTGCTTAGTCGTAAAGTTACGCGATGTGGCAAAAAATCCAAGTGAAGCAGCATGAATACGATCCGCAACGGTGTACAGGTTTCTTGTTAGTTTTTCCCCTTTGGTATGCATAAATCAGTGCTTCTCAAACTTTTTCCACATCTGGCTAAATATTTCCAGGAGGAAGAGTTACTCGATAGCATCTGCCAAAGAGGAATTGTACATGAAATGATAGAACTGATAAGTAAAATTTAAAATTATTTAAGCTGAAATGAAAGGAATGCATCTGGTGTAATAAGCTTCTAAAGCAGTTCCATTGAAACCTAAATACAATAGATATTAAACTTATGTTCAGGTGCAATTTTTTAAAGGGGTTGCTTAATTATGTTGTGGGTATAATTTATAACAAGCATGGTAAACAATGGAAGTCGTAGATACTACATTTTCTTCAACTTAAAATTTTTTACTGTAGGTCATGGAATTCTATTTACATACATGCAATTTTATTTCTTATCCATAAATTTTATATAGGTACCTACATATAATTGATCCAATGTTTACCTCCCCCCAGCTAAGTAAAAGTGGAACTAAATAGAAGAGAAAAAATAACTTTAGGGGATTAAATCAGCCCTCAGTGTTATAAAATTTTCCGGTGTTAGCCTCCGATTGCTCTGGTTTTTATTTGTTTTAAAGGACAGAAAAAGAATAAATTGGTGTATTTTTATTTTGCCGGTTTCCATGTTTAGGGGGTGAAACACCACCCCTCAAACTTCATAAAAAGAGGTGGTGTTCACCCGCGATTGCTTTGATCTGTGGATGTGTTTTGGAGGACCGAAAAATGAGAAATCCGTTCGTTTTATTTTTAGAAGATGGTTTCACCCCTTAAATATCCAAACGGGCGAAAATAAAAAAAAACACGCATTTCTTCATTTTCGGTCCTTTAAAGGGAGGAGGCCTACTTAGAACGGTCAAAAGAATATGCTTCTTTGGAAATTTTTTCTAGAAAAACCGATAAACTTTTATTATTAAACATTAGCCTATTGAAAAGATCTTATGGATATTTCAGTATTTTTTGTGGTAAAAAGTATTGAAAGGTTTGTGAGTTATAGGCGATGCCGAATTTTTTTAGACGCTTTGCGCCTTGCGGTGACAACCAAAGTTCAGTGCGGGATCATGCAAAATTGAAAATTCGATCTTTTTTTAGAGAATATATCAAATTATCTAGGCGCTATTGAGCCCGATTTATTTCAAGATACAATACAACAGTCTGCCAAACCTCAAATAAATTTGTCTAACCGTTTCTATACAAAAATTCACAAATAATTACCTATTCTTCGCCCAACAAAGCGCAAACCCCCCTTAAAACGTATAAAAAAACGAAAGCACTCGAAAGCGGCCACCTAAAAACCTCTCCTTCTTAGTTATTACCTAACTTCTGCAAATTAATTAGTGTAATAATTCATGAAATGCTCCTACCTGCAATTGCGTTATTTTGAATTGGATATTCTTAAATAATCGTTGCATATTTCTACAGTTTTTCAAGTGATTATCCTGACAATATTTATTTAATCTCCTCTGGTCATTAATAAACTATCTGTACCAACAACACAGGGTGCCTCTGAGAAAGATGGTTTTCTTAATAAAGATGGTAAGGAAGGTAAAATGAAGAAAAAACTATCCTATCAACACAGTATCAAGAATGCATATTAAATGAGATAAATGTGATTTATCAAATTATCCTTTCACCACCGGATTTTTATATCTGTGGTGCTGTGAAGCAATTAATCGACTCCAACACATTCGACAACCAAGAGGAACTTTGGAATTCCATAGCAGATGCGTGTTGATCACTTTTTCGGCGAATGGAATTCTGCATAAGACAAGATGCTGAAAAGAAGATATTGAAAATTCGTTGTCTTCTTCAAGGACATATCCGTGACATAAATTATTAATTAAAATATAGTAATACTACAAGCTGTTAATAAATAGCAGATATGTAACAGCGAGAATGTCATCCAACATCTAATCTTCGATACTCTGGACGGTTTAAGAATGAAGAACAATTGGACCGAATCGAACTCTGTATTAAATTGACTTCACATAATAAAACTATTAATAGATAAATTAACGACACGTTACAATAGGAGCTCAGGCAATGGCAGATCATAAAGCACGATTTGAGAGACACTGTCACAAATAAAGCGAAACAAATGCATCGACTTCAGCTCATCGGAGGGAAACATGTGCCTATGAATAGGCTGCCCATACGTTCAGGTTCCGAGCACTTGTCTCGACCTCCCGACTAGTTCATAAATTTGTCCCGATGCATAATTCTTTTCCCTGTACCTCGACTTTCCTCCTCGACGATAGAAACTTCACAACATCATCAATATTAAGCTAGGTATACGCTGACTTCCTGTGCCCTCAGGCACATCGAAGTTTAATTCATTAATCTTTATAAGAATGGTATATTTCACTGACGATGATTTGTCAGAATTAAATGAAGTGCTGATTTTGAAATTATTATCCTCCATTATAGGGTGACTGTACATAATATCAGCACTAAAATGTATTGGTTGTAAGCTGAATTAGTAGCTAATCATATATAGGAAGATATACTGTAATTGCAGTGTCATGTGACCAACAATTACAGATACGGATATATTTTAGTGAATCGTAATAGTGTAAAAATTTATTGGATTGACACAATTTTACATCACATTCGGAGAAGGTAAGTCTAGCAATTCTGTGAATGCAAGAATATCTACTAGAAATATATAATTAATGATGTACTTAAGAAATTAAATCCATTCAAACATTTTTGTAATGAAAACAGCGTTTTTCAGCAGCGAATGAATGGTGAAAATTATTGTACACTTTCATCTGATATTTATTCAAGGAATATTATCACATGTATCATTTCCACCCTACTTCTCGTGCAAACATTTATACAAGAAGGTACTAGCACTGATCTTTGAATTTATGAAAAAAATAATGTAACTCTAACTTTTTATAGTTTGCAACATTATCAAATTTTTCTACAAAACAATCGCATTTGAAAATCACAATTTTACACTTTATTCCCGTATTTACATGTCATTCGTTTTGGAATGCTAATTATTATTTAATGACGCAGGGAACGTAAAAAAATCGAAACATTATATAATAAGCTACAGAAATTATCTCATGAATTGCTAATATCTTCCCCTATAATGTCTCATTTCCATTCTCCCAGAAATAACGGGCCTGAAGTTATTACATCGCTTTTAAATTGCAATCTCAGGCATAAAATCCGGCAAACTGAATTGGAGCACGCGCACTCGTCGATAGTATCGCTGTTCCGTCTTCGATTATTATTACCATTTCCTGTTCGGTCTCGATGGTCGAGTTACTTCATTTCTCCATCGTTTCCCGTCGAAAGTTTACGACGTGCGATACGCCACTTTCTTTTCCATTTAATTAACGGGGTATTCCCCCATTTAGCGCGTCGTTTTTTTCGTGATCTTTAGGATTTAAAATGTAAAAGGTCATAAGAGCAAAGAATTTGAAAATGTTTTCACATATGCAGTCCTGCTATAAGAATACACAAACAAAATTAATAACGTTAAGAACCCTTTTGCTTGATTGTTTATAGAATTTTAAATTAATCGGTTAATTCACTCTTGAGATATCGTGGTAGCTATTTTAAAGAACACAAGTTCTGAGTTAAAACATACAGCTTCATTATTTTGCCAAGCTTTGGTATAGAATTTTATGAAAAAACTGTCGAAACATAAAGTTTCACCCTCCAAATGGACATAAAATTTACTAAAGAAATAATAAAAATAAAATACTCGAAAAGAACCCGAAATTCTAATGAAAAATACTAATGAGGCTCTAGGACGCCTGCTGTGTCTTCTTTCGCGAATCGTCGGGTGGTAAACAGACTTAATGGAAATTACAGTCATGATTTTTAAATCGCTTACGAGCGCGACGTCGCGTCGGCTGATACATTCGAATCTGCCCGGGGGCTTTATATAACCGCGGCGCTTAAACTGAACAACACGGTCAAACATTGAGATCTCCCCAGCTCCCTTATCATCCATTTTGCATCGAATTGTTACGTGGGATTGCCACTGGACGAGAAATTATCGTTACAACGCAAAAAACTCCTCATCGAACTTGTGATTTTTGGCGAGCGAACCTGTTAGCTGAGGAAACGACACAACTTCTTATTCATAAATGCCTCTTCATTAGGCAGGACACGCTACTTCGCTACAAAAATTTAATATTACATTAATTAGGTACACTTCTCCAAAAGACGGGAACTGACAAAGTGGCTGTCATCTGATTCATCATCTGATTCTCTTTAGTTGTGTGTTTAAAAGTAAATTAATGTTGGAAAATTGTAAATATTATGATTCGTTAAATGTAAATTTGTGTGAGCGAGAGTTGAAGTCACGAATTCCTACAAAAGCATGAATACGTGATTAATTTATAATTTTAATTAAGCATCGGGCAACAGGAAAGGGTGCTGACCAGGGTTGAAAGTTTAGAATTCATCAATAGTTTGGTGATCAAAAATGGTAAGCCCTATCGAATTTTTGTTTAAATAATACTAAAAGAGCATTAAATTTTGTACAATTGCTGTATATATATTTTTGTCGTACTTCCATTTTTTAGATTCAATGGAGATGATTTAAAGTACACCACCCTGTAGTATTAAATAACGTATCTCGTTCACCATAGAAAAAAATTACTCGAATCGCTTTTACTCATAAAGTAAACATTTTTAAGGACACTGGAAGCGTTCCAGGACGAGGATTGACCCAGTTAGCATGTTAAAATTCTCACGTGCGACTGACCAGCGAAACGCAATTCCTTTGCGTAACCGCGCTACGCGAATCCTGTTAATTCTCCAATTTGACATAATAAATCATAGTGATGCAATAGCAATCGGCACACTGACAGAACTTCATATATCTTGGACTTAAGTGTATTTTTTTCTCGAATAGATGGATTGCTGATCGATTCGAATAGTCGTTTGCTACCACTTTACGCAGAGTTAATTACATGATGGAAATTATTTAGTAAAGTATTTGCAAATAACAGAATTTTTTAAAAGTATCAAAAGTGTCTCTTAATACAACGATAATTTTGCTTATTCAGAAAATAAAATTTGTAGTTTGATTCACTTTAGATTTTGTGGACCTAAAGTTACAAATATTGTGGTGAATATTGATAAGTACAGTAAATCATTGCTTTGAAATAGAAGTCTTGGAAAAACGTGCTAAATGTACAAATCACTTTTTGTAATTAACATGAAAAATATTTGAAATGAAATACGAAAAAGGAACCAAAATTATAGGGCTCCAATAGTGAATTTTGAGACAAACAATAATTCTTTATCTTGTTTTAATATTAGTGTATTAGTTTCTTATACCTTAATGTGAAAAAAATGATATTTATAGTACAAAAAATCGAATTATGGCACAAAAATATTTTTAATTGAATCTCTAAAATTCATTGGATTGTAGAAATGTACAATTTGTCAAAGTTACACACAAATAAGGGGAGATCATTGTGTACTTAGAAAAAACCGTGCTCTGTAAATACGAGAATTGAAGTAAACTTTGTTTTTATGTTTTTATTATTGATGTCAAGCTTTAATGCTCAAATAAGTGAATTGTAAATTAGTTTTCCTAAACTTGCAATTAAGTCTGAAATACTTGAAACCACGATAATGGGTAAGGGTTAACTTAGTTCTGTCTAAAAATATTACTGCTCCTTAGTCAGAATACTTTTTTATTTTAAGAATCCACATTTGACTTTTTAACACACTTGAACCTGCTTAAAATTTTCTATCTAGAACATCTCAAGGTTATTTCTGACAACACTGAATTAGAAGCAATAAGTTTTTTTTATTTTATTGTGAAATACATCTTTGGTAATCTTAGACCTTTTAAGAGTTTTCAATTTGTTCTTATTATTTTTATGAAAAACCTTTCTATCCATTTACTTTTCAAACACACATATACTGTTTTTTAGATATCTTTCAGTAAAGCATATGGAAGATTACACAGTAATTCGTTCGATGTAGTTACTTCTTGACATCTTTACAGCTTTATAGGAGTGCCCACTATTGAGTGACGTTCGCGAGAGGAGATAAGAGGAAAAGGTAGGAAATAAATTTGTAAGAAGTCTTTGACTGTCAACTACTCGATACTAATACCATGTGGACCTCTTCTACCTTCGACATGCACATCGGACTCCTCACTGCTGCTTAGTACACCCACATTTCGTTAAACAATGCAAGGATTCATCAAATCTTATTTGCGAAATCCCAATCTACTTAGTATTTATTTTTTTAAATATTTTGTATATTTTTATTCCAATAACTGCATCATTATTCTACAATTGTTTGAATACCACTGACTATAAGAACTTTAGATGCATGACCCATGAAGATCCTGCTATGGAGATATCCAATAATACAAACAGGTTGGAAATTCTAAAATTCAATATTTTTAATTCAATATGTCTACAAGAAGGTATAAACTTAGCCGAGCAGTAGCAATTCTATTTTCTAGCGCAAAATTCAAAAGAGAACATCAAAAATTTCCAATTCTATGCCACGAAATTTATGAAAATTGCCAAGAAAAAGCAAACGATCGAAAATAACAAATTTTTGAAAAATTTAGAACACACAAATCTAAATGTTACAGTAGAAACTTCAGAAGATTCTTTTCAACAAAGAAAACGCTTTCGTTTACTCATACTTATCAGCGATGAGGAAGAAAAAAATGAGCGTATGAGAGCAAAATAGTGTATTTTGTTAGTTCTCGGAACCTAACCCTGTTTCATGTCCCACTTGTTGCGTTAATCTCATATAACACGATTTCGCATAACACAGCGCTGTTTAGGAACCCACGAACCGTGTTGTGCCGGGTCGCCTGTGCTCTCCAGGATACAAATCATCAGGAACAAAAAAAAACTGAGACAAAAAGTCCACAAATGGAGTACATATTCCCCATACAGACCACCTCGACAAACAGTCCGGAACTCCCAACAACGCAGACTCGCGATCTCCCCCCTCGATCTCTCAAAACTCCCATGCAATTCGCCGCGCTCGATCGTTAATTACCCCGCGAAATAAAACCGTCGTGGAACAGGCGTGCCCCCTCTCCTCCGGCCGTCCAAAGTCGTGGCATCGGGTTGACTCGTTTCGTGCCGGTTGTAAAACGACGCACAGGGCCCCGAAGGGTTAACGAGCGCCTCTTTGATCGCGGGCTCGGGCGAAAGGGGGGAGCAACAAAAGCGATCGGAGCGCCGCGCGGCGAAAAGGAGACGCGGTCGCTTAGTTTCGCAGAGTGCCGCCCGAGGAACCGGGGTCCTTTTTCCCCGGCACCTTGGTAACCGAGTAACCAAGTAACCAAGCGACCAAGTAACCACGCAGCGAGCAGGAATCGCGAGATGCACGGGCAGAGGAGCGCGAGATAAGCGCCATAGTACTGAACTGCCGTGAAAGAAAGAGGAGCCCCGGCTAGAGGAACGAGAGGGGAACGTCGAGTGGCACGGAGTAGAAAGGGGAGCGGGGGGAGAGGCGGAGGGGTAGAAGACGAAGAAGAAGAAGCGGAGTGGAAGAGGTTAATGGCCTCTGACACAGTGGTGATAAAGAGCCAAAGCAGTGGAGGCGAAACCGCAGAGAATTCAAACCGATTCTGTAGAACACGACACGAGTGGAAGCTTGTGAGGAGGAAAGGGGGTACGCTAGAAGATAGAGAAAGATAGTCCGTAGAGTCTCTAATGATCTGAAACGACAGCTGTTGTTTTGAGAAACAGCGATTCTACCGTTGCGATGTCGTTTTCATGTGAGGGAGAAAGGGAATGGTACCTTGGGGCTTTTAATTGAAAGCTTGATGCCGAAAGGAAGTACGACAATTGTGGTTCTGTTCTATGGTGCCTTTTGTTGATACTTCTTGGCTGTAAATAGGCACGCAACCTTGATGTTTTGGTGCGGTTGGTGTTTTTGTATTCAATTTTTAATTTTTTTAACCAGGTACACCACTCTGGTGACTTCAGACAAATTGTTCAGTGACAAAGATTGAATATGGGAATAGCTAGCTAGGGGAAGGTGGTATATATTTTTTGAAAAATTTTTGTTAATCTTTAGTACTCACAAGGAAAGATCCTGAACCCGGAAATTCAAAAAATTCTGAGACTTTCTGAATATGTAGGGGATTTCACTCAAATTCTCTCTAAGGAGGCGAATTTGACCCCTTAAATTCCGACTATTTTCCGATTTTGTGTTATAATTTGCGATTTGTAAGAACTGTTGTAAGTCTGGTAATTCATTCTTTGGCTATTCTTTTGGTAATAACAATTCTAATTAAAAGATTTGTCTTGAAAAATTTTGTCTTCAATTTTCAGGGGTTAATTTCACCCGCCTTAAAGTGAATTTGGGCAGCAAACAAAAATTGCGTTGTAATCAGGAGGAAATCCATTACATATTCACAAAGTTTCAGATTTTTTGAATTCCCGGGTTCGGGATTGCCAGTAATAGGAGCATCAAATTACATTCAAAGAATTGAATCACTTGGGATATGAACTTTAAAAAAGAATGTATTACGAAAAATGCATGTACTAACACTGTTTTGTTGTTTATCCATTTGAGGAGGTCGGATAAATGTTGGAGGATTAGAAAGAAATATATCAACACGTCTACAAAGCCTATTGGTACATACAGCGAGAACAGTAGATAGGTTATGTAGTTCGATCTATCGATTGGTCTCTAGATTTTGCGCTAACATTTTCTCTATGCGCGGCAAATACAAAAGGAAAACAGCTAACGCGAATAATGTATATAACATAAAATATATACAGTGATCTCCAACACTAAATTAGCATGGCTTGAATATCCGAATACAGCCGAGTAGCTCCATTACATATTCGAGTATTTAAAAAGGATTTCGAGTATTTAGAAAATATTCGGGTAATTTAATTATTTCAATATTTCGAAGAAAGTTGCGTATCTAATTTATTTGGCTACTTCGAAAAATTCAAACGCAACAACTCCACTACTTAAAAAAAATCGTTTACCTTAAGTATTCAAATGTTTTGAAAAAAATTGCTCAGCTCATTGTTGGAGTACACCGAACAAACAAAATAAACTATGATTAGCTTGAAACGACTACACATAATTTCAAACTATACCCAGGTGTTCTAACTACTCAAACTATTAGTCAGTTCACCTGGTATTCGGTTTGGTTCGACAAACACCCACTACGTTAATTCGTGTTTTGAATTGCACGAATGTTTTTGAACGACTCCAATACGTGCTACAGGCTGTAGCCTACAGCCAGACTGCAGACTTCTCTGTTCGAAACAATTGAGCCCAGATGAATTTTAAAGTGGTCCATAGACGATCAAGCATGCTTGCCAATCATCGTGCTTGCACAAGCATTTTGACCGTATAGGGATGTGCTTGAAGCCTTGCACAAATGGACTGAAGAATGATTGAACATGTTTGACTTCATGACGTCAAGCGCGACGCTTGCTCAACCTTGCTGTGTACACCATCTTGACAACATTTCGTTTATTTAAAAGGTGTGACGATGAGTAATGGCAAGAAGAAAAAATAATTTATAGTCTATAGGCAAAGATGTGACAAGTATTTTCACATGAAAATTTGAACACGGCTTATGGCATTTTTTTCACCTAAATTTCATTGGTATTTGTAATTGACCATTTTTTATCATTTCTTAATGTTAAAATTATTGCAATCAACGCGACTTCCGTTATAATCGCACTGAAGGTATCAGATATTTGTCGCAAAGTTTAATTTTATTTGGTTTATATTTTATATACAAAAGAAACTTCCACGAGTACAAAATACGTAATGTTTTAAGCAACAGGAATTGATTAGTATAGAGCATAAAAACAAACAAAATATTGCACTGTGGGATGATGTCAAATAAAATATTATGATAAGCACTTATACAGGGTATTAAATTAGTCGAAAATATAGAATAAAATTTAATCATATAAGGCTCTTGATTTTCTCAAAAATCGAATTTGAAAACTCGTTCAGTATGCATGCACTTGGCTAAAAATTGAGAAGAATGCATAACTATGGGATAATTGCACGTAGAATGGATCTTATTAAAAAAAATTGATATAGTACAATAACTTCGCTTTGAACGTCGTTTTGTTATGAAGAAAATCGGTTTGAAAATGGAATTCTTAATTCCAATTCTTAACTCAGGGCATGCACACTTAACGGATTTTGAAAATTAATTTTTTTAAAAGTAAAGTCCGGATGAAAAATTTCATACTATACTTTCAACTTACTTTCGCATGAGAAATTATTTTCTGAGTACATCACAATTTTGGAAACACCTTGTATATATAAACAGATGAATTAAAAAGTTAACACTATTTGGCATAATACTTGCCTGCTTTTAAATTCTAAAAATAGAATTGAAAGTAAATACGGTTATTAGTAACATTTGACTGTAATGGGTTACTTAAATAATTCCACTAGTAGAAATAATGACAATTATCAAACTCCTGTGTAACCACAGTGTGAAGTCCAGAAATATTCGTAATTATTTCAAAAGAACAAAGTTCAAATGCTTTTCATGCAACAAAGGCTGTTAACTTCACCGGGCTATATTATTCATGCTGTACATCAGAACTGAAAAATTCAGACGCAAAACACGAGAGAAGCAATCAATATCGAAAGGCGCAGAAAGTGAACGGCGCCATATTTTCCAGCAGTGACGCAGCAACTTTAAAGAAGATGTATAGGGCTACACACGGGTTCCTTTCTATCCCCCGAAATAACACATTCACTGCTTTTACTTTGACTGACATGTTTAAATTGATTTCTTCGGCAATATTTCGAATTTCTCTTTTCGTACTCCTGCTGCTTTTCTTGGGTATATTTAATCTACAGTGATGTTTGTTTATTTATAGGTACGAGACTAATAAAGAACCATCATGGTAGTTACTAATTTTTTTCTTCTTACAATTTTATTTTCGTTTCCAAAAATGTGATTGAATATTTTGTATTTTACTTATAAGTCAATGAACATTTATTTGGAGTGAATTGGCTCGAGTAAAACAGAAATAGAAAAGAGGATTCTTTGGAATTTACAGTTTTAATGCAATTTTCATGTTACTCGTTTTTGGAGTATGTAGTTGTTGACAAATTCGCGCACTGGGTATATATTTGAACTCTATTCTCTCGAAAACAAAGCCACGTTCGAAAAAAGTCATTCACAAATTTCAATTTAGTTTTACATAAAAATTCTGTTCATCCATGGCTGCGTGATATTTACCACTGCAATCAACCAATTCTTATTATTAATCAGGTGTCATCACACCAGACGAATTCTTGAAATCCATTTTCTGAAAAATGAAGCCCAGTATAAATTCCACATTTTTTATTTACTTTTACACGAGAAATCTTCTCTTTCCAGACTCTACCACTACTTGAGGACCAGCTACATTGGTAACATAAACATCTGTCAAAATTGCCTCCTGTCAAACAAACTAAGTCCACACGAAAGACGTCAAACTCTGCAGAAAAGCTATTAGTTCGAAACAAAAGTTCGTCGTTTCATCGAACCAAAGCGAACATATATTAAATGTGTTTTAATCAACCTATCCTCGACTACCTACGACCCCTTGCAACTTTTCTGATAAAAGCACAAGTAGGTGTAATAAAAAAATACATTTTCGTATACCCATCACCGCCTAACAACAAAAAAATGAATTTTTGCGGTGCTCTAATATTTTCTGACGGTGACCAACACGTGCAACCTAGAGAAAGCAGGAATGGATAAGCACGAATAGCAGACAGAACGGTTCCAGCAGTTTCGGATCGGGCCCGATCACCGTTGCCAAATTTCTTTACGCCATATACTCCCTCGCTAATTTTAGGTGCCTCCCTGAATGATGCTCCAAGGTATATACGTAGCCGACGTGACGGGGTGGAAGAGTGGCGAGTCAGGCGGCGAAGGTGAGAGAAGGAAAGAGCGGAGAGGAGAGAAAACCATCGTTGGTCTCTCTTTGCTGTTGGCTCTCGCCCTCGCCAATCTTGCCTGCTGCCTTTTCGAATGTCCACAATCGGCCTCTGGCTGCAGCCGGGTCGACGACCTCGGCGCGATGCACGCGAGAGGGAGACACATGGGAAATGATAGGAAAACGGCATCCTACTCGCCACGGGGGCCTCGGATGCCGGAAAACTGGCCTCGCGATGCTGTAACTTTCGATGTCTCGTCCGATGGCTGATCATTGGCCAACGGGGGACTGTCCGTGGTCCGACTCTTTCGTGGTCCCGCTAGTCTCAGACGAAGCTTGTAACCTTTGCTCCAGCAGACGCGCGTTCAGCTCGATAGAAGAAGCGAAAAATCACCAGACACGATAAGATGGCAGAAGCGTGGCAGGCTGATATCTGGTTTCCTTGTTAAGCTCTCCAGGCTTTCGTAGGCGCTTCTCTCGCGTAAAGTCTTCACGCGTGTGTTATTGGCAAGATTTAAGTGGACATTGAGCGTTGGGATGGAGTCTCTGTGGTGTATGGGTGTGACAATTTAACGGATTCGACTGGAGCTTCGGGAGTTGAAGCGTTGTGGGTGTAGAACTTGAGAGTTTGATGGAAGAAAGAATGAGGACTTGTTAGAAGGAATTGCAAGCATTAGCAGAGGTCCACTTCTGATATCAGTGAGACGCATTTCACTTATACAGTGATGTATTATGTAGAAATAGACATTATTGGGGAACACGTCTGTTTGCATTGCGGACTTGACAGCCACTATAGGATATCTTGGTTTTTCCATCAAGAATCAATAGCTGACCATCAACTTTTTCTAATGTTATATGTGATATATAAGTAACTCGTTATATAACATTGAGCGACAAATAATCAATAATAAACAGTCGCGTAAAGTTGGGCAAATCTTCGCCGTCTATTTGCTGTAAAAAAGGGCAGAATCGAATGATCAGTTTTTGAAAATTATAAGTAGTGAAACCTCAATCAGAGGCTAATAAAAATGATGTGCTATTACTGATGGGATTCCAAACGATTCAAAACATCTTGACTTAAAGCTCGGAATTGCAGAGGTACCAACACGTTTTACAAGAACCTTGTGTTCGTCAATCTTGTACAATATTGCAAATTTTAGGATGTCTTGAAGGTTTTGAATATTTTGGAAGTCTGAGAAGTCCAAGTACTCTTGGAGTTGTTAGCTTTTTAATGTTTAGTGCCATGCTTTCGATTTCCTTTTGTTTCACTTTCATAACTCTGGTTTATTCAAGTCTAAGTATTTAAGACTTTCATGACTTTCGACACATTTGAAAATTAAGACTCTCACATCTGAAAACTTCCAGAATTCAAAACTGTCAAAACTCAGGACTCAAACCTTTCAATACACAAACAATTCAAATTCCAAAACTTTTAAATCTCAAGACCTTCGAAACTCAGGACCTTGAGTACTTAGACCTCAAGAGATTTCAAGTCGCAAAACATTCAACAACACTGTCAAGACTTCATCTTCTTGATTGGTTGAACACAATTGCAAGGCAGCGTCTCCAGGTCTCAACACTACTTACCGAGCAATGATGACACGCCAAGCAATCCGTTCTATGGAATTTCGACGATTCTAGTTTGGACGATTGCACTGGTAAGGGCAATGCAATCGATTGTTGGCCAACCGGAGCGCTAATGAGACGGCGTTTAGAGACGGCCCCGTTAATAGAAATCAAGCGTAGATCTACCACACTCTAATTCGTTCTACGCTGGTGCACGGCCCGTCCTGTCTTGTCTACTACTGCGCCCACGTTCCCCGCAACCGGATGTGTAAAGCGCACCGGGCAACCGCGGAGAACGTGACTTGTTCGCGACATGTCAGAAACTTCGTGAGCGCCGATCTAAAGTACCTTTTCCTTCGCGTCCTCGCAGCGATCGTCGCAACGCGTACGGCGAAGGAAACGAGCCTCGTATAATTACGGATTTGTCTTCCGTAGCGGCGTGATTTTTGCTAGTCGGGGTACAGTCACTGGCAAAAATGCTCGACGCATCGACGATATGTAATCATTCGCGGCCGATCGGGGTTTGAGTAAATGATCGGTTTGGGGGAACGATGATGAAGAAACTCAGTTAACCGGCTGGCACACAGAATGATCGGTACTGTAATCTGGAATCGTTAAGGTAATTGGACATTTTTCTCGGCCGGCTTTGGAGTCGATAGTTTTATATTGAGTTGAGGGGTCATTCTACTTTGAACCACCGAAAAATTATGCTATTTTTAAAAATATTTTTCTCAGTAAGTGCAATATATAATGAAATAAATCTTTTTGGCATTTATTAAGCTACTCTTATATTAAACAAAAAAAATTAAAAATAATTTTTGCAATTTGTTTTAATTGTTTTTTTTACAGTGTCAATGTGGCACCTAAAAAAAGAGGTATGTTCATGGCGTAGGCGATTTTTCGGTTCAAGTTTGACTTATTTCTGATAAGAAATCTGATAAGAAACGAAGTCTGATAGGAAAAAATTTCTTCTATATTTTCTATTTACATACTTTTTTATCTAAGAGAACGGTTTTTTGTTGTTGCATCATCTGTTATAAAACGTTCTATGTATATTCGATTAATAAAAATGCAAATCAATAATTCGATAAAATTCGAATCTAACTTAAAGCATCATTACAAAATAGTTTTCTTTGCACAAATCTACAATTTGCCTCGAGAAATCTCTTCTCTGTAGCAAATTTTATGATACAAAAATTCACACATCAACAAGCATATTTATGTTCCATCCTTTATCATTTGAAAAATTATGTACTAAAGGTTCCAGCGTTCTGCATTTTGTCTAGGCAATGTGTATTGTGTGCAATCAACGCTTCCATATATTACATTTTATGATTTGAATTGCTCCGCGGTGAACATTTATACACATGCTAGTTTGTGCTACAAGATTCCATTCAAGCAACGATTTATACTTTACCGCTTATGCTTCGAAATATCATGCCATGCTGTAGAGCTTCTATATTTTCTGTTTTCTGTCTGGAAAGTGTATGCAACCAGTGACATGCTACTTTGTGCGTTCTCTGTAATGATTCATGTTTCCAAATTCAGCACCGTTCACTGTTTTCTACTTTTACGCTTGGTCTCGCAATGCATGACTCAATAGAATATTATGCACATGATTTGTAGGTACTGTAATGGTAATAATAAGTCCATAATAAAACAGAACAAAAAAATTTGTAGTAAAAAAAAACATTTTTTATTAGAAGCTTTTATTCAGCAATTAGTTTTTACATAGCTTTTAATATTCAATATTTATTTGATTGTCCCGAAGACTCGAAAAAATTATGATTTATTTTTCTGGAAATAATCTTGTATTCGTTTTGCCTGTCATCCTATGTATTAGGCCGGTGCAAAAGTTCGTTCACTCACTGTTAGGTGATGCTAGGTGTACGAAAATGTCATTTTTACTACACGTACTTGTGCTTTTACCAGAAAAGTGGTGAAGGGTCATAAATAGCCAATATACTTTGATTAAAAAAACTTGTAATATATTTTTATTTTTAATAAAAACTTCGGTTAATTAAAGCGAACGAAATTTGGCATCGATTTTTCTTTTTACCCTATAGATATCTTCCCAAGAAATCTGTGTAAAAAATACCGTGCATATGGAAAATGGCGCATTCTTTAGCCAGCCGATAAAAAACAGTAAGAAAAATACCATAAACCAATTAGGATTAATTTGGAGCAATTTCCTAGAAAAGTAAGTACGAATATTTATTCTTAGAATTAAAATTAAGTGACAAATTTAAAGGGGTAAATTTATCGGACCCTGGTAGATCAAAATAAATCGTAAAAAAAGAGAATTCACTTATTTGTAGATCGTGTTAAATGGAAATCGTGTAAGTAGATAATATATGTTCGCTTTTCTGAATTGTTCAGACCACTTCCTGAATATTCATAAGCTACGGATTATTGATCACTCTGAACGAAAACTGGAGTGATCGCCCGATAAGCCCACGAATTAGATTATCCTGCGTGTAATCGTCACCAAGAGGAGCAACGAGACCGGAACGGTCAGGGACGGTGAACAAGGACTGGATACGATCGAGAATAACCCGTTGCGGCGTCGAATCATTGACATAATAACACGTTAAAAATGTACCAAAGTGTACGCCGTGTATACAGGGTGTTTCGCAATAGGCGACGAAACGGAAAGGGTAGTGGTTTTACATGAAAAAAGAGTAAGATATGTGGAATAACATTCAATCATAAGGGTCTTTCATTTTGAACAGATCGATCGCGAAAAATTGTCGTGGTGCAATTTATATTAAATTATTGCCAAAATGCTTAAAAAGAAAATTCATGTCAAATTCATTGATGAAAAAGAATTTTTAAATCATTTAGTAACTTTTCGGTAAGATCCTCATTATTAATATAGTTCAAGTTTTTTCTGTAATGCAAGGAGTTAAAGGGAGAAGACCGTAGATCGAAGATAAATGAAATAAATTTTTAACGAAAAATAGAAATAAATTTTTTCCATAAATCGCTTCTAAAACATTTCAAAAATATATTCACAAAGTTATAGGGAAAAATTTAACTCCGTATTGATAGTATAGTCTGGTGAGTCAGCGCGCCTTCGAGCGCCGAGCACACCTAAATCACACTTTAAGAAGAGAACACTTTATAAAACAACCGAAAAATTAAAAAAAATCCATAAAACATTTCTGAAACGTTTCAAAAATATATTCTCAAAGTTATAGACCGAATTCAACTCCGTATCGATACTATAGCCTAGTGAGTCAGTGCGCCTCCGGGCGCCGAGCCTACCTAAAACGCATTGTAAACGTGTTTTTTTCGAAACCATGTTTTCAAAATTGGCGCCGGCGATAACTGAAAGGCTACTTGACCTATCAACTTCAATTTTGGCTCACTTTTAGTTTATAATATTCCTCGGAATATGAATCACAATGTTTAACCAAATTATTAATTTTAACTATTGATAAAATACAGCTGCAAGTATCGGGAAAAAAATAATTCGTCATGATCGCGTGATCGATCGTTCCTCGAAAGACAAACATGTCACGACCATATTATATCTACCTACCTATCATTTCTACTTATTTACAAAAATTCATTGAAAACATGATGCAGCAACTTTGGGACAGCAATTTACGCTGCCACTTTGCGTTTTTAATCACAGCCATCGAATGACTGAATATATAGTTTTATCTGAAATACTTTACTGTTTTATGATATTTTAAATACGTAATAATAATATTACAAATATATCAGTTATAAATATTATTATGCTCAGAATAATACACCTGTAGGTAGTACATTATGTAAGTTATATTTATGATTGTTCCAGGTCTCTTTATCGACTTTTTCTGCTACGCGCCGCACCTCTTCAACCGAAATGTTATCTCATTCCCTGGCACAAGGGTTGCTTGAGCGATTTTAAACTTTTATGGGGCCTTGCACAGGCTCTGGCTTTCAAAATCGAAAATACACAGTAGTTCACCAGATTAAGATTTGTGAGTCCACGTTCGTTAGACATCTTGTAAAACACAAATCACACGAGATAGTAGCATGAAGTTATGCTTATAATGAAGAATACAATATGAGCAATTCAATAAAACAATCGTTTTTGAAATACGTCGACACATTTTTCTTTTAGGATAATTTCAATTTTACTGCAATTATTTTTGTCACCTTGTATATTACTTATCACGACATACACACAGTATGTTGTTTTCTCCTTAACAACTTTCTACTCACCCCTCTGTACCAGTAAAACGAAGACCAGGTTGACTCACAGCAGCCAACAGAGTACCTATGACTCGCCATTCATATCTACATCACGATATTTCTCAATGAATTCCACTGTTCATATCTCGAACGTACCCCGATTTCACAATTTTCTATCGCGGCAAAAGCAACGGCGCCCGTCATCGCGAACGAAAGCGAGGGAGAAAGAGGTAAGTACATACTTACGTGACGCTGTCACGTGGAATGCAGCCGTCGTGATTAAGTTCGTCGTGCCCTGACAAAGGTGCACGATATCGGGGCGAAACGGAGTCGTTGTTCTCGTTCGAGTTCCGTTTCACTTGCAATCTTATCGGCTCGTGCAAGGCTAGCCCAATCGGTCGATGAATAGGCTGGCTTTAATGGCTACGCACGACATCGCTTACTGCTAATTGCTGTACACATATTTTCTGCCAGCGGAACGTTTCTGTTCCTCTTCGCCTGGCAGGTCGCTTCAACCGATTAACCAACGTCTGCGCGTGACAATACGAAAATGAGCCTTTTTGATAGCCGTCACTCGACGTCGCGGCAGAATGCATCCCTTTAACGTAAGTGACGGGCATTTAAGCGCTCTCGAGTATGACTATCGATTTAATGCCAGGAGGAACTTTTTGGTTCGAGCAGTTTCTCCGATCGGTGACGTTGATCGACGTGAACTGTGTTTGGTAGCAAGCAGGTTAGATTGGCAAATCCAATATGATGAAGATTGATAATTAATCTATTATTCAATTACTGAATAACAGGATTTTATTAGGCGCTAGTGTATTTTAGCTTTCAGTCGACCTGATTAGTGTTTGTGACTTCGATCTGTGAGGCTCTGTCGTTTATAATGAAATAATGGAATTGATTCACTTGCTGTTGTATATTATTATCTAGAATCCTTTGCTAATCGCTGTGTTTACTGTATTAGTACCTATTCTTATCTCCGCCATTTTGTAGGCAGTTCATCCTTCTGATTTGCACAGTAGTCTGCAGTTTTCAATTGAATATACTCGAACCGGGGTTGGCTATTTTTAATAATGCTTGAACTTTTTATCAATAAGTTTTGTAACAACCAAGGTAGATGATACTTTGGTTATTCCAAATTGGCAATAACTGGGCAACGGAAATGATAATAATATTAAACAAGGCGTTTAATATGATTGAAAATAAATTAAATTGCGGAGTTATATTGATTCCTAACTACGTATATAAATTCAAAATTCGATTTCACTATTTATTGCCCTCCCCGAATGAAATCCTGGCTACGCCCCTGTATCCTAATTGCAACAGATGAAGTGTTACTGTAATAAATTAATCGTTTCGAGATCCAATGACGGAACGGAAAGAAATCACCTTGAGTAGCTGACTGATTTCATTTAGACTACAGCCAATGGTAACAATTGCTGATTCATTGAATGTTGAAACACTTTTCCAGGCATCCAACATTTTCGAACAGTATTTATATTACTTCTTTAAAATAAAGTTGTTAAATTCCCTGTATCAGGCACCAGTGACAGTTTCTTGGGATTATATATTTGCTGGCAAAGGAATTCTTCTTCCAATTTGGAAAATAGTTTTGCAAAGAACGTTTGAGTAGGTTCATCGAGGGATTGAAATACTTTGGTGGAAATATTTTGCTTTCACCGATGTGGCGAATTGTAGTCAGAAAATTTTGAATAGAAAAAGAAAAATTCAATTCGATGACGTTCGACTATTGCGTAAAAAAATATCCATGTTATTTTAACTCTGTAACTCTACACTCTAACCGATTTTAGCCTACGTACCATTTTTATTTGTCGGATCAATAAATTTTCTTCCGAAGATAAAATGTATGTACGTATGCAAAGAAATGCAACGAAAAGAATTGGAGATCACAAATTACGCGACTAAACAACAACATCTGGTGAATTTTTCCAGCCTTCAGCAGAATGTTACAAATATAAACATTTCATCTGCTCTGCAGCGTCAGGTAAAGGAAACATATACAATATAGATAAATATTTCCTTTACATCATGAAGTGACCTTCTGCAATCGAATCGCGTGATTTCACGAAGGTGAAATCCTTAACAAATGTTCACTGAATTGTTGCACTCGATGATTAACTAGTCTCTCGTAAAAAGTGCATACATATAATCTCAATGCTATCTGTGACGTTGATCGAGCCTATGACAACTTTGTTTCGCGATGGTAAATAAAAATCTGTGAAGCTGTACAAATCCGGCCTTGCCAGCAACTTCCTAGTTTGTGACGTTTACCAAGGATGGAGAGCACAATGACGTGGATAGATGTTGTACGATGGTCTTCCGACTTCGCAACGATATTATGTGCAGTGCAATTTGTAACAAAGGAAATTGCTCGAAATCGGAGATTAGTTTAACCCCCCCCCCCCCCCCCCCCGTTCAACACCACCAAGGTTTGATAGCCCCGGACCCCAAAAATCTTACAATGGAAGATTTATTCCGAACCCGGAAATTTAAAATATTCTGAAACCTTGTAAATATGTAGGATATTTCCTCCTGATTACAACGCTATTTTTGTTTGATGCTCAAAATAAATCGAAAGAGGTGTAAATTACCCCTGAAAATCCGGTTATTTTCTGATTTGGTGTTATAACTCGTGAACTGTAAAATAATTGTTTTACCAAATGATAGATGTAATTAAAAGAAGTAACTTTTGTCTTGAAACTTTATTTCTATCTTTTACAGTTCGCAAGTTATAACACAAAATCGGAAAATAGCCGAACTTTCAAGGGTTAATTCCACCTCTTTCGAACGAATTTGGGCAGCAAACAAAAATTGCGTTGTAATCAGAAGGAAATCCCCCGCATATTCACAAAGTTTCAGAAATTTTTGAATTTCCGGATTCGGAATCTTCCCTTGTTAGTCCGGGCCTGGTTTAATGAATACGACACACACATTCAACGCATCATAAGAAAAAGTGTAGAGACATTGGTGATTTTCCGAAGTACAAACATCAGTCAGTCCTAATAATACCTACGAATTCCGACACTTTCGGGAATCTCGGCAATCCCGATTTCATAAAAACTTTCTCAGAATATTCATAAGTCCACGTTCTCATGAAAACTTTTTTTAAAAAATGTATACTGGTTTATAAGAATTTGGACTCCTAAATGCAAAAAAAAACTTAGATTTGCTACATAAAACTATAAAACTTGCTTATTTACAGCCGTGAAGGTCATCCGTAGTCGATGTGACATGAAATTTTTATTGTGCTCTTTGAATTCAACACCCAAAAATATATTAAGAACAGCTAAAATATTTTCATACAGGCCTGTGTTATCAATTAAACATATAGGATAGTTCATAATGCACGTCAATATTCCAGTGATCAAACCTACGTACTAAACTAATAAGTAAAAAATTTTATACCAACAATTTTTAATACAAATGTCCATATATCAGTATTTCTCTGTTTACAGTAAACAGAATTTTAAAAAATGAAATCTCTGTTAACGCAATGTCTAGTGAACTAGTTACAGTTAATGTTAAGAAGTAGTAAATTCAACAATACCTACTTGTAGATGAGGAATGCTTGGAAAAAGCTGCCAGCCTTGGATCCAACTTCCGGTTTCTCGTTGCCAGTCAGAATGAACATTGTTCTTTAAGGTATAAGATACTTGACCTTAAGGTTAAGATATCCTTGCACGTACTACGCATCGAATAAACGCACGGATGTGCGCTTGCTCATTTCTTATCTCCAATCGTGACAAAACAGTTAACTGAAATCAAGAACTCCATTGTTGCGAGCTCTTCCTATATGCAAACCAAAGCAACGTAATTCTCATTTATTATATTGTTCACAATTTTAAATATTGACAATACAAACGAAATAATTTTATCTTTCAAATAATAAACACAGCTAAATATTATTCACTTATTTGTTAAATAGTTAAGTTACGAATTACTTTCTGTAACTAATAAAATATTCTACTCTATTACAAAAACTCTTTAATATACAAAAAACAAGAATATTGTTTGCAAAATAATTCGTTTGCCAGTGAAACAGATTGTTTCCATAACAATATTTCCCGCAAAATGAACGCAGAGGAGGTAGGAATTGGGAATCAGGGCAGCAGAAAAGAAATCACTCGAACAAACCATTATTTTGTAATAATAAAATGTATTAAATAGATAGTGTATTGTTGGCAATACTTATCAAACTACAATTTCCTTCATTCTTGGTAGTACATGGGACTTGCGTGTATGTGTGTTCTTTCGGTAAACGAAACAAAAAAAGTGGCGCGCGAATAGGGGCGCTCATCCGAGCCTCGAGGAGCAGTCGCCAAAAAGCGAACAACGAAACGAAAACAGAATCGAACAAAAATCAGCCGCGCACTCGCCGAGTCTCTTTTTTTCTCTCCTCGCCAAAAAAGAAAATTCCGACAATCTTCTGCCCTTGTGCTCGAGTTCGAACGGACGCCTCCCCTTCGCTGTGCGCACGTTTTTTCTTTCCTTTAAGGCTCGCCATTCCTCTAATCAACGAAACTCCATATGCATCATTTATCACCTTTGTGGTCCCATTGTGGATTAGACCGAAGTCGTTCGAACCTGCGCCTCATCTTTCTCCTTAGCTTCTACCAACCGAAAGCAACCCTCTCCCATCCCGCCCCCCAAGAAAGATAATATCCCGAATATTATCTGCGTAATGAAATGTTTGTGAAATAACGCTGGCCTCCCGGCACGGTCCGAGACAGCGACGACTGTCCAGTCCTAAAAAAACCGACATTGCTAACCGGAAGCGCAATGAGAACAGACGAAAAAATATGTTCGATCGTGCGTGCATGGCCTCCGCGTGAATCGGTGCTTAAAATTAGCCAGGGAAGGAAAAGGTCGCGGCGAGATCGAAGATTTCCGAGCGACTCGTCGGGCGGCACATGCGCGCGCATCGTGTCAAGGTTCGAACGACTTCCGCCAGCCTATCAATTGGCTCCCAAAATCGCTACTTCGCGTTTCGTTTTCTTAGTACGTATCGCTACTCTCTCTCTCCCTCTCTTTCTCTCTCTCCCTTTCACACACACAGGCACTCTCTCTCTTTCTCTCTCTCTCTTTTTCGTCGAACATGATGTACATCTCCCGCGCATAATCTTTCTCGAGCGACCGTGCCGTGGTCGCCTATCACAAGGAGAAATTAAGTATACACACTTTCATAGTTTTCTTTTTTTTATGTGGGCACGACCGCGCACGGACGCAACCAGTATCGCGTGGATACTCGGAGGTTCCTCGGACGCGATCGGAAGAAAAGAAAAAAAAAATAAAACGGGGGAGAGAAATTATTCGGAAGGCTGGTCTCGAAGAAACGGAAGTAAATACAAGTAGAAACGAGAAAAAATATAATAATAATAATAATATTAATAATAATAATAATAATTATAAAAATGGGGGGCTTGTGGTTGCGAGGGTTGCTAGAATGGATTAAATCGGTTTCCTCTGAGAGCCAAGAGATCGACCTGTCACATTACATCGTCGTAACGCGGTTGTTATACATTTATAATAATAGCGTGTATCTGTGAAGAACGTTGTATAAAATATTGTATAAATATATAAATACTTGATTGGAAAAATAAATATATTAAATTAAAAAAAGAGACGTAACGTAAAGTATATTATTCATTATTATAATATTATATATTTATATGTATAAGTTGTCAAGTCTATAACACGAGGGGGTGGGAGAAAATGAATGTTTTGGGTGTCATTCGGCGCTGCAACCGTGCGTCCCCCTTCCCCTTTGCTTCCCCTACCGTGGGGCCATTTCGATTACGTCGCGGGTTTTACGCCTACGTGCTCCTTTCGGACGCGGGAACCCGAGGACTGTTGGAAAGGTGCTCGGTGAAACTTTCGTGGCTTGCGATGGAACTTTGTGGGGGGGGGGGGGGGGGGCAGGCCCCGCGGAAGTTTGAAAGAACCGCACGTTCCTTTGGTGGCGAAGGGGAACAGAACAAAAAAAGATCAGAGAAGTGCTCGAAGAAACCAAGAAACATGCATGCTTTTGGCGCTGCGAAAAATCGATCGTTTTAAAATAATTCGAATAAATACGTAATAATATTAATTGCACTTATAACCAACCAAAAGAAACTCTCACCCTCTCTCTTTCTCTCTCTCATTCGCTCGCCTCGGCTTAACGAACTACTGTCTCCTGCGCATAAATGTACAAAAAATTAAATACTCTAGAAGCCAAAGAAACGTGCTGTTTAAATATACAAGTAAATTATAAAAAAGAAAAGGTACGCCCTGTACACGATTCCACGAGTTCTCGAATCAGCAGACTGTTCAAAATTAAAGACGTTCTTCCTCTTTCTAAACCGACGACGCCGTGTTTCGCTCAATTGCAAAACCACAGGCTCAAAGAAAAACTACGACGAACGCCTCTGACGTGCGAAAAAAGTAAAGGAAACGACACCGTAGAGCTGACGCGTGTCAAACGTCAGCATCCGACTCGACCTATTAATAAATTAAATATCGATTAATCACTACAGACCGCAAACGTGTATAATTAAGAACAAAATAAAAGAGGAATAGAAGAAAAGAATGACACCTAAAGTTCGAAGCCACGAAAGCCAAGGTACCTTTCTCAAACCTGTCCAGCCCCTCTTCTCAGAGGGGAAATAAAACAAACGGGGAAGAACACCCCCGAGATTTGAGAATGCAGAACAACAGAGCTGTATGTATAATTGTGGGGGAGGGGGAGCGCTTTCGAAAATGTGTGACGTTGCTGCTTCTTTCGTTGTACATGCAGTAACAACTCGCGCGAGCCAAAAGAGAACGTGCCTTATTCAGTTTCACTTCGGCCGCGAGAGACGTGCGTATGGTGGGCTTTGTTTCACAGAACAAGCTTGGTAAACACAATCCCCTCCCAACCCCTCCTCCAGCTCCCCAATTCGATCGTCATCCCGTGCCCACGCATCATTTTTATCACCGCCGACCGAGCGGAAAGAAACTCTCTAGGGACTTTCACTCTCTGCGGCCAGCAAACGCGCTCTCTTCTCTCTGTCCCTCTGTGCTCCTGCCCGCCCGGCAGGAATGTGGGTTCGTCTCGCTCCGATTAACCCTCTCGCGCGACACGAGATCTCTTTTTTTCTTTCTTATTATTTAATTCAAACGCAAACCTTGCCTGGGACTCGGTTTTCCCTCTACACGAAGCAAGTTGCGCAAAAATGAATCGGTACGATACGAGGTGCAGGGAGTTACGATAGCTTATAATTGGTTGCACACTACCATCGCTCCAGTTGGATATCAGCCACGCGAGAGATACTCGCGAAGCTGAGGACCCAATAAGGCGAACGGATCGCCGCCCCGAGAGCAACTCGCTATAGTGTACGCTCGACCACGCGCCAGTGGTTGACGAGCTTCGACGATAGCGTAGACCTTCTTGGACGAGGTAGAGACGTGCAACGAGAAGGCACAGGAACACCAAATTCTCTCCTGCACCAAGACACTCCTCAGTTATCGAGTGTACGCACGGATGCCTCGAGAAGAAGATCGCGCGAGAAGAGCATACCAGCGCGCACATGATAGCACGGAGGCACGAGAAGAAACGGAAGAACGGGTCACACGGCGGGGAAAGAATTAAATAGTGCTCGTTAAATAACAGAGGTGTGCGAAGATACGGCTCCGCTCGGAGCGACCGAGCATCCAAGCACGGCAGGGGAGGGCGAAGGGGTTCTGCGTTTCTTAACACGGGATCACAATAACATGATATGATGAACGACAACGATGGTGGGATATGACGATCCGTGGAAACGCTGGGATAGCCTAGTCCGATAGTAACGGTAGCAGCGGTAGTGGTAGTGATAGTGATAGCATAAAGTTGTAGTAGTAATAGCAATAGTGCTAATATTAATAATAATAGCATAATATAATATGTATATATAGAAAAGCCGCGAAAAGTGGCGGCCGTATTAGATAAGACACGGGATTAATTGACTTTATTTCGGAGTTTTTTGAACGACGATTGTCGAAGCAATCGACCGCGTTGGGCACTGGCGATTGTTGAGTTCATCGTTGCAAGGAAGAAGAAGAAGAAGAAACAAAACGAGAAAAAAAAATAAGAAAAAAAAAAACGATCGGCCAGATAAATAATAATAATAATAATAATAATAATAATAATGGATGCTGTTCGCCGACGTCGCGGGGGGCCTAACTTCGTATGCGATGAAGGCGTGTACAATGTTGCGAATATATAATAATAATAATAGTTAATAATAATTATTAATAAAAAAATTATATTACTAATAATATAATAATAATAAACTAAATCTATAATAACATTTGCTTTCAAGTATAAATTAAACGAAAACATATTTTGTTTAACATAAAGAAGATGTGTGGTGTGTCCATATACATGTACAAAATGTATTCGGTGTTCAAAAACCACGTCATTTAGGCACTTTCGTTTTGTTTTGTGTTCGTTTCCAGTTTTACCTCTTTCTCTCGATATATACGACGAGGCAGCGCGCAGACAGCGGAAGTAACCGTTTTTCGGCGAGAAGATCGATCCGAGTTGTTCCCAATATATAGAATTTCTACTGGCAAGCCAGCAAAAAGGACACTTGGTGCGTGTAACGCGCTCCACTTTCTCGAAACACGCCGCCTCGAATGTCCCCAAGCACGAAAAGTGATTTCCTCCGCGAGACGGAAGCACTCACAAATTACGCCGCCTCATTGATCTAGCTCTCACTCTCACTTTCGTTCAATTCAACACACTCTCTCCCTCTCTTTCGCTCCCTCTCGCTCGCTTCTTATAATATTCTTTTTAATAATATTTAATATTTCTATTGCAATAGTTACATATCACATTTTTTTATAACGGGAGAGAACAATGTAATATACCATGAGATTGGCGATATTCCCTTTCATTCTCTCCCTCTCATTCTCTCTGCCACTCACACTTCTGCACGCACTCGATCCTCATTCACACGACACACAATCAAGGCCTGTCTTAAGGCACCGCGAGGAAGCCACGTGATATTCCTAAACGTAAAATCGTCCCGATTTCTGTTGTTATCAATAATTAAAACTTGTCGAGGTGAATTGCCGAGATTTTTTCTTTTTTTTTTTTGGTAAAAATTCTTGCCTTGGGAGAAATTCGACTTTTCGGGATTTCTTCGCCTGTCTACGCCTCAGAGTCGATAAAAGTAACCCGCTCTATTCTGGTTCCTTTCTTTTACGCGTCGAATCAAGAATAAAAGGAAGGAAATGTCTAAAAACGTTCTGAAGCTGCGAAGAAGAAAAGCCGAAATTTCCCCAGCGAACTGCATCACCGACTAATCGATCGAAAGCCCTAGCGACTCCTCGCCGCTAAACTACCTCTAAACAACATCGCGTTAACCTATATCCTTAAACGAACACGCACACAATTTCGTTCACTCGGCCGGGCACGTTCGTTTCCCATGCGTAATGCTACACGCACGTACACAACGAACGCACCACTTTCTCTCATTATCTCCAGTTTGCTCATTGCCACATTGCTTGCTCTCACCGCCACGTCTCTGTCATCCTCTCACTCCTTTCGTAACTCTATGTACTCTTTTGCGCCGAGTACGCGCGCACGCAAACACACTTTCACTCGCTCTAACATTGGAAGACAATCGGAGTTTTTTTTCTTTTAAGCCACTTAATTTGCATAGCATGATGTTTGATTGTTGATCCGTTTCACGCGCTTTGTCACCGCCCCAATACCAAACGTGAACGCGTCTCTATCTCTCCCTCTCTATTTGCCCCTTCCTCGCGAGAACTATCCGCTCCACCTTTCTCTGTCGCGCGCACGCGCGGCTGGTGCTCGCCTACCTTTCACTCTCAAGGCAACTTTCCCCTTCCTTCTCTTCGGAAGAAACTCCCAGAAGGGCAAAGGAAAAAAAAGAAGAATCGTAACGTACTAAGTGTTTTGGAATATTGCAACGTTTTACCTGCCCCGGATCGAAGCGACAATGTCTGCTCGTGAGTTTCCTCGTCAACGAAGGAGAAGAGCTGGGCGAGCAAGGGCGAAGCTGGTAGGGGCAGTAGGAAGAACGAGACGAGAGCTGATCTCGGTCCAAGAGAGATCAAAGAAAGACTCGCTCGAAGAAGGTATAAGTTCGGAAGACACTTGGACTCGTCCCTCTCGCTCCAACGACTCCCATTTTCTCTTCCCTTTTTTACACATCCTTCTGGATACTCTTATAGCCTTTTATCCTTGCTCGGCAGTCTCGCTTTCTCCTTCCCCGCGACTGAATCGTCCGAGGATTCTCACGAGCGTGTCGAGACATCCGGGCTGATACGATCTCGACCTTTTCCACTAAGCGAACGTAAACCTAAAGTATAGGAAAAAAGAGAAGAAAACGGGTCCTGGTGATTGGAGTCAGAAAGTGACTGACGCTCTACTAATGCGGATTAAAAGTAATGACGATATTCAGCATATCGGTATGTGATATTGCTGATAACGTTAATATTAATATTCGTTATAGCGATGATAATAATAATATATATAAAATAATATATGACGATTAATAATAAAAAGGAGGAGGCGATCGTTTTAAAGAACGAGAGTAAGATGCCTAACGTGTTCTAAGAGAAAAAAAGGAAACGCTTAAATAAGAAGCAGAGTACGACGGAGTGAAAGATCCGCCTTACGCGAAAAATGCAGCTTAAATGTTTCTTTTTCCTTCCTTTTTTTAAGAAAAAAAAAAGACTTCTCTCGAGTCGACGGGAGAGACTTCTCTCCTCTCCTCACACGTTCTTCTGTCTTTTCGATAGATAAATTAATGGCTCCGGTCCAACACTCTTCATGCTTCGTTTCCTTTGTACGTCCTCGTAAAGCATACATATATATATCCTCGAGAAAGAATTTGAAAATGAAAATATACCAAAAGAGTTGGAAGACCCAGGAGAGTGAGAGGCTCCTTTTACATCTTCAGGTTCTCGAAGTCGCTGAGGGTGCTGCTGATCCTGTTGAACACAGGAAGCCTGGACTCGGCGTTCGGTGACAACGGAGACGGCGTTCTTGGCGTGAGATCGTCCGAGCCCAACGGACTGCAAACACTGTTCGTCCGCGGGCTTGGGCTCTGTCTTGTCGCGAGCAGCCCGAAGTCCTGGCCGAAGCTGAACGGCGTGGTGGGTAGGTTCGCTACGGACGTTTGCTGGCTGCAGTCATCGCTGAAGAAGCTCGCCATGGAGTTGGTGGGCGACTGGCTGAGGCTCGACGACGGCGAGATCGAGTCCCCTGTGCTGCCCAAGGAGAAGGTCGGACTAAGGTTCAGCGGTTTCGGTCTAGCCGCGCCTATAACCGAGCTAACGGTCGTCGAGCCAGTCTGGTGGTGATGATGAGAATGATGATGGTGATGGTGGTGCTGGCTGGTCGTCAAACTCAACGAGTTCGTTCTGAGCAACGGTGGCGGGTTGTTGTACGTGTTGGTGGCGCTGCACAGGCTCAAAGAGTTCGTTCTCATGAGGTTCGGCGTGGCTGCGGCGGCCGCCGCTGCCGCGACCTGTGGCGAGGCAGCGATCTGCTCCAGAAGGGCGACGCTACTGGCGGTTTGATTGACGGTGGAGCCGTTGCACGAGCTACCGCTCGCGGCTGCAGCCGCGGCCGCGGCCGCTGCCGCGCTCAACAGCGGGTTCAGGCCCATTATGTTCGGCTGCGTGGACCCCAGTTGCGCGCTCACTTTCTGATTGTGGATTCGCGCCTCCTCGATGTTGTGGATGAAATGGCAACGCGGCCCGTACGGACAGAACCCGATCGTGTGGAAGGTGCGGCACAGCTCGGTTTTGTATTTCGGATGGCGGGCAAGATTGCGCAGTTCGCTGTAGCCGTGAGCGAACTGACACTTGTCGCCATATTTGCAGGTGCCGCTTTCCTCGAACGGCCGGCACAGCTCGGTTTTGTAGCGGGACGTCGGCTCGCTCGCGCTGCGGTCCAGTTTGCGATGCTGTTCGATCAGCGAGGTGACCAAAGACGTGTAGCTGCGACGCAGAGGCGCATGGCCGCTATTGTTCCCGGTTCCACCGTGGCCAGTGGCGTTGGTCGGCGATCCCGACGCTGATTCCTTCGCTTTCGCAGAGGCTGCGTTCTGTAACAAAGGGAAAACGAGGGTGCTTTGAGCGGTTGGTCTAACCATGCGTAACGCAATGAACTTATATTATCCTGAATCGTTACTATGGAAAATCGTAATTATTGTGTTAAATGTATCTTTTTAAGACCAAATCTGGAGCAAATGTTACGGAGAACATCGTTCAAAATGCAATATACAAACCTGAAATGTAAGTGGTTTCTTTAGTACTCAATATAAGATTGTTCAATAAATGAGGTACAAATCCATTCTAATAAATAAACCCTTTTAATAAAATGTATTTCTGAATTTAATGATGAAATCTACAGGTTTTCCAGTTTTTAAATCAATATGCATAGCTGGAAGACTTGGAGAACTCAGGAAATATATACAAGTACAAAAATTGCTGTATACTAAGAAGTACTTAATAACTATTATTAAAAGAATATTTATTAAATTCAAAATTCATATTAAAGTCCACACCCGTTAACTTCATCTATATGCATTTCTTTTTCTAGCAAGTATTTCACTTAACACCCGGCAGTAAATATAACGAAGGTTGAATCACCAAGCAAACTATGTTTCGAGGAATCGAGTATGCACTTAGAAACGAACATGAAGTGGAATGAATAATAACTAACCAAACAACTCTCGCTGTATGACGTCTGTTTAGCAAGACACGTAACCTGAATAACGGGGATTTAAGGTCTGCGTCGTATCCCCATCCCCCTTGATAAAGGTAAATTGAAGGCAGATTGTGGTTGATTGCCGGCGCGATTATGGTAATTCCGATGGGCCTTCGAACAATACGTCGTTTACCCAAAAACGCAAGTCCCCGCAGCTTCTATGACATTAGAGGCCTTATGCAATGCCATAATGCACGGATGCAAATCCTTAGCCAATAACGATGATTTACTTCTAATAAACTCTAATCAGGAGTCCGGGAAGCGTACAGAATTGCTTTATTCGACTCTCAATCATGTTGTACGCAAACTAAGCTGATGCTACAGGTTACCTTTAATGCACTTTGCTGTAAAACGTCCTTCAAATAAACTTTAATTGAAGGTATGAAGTGCTCAATCTAGCAAACGTTGGCTATGTAAAGCATCAGCAGGAAGATATTTCAAAAGAAAATTTGTTTATAGGTTCTAATAAAAAATCTTGGTTCAATAAATAAAAAAACATTTCCCCCATGTAAATAATTTTCTTTACAACTGTGTATGTATTCACTTGCAAATTGAAGCTGTTGATAAATGTACAATTTTGCTTTGGCAATCGAGTCTGGTATGAAACAATGAAAACTGAAAACAATAGTATACTATATTTTGTTAATAGAATTAGTAGTAAAAATATTCCCTAAAAGCAGAGTACAATCTGTAAAAATATTCGCTGAATCCATGTCAAAGGAAAACACTTGTCTGCTTCCATCCATTTTTAGGTAAAGGGGTGGGGATCATCAAAAGTTCTGACAACTCTAAGGGCTTTTTTATAATACCTGCGATGTGCAATTTGTATTGCGTACATATTTATCTACACATTTCTCATTCTTCAAATTTTACAAATCAATGCTACCCCACTCAGTGAATATGTCAAAACTACGAACGAGGTACAAGAGTCTTGTGAAAAAATATTTTAATCGTAAGTAGATAATGGTAACCACTTTTATAGTTCAATGCGTGCTGAAGTTTACGATTAAAAAGGTATTCCCCCGAGAAACTATTCAGGAAAAATTGAGCCAGTAGTCAACGAAACGATAAGAATAAGTGCATCTCGTAAATTGAGCCAATCAATCTATGACCTACGTTTCTAAACGATCCTTTGTTTCCTACAATTGCTTAACGGCTGTGTAGAGAATGGCGTTCTCAATTGCCTTAAATAGAGAAACAGCTAAATCGACTGTGTCGACGTAGTCGAAAATTATCACGTTGTTCGGTCAGGTATATAGAAACAAAGGGTCGATGTTTCCAACGGTGAATGGAAAGGCAAAAATTCGTGGAACCAGAAACTACCTGAAACCTGGGGATATACGTCGGTCGAACAAACGGCCTTTCGAAGCAATCTAATCGTACCGGACCTTGAACAGGTCAAGAAATTTGGGTAGGCGAAGACCCGAGGGATCGACCTTTCCAAATCGTAAAACTCCCATCTTGGAGGTTTTCTAAATCTGTGAGAACCTTCGTCCCTTTTTCGTTAAGTGCTATTTTCGAGCATCGGTTTAAAATCGTTCTGAAGAGCCATTTCAACACACTTTTCAAATGAAAGATTTCGAGTTGAAATATCTCAAATTGGAATATCTCGAATTGACATATCTCGAATTGAAATATCCCCAATTTAATATTTCCAATATAATATTTTCAACTGGATTTCAATTAGAATATTAAAATGTGATTTTAATCATTTGGAATTATTTGTAAATGAGTGTGAGGCAGTTTTTGAATAAATACTTCAGATATGAGAGAATTAAAAAGAATTTAAAATCCTTTGAGTCGTGCTGGAAGTCCTGTTTTAGATCAAGGGAATCGTTAGCCTATCAATTTAATTGACTGAAATACGACATACAGAGTAAAATAGTGAAAACACAAATATCTACATTTGAAACTGCACATGAAGCGAAACTCTCATAAAGGCTGTAAGTATTCCATAAATAATTGTGCAACAACCACTACACGCTTACACTTAATAATACAAAATGAATAACTTTTCTGGAGTATACTTTCTCACCATTGCATGCAATAGTAACTCCATAATCTACTCCACTTATACGTTTTAATTAGCACCAATCTCTTTCTCGAACAACTACAATTTCTATCCATAGCAAATAAATCACAGCATGAAATCTAAAGAAAATGTAAAATGATTATCCCAGAATGATACTTGAATAATCACTGAAATGTAGCAATTTGGCAACTCTTCGTTTCTAATAAACGGAAGTCTCAACTCTGGCAGTAACCGTGGATAGATTCAAACTACACGAGTTACAATCAAAGTCGTGGTTCATAAGTTACGAATCCCAACATTTGTAAAAAATCATGGCGCTTTAATCGATCACGAATTACATCAAAATTGGACTCCGTTGCAACACATTCTATACAGCGTATTCGGCAACAGGTAGTAGAAAATAAAATCGGTTATTCTAAATTACAAAATAATGCGAAAAGCAAGAATAATAAAATTGCGGTGGGGGCTTCGTTTTCTAGTTACATACGAATGTTCAAAAAGTCGAGTAACTAGCGCCTGAAGCACGGCAATTCGGCAATCAGTTGCTAGCGTTGCGTAGGTCAGTACAGTTGCGTACAGTCCACGTCAAACAACTATGACGCATTTATAAGTAGGTACTTCTACGAGGTAAGCTGCAACCCAAGAATCTTTGTTTCCTAACGGCAATTGTACGAGACTCTACTGACCTACGCGACGTCAGCCGCTGTCATCATCCAGTTGCCTCCTTCCAACATTGCTGACCCGAATTTTTTGAATATCAATAACTAAAAGCCGGAATCTTGTTACTCTTGATTTTTGTCTTATTTTATCACGTAGACTCACCTATTCCATTTTGTATTATTTATTGTCGAAACCTATATGTACAACCGATCTTGCACCTATAGTTTGTTAAAGAAATACAGCGAGGTCTCCATTCAAGGTCTTCCTTGACGACACGCCTAAACTACAAAAGGTACCTGGCCTAGGGTCGCTAAATTCAAAATTCCCGTGACCAGGACCTTAGACCGTTAAAATTCGAAATCTGCCTAAATATTTAGGCACAATGTGCCTAAAACTTAAAACTGCCACCATCTTCATAGCCCACTCCCCAATCAATCAATCCCCTCACAAATGACTGCATAATAACCCTGGCACAACTGAGAAGAAAATAGAAAACGCCTACCAAAAACTGTCGAAGAAATAATTTTCTCGAAAAGGAAGTCTCTTTCATAAAAACTTGTGCTGGAATTTCAACTGATTATCTCACAAACCATCACCCTCTCCTAACCAGTCACATCACGATTATACATCCACCCTGTATATCTTTCCACTAATCCCACACATCGGTCGAGAAACCCAAAACCAACAATCGATCCACTGGTTCTTTCTCGATCCTGGTTTCCATTTATGAAACATGACCGTAGCTTCACATACGCCTGGAAATTTCCACCAGCGTGTGTGTTTACCACGCACGAGCAGTCACGTTCACGTTCATACACAACCACACGCGTGTGTATAGAAACGCGGCCGTTCTCGTAATTAGCCTGTCGAGTCTGGGTATTAACGCAAACGAGACGCACACGGCGATGCCGCGAGTGAGTGTTGGTTATCCTGCAGTCATCATCGACGTGCAACGGCTGTACATCGCGCTCGTGCGAACCCGAGCGTGTGTAAGTACATCCCTGACACTACGCGCCTTACCAGGCGAACTTAGTAGATGCAATCACGTGTGAACGGTCAACGGGACGTTTCTGCGTTTCCTTCCCGCGCGGCTCGGTTTATTGCGCGCTCTCGCCGCGCTCGGGGCCGCCTTATCGCGATAGCAGCCGCGACAGCGATAGAAACCGGGCGCGAGAATCCGCGGAGGTGAAAAGCTCCGCGGGAGAGAAAGTTACAAGCGGACAGAGACGAATACGTGTGACTCGCTGTGGATGTAACGCGGTTCGGGCGATGTGACGCCCGCGAGGAACGTGCTTAGCCACGGAGAATTGAATTCAGCGAAAGTTTCGATTCGGGGATCGACGATGACGATGGCTAGTGAGCGAGGTAGCTTGGAAATAGGCTGAAGAGGAGATGGGTTTTAATCTATAAATGCTGAGGAGCTGAAGATGAGATGCTAGGTCTAACAAGGGGATCACTTTAAGTTTTCTGCAGCGATTTGAATGTAACTTTACAAAGCCGAAAAATATTTCACATATTTAACAGTAAAGATGATATTTTTTAAATAAAATATTGTTTACTGTATCAATTCAAATACAGCAAAATGGCAAATTAACTGTGAGCTAAGACGAACTTCGAACGCGGTATGTATTTGTAGATCACAAAATATTTTAATCCCATCCGTTGGAAGATATAGTCCTGCGTGAAAAAAATTGAAATAGTAAACTCATCATCCCTACTGTTACATATCTCTTAAAATATTAGGTGCCCACGCATGAGCCCAGTATTATTTTATTTTCTATTTGCTTATGCAGTCTCGCGAGATCCCCTCAGAAGTGGTTGACCTAAAATAGATGACAAGTAGATACCAGCTACAAGCTCGTTCGACTTCGTGCACTCCAAAACTGAAGTACCAAGAGAGCAGAATTCATTACTCGAGTTTCAATAATTGAAACTATTAAACTATGAAAATTTGAAGAATGTAAGTAAGAATCTCAAGAGCAGAGTTACACGCGTCAGATATCTCTGACTCCTTAATTTCTCGTGACAAGCACAAAACCATAAAGGTTTTTGAATGTTGCAATCGAATAGCCTAGGGGACACTCGAAACACTAAACTGTCTTTCGTATTACAGTCTTCGTGGACCTAATTAAAAATGTACACACTGTAAAAGACAACTTAACACACAGCGTAATCTGCGGTGTCCCAAATGAATGGCCAACGTGTTAACTGTTAAATTCAAACGGTCGTGCAACCTTCCAAAAAAAAAACCCAATGGTTCGAATCCTTGAGAACTCTTGCGCCATCTCGTGGCTGATGTGTCTTCTCTGAACGCTCCGTTGCAATTCCTTCGGCGCATCGGCAATGAGAAAAACCAATCTTTACGTCACGCTAACCGCAGAACCCGCCAAGTGTGTGCACAAAGGTGTTACATGCTGTCGACAAGAAGAAAAAAGGCCAGTTGCAACGAAACGAGGAAGGAAGAAAATAAATTCTGACGAGAATTTCCTTCGAAGCCCCGAGGTCGTCGACGCCTCTCACTGGAAGCAATGGCGTTGGTGTTTTCACTGTCGATGATTCACCGAACTTCATGAGCCTTGCAACAGGGCCAAGCTGTTCTCGAAACGGCGTTGTAACGTGTGTGCGCGTATGCCGGTTGGTTTCCATAGTTTGCAGTTATCGTTACACGAACGTGTTATTCTACGGACCAACTCGAGGAGATTTCCTTGAAGTTTGGCTGAAAATAAGTCGAGTCGCCTGGTCGTTCGCTGCATTCAGTAGCAGGGCCGGGAACGTGCGACAGTTAAATAGGATGAGGTCTGTGTTTGATGTATTCATCTGGTGGGCACTTTTTTCAATAGCTACGCTTCACGTTCAATGAAAGTAACTACAACTTGGAGCCAACGATCTCCGAGGTGGTTAAATTTTCTGAGGAATTTTTTCATGAGGCACTTCTGTGGCTTGCGATTGGTATTTTAGATAATTTTGGCAGGGGAGAGCTCGTTTGAGAAATAAAGTGTGAATACTTCAGACATGTCAATCGTCACACGCAAAAATATCTCGTGTGAAATGGCTCGTAAGCTGAAAGTATTCACAAAAGCATGGATACTTAAATACTTTTAAACAAATGCAGAAAAGGTACTACATGCTATAGAAACTGATAATGGAAAAGACGATTATGCAAAGATCGTATCTGTTCAGTAAATTGTAATTAGTTATTAATTACATTTCTAAACTCTGCTACTAAAATAGTACATCGTCATTTGTAATTAAGTTTGGAATTTTTTATCCACATAATTAAGTACCTACTTTTTTAATTAAGCGAATTAAGTAATTTGAGTAACAGAGCTTACTTTTGAGCAGTGTATAATAACCTGTAGAAATTGATGCGGCAATAATAAATAAAAGTAAGGGTTTTTATTATCCTTATCTTAAAAAGTCTCAATGAACCCCTTCAAACCCAACATTTTATCGTAATTACGTTATCACAATTTTTACATAACAAGCCGTGTACCACGCAATTGCAGATATCGTGATATGCAGTTACAAGTTTTTGCCAATTTGAGTGGCGAGTCTGCAGTAAACTCCGTGTGGGAAACAAAGTTGCCACGCGAGAGCAATTCTTTCGCAATATTCTTGAACGGTAGAAGCAGCTTCCAAAAATAATCCATGTCAAGGGACCTGTGTCCGCGTGCGTCAACTGAAATACGCGACTCACTGCTTTATCTGCGTAAGAATGTTTTCCAATCCACGCACATGGAAAAATTTCGCCAGACACGGTCAGATAAGGGAATGTAATTGATAAACAGCCGGATGACGCTGCGACTATCATCTCTCCGTGTATTCTTGTTGCATCTACAGTTAGAAATTCACGTTTCAAGCAAACGTGTTTGCACAAGAAACATGTGTTAACGAGAAAGGGAATGTACACTGTTGTGAAAAAAGTTAATCTTGTACATGAGCGACAGCGTAAATATTGTAAGATGTTAACACATGTAGCGTCGAAATCAGTGAAATCGCATGGTCCAATCATTACATTATCAATATTATGGAAATGACAATTTTATGTTTGTGCGAAACGAGAGTGAAGGTCTGTATGTTTTGATAGCGACCTGTTACTTATTAATAGTCCATTTCCGTTATAGAGAATATTCGTGAATGAACGTTGAACGTAGTCATTTAAAATAATAGCCCATTGCGTGATACGACATATCATGCATAAATATGTGCATACATTACAGTTGATAGCTGACGTAGAGTAATTACCCTCATACTTAAACATTCCACCTCCCCATGACAGCACAAAGTTGCGTTGCGTCAGGAAAGAACGCCAGTATACCGAGATACATAAAGTACATACCTACTACAATTGTTCAAACAGACCAAACACCTTTGGAAATCTATTTATGTCATTCGATTGAAGGAACATATGACCTTAAATCATTGCTACACTGGACCTACAAAGAGGTAAACTTTAGCTCTGCTCTAGAATTTAAACCTTCAAGAATGACTGATTACGTGTAAAGGAAAATACAAAATCGAGGAAATTTGTAAAAATCTGGAGTTTAGAAAGCAATATTCTTGGGGTTGTAGACCTCCAAATATGGTCTACACTAATGTTCAAAAAGTATGCTCAAAATAAGCCTAAGTAGTGTATGTAATGCATTAAACACACCCCAATTATATTTTCCATTAAAATATTATACATCATGAATTTGGAAGAACAAAAGAGTTTTTATGAATTCCCAGGAAAACGAAGCCAGAAAATTGAGAACCCAAGATAAAAAGTATTAGCCACACAAGAACAAACAGCAAATAAATCTGTAAGTTACGATGCATAATCAAATTCTGCAAAGAAAATAAGTGGTCAGTACTACCAATAACCCTTTCAATGCTAACATCGAACCACTGAACATACTCCCCGTGCGGAAACCGCCCGTCGCATTTGTTAAGCATAGCCATTGAACGCCTATGGGCGTTGTCCGCCCAGATTGCCTGCACTGGCGCATAAATGTGCCCAAAGAGTCAACGTTCATTTAGAGATTGACGTTGAACAAACATTTTATATTTACTTTTGCAAATTCTACACCTTTCTAAATTCTTCTATCTCGCTTTGCGTTCATCCAACTGTCTTTGTAAAAAGATTACCACGTTCTCATTCAGTTATCGAGGTCTCGGCAGCGTTCCATTAGATCGGCTGAAGAGAGCCCATGGAGACCGTGGATCCCGAAGGTCAAAGGTGAAAGTGAACAGCGAGAGGAAAACGGCTACTACGAAATCAAGAACGAAGAAGCAGCTCGGCGCCAGTTGATTGGAAACTGGCGCTTCATGCACTGATTCTTACGTAACCCAGGCATTGCCGCGGCTCTTAACTTCCCTAATTACCCGGCTGTCCAACGTGGAAGCGATTCATCGCTGGTAGCTGGGGCTTCGGTCGATTGTCAGCCGTTTTTTCCTTGCCCGAGGCGATTCCGCCGATTTCAAATGGCAAAAACTCTAATCCCGTCTATTAACGTTCGATAATGCAGGTTTTATGAATCAATGAGTGGTCGTTTCGTGCAATCACGTTGTTTCCTGCCTTTATTGAATCTGTCAGCCATTAAGTGGAGTGGATGTACTTGTTTTGTAGGTTTCAAAACATGGCGCGTATGGGACGTGTATGGAAGTGGACGTTCATCGTTCACCCTTTGAGCTCTAAGTACAATTCTTCTCAGGCACAGTGAAGTTTAAATCAACGTGGTATGTTAATTTTAGTACACTTCACTAGAATGGTAGAATTCGTAATTCGTATGAGGAAACGAAGCACTGCTTTTGAAATTATTCTGCATCAGTATTCTCTATTTCAAACCTCTGCTTAATAATTGCAGAAGGTAGCAAAAATATTTCTAATCGATCGAGTAGTTGACAGATGATAGTTGACGCATCTCAGAATAAATTTTGGTTTCATTTTGATCCTGTCATGATCTGAATTTTTAATTCTTCCTCAAGCCTCGCGTGACGGATACGAGTTGTACTTTGACCCATAGGATAATTTTATTCTTATATATTCCGAACCTAGCTTTTATATTAGATTTGGATCTTATGATCTAAAATCCTTATTTTTTACGAAGAAATTATAAAACGCAATAAGTAGGTACTTAAGATACACACACATATATGTATCATGTTACATTATAAGTATCAATTTTCCTTTTTAAATAAAAAAATAAAGGTTTTTAGAACAGAATAAGATCTAAAAATATATAAGTTTATTATAGCATGTGCACAAGTGAAAAGGGTAATGGTGTAATTTGAGGGAAATCCTCTGAAAATTTAACACGAAGTTGTATTTTCGAAAACTAGCCAAAACCTGTGGAAATAATACTGCCTTGGCTAACACGAATACACTTTCGATTTCAACTGTACAAATCTTAAGTCAGTGACAGGCGTAAATAGCACGTGATCTCGTGGTTAACCTCATTGCCTGAATTTACAGTAGAGTACTTTTCGTAACGATAAACTGCTTGGAATTGACCTGTGCAACGGACTTAACAGACGTAATGCCCGATGTTCTACAATTGTCCATGCATTGCATGCTTTGATATCGTGACATCGCGAGTGTCAAGTGGAATCGATGAAAAAAATAAGATAGCACTGCGAGCGAGCTGTAGCGAAATACACTTGTGAGATAACATTCATACTGCTGTTTACGGAATAATTTTTGTGGCTACGCAATTACACTATATTTTTATAAATAGAATGAAATGAAAGGGGGGAACAATAACGAGAGAGAGAAACGTAATTGAAAGAATTGAGATCTGATATTATCTGTGTAGGTATAACAGATAAAATCTCCCAGAAGAAACCAAAATATCCTTAATCTTTGCTGGGAAAAAAATTAAGCCTCAATCTTTCCTTCTCAGAATAAGAGTTCCTGTTTCCGTAACACGAAAATTCTAAAATTGCAGCACAGTTAAATAATAATTCAACGAAAATTTGCTTTTGAATTCAGCTTCTCACTCATTAATCAGTGCTATCTACTATGTAAATTCGATACGTTCAAAACACAGATCAAGTCATTAAGCTCCTATATTTTCTTCTCAATAATCCTAAACCACTTTTGAACAATCTATATGCTAATAATATTCTTTCAACGACTGTGGTTTATTTTTTCTTGCAGCTATTGCATTTTTATTAACACTATATCTGCTACTCTCATTTATGAGCGAGTTAACGACTTCTACTTAGTATCGCACATGAACCTAATTCTAAAAGTGTGTATCTATATTCTGAATGTTTCCTAGAATCAGTAATTCTAAAATTTTGGAGTGATCAGTAGTTAGCATAAGTTATAAGATGTATCTGTGCGTGCATCAGTTGTCACAATTTCTTATGGGTTCTGGATTGTGTGTGATCCCAGCAGAAATTCTGATTAAAATTGCCAACTAATTGTAAACCCACCATATTAAAAAAAAGTGGAGTCCAAAAGGGAAAACACGGTCATTACTAGATTATGAACTACGAAGTGACTACACCAGAAATTATAAACTAATCTGATAATAGGTAGATATCTCAGACGAGAATAAGAAATCCAAGAGAATCTCCATTGCAATCTAACGCTAATCCTATCTTACCGTTCACTCTTTCAAAGCCATGACGCTTAATCTCCCCATCCATAATTCTGCAAAGTTCACCAACTCACAGAAATATTCCTCTAATAAACCGCAAACTATTTGGCGAAACCGAAAAATACTTTGCTTAACAGTTACTCAATTTCAAACGTAGAAATATACATATTAGAAAAGAAAAACTGAGTACTTGAATATTTGAATACAGTTAAGTTCTCGAATTATTCAACAATCGCTAACACAGTCCCTAAAGGCGAATTTACACGGTTCACTTTAGTTGAACAATGCGGTTGATTCAATAAAATTGAACGGTGACATTGAAAGGCGAATGTTTACACATTTCAATGAAATTAACCAAACTGATTTACTCATATACCTGCCGGTGTTGAAATAATTTGCGATTATTATTATACAGTTTTTTGTACCAATCGAGAAATAATAGTGCGCCATTACAAAATCGAGAGGTACTACAAATTATATATAATATTCTTATTGACTTTAACAACAATTTCCTAACACAAAATATCAAGCTTTATTTACAAATACATCTACGCATCTGAAATAAACCATTTCAATGTTCAAGACGTGCGTTCAAACGTCTTCAATTTGATCGATTCGTCCTAAATAGAAAATCGCATTGAATAAAAATAGACTAGGTATCAACTTCATTGAATGTTCGATTGAATGATAATTTCCACTGTTCACTTTGCCGTAAATTTCGTCGAATCAACCGCATCGTTCAAGCAAAGTGAGCCGTGTAAATTCGCCTTAACATCGAAGAATGCGGGGCTATTGAACAAGTTGCGTGGGCCCTTGGGCGGTGGATCGTGAGGATCGAGGGACGGGGATCGATCGCGGGAACCACGCTGCCTTCGTCCTGTATACGCCGAGCAACGTTTTCAAGGCACGACTCGGTTGGACTGACAAAAGAAGCCAGCCAGCGCGCAACGAGAGCCAAAGAACGTTTCGCTTTCCGGCGCAGAAGAGCGTGTCGCCCCTTTCGAGACTTGGCGCGCTGGTTTTTCCCTTGCGCCGACGTGACCACCGTGCGTGCGCGATTGTAAAACGCGATGACTAACAGCAACGTATGATTCAGCCCTGATAGCGGGGAAGAAAACATGGCGATGCCATGCAAAAACCGGACACCAACTTTCAGAGCCAATTCACCGCGCCTGCGTTCCCTTTCTTCCCTTCCTCAAGCTCAATGACACTTTTTACGCTGCCGTTGAACCTTTTGGACGCCATTCAAGGATCCGTCCGCGTCGCGTCGGCTCCGCCAGGCTGATCGGGAGCAACTTTCGGGAGGCTCCGGACACTTGGCAATGCAATGGGAGTGAAAGAAATTGAAACGACTGCTTTTGCGCCGGGGGCAGATAAGAGAGAATTGTATCGTGGACCTGTGGTTGGCGCTGATGGACAATCTAAGGAGCAGCGATGGCTGGGATAGAAGTGGAGCACGGAAGTTTGATTGTCCATAACTAGGGTAAAGGACCCAATTACTGTCACCTTAAGCTATTTTATTTAAACGTTTATTTATTCGTTATTTTAATATAGCTTAAGGTGACAGTAATTGGGTTGACTGTCAGTAATTGGGTCCTTTACCCTGGGTTCATATTTTAACTAGCTGCACGTGGATCTTCGTATGTATGTGAATAAGTGGATGTTGTAGTGATAGAAAGTAGAACAATTCTTCGCCAATATGGTACCTATCTGCGTAGATTTCTAGTGTTTATAGGAATGCATAGTAATAATGAGATATTGAATGAGGTTTTGCGCAGAATATCTTATTGCATTGGATATTTATTTTGCCTTTGCATATGGATACCTCCGCATTCGCTTGGAAATCAAACTGTTACGTTTCACTGCCGGTAGAAAGTAGTTTTCACGACCCACGTGGTACACTGCTCATGGCACACGAGCGTATTGTACGAAACCTTTCCTTCCTGTTTCTTATGCTTTTCTCTACTGAGCAGATAGATATATGTAATTGAATTTTTGGAGTATCTAATATTATTTCTTAACGGAAAATGAGCATTGAAATTTCTAAAATGAATTCTCCATATTTTTTTTAGAATTAAAATGTACTCGTGTATTTGTAGAGTAGGTAGGTAATGTATGTACTTGATAAACAAGTGATGAAAATTTAATACACATACTATTTAGATTGTGATTCACGACAAAATGTTCTTGCTACTACTAGTTTTTAGTGGTCGATAGTGCATGTTTATTTTTTGCATTTAAAACTATTATATTGAAATATGAATTTCGACTCTCGTTTTTCTAGAGTCGTGTTCTCTCTGTTATTTACTACGGGCAGACAAACGTAGATACAGACATACAGATCCCATTACACGCATTAGTACTCTGGCCGACCATTACTGCAAACATCTTAATCTTTTTAGCAAATACATAGAGTTGTAAGCCTCAGACTTACGAGGTTCTATCGCATTTTGTATTTCCAAACGTAAGTACGTTTCTACCTCTATGTAAACAGGGTGTTTCGCTTAACTTTATCATGTGAAATTTTTTTGGTATATTTAAAATTTCATAAAGATGTCTACTCAAACCCAACTTTGCTTTTTTAAATGGCATGCTATATTTTATTTGCCGGTGCTCGACAGCCACCGAAGACGAATTCAACGACGTAAAACAATAAGTCTTCCAATGTCACTAAACTCCCTTTTAAAAAATTTAAAACAACAAAGTTTCATCTCATGAAGCCCAGCCTAAAATATTTTAAGTGATAAAATTATATGAAACATCCTGTATATGCATCTTCTGTTATCAATTGTGCTTTTACTATTCAACTAAATAAATAAATATTAAAAATATGATGCAGTTCCGTTTTAAACTGAAATTCAAAATAAAGTTATGGGTATTATTAATTTGACTTTTGAAGTTCCTGAATCTTGTCGTCCTTCAAATTTCGCAGTTGAATAATGTGTAGAATGTGATTAATGAACATGCCTGACCCGATCAGATAAAATGTAGTTCAAATCAAGAAGCAGGTACCGGTGCGCAAGGGAATTTTCAGAACCCAGATCCAATCCCGATAAAGAATACCCAGGTGATAGACTGACAATCAGCTGAAATATTCAGGGTATACGTGCACCTCTAAACGCTAATAGGATTTGATCGCAAAACACGCTCCATTAGTTTATGGTTATACTGGATGAGTATTCTGTCGATCAATTCGCATTTCTATGACACATATCGTATGAAATGGATACGGATTCCAGTGACTGGTACTACTATTTCTTGGACATTCCTTTATTGAAGAAGGGGAAAATTATGTTTCCTTTAAGAGAGGAGAATGGAAAATTCCATACTTTGTTCCTAGATCTGTTGATCAACGGAATAAATTCCGAGAGTGTGTTAGAATAAATCCTAATATCTTCACTAATTATAATTTTACCCCCATTTTGGTGAGACATATTCCTGAATTGATAATTCTTATTCTTCACGTGCCAATACCATTATGCGAAAACACGATGGCTATAACTTTTCATTATCCATTGAGAACGAGCAACGAAACAATAAAACATATAAAACAACAGTTTATTTGGTATCGCCGCATATTTCGAACAATTTAACATATCAATACTAGTAATTTAACGATAAAAACTGATCCATTGAATTTCTTCACTTCCATCAATTAATTATATGACAACCCTACACCTTTTATCTAAGCACCCGTACTTAAATAATAATAAATTATACGTTGTCCGTTTAGTATCGCTACAGAAATGATACTCCAATCTTCAAATTACTCATAAAGCAATTATGACGTCGCAAGGATGCACGCATCTCCAACTGACTCACTTAGGTATATGTAAACAAAAAAAACGAGGCCGCGCGTCATGAAAATAGGACAGAACGTTGCAGCAGCGTTACATGTAGCGAAAGAAATAAAAGACGATAAAACTGCTTGCCTCTGATGCCTGAAAAATGATATTTTTCTGATCGGCGAGAAAACTGCTCTACACATTATTCATCGTCTATCGAGGGCAAGTCACGGTTCAGTCGTTAGCTCGTTGCGTACAGACACGATTTACGTCGCTACATACGAGTCGGGCTTAAGCCGCTCGGGGAACACGTTAACCCACGATCAATGTACCATTCTTGGCCTCCGCGATAATTCATCGGAAGACAATGCAAAAAGTGTTGCTCCTGTTGCATCGTACGCGATGTAACGTGTTGTCTAGTTGCAGTGGAAACGGGACCAGAACTAACACCGAAAATAACGAGTTAATTAATCGGATAAGGTAAACGTAAAAGTGAGGGAACTTTCAAGGCGGTTTACATGTGCGTTATATAACACAATGGCTAAGATAAATTGCTATTATTAATACTTCTTCATTGTTTACTGCCATATTATTTTTTCTCATTGTGTTTTCTTTGATTTCTTTTATTTACTATAGCTTTCCTTCTGTTGCTTTGTTTCCTTTCTACTCTAATTCTGCAATCCAGTATTAGTAGAGTATTTTGGTATGCCAGCATAGATATGCTCATGAAGATTAAGAAATTTTCGGTTGTCGAATTCCACTATTCCCAAAAAACCAGTTGAATCGCTTTTCGAATTTTCACAAAAAATATGATTAAAATAGAAAATTGTACTTATATTAATGTACAAATATTTGTACTTATTTTAAAAACTTTCAGTCCTTTTTTTGTTTTAATATTTATTAAATTACAAGAATATAACAAAATAAAATATACTCTACCTACACAACACCAAATAAATAAAGAAAATAATTAAAATACTGAAATTCGTACAAATCCGTACAATTTGTGAGTTCCTTTAATATCTATTGAGCTACAAAAATTTAACACTAAAATATACTGCTTAGACCCATTCAAAAAAAGTTGCTCTCTAATTTTTACATTTTTAGACAATTATCTATTTCTGTTAATTCCTAGCTACGTATACGTATACTGTAAAACCAATTTCCTTGGAAACAAGGATGAATATACAAACAATTTATTCCACATTTCCTATTTATTTTTGCATGGAGAACCGCCTGAATTTTTCTTGTACAACAATTTCCAATACACTCCCTATAGCTACTACGTTGGGATAATTAGTCTTGTAAATAAGTAAATGACTAAAGTTCGCTAATATTTAACAATTTAGTTGGCTCGAAATACTTGCAATTTACAATCCTCCCCGCCCCCTCATAAATGCAGTTTTGTATTGCTGAACATTAAACCGGGTTTGGTTCATCGAGAAAGTTAAAGGTGAACATTAATTACCATTCATTATTGTTATTAGCATTATCAGCGCTGTGAAAGAACATTTCAAGAATTTTGATAGCAGCCCCAAGCAATGACTGAAAGTACTTAATCAGAAAGCGAATCACGCGATGTCTGTCGATAGACTCAAAGTTTGCCCGGCAATTAAAACACCGGGAACCCATTGACAGCGACTTTTTCTGCAATTAACCAATGGTCAACAGTCCCAAAGGATCAAAGTTCAATTAATCGCTGTTTTTAGCATGCAGCCTCATTGCATACAGTCAAGCTCAAATGTGAGATTTCATTGCTTATGAAATGGTTTCCATGCTTATGAAATTGCATACAGTACACAGGACTGACATGGCAGATTAGATGCAAAATTAAAAATTGGACTTACAATGCTGACTGAAAAGCATGCTCTATCGAGGTTCGCTGATTTACAAGTTATGAATTTCTATGCACCTTCGGCGTAGTCTTGTGTAAGTATATGATTTCATCAACGTTAATTTTAAACGTTTAGTGATAATATTACTCCAATTTTAGCGTTCTTTCAATTACTTAAGGAGTTTGGAGATGAAGTTGTTTTGAACAAATTTTTCTAGTGTATTTTTTGTAAAATAAAATCATTATTTATTTGCCCCATTTTTATTTTAGAAACAGTCACCTAAAAAATTACTTCAAAATAGTAGACCACATTTTCAGCGTTCGAAAAGGTTCCACAGATATGCTTTAGAAGTTTAAAATGAATGTTAAGAAAAGCTTATATAGGAGACCAGAATCACTAATTTTTAAACATTAATAGTGAAAGTTCTACTAGTCATAACTGTATCCTGAACTGAATAGATAACGAGACGTTTCAGCGATATAAAGCTTTATCTACGCGATAAAAATTAATTGAGCGATAAAATCACCTAATTTCAAGCCATATGTATGCTGCAGGTAAAGCATGAACTTCTCTACTGTATCGGTGCTAATAAGTGGCATAAATTTATGCGTCCACTGGCACGCTAGAGTGAAAGTATATATTTGAAACTAAGAGTAACAAAATTTTCACTATGAAACATTAGTTGGATCACTTAATTCCTCATATCAGGCACAACATATAAAATATAAAAATCCTACTCCTAAACTGAAAGCATCCTAACCTCAACTGCCTTCGACTAAATTATTTAAAAAATAACTATCATGAAATTACAACTATCACAGACATCGACTTACTAGACAATCTTACACTATAGATCACCAAGTGCTTTAGTAGCCACAAAGCAAATCATGCTTTTCTGCATTCATACCGTCTTCCAATTATCGTTTTACGCGGTAAAAAAAAGAGCTTGGAGGAACAATACGCTGTGATCACGTTCATGCATTATTTACTCGTTATTTATCACCGTTCGTGAATACTACCGCGACGTGTTATTACACGCCACTCGTCAATGACGAAACGAGCCTAGTTCCCTTCTACAACGAAATTCCTCCGAGTGCACGAAACGAGTATGTATCGGCATTCGTGGACAGGAAAGCAGAAAACGATGAATCGTGTTTTCCCATTAAACCTTACACGACAGAACGGCTGGCACATAGAATTTCCTCGAGTGCTCGTTTAATGCCAGTCCAACAGAAACTTTATTCCATAAACAGAAGAGGCTGACACAGCGAGTGGGTATTCTAGCGTTTCCTCTCCGTTGGTAATCGTGTACGCGATAGCAAACTATGTCCGCCATCGCGGTGCATTTTTCCCCCTCGGACGTAATTTCATGTAATGGACTCGCATTGTGCAAAGAACTTATGCAACGCGATAAATAATCGTGCATTCGTGTTGCATCGGAACGACATGCTACGTTTGAGTCAGAAACCATAAAGTAATGCAAGTAGCGCTAGTAGTATAATGCAATCGGTATAGTTGTTCCACGATGACGGTGCACCGGTAGTGTTGCAAACTATCACTTCAAAGTACCTTGTAACCTTGAAGCCTAATTTCGATGCGTGACATTGTACAGCGCACCATTATTGCAAGTTCAATGCTACTGAAAACTACTAGGATTAATTACGAATTTGATATTAGTTAATTTATGTAAATGCGTGACTAATGAAATTTGTGCTACAACCAGATGTTAAGCCTTTGCTCTTTGGCGCACCAAAGTTTAAATTAATTATACATACTGTTATCACTGAACCTGTTAAAAGTGGAAGAATTCGCGGTTCGCAGAACTAAATGAATTATTGAGTTTGAAAATCACTCCGCTATATTTCATCTCGTGGTAAGCTTCTGTCTTTAATAAGTGCAGCAATGTGCAAAGATCCCAGGTCGATTGTGGAGTGAATAAATTGAAGAGCAAACTGGCACTTCCCTTAATAACGCGAGACTAACACAAAACGCATGGAACAATTCTCTCCCCGCACAGAGTGATTCGAAAGTGTGAAGAAATACGAAACTGCGCGTTGTAATCGTTTTTCAGGTGTAACTACGAAGACCTGGAATTAGTGTTCAGTACCCGTACGAAAACCGTATCACTTTGATAGAACGCGTAACAGGTACCCCTATCGCCGTCATGCTTTGTACACATGACACAAACAAACGTGAGAAAAGGCTTCTTACTCTCTCACGAGGTCTTGGTATCTATGATGCGCAGGAAAGAAAGTGGAGGTCACGTCAGTGCTATCAGCGCTCTCGGGTGGCCCTATTTGGTGGGTTTCAATCAAGCACTGAGGGAGGTTAAAAATTTCATACCCTAGGAGTTCACTTCAATACTATAGTTGCATACTAACATCGTCAGATCTGGCAAAAGTGGAAATTACGTACATATTGGGTAAAGGACCCAATTACTGGCTCCCAACACAATTACTGTCACCTTAAGCTATTTTACTTACGTGTTTATTTATTCGTTATTTTAAGTAAAATAGCTTAAGGTGACAGTAATTGGGTCCTTTACCCTTGATATTGAAATCACTATGCTATATTCTCTACTATGTGTATGTGAATAATAAATCAATACATTCGCGTTAATTACAGGAATGTAGTCCACTGCAGCAACCCGTCCTTGCTAGAGGCTATCTAGGAAGTTCCTAGTAACTACCTAGAAGCAGAGAGTCGTACCTCCACCGAGTTTAATCCCTCCATTTCCATTAATTAACCGTTTGCTACCCACTTAAATCTCTAATCCTTCTTAACGCCCCGCATACTCCAACCTCGCTGTTCCGTATGCACGTACAACTGCACAAACACGGCGCCCATTTTCGCGCGTGAGTCCAGAATGAGAATACCGTGAACGGGGGTGAGTTTCGTGGCAGCGGAAAAGCGGGGCAACGTATAAATAAACGGAGGGGAAACATTGAACTTTGCACGTGAACGGAGCACGTGTTTCCACGTGGAACAAAGAGCAACTACCGTGCGGTGGCACACGAAAATACAGAGTTGTACAGTAGCGGGAGAGCCGGAGCTGCTGGCCATAAAACACGGTGCGGCGGGTGTGCAACGCCGCGTGATTCAGGCGTCGCTGCGTGAGCACGAAGAGACTTTCCTGCGCATAAAGAAACTGGACGCGGGTTTGCGTCGAAAGAGCAAGTGTGCTCTCCCGGCGCACAAGCGCCCCGAGGAGAACGAAACGGAGGATGATGACTGGTGCGCTGTGTTGTTTTTATGCCCCCCCACCCGCTTTTTACTCCCCCGTTCCGTCGCGTCTCGCTGCCCCGCGTATACATTTAAATTTACCGACTAACGAGGATCGGAGGCGATGCGTTGAGCCCACTCCGAGTGCTTTGGTATTATTTTCGCGAGTTTATCAGGCTTAGATACGCTTGATAGTCGTATCAGATCAGGTGTCATTGGGGGGAAGCGATACTTCACTTTAAATATCATCAGAGATAGCAGTTACTGGTGTTGGTATTTGAACGCGGCAATGCTTTTGCATGTACTGCTGAATGTGTTAATGAATTATCGGAATAAATTGTTTATGAGTATGTGAAAAGATATACAATCCTTTTTTTTTATTGGGACAGTTCATTTTACGATTTCGATTTTGACGTGCGAAGTATTATAGGGGAGAGCTTAAATGTGATTAGGAAAAAGTGGAATTATGTTTACAAAATGGTGAAGCTGCTTCTTGTTAATAAAAAGCGTGAGATTAATTTTGGAATGGCCTAGTTTTTTGTGACACGAAAGTTATATATCTTTTAACTTGAAACGGGGTTCGAAATAAAATACAAAAGAAAAGCAAAATTAACCTATGTTTTTGGAATTTGGTAATATATAAAAGAACAAATGGAGAATTGTATTAATATCCACCCATTAGTGACACTCCACATGCGATTATTGAAGCAATTCTCATAGTTTTGTAGACAGTGATATACAACTGTTATTTAATACACTTTATTCCCACTGTATTAACTAGTTTCCCATGCCAAAGAGATTTCTATGACATATCTTAAAATTACTCGCAAAGCAAAAATTCTTTGTGCACATGGTTAACCCCCCCTTTCTTCTTTCTTGCTGTCGTATGTACTCTCCGACTTTCATCTTTTCCATGAAAAATAGCGGGAAGGTTAGGACAAGGAAAAAGCGGGCGAAACGGAAGGACAAAAAAGGCAAGGAAACGAGAAGAAAGAAAACGTGGACGCAGCATGGAAACAGCGCCTACCCTTTTTGTTCACCCATGTGCACAGAATGCGTCGCTTTTTTTTCACGAACACGAACAAGAAGCGCACATGTGGTTTCTTTACCCAGATGGATTTTCTTAAACCTGCGTAGCAGCCATTTTAAAACGCTCAAGTGGTCGTTGTTCCACGACGTGGAAGTTTTGATAAGAGAAAGAAGGCTGCGTCGATCGAGTAACGTGTTTGCCATGCAATATGCAAAGAACACAGAACCAAGAACAGAAGAAAGCAATTCCAAAAAAATAAAAGAAAACTAGTTTGACGTTACATAAGTGTTGCACAAAAACAATGCTCCTAAATTGAATGTCTACTGCAAATTAGTACAGTAATCGCTCAGAAATCAGACAGCAACGAATTCAGAAAATCGAAACAATATTTTCAATATGTCACTTCAAAATATCATAAATTTATGAATGACACTTCATCGATAAAATTTCATTCTGCAAACGCTACATAGATTGCAAAAAAATCAATAACAACTTACTTCCAGTGACAACAGTGTTGTCATGTGAATCGAGCGTTGAAAAAATTAATGGAGGGAATGCAAAATATAAAAGATATCTGATTTCTCCAAATATCTTGAATATTTTATTAGAAAATATTTTAGGCCAGGAATTTGAATTTTTCTGCAAACATACAATTAAACTGGTTCTCAAGCTAATAAACTATCTCAGGTTATGAATGTGCGATGAAAATATTCATATTCACTTATCAAAGTCTTATAGACTATAGTTAGACACAAATGTTTGAAATTCTTTCAATTTTAAACAAGTGCGATGAATGTTACGTTAAAATACATCCACACAAGTAGAATTAATTAAGACTAAGCCAAAAATGGTAAGCTAAAAATTGTTTTATGTGTACCTTTGCAAATTCTTAAAATAAATATACAAATTTACACATTTATAAATAATTTTGGTATTGTTAAAAAATTTGCCTCTTTGCGTTACGTTGTGTATTAACAAAAACAGATTATTTCAACATTGACATGAGCCTGTTTTATTTATACGCAGCTTATCTCACGAGGCCCAATGCAAAAGCGAGAGTTCCTGGTCTTTCAGAGCAGAGCTCCGATACGAAATATTTGCGGACTCATGCAGTTTATATGCGTAAGCGTATCTCTGCAATGATTAGTGCGAAAGGGGGGAATCGCTGGCCAAAAACAGCCGCACAACGGTTCGCGCGCAGAATATCTTATCGATAGCTCGTTAACAACGTTGCATATCCTCGCATTCCATTTTCATCCAAGCTACCCCGTGCTTAATTAATTCCATAACTGGGACAGGCACGTATCTCTCTATTGTATCATAAACGCAATAATTGCGGATTTACGAGAACCCGTACAGAGCCAGGCCTGTCTTGGTTCAACGAACGCTATGCAGATAACGTTGCTTCGAAAATTACCGCACGTTGGAGACGAGTTTCATTACCTTTTGTACGTGATAAATTAGAAAAGCAGCTTCGAAGGAGATAAATGCAACATGACAGAATTTTTCGTACCAATGTCTAATTAGTTCCAGGCGTAAGTGTTTCTGGTTTTGGTTTCTATCGATAAAAGATCAATTTCATGATTAAGATTGTATTATCACTGATAACATACAGAAATTAAATACTATTGTACCACGGGTTTTTTAATATCTTACAATAGATCTTAGAATACAATACTTTAGTAGTAAAAACAATAGCTTTTCTTTTTAAATAGCACTCAGCTATATCAGAGTATACAATAAAAAATACAAGACTGATGGAATAATATCAGTACTGAAAACAACGCCAAGTACTTTCCAATACCATCTATCCCACTGCCCTAAACAACAAAACGAACCGTTACGAATGCAAAAAAAAAAGCAAAAGCGTGGTCAGCAGTCTACATAATCACAACAAGCTAAACTTACTCGACCAACAATCAAGGTACGCTGAGATAAATTACACCGGAAGGCTATAACATTGTTGAAAATAAAGAAGCTTGACTTAATGTAACTAACGAGTTCAGCCGAGCAGAAACTACGTATGTACGTGCTTTCATACCTCGCTGTATGCACAACGATTCACGAAAGCCTGTGTAGAGAGAAAAAAGCAAGACTGGAGATAAAACGAGCATAGGCGTGGTGCTTAGAATTAAAACTCTTCAAACGCGAGGATCGCGTGGGCGTTCTTACGATTCCTTGATTTACAACTTTTCTTTCGACGACCTCTGTTCTGCTTTCACGTTACGTCTAATCGTCGGCCAACTTTCACGCTCCAGTTTCGTTTTTGTTTAAATCACAGCCACTGGGCCAGCAGTTTTCCTTTCCGCCGTTAACGATCGATTAACCGATCCGAACCGGAAAAAATAACAAGTCGTTAACGACGAATTCGTTACGCCAGTCACGCGGGGCGAAACACAACAGAATATCTCATTCGAAATAACCGGCAACAGACACACGCGGAATACTTATGCACGCCGATCGCTATTCCCACCTTTCCCAGCCGGCACCGTGGTCCGAGTACAATGTTTTTAGTAATGCAACGGGCTGCACGCTCCGCCGGGACACGCCTTTCTTCCAGTCTCACTTCGGACGCCACTGGAAAACAACTTTTTTCCCTAACGATATTCAATTATTAAGGATACAACGGCAAAAAGCGGTTTTCCTAGGAGACGCGATAGCACTAACCTTCCGCACACGCCATCTGTTATTCAACAACCGAGCCTCTCGTCGAATGATTTTCATTTTATCAGACTTTTTGCACGGAGTTCTGTGCTTCGATGGAGAAAAAGGGAAATTAGTGTCCCTCGCAAATGGCTCGTAAAGATGCTCGTTACTGCGTGATTATACCGAGCATTTCGTCAACCACCGCCATTTTCCAAAGGATGAAATTACATACTGCGAGTGATGGTTTAATTTCCTGCAGATTTTAATGCGAGTTGTTTTAAACATATTGCCGGTTATAATCATTTAACTATTTTTATATCGAAGACTATGTCTACCCTGATTTTACTTTTATTTATTTCTTATTTGCAGAAAAGGAAAATTTGCAATTATAGCGTGAATAGTTACTTAGAAAATAACGTGTGACGATAAAGCTTATTTTGTATGCTTTGATTTCTTTCAGTTAATTGAACAGTTTGAAGATATGGTGACAACTGACTTCATCAAGTTGTAACTCACTTGCGTTTTAAAAGTGACATTTGCGTTTCATAAGCTCATTATGCAAAAGGAACGTAACCTTCAAAAGCTATTTTAAGCGTGCAAACAATTATCACAGGCTAGAAATCTTAGAGTTATCTATAGAGTATCTATAGAGTTCTAGAAACATGCGGCTCGCTTTCTAAAGGAGTAAAAATTTCAACCTTGAACAAATTTTAATACTTTTATTTAAAATGTATTAACGCAAATACATTTCGAAACTCATTCTATGTATTCTTTTACAAAAATAATTATTCATGCTTACTTTTAATGAAAGCTAATTGTGTTAGTAAATTTATTTCCCTTCAACGTGCGCCTTTTCAATTTCTTTAGTGAATAGTGATCAATGAAAGACCAATGGTTATTGTAAACGATCGCACATCCGATTATATGAATAGTTACTCCAAACAATATATAGATGTAAAAGTTGCATGCATAAAATAAGTCAAAATGTAAGTAAACAATATTTAATTATTTTACAACTGTAAACATGTAAAGACCCAAATGCCATGCAGAAATGTTACTTTGACATTAATATTCTTTCACTAATAAATATAATTAAACCTTGTGTCAGCCCCAAAAAGAATTACAAACACACAGAAAACTGAATTAATATTAATAAAAAAAAGAAACGTAGGTTCACATTTGTCGCCCAGCTCTGAAAATCGACCCTAATCTCTCGCGCCTCGCCAGCCGTCTACCGAACGTCACAGAAACTTGGCCTAAATCTTTTCGTGGAGCGTGGAAAGTCGAGTGTTTTTAATTGGAAAGGCGGGTCATCGGGTAAATCAAGCATGAAAGTGAAATCGAGAGGCGCCACGGAGAGAACCTTGCGGAGAGGGTGGGAGGTACAGGCGAGGCCAGGAAAATACCCCGTGGCACTCTCGCTTTTTCACGTGCGAGACAGGCTTTAAGCCCGCTTGGGAACAGAAACGGGCGGTGTAACCGTTGGGTTGTATGGTGTTGTAACCTGTGTAACAGAAACTGTATGGAAAGCAAGGTGCAACGCTATTGGTGTCGCCCCCCTCCTCCTACCCCTCTCCGCCGTCGGACCACGCTTTTGTGTATCCAGTTTCTTTTCAGGAATATGGGAACACATTTTACGAACGGCTCGCCCAACACTTTTTGCAAGAAGAACCGCAAGAGAGAGAGACAAGAGACAACCGAATCTTTGCCTGATAAAGGAATGAAAAAGAGGACTCCATCTGCTCGAGAAACGTGTGTGGACCACCTTTAACCACGAATACGTGTCACAGCTTTTCACTGGTTCTTTGTACGTATTATTATTATGAGTCGGACGACTTTTTTTATGTCATTTGCGATCGTGCCGGAAATTTTGAAGTTTAATAGTGGTTTCACAGTTCTTAAGATTTCTTAACTCCAAATATTTCCTCCATTTCAAATATTTCCCCGATTCTAAATATTCTATAGTTTCAAAAGTTTCCAGATTTCAAAGATTTCCATAATTGCAATCGCGCTTTGCACATATGCATTGCTTTATATGCGAAGCATAATAAAACAATATTACGCGTCACTCTGTTCTATAGATTCAGCGAGGGAACCACTGTATAGCGAACAAGAAATACTCACGCAACGAACCAGAGAACGTGGGCGGCACAACGGTGAACAGATTTCCATTCGCACGATCATAACACGTGCTTTTTTTCCACAGAAGCGAGCAGAGTTCAAGGAAACCATAGTCTACGCTCTCCTCGTGTGATCAATTTCTTTTTTCAGAAATATGGGGACGTGGCTCCAGTAAGGAAAGGAGATTTCTGAAGACCCCGAAGTGTAATCGGTGAATCCGTTCTGATAAACCAGCAAAAAAGATACGGGCACCTGGTAAATAGATGGCTAAGAAGCCAATCAGTATAAGCCGTAGCGTGTGCAGGTAGTAGCGTGAAATTTCACGTGTTCAGGGCAACGCATTACCGACTTCATCCCACGGAACTCGTCCCCGCGATACTTCACCAGCAAAATGTCCGCCCATTGATAAAACCAGCAAAACATGTTCTGTACTATACATAAACTTTTTTATGCATCCACTTTCTAGTAGGTTGAAGCCTGCTCAAAGTATACTAAGCGATGCTCTGTCAGAAAAATTCATTGAGCACTGAATACAGTCAAATATTTTTCTGTAACGTCTTAAAACATTATCAGCAGTAAGCAGCGTAATGCTTTCAGTGAAAAATCAGGAAAGTGGAAACAAAGGAAGGAGAAATGTCAGATAAAACATGAAAAATGTAAAGATCAGAATAAAATAAAAAAGGAGAACCATGTTCGCTTAGAAGGCTTATGATGAACGCCCATTAAAATGGTAATCCAATGAGATTCTGATGAACTTTATTTTCACGCCTCGGGTAGCGAGTGTCCTGGCAAATAAGTCTCACTTGAAGAACCATCATGCAAATTTATGCCCGTAAAACTTTCCACGCAACTGCAGTCGCTTCGTTGGCCGCACAGGGAACAAGGTGCACGACCATGAGAAGGCCCCTACTACCCTATTCGCCTCAGGGCCCTTTTGTCCGTAGAGCTTCTTTTCAGAAATATGAGAAATTCTTTCAGCGACGTTCCACCACCGTAAAGAAGCACTCGACCGACGCCCCTCCCTCCGTTTCTTACGGTTAGTGTTACAGTTCAGTTAATTCGTACATTTCACCTTCCACGGACAACCGGCACAACCTGTGACCGCTAATTATTGATTCTACTCCGTTACGGGACGCTACACGATTTCCTGAATGCACACCAATTTCTGAAATTTAGAAACTGTACTTTACAACCTCCACTGTTTAAAATTCGTAAGACTCTGGGTTGTTTAGTAAAATAGAGTTGTAAAGAAAATTGAAAAATGTGAATGAATACGAAATTGCATTAAGTGCCAATTTGGAGTTTTGGCGACTTGGAGAAATCATGTTCTGAAGTTGCAAATACACGGGAGTGTTTGATAGTATTCAGCCAGTACAGGCTCTCTCGCACAACCGTCTGCAAATGCAACAGTTGCAGTTACAAGTTTGCTTTTTGCTTGGTGTGTTTTAATCCAAGACTACGTGGTCTTTGAAGCGGATAACAAGCTAGAAGAACGCATGAAAAACAAACCAGTAACCACTTAGAAATAGTTATAGAAAATGCGCAGTCATTCAACACATAGAAAGTGAAACTGGTTTACACGTTGCTATGAATCATGGACAATCGCAGATAATTTTCAATAGTGTCCGCGTTGCAGGTAGGAATGATGAAAAATCAGTGGAAATGTGTACGTGTCTGGAATTACTGTATGAATTACAGTTAAGCTGCCACTGCAATTTAAATCATGATTATGTACGAGTGCGTATATCGGGAGTCTGGAAAAAATTGAACTTTGGACCTCGTTTCTCGTAAATTTTTCAATCCTACGCGTTTAATAAATGATAATGCATATCGTGTTCTAACTGCATGCAAAAGTGGAGTTAAATTGGCTGTACACACACTTTTTAAAAAACCGATTTGGAGGGAGAAATTTGCAGTACCAAACGGTTGAATAGTGTGCACAAGTCCTGTGTGAAATATGTAAAAGCAGTCAAAGGGAATTCCGCTGAGAAGTTCACTTGCAAACGGGAAGAGGGTACGCGAACAACGACGCAAGGCCCTTCCTGTCTGCCGCCCCCCTTTGTACGGTCAGGTTCTTATAGAAATATGGAAAATTCGGAGCAACATAAAGGGGGGCACCATACAATAAATGCTATGATGACCACGTTACTGCACCAGCTTGGTGCTGCATAGAAACCGAGCACAAAGAAAGGTGTCTATCTCTCTTTCTTTTCCTCTCAGCCTTCTAACTTCGTATTTCATTTCTCCTCTCCTACTCTCTCACCAGCTCTCCACTATCCCCTTTACTCTACTCGTCATCCCAATCTCATTTCTCCAATTTTTCCCTTTACCTTTACTACAACTTTCTCTGTCTCTACTCCTTGAAATTCACTCCGTCTCCATTTTCTCTGCTAGTTCGATGCTTCGCTCTTTTTTTCACCGCCACCAGTTTCCCCTCCTACCCCGTGTCGCTCACTCCCCCTCTCGATCTTTTCCGCAGTTCGCGCTCCCCCTCTATCGTAAATCCGAAGCAACAGGTTCCTACGCCGTGCGGCTCGCATCTACGGAGCCGCTTTTTGTCAGCGATGGTGTGTGTTGGACATGCTGCTCGCTCCGGGCGAGGTTTCAACATTTAGAAAAATCCAGACCAAACGATTCAACTGACAGTAGAGACCTGATGCTTCTCGTTCGACGTGCCCTGGTAATGGCTTTTCGGATGACCCGTCCTTTCCGACTGCTCGTCGTAAATGTTCCTATTTGTAGCACTTCGTTCTGGACCATAAACTGTTGGGGGACGTGCAAAAAGCTCGCGTCGCCGATAGGCTTGAAATTTTGTATACAGTTAGCGCACACTATGCATAATAACGTTCCTCAACGCATAGGGCGCACTACTCAAAAGTGTTTGAGAAAATTGTGTTCAAAGTTGTTGTTCTTCCGGACACTCGATACTTGAACAAGTACGTGAGCTTGAAACCGTAATGGAATCCATAATTTCGGAATGGGGATAAATCCGATATTACTTACTTTTTACATTTCCCGTTATTATTCGCTTCGAGTGAAACTTTTTTATTTTGAAGAACATACAACTTGTGGCTCGTGGACAACCCAGTAAAACTTTTAAAAAAGGACGAAAATATAGGAAAAAAGTGGTTTCAAACTTCAAGTGTTGTTATTTTTTGAAAAAAATGTAATTTCTGTCATTTTGATTGCTTGTGCCACGAACAAGTTTCATGCTCTTTAATAATCTGGCATTGTTTCTTATTTCAAATCAATGGTTTAGGTGCTATAGGATCCATCGATTTGGTTGAATTTTTTGACACCTCGACTTTAATGACTCCCCAGTGTCGTCTGCAATGATTATTTATAAAACAAAAAATTCATTTCTATACTTTAAGACATCCTTAATACAATGCAAAAGGTCCCATTAAATTATATGTAGTAATTCTCCGTTAATTAATTCCCAAAGATTACCTACTTCTATGGGCTCCAGAACCGAACTTTCCCTTAACTGGATCACATCGATAATTATTATACATTGACATAAGAAAAGTATACATATATATTTCGTCTTAAACATTTCTCAATAAAATTTTCTTGTATTTTCGTCTCGCGTGCATGAAATTCCAGGTGCTACTTGCGAAGCATATCAGTCGAATATATAAATTAGCACTGAACATGTAAAATGCACGAGAAGCTTGCACGAATATGAGAACTCGCAACACTGTCACGTAAGAAATCTCACTTTCAGCGCATAAACAAATCTGCGACATCTTTTGCATACGAAAAACAGAGAAGCCACCAAATCGCAGCAGTTTATAACACACGTTGGAGCGGAGGCAGGAAATTATCTACGATCCCAAGGCGGTCCAAATTTCGAGTGGCACCTTAGATGGTCGTCGACCACGAAAGTCGAAAGCCTTTCTCTATCGAACGAGTTTCGAAATCGCCGAGGAGAAATTGCCGAAGAAAGTTACGAGCTGGTGTAGCTGAGAAGGAAAGAGGGGAAAAAAAGTTACGATAAAACTCGTACGTCGTACATTTGCCGGATGCGGCCCGTAAACAATGGCGACCAGAGGTTCGTGAGGTCTCGCGGTTCCTTTTCGTCGTCATTGCGCTATAATTTCGTTCGACCTTCCCCGACGAAGTTTACATTTTTTCTTTTTTACCTACGCTGATAATTCCAACGGCAATACGTGACTAAGTCGTCGCTGATCCCTACACACTTTGACCGAGACTTGGCTACGAATAAATGAATCAAGACTCGATTCACCGAGGAAACAATTTATAGAACGATCTAAGTGTATTTTTACCCGCGAACGCGCGCCCACGTGTTCAGAGTTTTTCACTCAACACATCAGCCGCGATTCAACTCTCTTTCGAAATGAATTCGTAACGGTGCGAGTTAACCTTACACGGCAAATAACATGGAATAACTAATATGTATATATAGATGAATTTTTATGAAGCAGAACAGAGTGAAAGTTGTTTGGAATTCCTGTAAATTACTCTTTCACCAGCGCTGAACGCGAAGATTCAAGGACTGATATTTAGTAAGCATTAAAATACAATCGGAGGCGTCTGAAGGACCTGGATTAGCTGAGATTATTGTTGATTTAGCATGTATTATTCTCATTTAATTTTGAACGCTTCTGTGCTGTATTTAAAAACAGTTTTAATTACCCATTTTTCAAACGCCACGAAATGCAATAATATTCCGTGAATTTTTACTGGATGTTCACTAAAATTTGAGAAGCGCAATTCTGTGTATACGAATAATTGTGAAAGTCAGAAATACTTAATTTAAATACTGCATACTTAATTTAAGCAATAAACTAATAAACCAGAATTCGAGTGTTACACTTAAAAGAAAAAAGTACGAAACGATAGAAAACTATTTTCTATGAAACATAGTATTTTATCCCGCTATGAATTTCGAAGAATAAAAGACGCGTAAGCATAAGTTGCTAAACTTTCGTCGTGAAATCAGGATAATGTAAACAAGGGAAGTCGGTGAGTATACGCGAAATTATCCCGTTTTCTCGTAACGCATGACAAAGGCATTTGTATTCAAATTAGAAAATATCGCGAGGTATGATACAATTTTATTCCAACATTGCCCTAGAGAAAGCTGAAGCTTACGAAATAAAGGAAGAACGATTCCGCTTACGTTAGGCGGCGGAATACGAACACGGATTAACGAATGTATGCGAAACACGATTCATAGAAACCAGTTGGACAGAAACGTCAAAATGAAATATCACGAAGACAGAGTGCCCTGGCATAATAGAAACTTGGCTGAGTGAGGTTATTCCAAGTAAAACTCAACTTTGACACATCTACAGACGAATACCAGTGAATAAGTGAAAAAGATTATTTAAATCGCCCACATGTTTCCGACGTAAATATTGATTACTGAATATTCTAACACAATTTATTACCTACATAATATCTGCTCCGATTTATTCCTTCAAATTTTTAATTTTGAATAATACAGCAGGCGCTGTGCTTGTGACCGGCGAAAGTAAATAAAATTGATGACGAAAGATTAAATATTAACAGAAATGCAGTTGAACTTGAATGTGTCAGGGTTATAGGTACTTCAAAGATATCTATATAGGTATCAAAGGTAAAATATAAGAATTTATATTCCGTAAACCCTATATATTCAATTTTTCATCTAACATTCGGCCACGTTGTGTTTAATTAATACTTTACTTATTTCATAAATGTGATACCCATTATTTTATTTGTAAGGCGTCGCAGTTTTATGAAAATGTTTAGGTTTAAAGACCAATTGTTCAAATATATTATTCATAATACATACGATTTAGCATTTACGATTTAAGTTTCTAAGTAAGAGTATAAAAAGCTGCAGCTAACTTCAACAAAATAAGCACTCTTAAAATGATCACATCTATTGACATCCCTGCATTATCAGAAACATATAAAACGCCCTCTTCAACTTTACCGAAAAATCCCCCCTCCTAGACAACTTAAAAGACAACCTTGAAAATTCGCCTATTAATGCTAATGCCACTTAATTTAATTCCAGCTTACAGACGCTCATAAATTCCGTAAATTTCATAATACTGTCCACGAAACGTATAGAAATACGAAAAATTACAGACAGAATTACTGCAAATATTATCTTCGCCTTCGACCGAAAGTTTACTTCTTCAACTGAAAAACAACCTTTAAAATTCGCCCACAGTGATTGCCGCTGATATCACTAATCATTTTAATTCTACTCTTCAGATACTCGTAAATCTTTCCCCCTCGAAAGAAGTAATGCCCGATGCCCCACAGCGATAGAAGCAGAAACGAAAATTCAGGCGCGATCGAAGATTTCAAAGAAGCGAGGGCGAACAACGCGTCGACGGAAAAACACGAAAACACGTCGACGCGAGGTTCATCGCGGAGAAAACAGGTCACCACAAGTTCGACCAAGTCACCGGCGACGGAACAATAACAACAATGCCCCCCCTCCCCAAACAACTGACAATCGATCAACCATAGACAGCAATGAGTCGCCGCGCGACCAATTGTTGCGACAGATTATAATACACGTCGCGCTCGCTCCGAAGCGGCCTATACGAACTCTGAAATCGTCACAGAGTTTATCGAATCAACTCGAGCGAAGTTTACCGGAGCAACAACAATATAAGATACGACCTCTGACGTCTTCGAAAGAAATAAAGTTCGAACTTGTTTTCATTTCGATTTGACGGCGTGTCGCAAACTTTCATTACCGTTGAAACCGTGTAACGATGGAATATTCGAAGGAAGAATTGTTTACGTACAGTAAACCGTCTCGTACCTCATCGCTTTTCCCCTTAGAATACGCGAGAAAGCTATGTTCTCCAGCTACAAATCAAGATTGTTAAACTAGATAAAACAGCGCAGACTATAAAAATCGAAAATATTCGGATCCCATTTTTCCTAAGCTCGTATGGCTACAATCAATGTTATGTCACGATGCTCGATTAGTAGCGCCACTCAGACGTCGAGTTTTCGAGAATACGTTAGACGCTCGTATCAACGATTTCCTAACTACGCGATCGCCGTGTTCGCTGCTAACCCTAGCCGCAGAACCTCTACGGCACATTTCTACCCGTTCCATTCCATATTTGTCCGGCAGGGCAATAGACCGTAGCAGCCAGAACAGAATACGTACCCGGCCGACCAACACCGTTGCACAAATGTTTGCGCCACGGTACCACCGAGTACCAGCGAGTACTACACAACCGTCACACGAGAGAATTCAACGCGATTCAGCCACGTTACGAGGTTTCTCGCGATGCCACGTGCTGAACTGGCCATCTTTGCTGCCAGCTAAACGCTTATCGCGCACTGGGAATTATTCTCGATTCTTCGATACAGCGGGGACACAGGCAGCCGCGCGCACGTGATAATGTAATCTCGTCGGTTGAAAACGATCGCTGCAGATAACGAGAAGAATTCCATCGGCCGATAGGTGAATGCGCATGATCACGCATCACCTGATTCACATAATGAACTTTGCTTAATATTCGTTTGATTCGGAGTAAAATCAGCTGACTCAATTCTAGCTGCTCAATACACACACATGCACTTCGGTCAGTGGCCCACTTCACACGACTAGCAATCGTCTCGCTAACCTTTCCACGATATCTCGTAAATATAGTTTGGAGCGAAAAAAATGTCGTACGCTCCCGTCTAGACAATATTCGCGAAATATCGCAGAAACGTTGGCGGAACGAATGTTAACCATGTGAAGTGGGCCACTACTCACCGTGCGTATGTGTTGGAGCGGGCAGAATCGAGCGAGCTGACTGTACGTCGATGATACACGACGCGTTTGTATCGCGCCGGGCTCTGCGCTGCTACTTTCAACGGCGTTAAACGCGCGCGAGAAAGAAAAAAAGCGACGAGGACACGGAAAAGGCGCAAGAAATAGGACGAACCGATCGTCCGACGCGGAGCGAAGAAGAAAAAAATCTTACCTTGAAAAGATGCTCGCTACACTCGAACATAGGAGTGCTCATGACGGCGGTCGACATGGTGACTCTGAATTTCCGCACAAAAATCACTGGAATTGTAATCTCGTTGCGATCCAGCCGTGGCTAAGCCTTCTTCCCCTTCGTGAGCAAGGGCGAGGTGTGCGCGGCGTTGCACGGAAGGCCAGCGAGAGAATATAGAAAAGAAGCCGCGGTGTACGTGTAAACTTCGAGAACACAAATAAACTGCCACTCCGACGGTATACGCTCGTGGATTTACATTGGAAGCACACCGACTCGTTTCCCGTACCAGGGAGAGACCAACGGAGACCGCGGGACGTGTACGCGATTTCCAACCGAAATCGAACGATCAACAAGCGTCGAACAAGCACGCTGGGGCTCTCTTGCTTCGGAGCTTCTTTCGTCGCTGCGGTTGTCACGTGTCAGAATCACCGTGAGAACGATAGGCGATTGAATGCGTGCGTATGCGGAGTACCGGTAACAGTGACAAAGTGGTACGTCGTGCGAGAGAAACTTGGCACTTTTTTTTCGTATCGCAGAATGTTAGCCGCGGGTCCCGTAAGAATAGGAAACTTGAAGAAGCTTCCGTGCCTCGGCTCTTTCCTTTTCTTCTCAAGGAGATATAGCTCGCAGGACCTCCGAAAGCGAACTGAGGATGCGTGTGCCCGCGCGACGGCTCGTGAGACTCGAAAGGCGGCTCCGAGCGCGCCGCCAATCGGGACGCGCCTCGGCCGTCCGCGACCCCCCACCACCTTCGCGCGCCTAACCGGAGGACTTGGCAACCGCGCCAGGTCGTCAGGCCAATCGTACACAACGGCTATCTCTCCCTCGTACTGCCGATACCAGCAACCCTTGGTCCGCAAAATTTTCGAACTACATATTCCCGTGCCTCCTCAACCCCGGTGTTCGTCATTGGTGGAGACACGCATCGGGGTGGTTTCGAGAGATGCGCAGTGCCGTGGACCTTTTTTCCCTGGCGAGGGGTGAAGGAAAAATATAGGCCTTAGAGAATTGGAGGCTCTTAAATACATGATTTTTTAACCGACTTCCAAAAAGGAAAAGGTTATAGATTCGGCTCGTACGTATTTTTTTTATGTTTGTCTCCGCATAACTTCTTAACGCATGGACCGATTTTGATAATCTTTTTTTATTCGAAAGAGGGCGGAGCTCCGCTAGGCCCATCCTACATTACATCAACATTCGCACAATACTTTGCCAGTTCTGGTTAATAATAAAGACTATTGTCACTTAATTATTATTATGTTGTGTCGATATATATCAAATTAAAAAGTTTTAAAAACATTAAAATGCACTAAGGAGTAATCAAATTTTTTTCCTTATTTAGTGTACAAGTTTCATATTTTTTAAGGCGACGCCTCACCATTTGCACTGTGTAAATCTACCACCGACTTACAAAATATGAGAGTCGTAGATTAAATAAAGGAAAAAATTATTATTTACTTTTTAGTGCATTTTTATTTTTTTGAAGTCGGTTTCAATTTTTTTAAATTTTTTATAAATATAAAAATTGTACTGCAACGCTTTTAACAATATTTCTGTATACTACGTATCGTGTGTTTATTTTCTTATCTTATCTTGTTATGTCTTGCTTCAATTTCTCTTGTTACATATCGTCTTGTTATCTTGGCATATTTTATTATTTACAACGTGTCTCAGAGCCAGCAAAATTTCATTTTCAAAATGTTTTGCAGTTTTGTAATATATCGATTTTGCTGGAGTTACGTGTGGAGTTTAAATATTTTGTTTGTTGTGGAAAGTATGTAGTGGGGAAATTGGTAGTATAAAATAATTAAAAAGGATGTAAGAGATGTAAAAGTTTTTTTGAGTAACTTGGTTAGTTGGACGAAAACTAGATTGGGTTTCAGAAATAACTAAATGAAACGTGAAAAGGTTAGGAAATAGGAATTAACGGGTCAAGAACAAGTAGAGTAAACTGCACTAATGCTGGCACTACACTAATCATTGTCACTTCTGATTAAAAAGCCAAATATTAAAAAGTGCAAGCTTAAAAAGTACTTTTTTACAATTTCTTATTTTTCTTTCACTACAACACTGCAAAGCCCAGTAGTTAAACTACACACATGTTACATCTGGCAACACCACAAGGTGGGACAAAGGACTGAGGTTCAGACGTTTTTTTTTTTAAATTTGATAAAAGGTAAGTATGTTTTGTCGCTTTATAAGTAATGGATTGAAATACAAATTTACTAAGTGTTGTAGATATTGAATAGTGAATTAAATAAACTGTTTAAACACTTTAAACATCGTTTTTAACTACATATGTTTTTCTATATATCCTCAAATTTTGAGGGTGCCAATGATTGTACTTTTATGCCTATTTTGGTTTTTGAATATTTTTTAAATAAAAGACTTAATAGGTACTCAAAATGTTTAATTTTAGTGAGAAATCCATAATCATTGATAATAACTGAAAATTAGTACCATATAAAAACGTCACAAAAATATATAGACATTCCAATAGGGATTTCCGCTTAGAGTGCCAATCATTGTACAATTTTCCCTGCCTATTAAAATATTAGTTAATGTTTGTCCACGCCTAGTGCCACTTGTCAACATAATAAATGATGCTGAAGTTATCGCGTGTCTCAAAGAGGCATGCCTTTTAAAAAAATTGTAGAATAATGAAAGTCATTCGAGAATTATATTTTATCAAAGGTTATTTTTTCAGTGTCTAGTACATCAGATAATGGTATTAATAAAGTCATAATCCATTAACTACTACATCAAAAAGATTGTCAAAATTGCAATACTCACACCAACGAAGATATTCTTTAACGGCATTGTGACTTAAAAATACAGTATATTACGTTATAATTTCTTCAGTAATAAAAATTTGTTCTCTCATTTTCATATTTGCTGGATTTATTGTTAGATCGTTTAACACTGTAAAAAACTATTTTTACAAAATGAGATTTTGAAGCATCCAGACACGAAAATAATACACATTTCGGTAATTTAATATACATGTATTTTACAGAATAAAAATGGGAGCAATAGAAGAGAACTAATACCTGTGACTTTTCTTGAACTGATTTATCATATAAGACTTCTTATTTAGGAAACACATTTGTGAGAGCAACGTATTATTTGTAATGCAGTATAATCTATGCTGTTATCTTTTTACGCCTGCTTACTGCTATCTCGTATTCAAGTGAGTGAAAGATACCAACACTTCATTTTCTACGCGTTTCAAAATCGACAGAAAATAAGTGTTTTTTTCTTTTTTCATTCTGAGAATCTTCCAACTTGTACAACGTCGGGTTGCGTAATAGGCTTAAATGATAATATCGAACTGATGGAGTATTTTCGACTTTGTGCAAATACTGCCTCGGACAAGAGCTGACAAAACTGTTTTTGTTACGTTCCTATGAAATATCTCGAGGTATGTTTTTATATGAACTTCAAACGCGTGTATCTACGTTAAATGAGTCATAACAGAGACCAAATATATTTATTACAAATTGGCAATTTAGTTCAAATTATGAATTGTATTTTTTTTTAAGTCTAAGTACTATAGAATTAATGAAATTAATACATTTATATCATTAATTTAGAACTATGGTAGAACTAGATTAGAATTCGGGCAGCCATACGCCTGGCTTTTAGTTAAAGATTTCAACGTTTTTCTCTTTTTTAGTTGCTAAAAGCCTACAGTAATGTTTATGAAAAATTTGTTGAGAAATAAATAAGCTTTCCACACCTATTTCTTTTTACATAGAATATATAGACAATATGAAAGAAATCTGTTTTTTACATTTTCAAGATAATCATAACTGTGAGTTTGTTTTGTAAAGTGAATTCTGTATGTATTTTTATTTCAGCTCCATAGATGTTTATAGGAACAGAATTTCAACAAAAAAGAAGTGGAGAATAATCGATTAGATAATTGGTTACAAATTCTGGAGCTGTTTACTTTTTATAATCGTATCGTCAATACGAAAATATCAAAACGAATGGCCACTCATACGAGAAGCTGATCATTTTACAAGACATTGCGTGTTCAAGAGTCAAAGGTGGGAATTTATATTTTGGGTTATTTCAAGGTAGCTTTAAATGTTAATAGTATTTTTTTCGCGACTTGTCACTACCAACCAGATTTTTTACAGCGCAAAGTTACTGGTCCTGTACAGCTTATAAATCTGCTTTAGACAAATTAAAAAAAAAAAACAATTCATATAACTTAAATAACTAATAAAAAGTCCTGAAAGTTTAAACAAGATTCATTACGTAGTTTGCTTTTAATAGATTTCTAGAGATTACTTTACTTTTCGGCCCATTACCGTGGTGTTCCCTCTTAAGGGGGTAGACACGTCACGTGACACGAGCGATGCACCGCCCTGTAATACCGACAATCTAACCTAAAACATGGATTTGGGATTTTTCGTGTTTCGTCCTTATATGAGCAGATTTTGGGCTGGGCGAGGCCTCATTCGAAAGAGGAAGGTTCAATGCGGAGCGCTCTACTCACTGTTTGAGTCACAAAACTCTTTTAGTGACCTAAAAATACTTAAGGAGGTAAATACGCCACGTGACACGAGCGATGTACCGCGCTGTAATACCGACAATCTAACCTGAAACATGGGTTTAGTAGGATACGTTGTTTGTCATTATATGAGCGAATTTTGGGCTGGGCGAGGTCTCATTCGAAAGAGGAAGGTTCAATGCAACACGCTCTACTCATCGTTTGAGTCACAAAACTCTTATAGTGACCTAAAAATACTTGGAATCTGCGAGTGTATTTTGTCCATTTTTTCTCTACTTTGGTCACTCATATTATTACATATCAACAAAATCTCGTCGAACCATGGCCAGAGCGTGTTGTACTGAACCTTCCTCTTTCGAATAAGACCTCGCCCAGCCCAAAATTCGCTCATATAATGGCAAACAACGTATCCTACTAAAACCATGTTTTGGGCCAGATTGTGTCGGTATACAGCGCGCTGCATTACCCGTGTCTACCCCCTTAAGTAAGGTGGCAAAAAAATTTTAACCACAGAATAAAGATAAATTTGACATATTACTTTTACGGAATATGTAATGTGTTTGTTAAGGCGAACGATAAGCGAGCGTTACGTCGACGTGACTATTCCAGTTGCGGTATTCAATGCACTGTGATCCGATAGCTCGAACGTAGCCGACCGATGGAATACCGAGAAGAGTCGCATGAATGAAATTGAGCTTCTATTCATGCGCGATGTAAGCCGCAGATTGTAAATAACCACCGTCTACGCATTGTTAGCGTTCGATTATACGTCGATCTCGATGCCCCGTAACAATGCAACGCAACCATTCGCGGGAGCGTAAAAATTATTTCCGCGGAATCTTCGGACGGCCCGTATACGCAACACTTAAACCAAGAAACGTATAAATTTCATAGAGATCAAGAAATAATTGGTGCAAGAGAAACGCGATACACACATTGGTAGAAGTAAAACCGCAAGTTATTGGTGCTTCATTCCGCACGCTAGATTTTGCTAGAATTTTCAACGGGTTGTTTGTTATTCAGCGATACAGAATTAGATAATTATGGATAAAATTACCGCGTTGAACAGGACGATACAGGGGGATATAGTTTTCTAGTTAATTGATAAACATAGGGTAAAGGACCCAGTTACTGACACCTGACCAATTACTGTCACCTTAAGCTATTTTAGTTAAAATAACGGATAAGCAAACTATAGAATATAATCCATAGTATAGATTATAGGTTGAAATACATAATTCTTTCTGTGTATCACTTTACAACGTTTATTTATTCGTTATTTTAAGTAAAATAGCGTAAGGTGACAGTAATTGGTCAGGTGTCAGTAACTGGGTCCTTACCCTACACGTTAAAGTATTTCTCGTTACATTTTAAGTAGATTCTCTTTCCTCTATCTCGCCGTTTTTTTAACCATTTAGTGTTTGTGTACATATTTTACTCATAATTGCGATAAAAATTTTGGAATATTTTATATGTATGTATGTTTAAGTACATAGAATGCGATCGACAGTTGATTATTTTTAAATTAGGTGTGAAGTAATGGAGGGTCTTGTATTATAGTATTGAGCTTATATTGTGGACAATGGTTATATTTTTCAGGTTTGTGATACACGAAGAAATGAACCATTGGGGTTTTCCATTGTGAAAAGGATGTTTAGGGCCTAATAGATAATTGCAGAATTATTGCCACTCGTTTCCTAAACTTATTGTCTGTTGGGTTGATCCGAAAATATTCTGGGCTTCTTTAGTGACCCTTGTATAATCTTGTATTAAGGTTTCCCAATATATGCATACCTGTTTTTATATTCTCCTGGTACTTTTAACTGGAGGCAGAACATATTTTGTAAAATATCGACGTGAAAATTGCTACCCATTTTATTCTTTTAAAGATGAATTTCAGTGACATTCTTAGCCAAAAGTTAATCAATTTCCAAGATATTAATCAATTGTCCGGAATTTGTATGACAATTTAGTTCTAATTCTAATTTTAATTTTATTAGTTCAATACTTCTATTATTTTCTTCTTTTTTCTTTTCTTTCACTTTGTTTCTTTGTTAACTTTATTAATTGTTCACTATAAACTAAAGATTCTTTACGCTCAAATAAATAATAATAATAATAAACATAGGCTAAATTGCTCCACTTGACCAAAAAGCCAGAAGCTACTTACGTGTATATATGTATACATACGAGTATAGAATTTAAATCGCATTTGAAAAAGAGTCGCGAACAAAAAAATATATTCGACGCCTGCTCTTCATTGACAAATCGATACAATGTTAGGATTTACAATGGAAATGGTGATTTCGATTCGTTCATAGGCGCACGTCTGCCCCACAAAGAACCCGCATGTACCAGACTGATATCCATACATATATGTAGTAGCTCGGCCACCATAACGAAAACTGACTCCCATTAGCCGTTATATATATAGCAGCATGAGAATCTGTTTGGGGTTAAAAACATTAACCCTCTTCGCTATTAGGGTTCTATCACGAAGAGACCCTCATCGGCCCGTATGTACTGGGGAAAACCGTCACCCCCTCGTGGTTGGAGGGATCCTGACTCCTGAATCATTATCAAACGGCGTTGATTATTACACCATGACCGTAACCAGATGGGTAATATAGGCCTTTTATTATACCGATAATATGCGCGATACCCAGGGGCGGATTTGGGGATTTGGCACGCCTAGACTAACGAGCGGCGGCCGCCCATTCCGTGAAATATCAAATATTTTAATTTAAAAGAGTTCGGACAATTTTAAAATTAATTCAATATGACAACTCAAATAGGTTTGAGTTATTGCTAATTTGCTGCATGAAAAAGTTGAGTTTTTCAAACTGGTTCAAGCCTTTGTTTTTAAACACTTTTCAATTTCTTATGTCCAAAATTTTCCGCCCCGAGCTGCAGCCTAATTAGTCTAAATCCTGGCAAAAGGAAATTGTATCGGTCGACCTGTGGTAAATTAAATGAGGGTAAACCTCGTATTGTTTTGCATAAATGCATGCGCTGATTTAGAAATCTCAGTAACAAAAGGGATTTTATTTTTATGTCACGTTAGATATTGTTTCTATGTATTTTGAATTTTTGGAGTGGGTTTTTCGACACGATAAATGTTCGGGATAGCTACGGTTGTAAAGGGGGTGATTTGCTTGGAAACCGGAATTGAAGAGGAACGTACTGTTTCAGGATCCTCCTGCTTTTCTTAGAAAATTGATTTTTAATAATACATGGGGATTAATATTATTGATCCCGATCTCTATGTAAACCCTCACTGTTTTTACATTCAAAGCATAAGAAGTTATGGATTATAATTTCTTTTACAAGTTGTATTCCTAAGTAATTAAAAAATGAAAACAAATTCTTACTAATATTACTTCTTTCAATTCAAACTAGAAAAGAGAACAATGATAATTTTTACATTTGCAGATCGTTAAACACCTATAATTTTTAATTTAAAATTAATCTGGGCACAGATTCTAAAAATAGCTAAAAATATGCCACATTCTACAATTTTATTAAAGCAATATCGTGTTTTATATCGTATTGTATACTATTTCATCTAATTTATAACGTTTCAAAAAATTGAAAACAAATTATTAACAACTGCACAAAAGTTGATAATTATTTTCATCCTATAATTGACTTTAATTTAGCAAAAATGTATTACAAAGTTACAACTTTTATTTAACAGATATTTTAGATATATTAAAAACAATTCTTTTCCAACATGACCAGGAGACTTTAAATCTAAATGATGTGGAAAAACGTGCCATAAAACTTCTAACAATGCACTTCAATGCCTCTGCAAAACTGAATACAAATTATAGACTTATTTAAGCGTTTCTTGAATTTTACCTGCTCGTGAAAGGAAAATGCGTTGACCGCACATCAGCGGGACCGATCTGCTTACCGTACTATTAATACTTTATTACCTGACGAGGATTACATGTCCCCTTGCGTCTAAGACTGTGCCCCTAATTTACCTCCTAGTATTATAAAACTCTTTATACCTATAAACCATAATGTTGTATCCGTCGAACGGTGTTTCCAGGTCAATGTAAAGAAGGGACTCGGGTTTAAAGCCATCAATGGATATTTCACTCATCCTTTAATTCCTGATATAAAGTTTTCAAAATCCTGCTATATTTTTTCGCAACTAATGTACCTTAGTTTACCTCGGTTCGTGCATGATTTATGTTTATATATTTTCTTATTTAACTATCGCACGATTTTAAAATAAATTATCACAGTCTACCTAAACGCGAAATTTAGGTACAGGTATATAGTAAAACCTTTATTATTCTACCGCTTTTTTACCTAAACAGGATATTTTGTTCTATCTATTATCTAACGATTGAATAACATAAATAGTCGTGGGTTTAATTTTACGTATTTAATTCTTCGAAAAAGTGGGTAAGGTAATATTAATATTAGAGTTAAGTGTTTCTCGAATATGCCATAAATATCCCTACTATACTCGTCTCAAGCTACCATTTGTGACATAAAATTTGCTCTACAATGATATATTTACGCAAATAATTACACGTTTTTAAAAATTAAGAACCATTAATATTTGTACAGCCTGTCTGATTCATCTATCACAATGACCTCAATTAATCACATAGGTATGCGGGTACCTAAACTGCAAATGTTATAATGAACAGAGTATAACATTTCACTGTAATTATCGCCACATAATACCTGGAAGAAAAGAACATTCCCATATCTCTTTCAACCTCAAATGGTTATCGCTATTTCTAGAAGAAAGACAATGATACGAAGCAAATTGTACAGATTCTAAAATGGAATGTAAATCCTACAAAGGAAAATCTTAAGACACAAATGAAACCAATTTGTGGCACGGTTGCGCCAATTTCCAGTTCTAAGGTTGAAGTGAAGACATTGGTTACGATATACAGGGAGCTTCAGGAAAAAAATAGAAAGTTTTAGAATTACAGGTACAACTTCTTAGATAAACAAACAATATTACAATAGATCAAATCTGAAACACATACTATTTAAATTTGTATTTGTATTTCTTTCCAACGAGCAGCTAAAATTTGTCTTGAAGTTGGAAGGAAATCACATAAAATTCTGTAAAGATAACGCGTAGGTAACATTTTCTACATCTCAATAAATATTATCATTAAGGCACACATTTATTATAACTTTCCTCATTCGTTTAAATGTACGGCACGAGTTCTAAATTGTCTAATCTTTCTTTGAAACATCCTGTACAGTCAGGGACAAATCGTTTTCGAGGCCCAATTTTAAACCGTGCCCGACCTTTTCGTAGCACTTGACATTGCGCCTGCATGCGACCAGCGTGTTGGTTCCTACTCGCGCGACCTCGTCCCCGAACTTCCGGCTTTCCCTTTACGAAATGTCACTTCCTCCTTCGATCGATACGTCACCGTTACCGCCGCGAGTAATTTCGCAAAAATCAGTTCCTGTTTGCCTGAAAGTCAGCCGAGAGGAGATAGCGCATTATAATTATTGAGCAAACGACAAAACGAGCTTTCTCTAAACAGATACAAGAGATCCTTGACGGGCGCTCGCAGTGGGGGAAGTTACGGGGGTACCTGATAATCCGAATGCGCATTAATTCGAACGCTGAGTCATCCCTTATTGCCCTTCGGCGAGAATTTTCGATGCTTCTGCAATATTGGAATGTGAAATTCATACGTGAATGATATCTCGTAAACACGTACGTTCTTTGATAGGCGTAATGAGATATAAATTCGTGTGTGATTTGAATAGGACGGTTCCTAAAGTTCTTGATGCTTCAGAGATGCATTTCTGTTTCTCGATATTGGAATCACTAGAAAGTTTATAAATTTTTGCATAAAGAAATTAGTGTAGAGGGCGCTCGAAATTAAACGAATATACCTACAGTTGAACAGAAATTTTTTAAATTCTTGTATTAAATGTTCCTAACTGTTAAATCTACTAAATTTAAGAATTCTTTCAAATTTCGAGCAAAACTGATTTGGAATACAAGAAATCCTTGTACAAAGTTTAAAATTGATTTACCACATAGTTATCAAGAAATTGTTAATTAAAGTTAATGAATTTTAGCAGAGTGGTATATGGCAGAGTCGAAAAAAGGGGTTATAGTTTCAGTTTTTTTTCTGAAATAAGAAAACTATATTCAAGAAGTGCTCCAAAGTTTGAACAAAAGTACATCGAAGTGCCAGGAAATGAATATATTAATTTCTGCAAAATTGATCACATAGTTTCTTCATAAATGCACATAAAATATAGGTTTACGTGCAAATTTTTCAGAAACATGCTTATTTTTTTATTCAGAAATCATATTTATTTTTTTTAAACACTGCTAGGATTTCAGTAACAACTCAGAATGCATTCCCTTTCTTTTTCCCTCTTCAATATAATTCAAAGATAATATATTTTGACAGTCAGAACACTACAATTGCTTTCCAAGACACTTTACATCTACAATTCGGTTTCCCGAACATATTTTGAGTTGAACCTCAACATATTTACGTTACTCCATTCTTTTTGTAGCGATTCCAACCCGATATTTTTGTTTATTTTGCAATATTATTTTTTTAATAAATTTATTTTTCTAACGAAACCTTTCTGGTATTTTGGTTATAAAAGACGATCCGAATGAATGCGACGTTGTCAGATCTGCTGCTCCAATTCACTATGCTAACCAATTTAATATCCTATTTTTATATTACAATTATTTATATTATCATTGGGCTTTTTATATATTTATATATACATCATGTTAAAGATGATTATTATTATTTCTATAGTATCATATTTATCATTTATTACCCAAGTCTAATTTGACTAACATAGTTAGTTAGGGACTACATTAATTACATTTTTTTTAAAGGGATTATTTAATATAAGGCGACGATTTCTATTTTTTTATAAAAAATGCCTGGAGTAGACTATTTGTATTGTAGTTGATGAGTCCTTTTGACAACAAAAAAAAACAGTGATAATTTCAGTTTCCCTACAGCGGTGAAGTGCGACTAACGTTTTGAATTGCAAAATCATTGTTTTTCGTTTCTGTGACTCGTTAATAAATCGTTTTTGCCTATACTTAGTTAATACTTTTTTGTTATTTTTACTTGTAACTAAAATATGGAATCCTTTGTGAATACACATTGACTGACTCCCTTAATTTTAGGATATCTTCTATATCAAAGTTATCGTAATATTATTTAAGGTCATATTTATATATAGACCAAAAAAATTCCACGTAAATGTATTTGATCAAATTCTAGACGCCATTCCACTTTTCTCTCAAGGACTCCCGGCTGATGTTTTGACGAGCCGGCGTATGTACACGTAAAATGAACAGAACGAGTTGTGGCGTGACGTCACGTTGCTCAGCGTGTGACATTTTCAACATGGCATTTTCTTATTAGCTGGCACACTCTCATCTCCTGAATTCTCCTCTTCTTCTCACTCGTTCTCGGGCGAAAGGAACACGTACCACGTTGAGCAGAGGTGTCCGAATTAACAATTACATTCAAATATCTTGAATATTTATTGTTATTTTGCATTGTCTAATTTACACGCTTAATATTAAAATGATGAAATTGAATTGTGCGGTATAAATAAGGTCATTTATTTCGTTTGTTTTAGTATGGATTGTAATTATGTTTATAAATTGAAAATATTACGAAAATAATATATGCAACAAAATGTCGAGTAATGGCTAATATAAACTCGAGAATAAGGTGAAAGAATTGACAAATGACAGTTGGCAAGGAATTTGGTCAAACTCTTTGTTTACAGTAATATATTCTTTGGATTATTAGTTGAACATTAGGTATACCAAATTTCAACCGCTAACTGGAATATAATTTTCTTTAATATTAATGACGCAACGAACCACAACGAGATTATATAATTCCTTCAAAACTTAATGCAGTGATTGTGGATAATGGAGTTCGTATTGGGATTTCCCAATTACGTAACACTGGATATTTAATATTGATCTAATATATCAATGGCTTAGTGCACAAATATTGTATGTCCACTTTTAGTGTTTCCGAGAAAAACAGGTTTAAACATGCAATGAGAGATTCAAGGATATACAATGATAAAAATATTATTTTTTACAAATTTATGAAGTAGATATAAATGTGATTTTTATACAGCTTAAAGAAACAGCCAAGATCTATTGTTGCATATAAAAATTAAAATTTCACAGAAAGTCGACATACAATATTTGTGCACTAACGATCCGGAATCCAGAAATTCAAAAAATACTGAAACTTTGTAAATATGTAGGGGATTTTCAACTGATTACAATTACATATTCACAAAGTTTTAGAATTTTTTGAATTTGCGGGTTCCGGATCTTTTCTTATAAGCCATCGATATGTACACCTTTTACTTTAACCGCAAGTACCTACGTAGAAATTTATTTCTTTACTTTTATCTTTTTATCTGAGAGTATACAATCATAAACAATGATAACTTGTTTACAATACACCACTATACAATACCTCATACCATTTTCGTTATAAGTAATAAAATCTGTTCTCAACACATTTCGTCACAAAACACTATTTAAAATATTGTAATCAATACAAGCATCCATTAAATACCCACTATTATTAAAAATATTCCAAAACATACGATATTCATGTTCCATTAACCTGTCAACTAGGGAAGACGTGTTAAAAAATTCCCCAAGGTTGGACGATTTAACTGATCATAAAAATCTGCAAATTTCACTTGTACAAAAGGAGTAAATCATACATATATATCATGTTATGCGTCTCATTGACTATGGACAAGGTGAATTAATTCGTCTCTGATAGCGATTAAACATAGAATTTTAAATACACTGGAGACGTGTCTGCTGAAGGAATGACCCAGCCGTCAGGTTACGGCAGAAATTAATTCCGTTCTTCGGATCGTTTCGCAGTCGACAGGCAAAGGCAGGAAATCGTTATCCTCCTTTGCAGGGGCCCCTCGAGCTCGCAGATGAAGCTTCTCGAATCCAAGAGCAACGTTTCATTTTCACCCTCCCCGGGGGCTGCGGCAGAAACAAAAGCTGAACGTCGCCAGTAAGAAAGCATATTTTTTAGTTGTTAACGGTACTGGGGCCCGATGTACGCGATCTGCCCAGGGACTGTTCGCCGTCCGCTCTGAAAGACGAAGAATGCCTGGGTCGCGAAAAAAGGCCTCCAACCGACGTCACGGGGTTCTGCTTAGCACGTGTACACCCGTGCCTTTTCCTTCTGCACTCCAATAATAATGCGCGCATACGTGCCGTCTGTACATCTGCTGGACACTTGGCTAACTTTTCCCTTTCTTCCTTCCTCCCTTTGTTACCATATCCTGCCTTTAATCGCGGTAACGAGACATCTCTCCTCTCCGCCAGGGACATCCTCGCCCCGGACACTTTCGAAACTTTCGACGATGAATTTCGTTCCAGTTGCCTGTTTCTTCTCCCGCGCTGCGCGCGTATCGAATCGCTTTTATTTACAACGGCTCGCTGGAAAGCGGCCCGACGCATTGCAATTCAAATTTCACGGCTATCGCGTTATTTAGTTACATCCAGCCGAGAGATTTGTTCATCGATCTGACGAGAAAACTGCACGACGTTTGAATAACCGATTCCGTTCAAATCTTCCGCTCACACTGCCGCTCGAAACTATTCGATCACTTGTTATAGGCGCGTTTGATGAAAGTTAAAATAGACCGTTTTTATACATGTCTGTGATTCAACTTGGATATTCCGTAGCTCACAGCAATTGTTTCATTCTACTTTGTAATGCTGAAAGTGTTTTCCGAACTGCATATTCGATTATTATTAATGAATTAATTATTGACACATGCACTGTTTCTTTTTCTGAAAATGTGATATTTGATAAAAAAAAATAATTGCCAATAATACTGTAAATCTTAAAATGTAACATTAGTAACATTTAAATGATGTTAAACAATTTGGAGCGAGGAATAGAATATAAATTATTAGAATTTGAATAGTTCCTTACATATGTAAAAAGTATACTATTGTAAGAAAAATAAATAGCACTTTGGTAAAGACAAACAATAATCAACTACGTTATGCTTTAAGATAGGCTCTCTCAAAGGCAATTTGACTCACACTGCGCCTTGTCTTGGTTCGCCTCTGTGCCACTCCAATCGACGGATCTCTCCTCGAGAATATTTTGAGGAAGAGAGGCGAGGCGTAGTGCGAGTGGATGCAAAGCCAACGCCTTCGGTGACGGTTAAAACAATTGTCACTCGCGCTAGCAGTGCGTTCTCTGAACGACTGACCAAATAGGTGAACCGAGGCAAGTTAAAAACTTTAGGTAGAGCAAAATAGGGATGCCGATTTTTTCCCATTGACTCGATTTAAAGATTCGTTGTTCGAAGGATCGATTCGTAAAAAGATTGGGACTAAAAATCGATTTAATCAAGACGGATCATTATCAAAAAACATTTAAAGGGTAGTTTTAAACACTCTACGTTGCAACAAGACTGAGATCGAAGGTTCTTTTATGCTAAAGCGAGAACAATAATGATTACATAAGTGAAGCAATGGAAATTAATTTAGCAAATTTTATTTAAACAAATGATGTGCAAATGTAGTATGGAATATTTAATATAAGGTATTATTCAATACCCCAAATATTATTTTCCACTCACTTAAGAAAAATTAATTTATGTAGTCTTTCTCCAGGTTGCTTTTAAAAGATCCAAAAATTAAGTATGTGAAAATCGATCCGCCATCCCTTTGGTTGCAACACAAAATTCTATTCGATGCCGGTTTTGAAAATCGATTTAAAAAATCGAAGATTGTGACCCGAAGCGAGGCAAATTCCAAAAGATGGCTGTAGTTTGGATTGCAAGTTATTTCATATCGAATGCCAATAAATAATTGACACCATAGTTACTATTTTGAACCCCAACTCCTATACACTTATTAGTCTCCTGATTTGAATAGTTTTTAAGATATTACAAGTTACGTTGTTGAAAAATCGAGGTTTAAAACTATTTAGAAGGTGGTATCAACCAGTTTGCAGGTTTTAATATGTAGTTTCCTAATTACAGGAAACTAAAGAACTCTTTATTAGAGTTCTAAAATCTCGGGACACATTAAACTGTAATATGTACGTACGAAGTAATTAATTTCTTGTATTCATCTTTATTTTTATCTACTTCCGTCAAAGTTACCCGGTAGGAGCCAATAATGTTATAAAAAAAGAATATATTACTTGCGGTGAGTTGTGTGAATCATCAGGAATCTAAAGTGAAAGTGTTACTAGGAATCTTTTTTATCCACTTCCTGTCCGTTCCGACTAATCATTTTGTTGGTAGCATCGTAATAATGTCTCATTCGCTCAAAGGAGATGGAAACTAAATATAGTTACCCATAAAAGAATCAATTATTATGATCATTATTCCAGTAAAATAATGGGCTGTGAAAAGTAGTTAGGTACTTATATTAACAAGTCTAGTTTATGTCAATTTCTTACACCATTATTTTCAAGTGAATAAGCTGAACATTTTACATTCCTTCTGCTATAAAAGAAGTCCACAGAATTATCATCAAAGGTTTTAGTACATCGAGAAACTAAAGGATGATTAAAAGGAAATTCAAAAGGCAAAATTAAAAATTACAAAAATATTATAATTTGACGAAGAGGAACTGATAGGTTTATTTTTTAACATATCATTTTGACCACCACTGCCAATATTGTAGACCACCCTCCATCCATGTTTCCAATATCTCCTGTATCATCTGTATGTATACTTTCATCGAAATTGATTTGCAAGCTTGTAAAAAGAGTAAGTAAAGATATATGCCTTTGAAAAATAGATGTACCTACAGGGAAATAACATGGCAAGTCCAAGTGAAACAGAAGAATAATTTGATAAGTCCTCGAAAAATACAATATTAAATATTTGAGCCATTGGAAATGTTTGAATCAATTTAAGAAGTTAAATGACAATTTAAGAATGACCTAAGAAGTGATTATTTGAAAAAATAATTATCAACAGAGAAAGAAGCAAATAAGACCACCAAGTTTTGTAAAAAACGAAGAGAATAATTGATGTTATGTCATTTAATATTCTTGAGATGGTGACAAAAACACATTAAATCCAAATATCAAACGCAGTTCTAACAATATGGAATTGGTTGAGAGAATTTTAAACATTAAAATTACTACTCTATAAAAACCAGAAACTATGACTCTGCGTACAGAACATATATATTCTTGCTTGTACCCAGCTGAAACCGATAACGGATCTATCGTACATCGAACCCATTTCCAATTTAGCGGCTGTTTCCGCGCGCCACAATGTGACATAAATCGTCGCTGCCCCGAAGATCCTCGAGATCCCATTTCCCATTGGCCAGGGGTCCCAATCATTACAGCTGGCATTGTTTACAAACGACAGGGGAACGAGACGGGAGTCCTGACTCACAATCAGAAGGCAGAGATTCGCGGACGAGCAGATAGTCGCGCGTATCGCGTGGATCGGAGTCAAATCGATAGATCGGAGCTGAGATCGTTCCAGGAATCGTTAAAGGCCAAGGCAACGACATGCAGCCCACGGCAGCAGTATAGCGACACGGGTAAATGCACGTTGGCAAACCGGACGGAGCGGAGAGGCAGCTCGCGTAACGCTTGCGCACGGTAGCTTCCCGCGTGAAAAACTTCCCGTTACCCGCTTGCTCCTTCATGGACAGACGAAACCTGGCCCCCATGAAACTTCCTTAACATTTGAGTGGCCCAGGGTCTCACAAAATATCGTTCTAACGATACTTTACTTTCACTAATACTTAAATTGGCGTCGACGTGTTTTCGCGCCGAGGGATATTTTACCGCGTGTTTTCACGTGGATATTTTCTGCGACGTATTGAAAGTTATGTCCGAGTTCGGACATTATCAATGAATCATCTATTAATAAAATTTTCAATTTGTATTCTATATTTTGTACTGAGATTTATATGAAAGTACCTACATATTACCAATGAGTTGGCGTGGTTTTCCTTTATTTCTAATATTTATTATTTTATATTTGATATTATTTTTAATTATGCTTAACGTGCAATAATTGGATTACGGAATACAGCAGTGCATTGATTAAAATTATCTTTAATGAAAAATATTTCGAATGGAGACGAGCTTGAACTTATTTTCATCTGTGGAACCTCGCCCATGTATTGGTGATAGATACTCCACTGAGCATCTAATAGAAAATATAGAAACTGAAAATTTTAATAGTATCATTAAATGTTCGGAGCATGGAATGAACTGGTTTTCCGAGGTTTTTCGAACTCTCTTCATTTTTGCCAACCTTCATTTTTCTCTCTTTAGCCGCCGTAGTGTGAATGATACCAGGAAAATATGTTAAATGAATTACGTTGTAATAATTTTATGCCCATCGTAAATCGTGCAAAGTCAGCACTGACATGTTCATGCTCATTACTCTTAATATAATTGAATATAATCTATGATAATTAGTGATTCCACTAAATGACCTAATTCTTTTCGTAAACAGTTCTGTGGCACAATTAATGGCCGGCGTATGCATCTGCTTACGTATTATGGGAGATCACTTTCTCATTCTCCCGCATTTTCAGCGCCTGGCGCCACGTCGATCACAACTTTCACATGTCGCTTTAATTTCGAATAAGCGATAAATTAAAGCGTTACATAAGGCCTTGCAACTTTTTTCCTAGCAAAGTTCTTTCACGTCAACAGATTATTATGGAATTCGACGGGAACGAATGATTTTATTTAAAACGAATTCGTAAATGTGCAGATACGGTGGTTGCATACTTTAGAACGTGCATAAATTGAAACTTTTTATCCAGGGATTGTTGTATACAAGCATTATCGTACTTTCATGTGTAATATTATTTCAAGAGCTGTGTTGTACAATTGTGATAAGTAAATATGTATATGTAAAATACGAAATATGTAATAAATAATACGTGGTACTCATAGAACATGAAATTCTATTCCTATGACTCAATTAATTGCTCAAAGTAGGGTGCAATTATTATTCCATTACAACATTTAAATATAATAAATTATTTGTTTCGTTTGACGAGTTCAATGTAACTTAATTTATTATAAAGCTCAGTGTAGGAAATGGGAGGCACAAACATATTTGTTATTAACCCTTTTCACTATTTCTTTCACGTCTAAACTAAAGGAAGTATAAAGATATATTATTGTACCCCACAAACGCGATTCCAGACATTCTGGACATAGGGCTACAAAGGATTAATTACCTAATTGCAGAAGAAAACACCTAACAGTTTCAGAAACTCATAATCATTCTTCCTAATAGCTTATAGCATATGCAGTTAGTATCAAAGTTTCGGCGTAAGACAAGTTCACCCAATAAGAATAAACAAACAGTCCACCATTACGTAAGCAATGTGCATACAAAGCTAATTGAAGTTACCGTTAATTAAACTCAGTCATCGTGCGATTTCATGGCTCTTCTCTGTTCTAACTGGAATTTTCTTACGTCGTTACACGCGCGATTGAGAAGCTGAGAGTACCTGTTCTGCAAACACCAGAACTTGCTACTGTTGCAATTGTAAGTAGTGGACTCAATAATGTGACATATGTTACATTTTCGTGTAATTGTTAGTAAAATGTACATATCTATTAAAAATAAGCTTTTAGATCAGTCAACAATTTTTGTTTTTTTTGTTCTAGGTCAAAAATTGAAGGAGAAATCTTTCTAGCCGCGAAACTCTGTTTTTCAGAAGAAGTTCCTTTTGTTGAGCTGTGCCATTGCCATTTTGTACTAAAAAAATTAAAAAAATATTGTGATCATACTTCAAGGTATGTACAAATCGGGCCTTCAAACAGATTTTGTATTCCATTCACTATAGCCGCACAAAAAACTAATTAATGATATAATATTGATTTTTCATAAATGAAAATAGAAAAAGCAGGTTACCCAGATGCAAGCACAACCATCACACTAAATAAAATAATTACATATATTAAATATCTTTAAGAATATTTAATATATGTATTAAGATAATTAGATATTATTAAGTTAGAATCATATTCTGAAATACTTATTTTTTAATGGGTTTTCTTTACCTTCTAAAATTTAACTTACCTTATATGCGGGGAGGGGGGTTCGCAGATTATTTGAAGATTCTAAAAGTGGGTCGTGACTCAAAAAAGGTTGGGAAACACTAGTTTAAAGCATTTGAGCCTATGGGTATCCAGGGATTCTTCAAGTAATCGTAAGATATTCGGATGATGTATTAGTCTATTTGAATATCTGATTGTTTAATTTGCAATTTCCATTTTTACCGATGTTATTTGGCGATCTTTCCTTAATATTAGTCATAATCCATGGTGCGTTTGCTATTATGGATCTAAAGAGTTTTTGACTGAAATCTTTCTAAAATTCCGATGTTCGAGACGGATCATGACCCCTCATAGTTCAATGCCATAAGTCCATATCGGTTTAAGAAAGCATATAAAGTTACTTTGCATCTAACAAGAAGAGGACAGGCTGTTTCCTCACGTTAAAAAAAAGAATGTTAATTATATTTATAATTTCTTCTTTAAAGTAGGGAAATCTTCGAAAGACAGCCCGACGCCTCTAGAGGGGAATCCCCGGGGGCGCCAGGGTAGTGTGGGGTTTTTACCCACTAAAACCCCACGGTCACCATGAAATGTTTAATAATTTAGATGTAAATATCTCTATTATTAAGGCCTATTTATTGACTTAAACGCTCGGACACCTATTTACTTATTTTCGACATAAATCCATCGTGCCAAGACTCATAAAAATCGATGTCTACCACACGTCCACACCCTGTCCTCCCCTGGACAATTTAGATTTGGGATATTTTATTATAAATGCAACGCAGTATGTAAAATAACATAGTGCGAGTAAAATGAAACTGCGTGTTCTTATGCCCGCGCTAACAATAATTGAATATTCGACACACCAGGCAAATAATCCATCGGCTAATAAGAATGAGGAAGCACGGATGCAGCTGATAGACATTTACGACTGCGTGCGTGTCTCCTTGAGGTCGAGTTCACGATGGCGCAACGATGGCCAGAAGCAGAAACGAGCAAACCATTGTCGTCTATGGGGAAGCGTTTGAAAGGGTCATGCACATGCGCGGATAAACGCAATGGCACCATCTTCGATTCATCCGCTGCGTTCAAAGTGCAATGACTTTCGCGAATTATCCGTCGACGATTATTCTTTGGAAATCGCAATGACAGTGTTACACAGGAAAAAGTGTTTTTCTAAAGAATTTAAAAAAATTCCTTCCTAAAAAGAAAATGAACAGGTTCCTGTAGCGTGTCGTCAAAATAAATTTTCTAATAAGGGAAGAGATATTGCATAGGGAACTAGAAAATCAAATAAAGTAATATGATATATATCACACCATTGACATGCATTTAAATATTGTATATCAGAGAAGAAATGAAATCTTCCTACTTTCAATTGCAATTTCTTCGAAGGTTAAACTCGTATTTCGCTTAAATAATGGAACATAGTGGATGCAATTAATAAAATTTATAGGGGGTGTGTTTGGTATGAATTACCCTCCCATAGCCTTCGGGTCAATTAGGTACACATTTAACCTGATGTCAAAGAACGAGAAATGGATTGAAAGATATTGGAGAGGTCTATATAGTGGGATCAAAGAAATGAGAACAGGGTTGTGTAAAAATAACTCGAGGGACGTAGAAGGTTAAGGGTGGTGGATCGTCAAATAGCAGGTACAAATTTTCAAAATCGAAAATAATTATATAAAAGACAGTAGGAGTTCCACTATATTTCTAGGTATACTAAACATTATCCTACTTAATGCTTTTAAATTGAAAAACGCCATTATTTTCGTTGACACTAAATAAAACTTTTCTTCGCTTTGTTATATTTAGTCTTGTAATATTGAATGAAACTTCAACATTTTTAGGTATTCATCTTTGCACAGTAGATTACTGACCCTGGTTGTCGTATTCTAAATCTTCCTGTGATATTCCTTCTTCTTTTATATCTAGAAGAGAGTTTATCGTAGAAGGACATGGGACACCTAAAAAATATCGTCTTATCAATTTCTAACATACTTACCTTAGTTTGCTTTAAAATTCCTTACGTCACTCCAACAGAAGGGTACTAATACATACATAAAGGTACAGTAAGCTGAATACCCAGAGACCGACAAGTGTGGTTTCATTATTAATTTATTATATTAATTTATTTTTTACATGTATAGAATTTAGACAAGAAAAAATGTCGTTTTTCATGCTTAATATAATTAATAAAGATTTATTGTGGTAATTTGCAAAGATTATACCCTAAAAATTAATTTTACAATAATCGTGTTGTGTTCATTCTACATATTTTTTAAAAGGTTCACATCTAACGAAATAGAGGAGCTATAACATTTTTGGAATATTATATAACAAAATCTCTGGTGAGAAATAAACTTTGTATACTGCTACTTTTACTCCTACTTTTCCTGAGAAAAAAGTAAACAGATAAATCTTCTGTTCTACCAACACCCTATATTAAATTATCATTTCGTGTACCGAAAACTACGTGTAATTCTGTACAAGTATAACGGAAGAAAACCAAGTTTTCAATTCTACCGGTTCAAATCTAAAGTCCCGATCAAATACGAGCTATCCTTTTTAATCTTTTCGCATGAGTATCTCCAAAGCTGTTGGTCATTTGAGTAAATATTTGGGATCACAGTAAGCCTTCTTCGAGGGGGATATTTTGTGAGCAATATAATTTTAATCTGCGTGGAGGATCCGCGTGGATTACGAGGGTATCTACACCTCGTTGATTTAAGATTACCTTTATTTATTTATTTTATTTTATTTTTGTTGTTCAGCTATATATATTCACATTTGCAACTTTCTCTCATGATAACTTAAGTAAATCGACAATTTCAAGGTTTATAATGAGCCATGAATTGCATGAATGAATTTTGCTAACTGAAATGACTTGGATGCCAAATGTTTCCTTATAGGTATCTATATCTTAAAATACAAATTGCGTAGAATATTGAGAAAGTTCAATTGCAGTGTGGTTACATGGTAACGAAGTATTACATAGTTTAGTATACCTAGCAATATGAAGGAGATCAGAATGTAACATACATGGTAGAACTTTTACTACATAGGTACTTATCTACAGATATTCAAGTATCTGAAGATATATCTACCAACTCAAAAAAAAGTGAGAAAGCAGTAGCTACACTACAGTTCGTATCATCTGCATATCCGAGTATTTCGAGATATATTTAGTGACCCAAGAAAAGTACAGAAATAATGCTCATACTAAGTACATTACTATTTCGCAATCTGAATTCTAAAAGTAGGGGAAACCTGTCCAATACCGTATACTTAAGGTTTTAGGTCCATAAAATTTTAAATTATAAAACAAATTGGGTAATGAAAACGGTATTTATTAAATGTTTTCATAAACAACACAAAATAACAAAAATATAATTTAAGCGTCCAAACAGGCTACTTAATTTAACAATAAAACAAAACCTGTTCTTTTTCCAATTTTACCCCATAGGGTGGGCAAAACCGTATTCACTATACAATTTTGCCCCCCATGTAAAGTAGCAATAATAGTGTTAAGTTCTATCCACGACGTAATGAGCCCCTCGGAACCAAACAACTTTTATCTCAAACATTTCTTTCTATCTAAAAAATTATAGAATTTATTCAGATGGCTTGTCTTAAGTGGCTCATCGTGCATACACAAGAATTATTTTAAACGTTATTTTCTCTACGTTTCTTTGGTTTGCATTTTTCGTTCGTCAATTTTTGTTTTCTAGCTCTTATGGAGTGTTCTATATTCAGAGTAAGTGTTTTCTTCTTCTTGTGGCTTGAAATAGCGGGGTACGGTTTTACCCCGTACGGTTGTGCCCCAAGACGTAAGCACCTACACTTTTGGTTACAGCTAAATATGAAAATGACAACAATCGGCCACGATTTTCAAAATATAATAGAAATAGATACTGTTAATAGATATCTTCATGTAACTTACACTCTAATTACCAAAACACTATATAGTCCACTTAAAGTCAGTCGAAATTAAGATCAGAGCACTTAGAACAGAATAAATTGAATAATTCGCTGGAGTGTCCAAAAATCTCTGTTGACTAACAGTTCAGTATAGCAAAAAACAATTACCAAAGGCACGTGGGCTGCATTTATTTATTTTCAGGAATAAGTTTGGTATACGGTTTTATCCAGGCTTCTCCTACCTATATCATAACGATAAAAAAATAGTAGTAAAACAATATGCAAACCAGAACTTCTACCACACAGGCATCCAAGTATCTGAAGGTGTATTTATTATCTAGCGTCCCACAGGAAATAAAAAAGTAATATTCATACTCATGTAGGTACTCAGATCCAGATCGAGTACTCAAGCTTCGGATATCCACGAGCCGCAGCATCACTAACAACGCTACTTTCTAATACTCGGCTCGATTCAAATATCCAAGTCGAGCAAAGGATGCTTTACCGTCCTCCAGTACTCAGGCAACTCCACAACGTGAGTCGTCAGAACGGGACGAAACGGAAATGAAATCGAAAAAGAAGGGGGGCCAGCGTAATAAGCAGCTTAAGATGGCTCTCTCGCCGTATAAAACCATACACGGTACCAACAGGGGCAAAACTATCCGGACCAGCGACTTTCACCCGATTGACTTTCCCTTTCTCTCCCCGATACTCGCGTCGGTAATTCGACGTATCTGTATGCCGCCTCTGAGATCAGAACCGTCTGGAGCTCGTTGACTTCCGGTCCCGATCGAGAGCCCCTCTCATTCATTTACTCGCCAGCGATAACCCGACGCGCAAGAAATCGTGATTAAATTCTGACGAAATTGCTGCCCGGCGAACGGTATGCTTGGTTGCGTAATAAATAATGTATACGCCTATAAGATAATACGTATATTACTCCCTTTTTTTACCATTTATTTATATAGCTACCGTGTAATTCTTCTCGTTACCATTCACCGTTTCGATCCAAATGTTGCAATAATGAGCCTGCCTACCGTTTCGTAATTGCAATACATAGCAATTTTAAATATTCATTATTACAAATTTTCTACGTACTAATTGGAATTACTGAGAAATTACCTGCGATATTAAATATTGTTGAGAAGAATTGGACGATTAAGCATTTTGGTAATTATTAATAAATATTCATTACAAAGGAATTAAAATGTTTCTTGACTTCAGTCGTATAAAAAGTAGAAGATGAAAATTTTGTATCTTCGGGACAGTTAAACAAATTATGTTAAGGAAGTCCACTTGTACTGTCTTCAGTAAGAGTTTATCCGGCTTGGAACTTTCATCTTTGGACTATTGCTTTTGATATTAATTTTAACTATCAAACAGATTGCCTGTAGTTAAATTTTTAAGCGCAGATTACTTTGGAATGGTTTGTTTTTATTTTTTTTTCTTAAAGAACATTTGTAGCTCTTTGTACAATAGATTTGTTTTTGGAGAAACAAATCTTATTGCAATAATGTGACAGACGCTACTCAATCATGGAATTTTTGCAATCTATAACTGCAACTCATTAATTTTTAATAACTAGCTAATTTTTACTTTAGCTAAAACTAAGAAGTAATAAAGCGAAAACTTGGTTTCCCCTCTTGAAAACTATAGATAGAATGTAAAAACTACTCGGCTTCGCTCGAAATTTATATTCTGATTTTATAAAAAAAATTTTATACTCATTTTTGTGAAAATAGTCACATGCATCTGGATTAGCTAAGCATACGGAGTTGGAGCACATAACGTGACCCCAGAGTTTACCAAAAGTTTTCAAGCAACAGACAAACACACAAACACTTTCTGCTTTATAAATATTACTGCTATATATTAAGATAAAATGTTAGAAATTAAACCGGTCAGCCATATTATTTCCTGCCAGCGTATATGAGAATGATAGCGATTGCTTGTTTTCTTCTATACATTTTTTCAAGAGCATTTTTACAGATTACTGAGTTCTGATATTAGAAAGTTATGATAGCATAAATAGTATTTTATATGCTCCATCCGCTATGACCTATTTACATACCTATTCATTTTTACATTTTCTTTACGCGTGTCATGGGTACCGACACGTTGGTTATCAAATAAACAAACAAAAGTAAAGAAAACGAATGTCACCTGTTAAGAAACTTTCGAACAGGAACAGATTTTGTCTTTATTGCACTTGTTCCATTTGTAAATAAACTATAAAAAAATATAAGCGTTGCTTTCAGAATTCTATCGAGACACATTAAACACCACGATACTATGCAATGCGATTGCTATCCAAACTAATCGGTATATCAATCAGAATCGACGGGAGCAAAACAGTTTCAGAAGCAAGACTAGTAATGCTCCCTCGTCTGTTGCAAAAGCGCAATGCAGTAAACTGCTTTACATCAAATCCACTAATGTCTGTCTCGCCCTTGATGGCGAAATCGATCTCAACTCGATCGAATCGACCGCTGACGTCAGTCAGCGCCGATACCGAAGACGTGTGCATGAATTAATGCTCCCTGCACCATCGGAATACGTGGTCGTTAGCTTGTTCGAATTCCTCGCCACGTGTCACGGGAACTTATCTAATCCGAAGGTTTGACGTCAGAACGTCAGATTTTTGTTTGCGAACGTAAAATTTTGATTACTACGTGCAAGGAGGATACACTATGAATTGGAAAAAATGTGGGGGAAGAACGGAGATTTAAGTTATCTGCGTAGCCGCCAGTTTTCGTATGAACTTTGACGTGCCAGATTGAGTTTGGTAATAATAACTGTATTGTTAATAATAATCATAAGTGTTATAGTCCAGAATAGAAGGACTAGGAATGGTCGAAAGAAAATTTAGAAGTTGAACGATAAGAACATCTTAATTTGACAAAAAGGAACCCACTAAACATAATAAGCGAAATATAATATTGAAGATATTTATTTGCATACACAAAACTATCAATTTTGAACGTTTCTTTACTCACCACTGTGTAATTATGTTAGCATTGTTTCTCAGATGCAATTTTGAAGTGAACTATGTATCGTGGGACTGAAAATATTATAATTTAGCATTTTCTCAGAAACTGTAAAGAGGAATATAACAAATTTTACTGTATAAGTATTTATACGATATTCAATTTTTAGTTAAAAATTTCATTCCAGCGGTAGTTACTGTAAATTGTAATTTTTGAACCTCATATAGTGTGGAGTAGTAAATAAATAATCGGTATTTATTACGCTAGTGCAACATGTGCATATGGTGAATAATAATGGTTAGTAATAATACTTGATAAATAAATTTTTAGTTGGGCAAACCAATTGCTTCAATAGGAAAATGATAAACGAAAGTTTCAGAGGACAAGACAATTCTTTTAATAAATATTCCTCTACCTTGTGGATTCGTATTAAATCACCTATATGATAGTGTCTATCACAGGTTTATATTAAAGTTTTTCAATGATTTTGTGCTGATAACGATCTTATAAGTACCATATACGTAGAAATGGATTTCATTGAACAGTTGGGCGAAGAAAGAAGGCAGGGATCGCCTTAATATTTATGCTTACAGCTTGCTGATATTCATTACAATACAAAAATAGAAAGCAGTAGCTTATAAAAGAAAACCAGTGTGTCTGTTTTATACAACAGTGTACAGAAACTTCCGCATTTTTCAAGCAAACCGAATAGTCACTACTACCGCAAAATGAATTTGGAAGAGAAATAATTGATTTGCATTTTCGTTAAAAATTATTTGGAACATAGTGTCAAGGCAGAATGTTGGAGTCGTGAGGTCACCCTTTAAACTCTATGAAAAAATAACAATTTATAAATTTTAATCCCCTTTAAATAAACTTATCATCCGCGAAATAAATTTATTCCAGTTGAAACGTAAAATTCATTTGACATATTTTCTTAATCCTTTCACTATTCCATGAATTCTAACATCTTTCCAATACCTGTAATATTGTCACTTATTGTTAGTTAGCCTCCACTTAAATAATACAATAAAACAATAAAACATTAACGTTACAGTACAATAAACGGTAATAAATTTTTTAATATCTTTATCAGTTCACGTGGTTTATTGCCTTGGCAAAACAAGGTTTCTGTAGCGCTTTTTCCACCTGTAACGCATCACGATGAGATACTTCGACGTAAAGGCTTTTATTCAAAATCGACGTCGTGTCTATCAATCTTTCTGCAGTTTCTGGGACGCCTTTTTCCATTATTGTCACGAATCGTTACGGTGTTTCGTGGAATTTTCCACAGATATCGTTCACAGTGACGTCATTTATCACTGCAAGTCTATCTCCACGATGTAAAGCTCCGTTTACAATGACATACGTAGACTACATCGTGCACTAAACCGACTTATAGCTAAACGTAACAGTGGTTGCAGATATTATCAACTTATTAACTGGAAAATTTTAGTAGACACTGTAGACAGTATGCAGTGGATGTTTCTGCGTGAAAAAATGAGACGAAAATAAAGAATAACGGAATTATACTGGGAACTTCGTTTTTTAGTTATTAATGTTTAAAAATTCTGGTCAGAGACGCCTGAAGTATGGCAATTGGGCGATTAGCGATTCGCGTTGTGTAGGTCAGTAGAGCCGCGTACAGTCGCCGCCAAAAAAAAAAGACATGCATTGGTACCAGCTTACCTTATAGAAGTAGTGGTAAATATATGTACAATATGTATTTACAATTCCTTCGTGTTTTGATTCTGTATTATTTTTCCACGTATTATCCCATGGTTTCGATATATGCAATTTTTTAAGCATAAACAATGAGATATTTTTCGTACTGGAAGCAGAGTAATATTAAACGTAATATTTAGAATAATACTCAATTGATATATTATGTGTATCCAATTATAGTTTGAAACTTCGTGAATTTTCAAAAATGTGTTTGAAAAATAAAGAAATGCATGGTGTATTCTGATACAGAATTATCGTAATTAATTACTATTAAATTAATATTGAAAGTTATTAAATTGCATAAATTCAGTGTATAATTCTACTAATTAATGTTTATTAACTTTACTTTATGAGATATCTTTGAAATTTTCCAAGAGAGAAACAAAATTTTCCAAGTGTACCTCATTGGAATAGAATATTAATAAATGAAACGATGTAACAATTTGCAACCTTTATTTTCACAACTAGTTCTCGCAACTTCTTACGGCTGCAATAAAATCTAAAGCTTCAACTTTCTCGCTACATATAACTTCGAGAAGCATTCCCGTTTGACTGCAGATTTCAGCTAGGAGAAGAGGTCATGGAAGAACTTAAAGATAACGATTTTTACGTAAGTGAAGCGCGAGGTTCTTGCAGAGCATTCGAAGTGGTTATCAAAGCAGAGGATGTACTGTATATTGTATAATATCGACAACTTTATTCATGTAATTGTAAGGTATGCTAACCTTGAGATTTTTTCCGGCTTCCTCCAGTTATCGAGTTAAATGATTTTTCATTTTCTACGCCTTTACACATCTTCTTTTGTGTGACTGATATACGCAAGCTGATGAGTGATGTCGAACAATAAATTAATATGACACATGCATGAAGTGCAGAGGGGAAAGAGGTATTGACTGACGTGGTGCAATGTCACTCCATTTTATCGCAAAGGAGCTAAAAAAATCTGCTGCTGTATGTATATACGTGGAAGCTTTACTTTGTATACCTAAATGTTACTCGACCTTTGTTAAGACACAGAGAATGATTCATTCAAAACTTACATAGTTCATAGGGGTACTTAATATGCTTCAAAAACAATATTGGAGTAATGTTTTAATATAGGAAAGAAGAAATATGAAATGTACTTCATGAATTTTTTAAATGGAGCAGCAGCTTTCTAGTAAGCAAAATGCTGTTAATATAATCATTTGCTAATTTATTATTGTTTATGTTATTATGGAAAAATTCTTGGGGGTATTAATGACACTGAGTATGCAATTCGTGGTTGAAAAATTATAATTGTAATGTGGTTGTAAATTATTTATTACTTTTATTTTAAACTTACAAGGGAAGATGTTGTGAATATGTAGGGAATTTCCTCCTGATTACAACGCAATTTTTGTTTCCCGCATAAATTCACTTGAAGGGGGTGAAATTAACTGAAAAGTGAGCTATTTTCCCATTTTGTGTTATAACACGCAATGCCCTAATTAAAAGAAGTAACTTTTATTTGAAAACTTTTTTTCTATTTCTTCCAGTTCGCGAGTTATACCTAACCAAACATCGGGAAATAGCCGGATTTTCAGGGGTCAATGTCACCCCTTCGAGCGAATTTGAGCAGCAAAAAAATTGCGTAATACATATACCTATATCTGTGGTTGTACGCAAAAACGATACATGTCACAATTTCAGAAAAATGTAATTTTATGCATTAATTCAACTGTAGAATATTGGATGTATGTTTGTATCAGAAAAAATGCATGAAAACGAATTTTATAAGTTGAAAAAATAATGCAATTTAACCAAAGTCCAATATTCAATTAATACGCATTTGGCAAAACAACGTAAGTCCACAAAATTTACATGGACCTGTGTGGTTCTGCCTAAACTGTATGTAAATTATTACTATTTTGTTTATTATTATTTACGTTAATTATACGAGTATTGAATATTATACAAAGTGAAGGAAATATACGTTTATATCGTAAGAAAAAAACAAGGAAACATTGCTAATAAGAAGAATTGGTGTTTAGAACTTTCAAGGACAATATCTGGAAAGTGAAAACATGTGACATGGGTCGTTTTTCCTTACAACCATATATCCTCTATATCTCTCCAAAGATTCATAATTTTTAAGTTTCCAAGCTGGGGATCTCCCCTTATTAGTAACGTAAACTACAGTTAAGTAACTACATACTACATATTCTACCAAAGCATGGTACCATTACTTCACCAAGAAACAACGATCTAAATCTAGTATAAAATTATATGGGGGGTCAAAGTAGACCCTGTATTCGCCACAAGGTCAACTGCCAATCCATCCTCCTTACCACCCCTACAAGGGTTCAACGTACCGAAGCAGGTATACGCACGACACAAAGAACTCGTTCAAAAATTATAATAACCGTCCTGCGAGGGTGTAGTACGGTCCATTAACACCCTGAGAATTCGAAAGGCAAGCACACAAGGGTGGGTGAGATTAGCGCGGTAATTCGCAGGCCGCTGTTGGCCTCGCGTCTTGGTCGATATGTCCATGAAATAAAAACAGTTTGCACCAGGGTCGATCGAGGGAAAGTGGGGGCTGGTACCCGCAGCTTGCCGGGGAAACGTGTTAATTATTAATACAAAGCGGTTTAAGCCGTGCGTTATGGCGGCCTATTTTAATCCGGGAGGTCTGTTTTCGCTGTTGCTTTTCGGTCACTTCCGGTCCTGAATTAGAAGCGCCAATAAACGGGGGGGCCTCCATAGAGATCTCGTTGTTTGACCAAGTGCACGCCAGGCTCCCTGTGCGGCCGTTCGGTTTCTTCCAAATACCAGGAACGACGCTATGAAAAAGGAACCGACAATTCGAGGCGCTATATGTGGTGCGACGAGAAACCTCGTGCAAGTACGTATATACGGGTTGTTCTTTGTTAAAAAATCCACTGAAATTTTTAAGTGACTTTGTTTTGAATGAGGCTTCGTTTTTCAGTGAAGCAATTCTGAGGTTCCATCAAATACCTTACAGGTTAAAAATACATACTGTTGTTTATAAGTATTAGGGCACTTAATCTGTGTGAGATAATCGTGGAAAACGTTGGAAATTTATTGAAGAACTCTCACAAAATTTAATTCAATTGGTATTTAAAATTAAAAGCGGAAAATAAAAACACTTAAGAGTAGGTATTTCTGTTATACTATTAATGTTTTCCGAATTTTTGGAGCTGTAGGGCGTTTATTGTTCATTCCTTTAATTAAGATATTACCCTGATTTCGCTTCTGTCATCACATCTAGCTCCTTTGTGTATACATATCCGTATATTGCAGGTACTAAAATATTCTGTTAATGAAAAATCATATTAGAACTTCTATTTTCGATTGATCTTTTTTTTCACAATTTTTCAATTAATAATTGTATAATTTACACTCGATACGTAGTTGCAGACTTCCTTTTGTTATTTTTAATTTCAATGTGTTGTTGAATTTATTTATTTACATTCATTGATTTGTATGAATAATGAGAAGGAAAACAAATAATCTATAAAGATGCGAAAATTGATAACAGGGAATTACTTAATATTGTATTTGGTGGGACGAAATAGACGTGGCTATATTTTAGAAGTGATTCATAGGAATACCACTTTAACTTATCGCAGGCTTCAGTAAAGGAGTGCTTTTTTTTCTTAACCCAGTTGCTTTCTTACAACCGTACTTCTCTTTAATTACTTAAACCTCTTGTGAACCAGTCCCTTTCTTTCTCTTACTTTTCATGGTACTTGACCTACCATATGTATGATTCATTTATATAACGAGAACTATAATATACTCTTTCATTCGCTTATTCTCAAATATTGCATTCTCTCAGTCCATAACGAATAGCTATTTTACTACTGTTGGCTTTTATTAATGACTATAATGATATAAGCAGTATCATGGTGTATCCTTCTTGTATAACACTAATTTAATCAGGAAAAAGGAGTAGGCATGGGGGCATGCGGGGAAAACTAATTGCACGCGCTAGTAAAGCATACATGTGTATAATAGATGTATTGAAAAAATAATGATGGATAAAGAAAGAGCGTAGTAAGTATTAAATTAAATTCAGATTAATATTATATACACAAATAAGAAGAATAAATATTATGTGTAAACCTTTCCTCTGGGAAACGCACGTATCAAATAACATGCAAAAATATTATTTTTGAGTTTAGAAATTTATCCATTGCAAAGTTATTATGTTAAAAAGATTCCAAAATTTTGACCAACCTATAATAATACTCAGAACAAGTTGAAACGTGGAATGCGTTGTAGGGTATCATCGAACCAGTTGTAAAAACTATAGAACCCATTTTTCAGCTAAATACTTTGTTGTTAAACAATCCGTATCTGTCACAATATCGATTACAAGATATGTCAAAATTTCGCAACCGTTTTCGCCCCAATTTTTCAATGACAACATTCCTAAACTCCAAATTGGTACTTTCCATAAATATAAGTTTTCACCCCCAAAAAAGGTTTCCCAGAGGAAAAGTTCACATCATATTTTTGTTATAAATATTAAACATAAGTTACATAGTTTGTATATATTTGTGTGTTAAATTATTAATATTAAGTTGACTCATTGGATTAAGCCGTGTAATTATAAACGCATGAGTTGCATATATCTATAATAAGATGCTTCATCAAGTGGAAAACAAAAGGTAACGTAGATCATGAATCATGAAACAATATGAAATAATTTTAACACGTTTCATGAGTCACTGGTGATTCGTGAGACTCATCGAATTTTTCTCGGAAAATCAGGCTTACGTATTTTTCAATTCGTTGTCGACTTCGAAATAGTAGAAAAGTAAGCTGAAATTTGAAAAATTCAACGTAATCGCCACTTTCCATAATTGAATACTACAGCCTAATTTTTTATTATTTACATTTCACGGTGTCACCAGGAACCTGATATTCTGCAGCAAAACGAAACCTGTTAATGCAGCTTTCGAGTGAGGTACCTATCTATCAGATTGGGGAAAATACAAGTGCATTTGTCGTTGGTTAAAGACGAATGTAGCAAACGGTTAATCGGTAATCAAAGTTTAGTTTGAGTGAACTAGGGCTGAAAATATTTGTTAAATTTTCACGTAGTCAAATATTCGAGTACTTCAATGATTCAAATATTTGGCACATGTAGGTAAGTATTCGATTATGTATTTCGTGCACTGATCAAGTACCTAGATATAATACCTACGTACACAATATTCAATTGCAGTAGAACCTCGATAACTCGAATCTCAAGGGAATGGAATAAATTTTCAAATTATAGACGTTTCGGCTTATCGAGTTTTCGAGTAAGAGAGGTCAACAAACGACAATTCGACTTATAGAGGTTTTGTAAGACATATGTAGAAGTAAACTTCGACTTGTAGAGGTCCGAGTTCTTTTAAATTCGATTTGTAGAGGTGAAATACATAATTTAATATGCAAAATATAGTTATATTTCGAGATGTAGAGGTGTTTACAGCGGTGTGGAAGGGAATGAAGAAAATTTTCAACTTATAGAGGTTGTCGAGTTATCGAAGTTCGACTGTACAACTTATTCATATGATTCATATAACACAGCCTGCTTATAATTAATTTCTTCCCATTTCAATTTATTTATATCGAGGTTTGAGTCATTGAGGTTCGAATCATTGCGGTTCGAGGTATCGAAGTTCGACTGTACTAACTTAGTCATATGATTCATATAACACAGCCTGACCATAATTAATCTCTTCCCATTTCAATTTATTTACACCTCAGCGACCCAATTAAGTAAGAATCTGAAAACGCTAAATTACTTATGGCTGCTACTTGGGGAACTGAAATTTCTCAAGAAATTGAATACTCATAAAGATATAAAGAAAATATTGTGCATTGCGATTTGCGAGCAACAGTAGTACAAAATTTACTTCGTAAGTGGTATTTTCAAGGCACCTTGTAGAGATCGAAATGTAACGTAGCTGATCGTTAACTAAATATACTTATATATTATCACCTATTGTGTAATATTTTTCTTAATACCACCACTACTTTCACAAATATATTCCACGGCAATTTAAATAGGCGCAGCACTCACAAGGGGCGTGCACGTGAGGTTCGGGTCACCGATTTCATTTAAATGTTGCATATGCTTACTGCGCATTACGTGTAATAATGTATTTCAACCCATTGGGTGTGTCGATCAAAATTTCTGGAGAAAATCAAACTATCGATCCAGATCTGGATATGGATCCTCATTTTTATATATACGATGCTTAATTTTCTCAAAAAAATTGCGCCTAATGCATTTAACCCATTATTACTACACGAAAGATTTTAGCTAAATGAATATCAGTCTCAAATAACGTAAAAAAAAACTGCTGGTTACGCACAGTGATGAAATTACTTCACTATCATCAGAATTTGAATAGTTGTAGAATTATTTTTCGCGGCAGTTCTGCGCTAAGGAGACACGCAGGCACGTTGGCAATAAAAGCGCATCGTAAAAAGCTCTGGCAACATTGACCTAAACCCGTGACGCTAATTATGCTGTTTTATTCAATGATGCACGGCCAAGTGGGGATCCCTCTTTAACATAAATCGCTCCTCGGGCCTTTATGATTTTATCGGGGCCCCATTGCAGCAACGCAAGCGCATTACCTACGCTCTCGCGTCTTTTAACGCGCGCATTTTATGTCCGCGTTTGCGCCTTCGTCGTGACATTATTACGCTATTATATTAGTTTCTGCTACGAGACGCGGAGGCGGATTAAAGGCCTCCATGGATAATGGCAGCAACAGGCATTTATCCCGGGATGAAGTAATATCCCCTTGTAATCATCAGAAACTCGCGTGAAATGCATTCGATTAAGGAAGGCATCTGGAAAAATGATTTTTCGAAAATTTTGTGATTTTCTGAATTTTCTTTTCATATCGGAGCTTCTTAGAGTGATCTATATATTTTTAGATTTAGTCGTTTCGTGGTTCTGCAGACAGTTTTGTACCGTTATAAGCTTTTAAAGCTTCCTTTCTAAGTTTTAGGATACTTTTATGGTATACCCAGCGATAGTAAGGCCTGCAATGCACATGCCCGAATGGAAGAGGACAAAGTAGGTGGAGCCATCGACCCCCTCCACTTTGGGAAGCCTATGGGAGGCTTTATTACTCCTTTGTTTCTACTCTTTTGTCCCTCACCCTCTGCATTTAAACTCTTCAAACTTCGGTATTGCTTGGTATACCTGTATAGTTACAGTCAACCCTCCTATAACGCGGTACTTTCATAACGCGGTTTCCATATAACGCGGAGCAAAAATTGCGACAGTCCTCCTATAACGCGGTACTCTCATAACGCGGTTTCCATATAACGCGGTACTCTTATAACACGGTTTCTTTATAGTAATACAACTTAATTAGCTTAAGCAGTCTCCCTATAGCATGAATTTTTCTAATTCACTTTTACGGTTGAAATTAATAGGCAATTCCCCTGATTTTATGCATGTACATCAACATTTTTCAATTTCATTTGCCAGGGAATTCCCCTGCCATTGCCGAAATGATGCAGCATTGCTATTTTTTATCAAAACTAAAGGTGCGTCTACACGACGACACTTTTGTGTCTAGATCAAGTGTCTTTTGTGTTTAGCTAGGGCTAGTTATTGCAGTGTTATCAGTCTAGCTCTAGCTGCAACTCCCGCAACGACAGGTCAAATTCAGTGTCGCGGACTCTAAGCAGTTTCCAATCTTCCGGAACTTTTTTTGATTGTCGTATATACTTGATCTAGACATAAAAGTGTCGTCGTGTAGACGCACCTTTAGTTTTGAAATATGTAACCATATATTTATTGCCTTTTGTAGAGTAAACCCTCCTATAATGCGGTTTTCTCAAAACGCGGTTTCCATATAACGCGGTACGAATTAATCTGGTTTCTACTAATTATGAATTTCTTAAAACGCGGTTTCCATATAACACGGTACACAGTCTCTATATAACGCGGTACGAATTAATATGATTTGTGCTATGTAATTCTAAGTTTCTTATAACACGGTTTCCATATAACGCGGTACGAATTAATCGCGTTATAGGAGGGTTGACTGTATTTAAATACCGTTTTTTTACAAAATTATACGCATACTTTCCATTAACCCTTCGTTGATAAGTCTTGGTGTGAGCCACCCCTAAGCTGATTTGGACGGTTTGTACCTTCTATATGCAAAATAAATACCTTTTTTTTCAAAGCCGACTTACATACTACTTTGTTCTCAAAATATTATATCTAAACAATAACTTTGTAGACGTTTAGCTTCTAATATTGAAATTTGTAAAAGTTACCATTTTTTTAAGCTTTTCTTCGTGTTTTCTCTACACATGGTAATCTAGAATTTTTTTACAAAACCTGTGATACAATTGTATAAGTGTTTCTTGTAATCGAAATTAGTTTTGAACGAAATTTGAAAGAATTCTTGAATTTAGTAGAATATTCAGGAACTACCTTGAGATTCCACGTCCAACATGATTCGAAGCTTGAAACTGTTGAACGTCTTGAGTCTTGAAAGTCTTGAAAATCTTAAAAATGAGTACATACGGGTTAGAAACCTACCAAGACTTTGAAGCAAGAGTTTCAAGACCTCCAAAAATTTCTAAGACTTTCAAGATTTATCAAGACTTTCAACAGTTTTAAACTTCCAATCATGTTCGAACTACTTCAAATTAGTCGCTTGATATACAAGACAGATTCGAAGCGCTTCGAAGTAGGGCTGGGACTACTTTTATATATTTTACAAGTATTCGAATACTACGAATAAACTTCGAATATTTGAGTATTCGAATGTTATTATTCGAATACTATTCGAATATTGCTGTTTTCGAATAGAGAAGTATTCGAATACCGATATATTCGAATACTGATGTATTCGAATAGTATAGTGTGAAGTGGGCCAAAATTAGCTTACAAGATTTCACCTGACAAACGAACCCAAAGAACTTGATTTATAATTCACACCATACTATTTGAATACATCAGTATTCGAATACTCAAATATTCGAATAGTATTCGAATACTCAAATATTCGAATTATATTCGACAAATAATTGAGCAACTGAAGTATTCGAATATTCGAATACCGAAAAATTCGACAAATAATCCCAGCCTTACTTCGAAGTGCTTCTGATCCCATCACTAATCATCAGCAATTAAAACAACAAAAACATCTATACCCAAACCACTATTTATATTTCTCACAAGCTTCAATAAGTACTTGGAATTAATTTTGTCCAATAACTACAGACGATCATCAGTCACGATCATCAGCACTTGCTCGACTAGATGGCGACCAACCCCCTCTAGATTAATTCCCGATACCATTTATTGTATCCCCAACTGAATGCATTATCGACGAAAGAAATCACTCCTCGACAATTAAGTCAGGGTACATATAAAACAACCCAGCCATTCCACCATGCGCGTTTCGCGTATCAGGTTCCAAGTGAGCGCGCCACATGGGAACCTTGAGGAAGGTTAGGTCCTTATGGCGGTGACTGCTAAATGTTATGGTTGGCGGTGCATGCCGGGACCGACGATGCGCTGATATCCACTCACGCGTTTCTGGGTATAGACAACGAAGAAAGCCTGCAGAACGAGACGAGAGTCTTGTTCTTGTGCGGCATGCGAGTCCTCAGCGCCCTTCATATCGACCGATCGTTCTCCTCTCGATCCCACTTTTTCCCCTGGCTCCTTCAGCCCTCCCTTCCCCCGCCCCCGTATCCTGTCAGGCTCCCTACGATGCTTTCCCAAACGATTTTCTGCGTTTCGTCACAAGGGATCCTTGACAAACGACCCCATCTTATCGGTCGGTCCCTGCTCCTTCAGCGGCCATGTTTGTCGGTAGCCTACGATCCTTGACGCCTTTCGCGAGGATTTCCGTGCCAATTCGAGCAGCCTGGGGATTAAGAAATGCGCTGGGACACTTGTGAATGACATCTTCTCTGCCTTTGGTGTTTGTTTACTCGAAATAGATTTCGTTTGTTGGTGCAACGAATTTTGGTTAGTATTTGTCCGTGTTACGGGAAATGTGGATGAATCGAGGAATTGGGAATTGATGAAGTAAATGTGGTTCAATTCTGGGTGGGAGGCTTGTGGCTTTGGTGGAGGATGAGAAGCACTTTAACTGTGAAATTGCTATGTTTTGGTTTGGTAATGAGAATATAGAAATTATAGTTACGTTGGTAGTAAATTTTTATCAATTACAAAATGTGTTAGATAATATTTATGGAAGAGTTTGGGCATGTCGCTGTTGCGAGTTTGTCACTGTATTATATACAAGTATTTAAATTATAATGTGAGAAAATTGCCGGGTGAATATTCGGGTTTTGACTAATTGTAAGTAGATTAGGGAAAAATTATAACATTTTAAAATGTATCTACCATGCATGTGAAGGGAATTAAAATACCGCATTAAAGTAAATTTACAAAATCGGAAAATAGTCGGATTTCCAGGGGTTAATTTCACCCTCTTAGAGTGAATAAATTTAAATCTTAGTCTTTGGGGATATGCAAAGGATATTAGATATGTATTACTCTTTTTCTTCCTACCTAAATTCACTCTAAGTCGCAAGAACCATTTTGGCCATGTTCTTGCCACTCTCCTTTATAATACTTTTTCCCTTATCAACTAACACTTTTAATACACTTCCACTGTCAATGTATATTTCATAAAACCCTTGAAAATCCCACATTGAAATTCAGCACGTCTATAATAGAATCGCAAAATGACAGAATGATTGAAAATAGGCATCGATCATGTACAGTTTAAATTTACAGCTTTGTTTTAAAATGGCAGTGTGAATTTCATCAAAGTGAATAAAATATCACGGTTAAATTCAATGGTTTTATAGGGAATACCGAAAGTGTTTGTTACGCCAATGCGTGGCAAGCATCGGATTACAATAAAATTGTTCTTGGCGGCTGTGTTCATGGCGACGCTCTCGAAAGCACCTTTTTAATCGGGGGTCAGAGTATCAACAGCCTGACTTTCGCTGCTTAAAAAGTCAAATACGCATATCGAATTCAGAGTAGAAAAAAGATCGAGGAATTTATACAAAGCTATGCACCTCGTATTTGGGTTAACACGCCGATACATACGTATGAATGGGAGAATGTCGAATAAAGTAAAACACATAGGGGGCGACGTCGACGTCATGATGCTCGACAGCAGTGAGAAAAGGATTGTCTTTTCTGCGTCACGTTGAATGACTGCGTAGATATTTTAAATTTATAAATAGCAACGAAATTATCTTAGGCAAGAGAATTTTTGCAACACGAAGAAAGTCAAATACTTTGTTACTCCGATTATATTCCATATCAAATAAAGTTTGAAGAGTGTACGAATCATTAGTAACCAGATAGTATTAATGGTTGAATATTATTGTTCCCTGTTTAAATATTAATTTTGATAGGTGGAAGGTATTGTCATATATGAGCGTAAAGAATTGTGTTTACATTTAACTCTTGGTATCCAAGATTTTTTAAAATTATTCCCTTCGTTTCAAGTGCGATTGAGGAATAACATGTAGCATAGATTGTTATTGAACAAATGACATATAAATAGTATTCTGTAATGATTGCATAGATTGTTGAATAAAATCGTTTAATGTATAAAATGTAGGGTATGGAAATGGGTACGGTAAAATTCGTAAGTGAATAAAAGAGGTAGAAAACACAACTTTATTTAAGATGATTTATCTTCTCTTAAAGAAGTAAAAATCAAGTATAATGTCAATTTTATACTTTCTGTTGCGCAACACTGTATTCTAATTATTATTATAAACTGCAGTTTACTATTATTTATTATTATAAACTACGGTTTATTATTATTTATTATTATAAACTGCAGTTCATTATTATTTATTATTATAAACTGCAGTTCATTATTATTTATTATTATAAACTGTCTTTCTTACACACTGCCATGCAAAGGAAAAGAGAAAGAAATTAAAAATACGAAATGTTCAAAGTAAATTTTACATGCAAAGGTACTGTTTGAAAAGCGAGGTTCAGTGAGCTAAAAGTGCGTTGTTTAATAGCAATATTTAATAATTGAAATCTCTTATATTATCTTGTGCAGCTGTATTAAGTCTGAAATAACTGTAATATTTATTGCTTATAATAAGATATTAAACATAATACATTACAGCAATATTTTTAGGTTCTGCGCATTTCGCTTTAAAAAAATATGTAATAGGCATACATATCAATTTTACATCACTCACTGTACGTCCTTGGATGTATTCACACTGACGTTATTTCAAAGTACAATTTTGTCGCTGAATATTTTTGAATAAAAATACAATACATAAGAACGTGTTACGTGATACGAGCTGCTTCCAAACACATCCGACGTTACAAAAATATAACGTCGTAACATATGTATATAATATCTACGTACAATTTAAAAAATATTGTTCCAACACAAATTAAACCCTCCCACCAGAATAAAACTATTACTACTCTAAGCCGGTCTCCACAAAACTATGCAACTAGGAAATTTTAAACATTGCCGAAATATTTCAGGTGATAAAGTTCGGTGAAACACTCTGTACAAAGTAATACAATAATTGTGACGTTATTTAAAAAGAAAATTATGTAAACAGTTTCTGTGATGTTTTTCTTTTTGTTGTCTCTACCGAGAGGTGTCATCCAGAGCTTGATTAGACTTCACAGCGAAAGGAAAATTTTTGCTGAATGCAACTAAAAGGTACATACGGATTTTTTGATTGAAAACAAACTTTTTGAAATACGCTTGAAAAACTGTCCATCTTATTCGCGGATTTTCGAAGCTTTTCTTCTAAAGCCCACCATTTTTGCAAAAATAATTTGTTTAAGAAATCGGTACGCACATCGGAAACTACACTTATACAGTTTATAAAAAAAAATGAAATTTAATTTCGGACCTGCTATTCCATAGTTACCGATTCGACCAGCTCGCGTGGGGAGGTCTAGAAGATTAATTAATATATCAAAATTTATGGATGTTTTTCTATTTATTTTTTTGGTATAATCTCTTAAGACAGCGTACTAAAGATAGGTAATAAAAATTTCCAAAGAAAACTGTAAATTATTTCTGAAAAAAATTCTTAAGAATGGCTTACTTTTCCGGCCGTCACAGTGGTGTTCCCCCTTAACAATTTAGGCATTTTCATTCTGAACAATACGCTATTTTCGTAGGTTCGTAGAGTGCTCCATCGGTGGGTGATACATGTGGTGACTTTTGACTCGCGGGACAATACAGTCATAAACCGCGGTCCCTGCAAGATGCTCCGACCGATCCATGTGGTTAATTTTTGGGAACCAGATGTTCGCATTTTTCTCCTCTATTCCGTTTAGCAGTGGTTCTTAACCGGTGTTCCTCAGAACACTAGTATCCCGCGAAATTATGAAAAGAAATGTCTTTTTTTACTGTTATTAATCTGTAAGCTATAATTTTTAATAAAAGGTATGTTCATGCCTACTTTTGTTGTTAGTTTTATGATTTTAGTGATTTTGGAATTCCGCATATTTTCCTTATAATCCAAAGTGTTCCGTGACTTTGAAAAAGTTGAGAACCACTGGTCTACTGTTTGGAGAAGAAGAGATGTCCATCTCCGCCAGCGAATTCATAGAGGGGAGGTCCTTAAGAAGGCAGAAGTGCACTCAATTATGTAGATTTTCGTTACCACCTAAAAACTGAAAACCGCCTCCACTTTTCAAACATCGAAAGAGATGGACAATATGGACATTCATTCTCATCGCGTTCATAAAACACATTATGGACTCCATTAAATGGAAGAGTCTTGTCGTAAACGTCAGAGCATTTGAAACATTTATTTAGCCCTTTTTTTAAACGCATTTGTTTAGCTTCACTCCTCTGCCAGTTTGTTTGTTTGTTTGTACCAAATCTTGTAATACAATTTTAACCAACTTCCACCAATATTAGAGGCTTGAAACTTTGCAGGCGTACGTAGTTATGATTACAATATAAAATTTTGAAAAACTTATCCCTTCCAAGATTAACCCATATCCACAAATCCAATCGACTTGAAATCAGCCACTCTAGTTCAGGGAAATTTGGATTTGTGTACGGAATAATTCTCAGCAAGCTACATTTGGCTCGTATCTCGTGATATCAACCCTTCGTTGACACACCTCTTTTTTCGATCAACTTTGACACCCCTGGGTAGCTCACGCCCAGAGGAATTTTTGAACGACATCTGCTAAAAATTTTACAGAGGATTGAAGGTAAAAAAATCTGTTTTAAAAAATAATTATTTTCTTGTACTACAATTACGATGGTGCTATGCCACTTTAAATTAAATCGTGGGGCAGGATATTTCATAACAGGATATGAATCAATTTAATACAGAATCAAGCGTCGAAATGAGCGATAAAAAGCGATTAAATACCCTGCCCCATGATTTTATTTAAAGTGACATAGCATCATAGTCATTGTAGTACAAGAAAATAATTATTTTTTAGTTATGAGTGCAGTTTTTATCAAATTAAATAAAATCATGTAACTTAACTTTTTTTATTTTCTTACAATACCTACTTTTAAAATTTTGAACTCGATTTTCTCGAAAATGTTTAATATTGCACTCTATGCTTTTAACATATTACTATCTGTATCTAAATACAGTAGCACCTTGATTAAACGGCTTCTTTGATATTTTGTGTATAAAATATGCTCCTTAAATGCATTCCTTTGTACAATATAGTTTTTTCTTCCATTATTTAGTACCGCATCAACCACTACTTAGTGTGGGTTATTAGCGACTTACGGCCTGTTTAACTCCCGCTTATCAATTTCTCAATCTTATTTCATAAATGCAGTCTATTAACTTGCGCAAGTCTAAAAATTCAATCTTATTTCATATTTCTTACCGATAAAATTATATCATTCAAAGATTTCTGTTCTGTTACATTCACAAGATTATGTACGGATAGTTTTCAAAAACCATTAAATAGTTGGGAGATTTGACCGAGTGGACAATAAACAGAGGTTCATTCCAAAACATAAGGTCATTACAAGTAAATGTTATCGGCGCACTGGTTCGGTCTATTTTTTCATTTATTTATTTAAAATGAATGGCGAAACACACACCTACTCGTTTAACAAAGGAAAGTTTCTACACGTCGATATTAAGCCAATTTAGACAAGAAACCTTAAAGAATCTTAAGGATCTTTCGAACAGCAGATTCAACCTTGCAAAAAATAGACCGAACCAGTGCGCCGATAACATTCACTATAAAGTTTTAAAATTTCTTTACGGTCGAAATTCTAAAAAAAACTTTTATTTAAGGTCATTACAGTGTTAACCCAGACCATGCTTGCACTATTGCGCGGACATCACTACATTACAATGCCGTCGTTATTCAAGAATTACATTAATTTAGCAATCAGGTTCAATGTATTCTAATTAACAGTTGTAAAACCTCTTTCCCTCCCCTAGCTGGAAATGAAGCCAGGTTCTAAACGACAGTTACACTAAAGAGCGGCCAGTTATTGCCTCGACTAATTAGCAGCGGTGGTCGATAGCCGATGGCCATTAAAGTTTTACAATATAAGCAATAGACCACCATTCTGTTGCTATTCAAAATATGTCTCTTTTCATCCTTACCAAGGATCTACCGTTAAATTTTCATAAAAGAGGAAAGACACTAAACCTGCTAGAGGAAAACTTCTACTGCCGATTGCAGGATATCAGACGTGTGATTAATACCGTGCACTTGTAAATTATCCTTTATGTAATCCACGTTTCACTAGTTGCGCGCATAGACGCTGGAACGAATGTGCAATTCGTTTGAAGCTGTCACGTTTTATATATGTAATTCGTGGAGGAAGAATGTCTTATTCAAAGCAATTTGCATTTGTTTCTTGTTACTAACTTCACTTATCGTATTATGTATTCATTTAGTTAGTGCCTTCGCACGAAACGCTTTTGTAGCTCGTAATTTGTTTTTCCGGCGTCCTTTTTTGTTAAACTATGTTGCTTCTACTAAAAATGAGTGAATTTATTTGAAGTAGCATTCATGAGCCACAGAACTATGCCGTGTAAGACCTTTACTGTTTTTTTTTGTTCAATTTATCCGTTTCTTTGCTAAATATTTAATTCCTTTTTGTTCAATTATAATGAAACATAATGTCCCACAATTATAAAACCTGTAGATTTGTATTGAAATTAAAATACAAATGAAATAATTTCTTCGTGATTTATGATCGTTTCTTGGGATCGAAATGCTTATAATACCTGATAATAGTAATTAGCATAATTTTGAATATACAAGCTACAAATATGTGAATTACTCTGCCATCAAATTCATGCAACTAATTTTTTACCCGAACGATCGCTTTAAAGGAAGCTTCGATGTTATCTTCCAGTTTATTTGATCGGGTAATTCAATTTTACCGAGCTGATACAACAATCTCGTGGCATTAAGAACGAATCAAATTTTGATATTGATAAAGCCTTCGTTCATTCTTGTCATAAGAAAATGGCGGGGGTTAAAGAGCCTCGAGCAGATTACACTGTTCATGACGATGATCTGACCTGTTTCGCTGTTAATTTCACACTCCTCTATCGAGATCTTTATCGAAGACCATCGCGAACATGCCATTATCTCGGTTCGATCGTTGCAATTAACGATCAACCGCTTTTTATCCGTGAATTGCACCGTGCATTGAAAAATGCATAAAATTCGCCGTCAGTAATTTCGTAATTGATTATTCTTTCGCTATAGAATCATAAGCTCGCGAAACTGCCCTTGATTAATTAATCCCTATATCGTAAATTATTTCACAATTTTAACTTAATGGTTAGGTACAAAGCATCACAATCATTAAAAAAGAAAGGGGGATGGAACGGGCCATCGTTTGCTTCTTGATAAAATAATTAATTATATCACGATACGATGTTCTGCGCCCTTCGTTGAGAATAAAATTACAAGATGGCAATGAAAATGATGGTTAACGGTTACTGCGTAAATTATAACTGTAGAAACTTATTTTATTAGGTTTCATGGCTAACGAAGAAAATGCTTTTCACAATCATGAATTGATGATCAGGCATTCCCAACTTCTAATTCAATTAATGACTAATTTTGTCACACTTTCATACTGAATTTTCGTAACTAATGTCTCTGTGTTCAATATAATATATAAGTACTTACGGTTTCATGTCATTTTTTCGACTTTGAAGATTGTGTAATTAAAGTGCCCAACAATATTTACCTTTTTTCTGTTATGTAACATTCAACCGCCATTTCTTATAAATTTTTGTGCTCTAAAAACGAATCCACAAACCATTTGTCGCCACCACCCTTAGTTTTCGAGAAATTCAATTTTGAAAAAAAATGCAAATTTTCAGCTTTGTCAAATTATTTTATGAACCATCGTGAACACAACGATATAAGTCATTATTGAATTAAAGACATTAAAATATGTTTAAACAACGATCAAATCTCACCCGAAATGCACCAATTTTTGCATACATCTTTATATATATTTCAAAAACTAGGAGTCTAGGAGAATATCTGACTACTCCGCGCGATGCACCAGATATTTTTCCTCCGGAAACCATCAACAGAAGTGGTAAAACACCATTTGTTTACAATACAGAAACGAGAGAGGTTGGCAAAACGTGCGGCGCCGACAGTGGTAGTCACGCGTGTTACACGATTCCGTGAGCGGCCCACGCGCGATTGACTACCACTGTCGGCGCCGCACATTTTGCCAAACTCTTTCCTTTCTGTATTGTAAACAAAAGGAGTTTTACCACTTCTGTTGATGGATTCCGAAGGAAAAATGTCTGCTGCATCGCGCGGACTAGTCTGATTTTCTCCAAAACCCTTAGTTTTTTGAACATGAAAGATGTTCAAAGTTGAACATTTGCATTTTTATCTAGAAAGGAATTTCTCGAAAACTGAGGGCGATGGGGACAAACGGTTTGCGGATTCGTTTTCAGCGCACAAAAATCTATAAGACACGGCTATTGAATGTTATAAATCAAAATGGCTGATGGACAGTGTTTTTTGTAAATATGTACTTTTTGCTAAACATTACTGTTCTCAACATTTATTATGTTCAATCTTCAATACTAAAAATACTTTCGGATAACATTGTACATTAGATAGTAGTACTGCATTAAAAATTACAAGACAATGATTCATAACACGTCATTTTTGCGTTATATTTTGTCTTCAGACAACCTATAACACTATTCCCACACCTAACTAAACACTAAGAATTAATCAGCACCTAAGTAACAAGCGGTGCGCATAATAAACAATCAATTATCGATTACCATCTAAAAGCTATCCTACTCCAAAATAGACGCAACCCATTAATTTCTTAAAACTCCCCAAAAGAAACCAAAACCCTTTCACCCAAAGCGGATCCCATGCACGAGTTTGCGGTGGAATTTTCGTCGACAATACAGAATCACAGAAACACGTCCACGTTCCTCTCCAAGCCGTCAAATTAAACACAGCCCCGATCCCTTTTGACGCTCTCCCCCGGAAATTTCCCTCGCTGCCGAGCTTCCATTAAGAAACCTGGAATGTTAACGCGGGGTCTGGACCGTTTTCATTACGCCTAAAATCGTCACGGCTCATTTGCACGCGCAACAAGTCCCTTCAGGGAACTGTGCTTTCGAATCCCTAGGAAGCCTCGTCCCGCCGGGGACAAATATCGCGTCTAATTGGAGAAACGACGAAACGCTCGTCTCGGGCGAACGTTCCATAAGTCAGCCAGCACGTCGACCCGTGACCCCATAACGGCCTCACGAGGGCCTTTTTTTCGCGAGCCACATGTGAAAACAGACCTGCCCACCCCCGTAGACGTTGCAGGTCCCCCAACGGTCGCTCGGGGTTCGTTGTGGTCGTGGGAAAGACGCCCCAGCCTTGGAGTCTTTTCAAAGGCATTACATCAATCCACGTCGCCACGAAATCCCCGGCTCTCTTTTCTATATCAGAGCCTGTATGCATCTTCGATGAAAGTATCGAGGCACTGATAGAGACCATAATTTCTTTCAATATTTTATATTTCCACACTTTTCCGGCGGGCTGTTTAATAAATTCTACTGGGGAAGGAACGAAGAGGTCGCACGAGGACGGCTCCGGCCAATAGCTACCCGCACATGCTGCGTACATGTGCGCCGCATCCCCAAGACGCTCGAGCATGGGCGTGGAGCTACGATTGGCGCGCCACGGTAATTTTCTTTTCTCCGTCAGGGTCCTGGACGCGGTATGCAAATGAGGGAAGGCGGATTTGGTGGAAGGAACAGTGGAGGGTGCCCGAACAGCATCGTAATGTTCTTGCGAGTTCCACAGGGCCAAGGTTACGGCTTCTTTGCTACGGAAATGTAGTGGGTTTATTTTAAATGGTCATTTTTAAACGGTAATTATTATCGTTAATATTAAATTATAATGATGGAAATTTGTACTGTGGTAGGTTCTACTAGGGAACACAAAATTGTTCCGTTTAGTTTAGAAATATTTGTTTCTACGTTCAATATTTCGAGGGCATATATTTTATTTTAACAATCTGATTCGAATTTTGAACTATAACTACTATATTATCATAAATAGTGTATTTAATGCTCGACAGATGAGCTTTAGAATTTTTGAATCTGATGTGATTTTTATATTTTATATATCTTCTGCAATAAAATATATTCAAACACCTTGTGCAACAACATAAGTTTCCAAAATCAATTTTTCAAAAATTGTATGCAGTTTAATAAATTGTACGCTTCACTCAAACATATCCTGCCAACGACCACAAAATACACCCTCTTAAGCGCATTAAATAAAAAATGTACGTATTTACAGTATTTTTAAAATCAATTAATATTAATCAATTAGACACATAGAACTGGCGAGTTTACACCTAAGCCCGACTCGATGCATGACGAATCTCAAACAGTCAGTTATGAAATCCACGGTTGTTAACACGATATTTTCCAGCCAAACGCACGCCCACTCTGCTCGCGCAGCAAACGCCTGCCAAGATTCCCTCTCAGCCTCCAGGGAGGAAAATTAGTTTCACTCGAGAATGCCCACGCCACTGTGCGCTACTCTTATGAGGGGTTTATAGAAGGCAGCACCTGCAGCTTTCGTCCCCCAGATTCATCTAAAGCGAACGGGGGTGCGGCACAAAAAAAAGGACACAGAAGGGGAAACTCCGACGAGAAAGAAGATGGGACGATGCACACGTATGTCTAGCCTCTGTTCACGGTTGTCGGGGCCCTGAAAAGAGGGAGGGTCGTGTAGGGGGTTGGGCATCAGAAGTCCTATTTTCAAGACGCACACGCATCGACGACGACGCACACAACATCCATTCGTGGCCTTCTGGCTCCTGCGAGACACCTGTGTGCTCGACCTGTTCCTAGGTATACAGCCATGCGTGTATATTTATTTTTTGGGGCGAGGGGGCTGGGGTGAGAGCGACCTGCATTATGAAATATATGAACGCTTCCTCGACGGGGGTTGCAGGGGGCAGGAGGAGGGAAGGGGAGAGGGTGCATGGACATTTGTAGAGGTGAGATGTCCCTTGCTAATGGAAATTTTGAAGTTTGAGGGATTCACAGTGGAAGGCAGCTAAGCTTCTTTGTGATTTTAGTAGATAATATATTTATTTATGCTTCGACATATTATTAATAATAGTGTATTTAATGCAGTTGGAAATTACGGTAACGGAATTGAGTATATAATTTACATATTATGTAATCGATGTAATTATGTGTGGTTTGAAGTGTAATGTAGCAGAATGAGTAAAAAGAAGGGTGCTGTTATTAGAAAATTCTATTAAAGTATATTATGATTAGATAGTGGAGGAAGTTAAGTATATGTTCGTTTGGGCCCGTTAGGAAATGGTGTATCTTTCTTTGTTTTAGGTTTTTGGAGTATGTCGCGGTTTTTGGAAGAAAATGCCTTGCGTTTTTATTACCAAGGCAATAACCAAGGCTATGAGTAATTTTTCAACATATAAATCTTATTTGTTTTTAAAATATTAAATTGAAATAATAGAGAATATTATCAGAGTATGGCAGAATATTCCAAAACTGCATTGAAAAGTAAACACAGTTAAAAGAAAGCCTATTAAAAGTATCATATGTATTTATAATATGATTATTTTAAATGCTTGTTCGACTTGTAATAAAATACAACTAATCCACACAAATCTAATATTTGTTACTATACGTTCAATTAGGCAATGATTAATACGATATAATGAGTCTGTAAAATAAAATTCTTGTTCGATTTACGAAATTGACTTTTCAAAAAGTGTCATCTAATAATACAAAATGAGCATTCCATTTGTACATCGCTTTACATATTCATTTATTCTTAGCATATCGCTCTAAATTCGATAACGTGATATCTGTTCCCAATATGTCAAGAGAATGTAAAGCCACGTTTTCACGTGTGCGACGTACGGTGCAAAACACAGTTGAAACACTTAAAAAGGATCAGTTTTCAAAGGCAGCGCACATTGGGAGTATGTCTCAAAAATAGACTTTCACCCTATAAACACACCTTGTGTCACACATGTCGAAATAAGGTTCGCGTGTACTTTCTTCAAAATAAAGAAAAAAGAAAGAGTAAAACATAATATATAACTTCTGAAAATAATATTTTTATTGATTCTTGTAAACACTTTGCAACTGCATTTATCGATAGCAGACATGAAACAAGATTAGATTCTTAAGCTAATATGCGATAATAAATATAAATCCTGAATTCACGCATACGATAGGTCGGCAGATAAAGTGTTAATTAGATAAAGTATTCGTTTATAAAATAAAATGGAACCGGTGCAAGTACAGTCATTCGAAATGCAAAGAAAAATATAATTTTCATAATTTTCACTAAGTTAAAGATCATTGTGGTATTTGTATTATATTAGTGGTCAAAGGAAAGTTTAAAACTTTTTTACACGTTTGCATAACAAACTTATCCGTAATACTAAAATGTAATACTGACGAGGGAAGTTCGGCAACTCGAAAATTCAAAAAAATTTGAAACTTGGCAGAAATTTAGCTCAAGTGATGCTAGTAATGCAACTATTTTTTGATTAGGCAATAAAACGGTCCTAAGGGTGAAAACAGGAAAAACACCCCCTCGAAAAAATTGTGAGTTTTCAAATTATGGTGAATATCTACGAAAATATAAAGGATATCACAAGAAATTAAATTCAAAGTTCTATGGGTTTTTATGTCCTATAAAACAGCGATAAAAAATTGCGAAAATCATTATGTTTTTCAAAATATATCCTCGCCAGCCTTTTCTCGATAATACTTTATCGCCATATTGTAGAATATCGAAGGTCATAAAACTTTGAATTGAACTTTCTTTCGATATATTTTACGGTTTCGCAGATATTCACGACTACATAATATGAAAATTCACAATTTCTTTGGGGGGGGGGGGGGGGGGCGGGGGTGTTTTCACCCTTAAGACCGTGTTATTGCCAAATAAAAAAAATGGTTTCTTTATTAGCATCACTTGAACTACATTTCTGCAAAATTTCAGATATTTTTAAATTTTATAGTTGCCAACTTTCCTTGTAAGCTTTGCTTACGTATTAGCTACGTTGGAATCACTGGTCTATTCCACATGGGACATGAGCTTCAAAATATATTCCTTGAAAATCTCACTTCTGTTAATGTTTACAGTTTAAACTTCGTTCTGTCCACTATTCTATGCTATTATTTCACTCAAATTTCAAAAGGATGTGATATGTTTAACTCTTAACAAATTTGCTCAATGCAACCTCTGCTTCAGAAACAGTTTGACGATGTCATAAAATTTTCATAATTTAAAACCTATTCTAAAACAAATATTCCTTAGAACTTAATTCCTGAAAAAAGCACTAATCAGATTGATATATAGCTTTAGAAAACTGCCAAAATACAGAAATTTCCAAATAATTAATAATACAACAAAGAAATAAATAATGGATCCTCTACAATTTCAACTAAATAACATGTTACAAATAAATGTACTGCATGCATTCAACCTAATCCACCTACGTTTAAAATAATCTCGGAAACTGTCATTCCCTGATTTCATGATACACCCATGTACCTGAGCAACCTGCACGCTCGTGGTTATGTATGCGGAGGGTGGGAATCATAGGCGATCGGTCTCACAGAACGTTCATGAATGCTGGTAGGAGGGAGGGTGAACCGGATGATTTCGAGCCGTAGGAGTGTAAAGATCGCTTCGATGGCTCATGTATACCTGCAGGTCTCTGTGTCCCTTCGTATTTCTTTTTGGGTGTTTACCGTTTTCTTGCGAGTTCATCTTCCAGAAGCTGACATCGTTAGCGACGCGTACACGTGTGCGAACATGTGCGGCCGTTTACCATGAAAAAGAGCCACATCTGTGTAATAAATTCCGTGTCTACGTTTACAAAATTATGTGTTCAAAATTACTACCGAGCGTCAAAAGGGCGAAACCTATTTAAGCCACTAGAAATTTGGGGTTGGATGCTATTATTTGGAGCACGATATATATAGTAAATGCAAATGTAAAAATAGTAATGGAAAAGGGAAATGTTTATAATTAGAATTTATCTTTGACAGATGTAGGTACCCTAATTTTGCGAGGTACAATGAACTTTGTTAAACAGAGTTGTTATTCTGAGACGAAAGATGAGAAGAAAACAAATCGAAAGTTGAAATGGAAAAAATGATTATTTAATCGGGGATAATTATTCTGTGCAAAAGCTACGCGTGTACTGAGAATAACATTGATTAAACAAAAATCCATATAAAATAATGACCTTATGTTTAAATATTATTTTAAATTCTTATTGAAAAACTTTTCTTTAACACGGAACTGCTGACAGTCCGCAATTTGCAAATTTACATACCTATGTAGTTCCTTTTTGCTGGAAGGTTACATTTAATTGCAGGTGTCATATATGTACAAGTTGTATAAAATTATGGCCTCTGTTTTCAGGTGGTGAATTTACACCTCTGGTTAAAGGACAATTATAAAACAAAATTATACGCTACACTGTAACCGATAAAGCAGTAACTGCGTAGCAAAAGCTTATGTATATATATTAGAGCCTTTTCACACGATCCAGTTTTGGATTTCATTTTTTTTATTTGAAATGTAGTTACACGATTAGTGTCATTTTTAACTTTTACACGGGCCAGTTTGTGTTTTCAATTTTTTTTTTTAATATTTTTGGGGGATCTACTAGTTTTAAGCCTAAACTTTTAAAAACCCTAAATTTTTTATTTCACATGATTAAACGTGATGCTACATCGCACGCCACAAAACCTATCTTTTAAGCAGGCCCGTTCTTCTCCTTCTATAAAAACAACACAATTTTTTATGACAATACAAAAATGGGAAATTATAGTATAAATACAGATTAATAAAATGTAACCAGTTTCCTCAAGATATCTTGTATAGTTATTTAGAAAATAATTCTAAAAATTGTATCACTTCACAAAATTGCAAATACCACGTTAATAATCGGAAAGTAAGGGAGCACGTTCCGCTGAAAATCGGCCACTGTTCATTTCCAGGATCCTCACATGTGGCACATTTTCTCGGTACCTCCATTCGACGTTAACGCTTATCAGTCATGCTATACAGCCGACAATAATCACATTGACGAATGTAACGAACGATAACAGCATAAGCGCGATTTCTCGTCGGCGCAAACGAACGAATCAACAAGCCAGGCGTAGTGGCGTTCGGAAAAGGCCTCGCCGATTCCATCGAACAAAAAGTCAATGTGAAAATCTTCCACGGCTCGATCTTTTTTATCTTGTTTAGCGAGATGATTATATCGGACATCGGAATATTTATAGATCGTCGGCCAGCACGGCTATGCAACGGCCGCACGAACCTCTCGTCACGAGTGATTTTAACCGCGCACGGACCACTGTGATCCAAGCTGTGGATGGAACTTTTCTCTGCTTATTCGAATATTCGAGAAGTCCAAGCATTACAATGCGCATCGAATTGGAGCTGCGCTGGAATTATAGAATATGAACCGTTTCATGAAATATTTCAATGTTACACTCGAATTGTTATGTGTTTACACTAAGGTGGGACGAAAAACTCAAAATTGTGTGACTGTTTTCTAATAGTGAAAAAAAATGTGCCTTTGGTGATTTAGATTAAGCTTGCAAAAGCTAGATATTCTGTCTAAGAAAGATTTGAGGCACCGCAAGATCCTTGAAGTATTAGGTAACTTTCTGTTTTTTTAAAAAATATTTTTTAAAGTATTGTATGTGCTAATTTTTTTTACCGCCTTATCGTGTTCACTGTCCACACCTCCAGCGTAATTACTAGCCTCTCATGCGTCCAATATAGCAACAGAACGTTTAGTTTTAACATTTTCGTTTTCATTTGTCTATACAATATATCGCCACTTCTGCATGGATAGCAGTCAGATAACAAGTTTTAAGAGTAAGTTTCTTTTAAAAAGAAGTGCTATCGTATGATAAAATAAAATTCATATATCAATAAACATAATATTTTTTATGTGACTTGCACCTCAAAATATTTATTGACGAAGTTCAGATTTTTACAGCTTAAATGCCACCATAAATAGTAACTTTTGTCGACTATTAGAAGTCATGAATAATACAAAAAATTACTTACGAAATAGTACGTATCTACGAAGGAACATCCTGGAAATGAAATTTCTTTTCCTTCGAGGTATTATCAATTTGCAAAGCAGTAGAAAATATTAGAAGTGTACTTTTTGTATTTATGATAATAAATAGGACACAAGGGAGAAACACCCCTTCAAACTCCGGTCGAAACAGATTTTTCTAATTAATCCCAAAGTAAAAAATGTTTTAGATAAGACTTCCTCAGTTTTGAATGCGGAAAAATATAAGGAAAAATTTCAGTACATTTAACTGGAATGTATTAATGGAATATTGCACTATTCGCAATATTTGTGTGCTTGTGAAGCATTCGATTCTTGAAGTATTCAAATAGTGCCAGCCATAACAGAAGCGTCATCGTGGCTCTCGCGCCGACGAACCTCGGCCAGCAGCGGCCTTATCAATCATCCTCAAACACCCGGGAGAAATATTAGTCGGGATAAGATAAAATAAAAAGAAGCATAAAAATAAACGCACGATAAGCGGCAGCCGCTCGTCGCTGATTTAAACCCGAGGCGCTCCCGTTACCGACCACAGAATTGCATTCCCAACGCCTTGATTACACCTTCGCAAACAACGCTGAAATTCATTTCTGCTGTATTGCTTCGCAACTGAAAGCGTGGCACGATTGCTGGTCGTGTTTCTTTCTCACGAAAGGTAAATATTTTCGGCGTCTCACTACTTACGCCACGGAAAAGTTAATTGCGACCGACCGTGTTACACTTCGTTGAATTTCATTTCCAGCGGGAAGCGAAGACGTTGCTGGCGATTTGCAAAATTTGAGGCTACAAGTTTAGATTTTAGATCCATGGCTGAGGGTTCTTTTAAATGCTGAATGCTTCTTTGTTTTGCTGCTGCACGTTTTATCTAGAGCTTTTATAGTTTCTCTTCTTTCACATATTGTGGTGTATCCTTGAGCGTGTAATAAAGTTGTGTTATTGTTGATGTTATCGTTCCTATTATTACTGTTATTTTATCATCAAGCAGCTGCTACGCATAGCTGAAGGTTATTGCGATCGAAGATGTTATGGTGTGACTGATTCACTTTGCTCTTTGCAGACTTAGTGTATAGTAAGTACTGCACTTTGCAATTCGGAATACGAGATTTTTAAAAACAACTTATTTGAGTTTGGAATTATAGAGAACTGAACTTGCGAGTAAAGGTTTTGAGACTTTTGAGAGCACATTGAAGGATCAACGAAATGGAACGTAAATTGAACCAACACAGTAAAGTGGGATCAAGATAAAAGGTAAATAATGTTAAATAATATTGTACAAATTGCATATGAAAATTGTAATGTAGAGTTGATTAAGTTTGCATCTGTAAAATCTCGGCATAAAAATTGGAGAATTAATCAAAAGTCTATCTGATGCATAAAAATAGATTTTTTTCCAGTAATGAAGGATATTTGATATAATCATTTATTGTGTTTAAAAGTTGAGAACTTTTGATCACCACTGTAGATCGTTGACTTTTCTGAGCACCTCAAGGGTGGGCATGTCAAAGTCAGACAATATAATGCTGTAATCATGATACAAGTTAGTCAGGGGGAACCAACTTGGCAGGCTTTGGAGCGTAGAGACCCTATGTTGGATTTTTTCGAGCATAAAAGAATAGTTATTGTTATAGAGAGACCATATCGAAGAAAGCCTATTCGAAATTAGCTATTAATTGACTAAAGTGTACCATTGTAAATGTGTAAACGTACTTAATATTGTATAAGTATGTAAATACGAAAAGTTAAAGCACTACTATGTGGAGAAGCAAATCCGTAGATGATTGAAATATAAATTGCTTTGTTAATTAGAGGAATTAGAGATGCTAAAGTTTTTTTAATTAAGCATTTCTCTATGGTTAAAAAAATTGGAGTTGGATACAATTAGAATAAAAGTTAAGGTATTTGAATAATTTATTTATGTAGATATTTAAAAAACAATTATCATGATTAAGAAAAGAAGCAATATAAAGTGCAGAATAATTACTCGAATAACCGAATATGCAGGCAGTTCTGACTAAATGAATGCTATGCTTATAACTCAATTAAACGATAAATTTGAAATTTGTATGAGTGAAAGAAGAAAACATTCAAGGTAGTTCGTAATCAAACTTGGGTCATAAACGATAAATATAAAGTTGTATGATACAATAGAAATAATAATAACAATTTTTAACATCGTGCATATATATTTTAAAAAGTTCAATGTTAATATAAGTAATTGTCGTACGAAAATAGAATATAATGCGACAACGTCGCATTCATTCGGAGCATCTTTTATTATTATCGGACTTCAAAAAGGAGGAGGTTATAGATTCGACCTGTATTTATTATTTTTTTTTATAATCAAAATGTCAGAAAAATGTTTATATGAATTTGAATCGTCGTTCGCTATTTAAATGTCTAAACATATCGATTGTGCGACGTTGCCAGCTCTACGGAGTTTCCAAAAAAATTGCACGTAAACCTATTTTTTATGGACATTTAACACTTTTTTCGATTCTGCTATATACCACTATGTTGAAATGCATCAATTTTAATTAATAATTTCTTGATAACTATGTCGTAAATCGATTTTAAACTTTGTACCAGGGTTTCTTGTATTCGAAAGAATTCTTGAATTTAGTAGATTATTCAGGAACTACCTTAATCTAATCTCCTTCTAAACACTTGTCTTGAATGCAAACAAACTAATCCAATATCATTTAACAAAATTACACAATTTTATGATCATAGAAAATATACACACTTAAGCATTTTATAATTACAATGTTTATTTTATGCCAGTATATCACTGATAAAATGCAATAACAAAATTTCCATTACACAACGAAATCCTATTATCTAATCTTACTAATGTAAGAATTGCAGCAATATATGGCGGTGAATAAAGTAATTAATCAAACAGAAGTTACGTTTCTATTTTGACTGTGGATCCTACTGAAGCCACTTTATTGAAAATACATCTTTAAGCTAAAAACTTCTTGACAATTGCGCTTGTAAATTACAATTTGAAACGCAATACATATTTAATGTTACACGTTAATGTTAATGTTAACACATCGAATCTGTTCATAATTATGTAACACATGTTGAAAACAGAATACTGTTCCAGTCAGTCTAAAAACAAACTACATACTCATCCGAACCATTATTCTAAACCACTGAACTTACATAATTCTACTCCCCTTATCTCCTTCTTCACTCTCCTTTTCTACAATTCTAGCACACACGTTCCTTCCAAATCCATTTAATCACCAGAAACTTTGAAGCTGTAATCCAGGGTAATAATTTAGGAATAAAGGAAGATATAATTTAGAGACGAGAAGGAAAAGGAATGGTATGGAAGCGGTTCGCGGGAGCTAAAAGGGAAGCCAAGTATGTATGTATACCAAAAAAAAACTCTAGATTTACGTTTCTCCTGCAAGGGGGATCATAGTCAGGGAGATCAGGTAAGAAGACCCGTTAGGAGATACTTTTTTACAAAATTCGAAATTACGTCCCTCGGTCGGCAGATTATGGTCGAAGATCAGGCAAGGAACCGGTCCCCTTTTTCGGCCGTCGATGTCTCCGCTTCTACGAGCTCTGATCCCGCATCGTTCGCACAGAAAATTATGGCCGCCCCTCCCTCGCTCGCCCCCCCCTCTGGCCCCTACCCCTACCCTACCCCTACCCTCCATCTTATGATCGAAGGAACAAATTTATCTTTCCTTCACCCCCGAACTCCCCCAGCCTCCCCACCATTTCTTTCCGTTTCATTCTCTTTTGCTCGTCCCTCCTCGTCCACACGCAGCACTTTCTCCACCTTGGATTCTCGCCTGGCGATCGCGCGCGCGCAAACGAAAGTCGGAAACGTTCGTAGAAGTTTCAAATTTCGACTTGACCTTCGCGGAAGTGGGTTAAATCATAAAGCACTACCTGTTTGGCCATTTTACTTCCGCCACTTGACTCGCGTCGAGTGTTTAGATAAAGGCTGATTAGATTCGTTGTACATTAATGAAATTCTTCTTTGCGTACCTCCGCCGATCGAATCCTCACGTTTCCATGAATTGTGAAGTTTTGCTGAGGTTTAGAAATTTCTGCGTGGACGTTCGGTTATCAGTGGAAATTACCATATTACCAATGTTCGATTATTTATGTGTGATTTTCAGAACTGAATTTAATTAGATTCAGTGAATGGACGATGGCTTTATATGATACTTCTTCGAGGAATAATGGCTTGCTTGTTAGTAATGGAAATTTACTCTGCGTCTCTGAATTTCGATTTTTTTTTTGACAGTACAGTTTATAATCTGCATATGTCTTATAATTAGAACTAAGTTGTGTTTATTAAAAACAGGATAATGATATGAGAAATTCTCGAAATTTGAATTATTTTGGAAATTATAGAAGTTTGAAGAATTGACTTTAATTTTTTACATAAAAATTTGCACTGAAATGCTTGTAAAAAATTGAATAATTGAAATATAAAAAAAAATTCTATGCTAGGTGGAAGATAATATATTTAGTTTATATATCTTTTTGTATTTCCTTCTCAGATGATCCAGTCAATTCTAAAAGTGTGGGACAGTTATTTTCAGTCCTCGGGGAGCCATTTTGTACGATTTTTCATAAAATCTTTCTTTTCTAGCAATATAAAGGTTGCTTTAAAACTACATAAAAAATCCCAGCCCTATATTTTTATTTATACGATCAAAAATCCCTGAATTCGTCTTTTGTTAGTGGCTTCAAGGTGGGGTCCCCCTTATGGAATTCCCTTTCTTCAGAGTTACATAACAATCAAATAAAATTATGAACAATTTTTAGACATGAACAGTAGATAAAACGAATACTTCTATATATGTAGGTAGATAATACATTTATTTAAATCAGCATTAATAATCAATTTAAGCAATACATTTTTTCGTCAAATTCCTTCAATTTTACTGTTGAATAAAAACAATCGTATTTCAGAGATAAGTAGAAGCTAAACATTAAAGAAGTCACAATAAAAAAAGTGTGTTCTTTCACCTTAACAAAATCTATCTGTACTTTCAATGACATGGAGAATATGACAAAATCTGTTTAAATCCATGAAACTGAATTTGAAGTTAGAATTCCAAGTGTAAAAATAAATTTATATTTCAATTAACCCCATACATCGCGCTTTCCTCCAAAAATATGGTCATGGAGAATCCAAATACATCGACAAAGCTTTATCGTCTAACACATCGGTCCTCATTCACGAGCAATACCTGTTTTTGGAAAATCAAGGTTCGGGTTACGGCGAGATATCATCGAGATAACGAATGATTGATGTCAACTTGGACTTAGCTCCCGTAGAGCTTAAAATTGGTCATTTTCTCGATTCAAAGTGAATACATACATCCGGCACCCATAAAGTATGGAACATGTTCAACGCATAAGCCGCGCATATGTACGAGCATGCAAGCACGAATTAAAAGTTTCTTGTGCTATGAATCTACAGTGGGCGAGGGTTTAAGTGTGCACACGTGATCATTCTTGAAACCATTAAAAAGATACCTACGAACAAGTTGGTCGTATGAAACATTTAATTTGGAGTAGAGGAATGTATTTCTCTTAAAGTATTCTAATGTTACAATATTTTGTAAGATTTTACATTTTAGTAATATTTAATTGGCAATGGGAAATACTCTTGACACATGAACTCTCACAGTTTTAATCCTAAGCACACCTACTAACTGAAACTAAATTGTGACTCATCAAGACTTATGCATAAATAATAAATATTCGAGATACAGATAATACCTATTAAAATTTGAATTTTTTTGCGTATGTTTCTCATTCTGAGTGCCACAGAGGAATTCAAGATTGTCAGTAGGACTTTAAAAAACTGATCACAATGCTGCAGCACCATATTCGATTCAAGGAAGTTTGAAGTTGCTTTAAATACCTCATAGGTTCAGCTTTCATCAAATGGAGAGATATGATTCTTCGCGTTGAAATGATTGAAAAAGCCTACCAGTAGGTACTTAACCCTACTACATTCTCCATGTCTTTTATAACCCAAACGTGTTTTCATTTTCTTGACCTTGCTACGTCCTTTGGATCTTCCCGAGGGCTCTTTTAAGGAAAATACAAAGAGGTTGTACTAATATACAGGGTATTAAAAAAGGGGTCTAAAACTTTAGACATATTGTTATCACCGAGGGGAGTAAAAAATGCTTGATCAACACAACTGTTGATGTAAAATTTTCCTTTGTATTTACGAGCGTTCGATATCGTGAGCCTCTTCGCAACACATGGGAGGATACAGGGAAGTAATACTTGAAAATGTACGTGGATCTACGATCCACAAAAGAAAGACACATCAAACATCTTTTGTAAATTTGAAAACAAGCTTTTGTGTTGTATATCAACTAAATTAATTTTAGGACCCATGTTGATTAAACATTTTTTACTCCTCTTGGTGAATACTGTAAGCCCCTAAAGTCCTAGACCCTTTTTTTAAACACCCTGTATGTGTTTCTTCTTCCTTGACATTATGCTAAATGTTTAGCTGGGCCGAAGGCTGCGGCAGGGTTAATCTACGATCTTCCTTATTACTTTTCAAACTATCAGCGTAAAATATCCATATTTACATAATTCCACGGAAACCAATACAAAAATGTGTTACTCGGAAGGGGCCTTAAAAGGGGTCATTACATTTCAATAAACTTTCACCCTTGAAAGAAGCCCTCGATTTTGTTGTTGTTGTAACTAAAGTAGCCGCATAAACAACCGTTAATTCACGAACCGTGTTCGTACAATACTCGAAAAGCTGGCGAACGCTTGTTAAGGGGGCGCTCCCCAGCGGCGGATTCAATCGTGCGACAGCATAATGCGATTGCAACGGTATGCAAGCGTGGCTCGGCTTTAACGTGCTTGTACTTGTGCCGGAAGAGAAATTTTATCAAGTACCCATCGTCGTCATTTCTTTTCCATGGCGACGAATAAAAGAGGGAATCCGCGTGCACGCGAAGAAATACGGGAAGAGGTTGGAGGGACACGGGCGCGAGAGAGAAAACGAGAGCCGCGCAGCGAAATGACATCGCGCCACGGCGGTTCCATATTTTAATGAAATACGGCGAAACGACGTGCATGATATTTCCCTGTTTCGCAGCTGCGTCGCTCTGCGTTAATGGGAAGCTTCGTTTGGGAGATTTATCGTTCAGGGAGCACGGCCATCAATGGTGGATTTTTTTCCAAAGCTTGGAGTAAAGTCACCGATTCCACGCTTTGCGAACGTTCGCACGTGGTCGTTCGCTCTCGCGTCGTGTTTTGTCTTTACGTTTTAAGGGTGGGATAATTTGGAATGCATATAAAGCTGAAGGGGAACACCACTGTGAAAGTTGAAAAATTTCGATTTTTTTTTCACTTGCTTAATGTTTAACTCGTCAAAAATACTCTTTGAAAATTTCATGTTGATATTCGAAGACTTTACGAAGATACAGTGCATTTTGTGAAACGCTTACAAACGCATTACAAGTCCAACTTTAAACGCGATTTTCTCGAAACGACATTTTTTAAATTGATCGAATCCATAACTCTGTTAATTTTTATCCGATCGACTTGAAATTTTGACAGGATCTTTAAAACAAGATTATCTTCAATTGTACGTACCGATTTTTTATCGAAAACATATTTTTTGAAATACGCTCGAAAAACTATCTATTTTTTTTACGGATTGTCGAAAGTTTTTCTTCTAAAGCGCACCATTTTTACAAAAATATTTTTTTTTCAATTATCAGTACGTACAGCGGGATCTGCACTCATATAGATTATATTAAAACAAAAAAAATTGATTTTAGAGTTGCCGTTCTAAAGTTACCCTTTCAATAAGCAACCTATGTTTTTTTGTGAGGGGTCTAAAAGATTAACTGTATATGAAAATCTATGCTTGTTTTTCTATTCATTTTTTTTATAGTCTCTTAAAACATTGTACTAAAGATAGGTAATAACAATTTTATATCAAAACTGTAAGCTATTCCTAAAAAAAATCTTAAAAATGGGCTCAATTTTCCAACCGTCACAGTGGTGTTCCCCCTGAAGACAGGACAACTTATTTTCTTTGAATTCGATGGAAGTTTCTGGAAGTTCCATGGTTATTTCTGATTTTTTTTAGACGGCTAGATTTAAAAAAATTGGGATTGTATTAGAATATTTAACGGTAGAGTTGTATTTTTAAAGGACTTCAGAAAGAAAGAGGTTCTCATTTCGATGTGTATGTATGCATGTATGTTTGTCTGCGAATTTCTCCGTAACTACTGGACCGATTTTCGTGAAACTTATTGCATTTAGTTTAGCTTCAATCAACTTAGGTCACGAAGAAAGAATTATCAAAATCGGATCAGTAGTTGTGAAGTTACACCAAAAATAAGAAATTTGTTTCAGGTAATAGCCAGTCCTGTTTTGTTTAACAGTTAACTCCTTTATTGCCTTCTTTACTAATTTTGTATCCACGAAGCAAAATTAACTGATTACAATTTATTGTTTTATTACAAACAAAACTTCCATTGCATTAGTACAACACAATAAATGAAAATATGTCACAGTATTTATTTCTAAATTACTTCCACTCTAAGTATTTCTTAAACACAAATTCTATCTGAAACGTTTGCAACAACCCACTTCAAAATTCTATGTATGTAACACCTACTGTATACAATAAATCCCTCGTAAAATATAATTCCGATGAAAATTCAAAGACACTATTATTGTACTCGATAATAGCCGAAATTTGTAATCGTAATAAAAATCCTAAATATACAAATCGTAGATGAGCAATGTGTGTAAGCATCCATAGAACCTTGAGTGGATACTATATTTCCTTCTCGGATCCCCGATACTCCTAACTCTCGTTACTTCGACAACCCAAGAGCTGTGGTCCAGCAGCGGCCATACTGAAGGTCTGACCTTGAAGGGATAAAAAATCTTCCCCAAGATGCCTCGAGCCTGGAAGGCACTTTCTCTCTTCGTCTTGCCTCACCGAACGTTCCCCCCTGCGCCCGACCCTCTTTCTCGCACCAACGGCTTTCCTCCACTCCTTCAATTAGTCACTTCCTCCTCCTTCGTTTTCGACGCTGCTCTTTCATTTTCTCTCTTATTCCGTTATGCTCTCTTTCTTTCCACCTCTCGTTCTCTTATTTTCTCCCTTATTCTCTCACTCCTCAGGCAACCGTCTCATACCATTACATCCTCCGTCCCGCTCCCTTCTTTTCCACCACACGTATCGTCTCACCTTACCGTTCCCTTTCTCTCCGTCCCTCGTTCCACCGCTCGCCCAATTCCCTTTTTCGTTTTCTTATTCCCTCGGTCCCCGTGTACCCTCACCTCATCTTTTTTCCTCTCATGCTCCCCCGAACCACGTCTCTTTGTCTCGCCCTTGAACCCCTCTCTGTCCTTTCAACAGCACGCAACGTGACTTTCATTTCTTCCCTCAGTTCCCTCTCTTTCTAACAACTGAGCCGTTCCCTCAACCTTCGTAATAGCTCAGTCTCCCTTCCACCCGATCTCCTTTCCTTATACTTCTCTCTCTCTCTCTCTCTCTCTCTCTCTCGCCCCATGATTTACAAGGTCTCCCATCTCTTTCCCTTGAACACGACCACGATGTCTCTCTCGCCCCCGGCCACGTGTTTTCATTGTGCTCGCTCTTTCAGGCTCCGGTGTTCCTTCGTCTCTGTCGCTCGAGTGACTCTAGAGGTCTCCCTTCCCACCCTCTCTCTCTCCCCAAGCCTCAAAGTCCCCGTGAAGCTGTTCTCCTCCTTCCACCTTCTTCACTCGCTGCTGTCTCGCTTCGAACAGCAACCTTCGGGTTTCCGTCCTGCTCCCTCCTGCCTCTAGAACGATTTCCCTCTTATGCACTGTGGCTGTCGAGTCAGACACCGGAGGAGCGTGATTCCAGTGTGTGCTTGTCCGTGTGCACTGACACACAGGGAGGCCGTGCGCTTAGAGTTATATCAATTTCTCTACAATAACAGTACGATAGCAGTGGTACAGCTACCACCAAAACCACGTTCTCGTGGGGACCCAGCTAAAAGACGCTGAGGGACCCACGAGGTCCGTGCCACGCATCGAGGGTACCGTGAATAATTATTATCGTACGAGCCACGAAATAACGGACGTCGGATGTTATCGCTTGTTGACGCACACGGGGTTTCGTGTTGAGACCCGCGGTTCGTGTCCTTGCTTAATCGGGGGCCGTTTATTGTTCCATTAAACGCCGATCGTCGCTATCGAGATCATGATTTTAATCACTCGAACAGAATTGGACACCGCTCGCTCTAATTGTTTCGCGGTGTTCGCATTGATTGGGGCTCTCGTTTGTGATTTTCTCTACTTGGAGCTGAGTAACTTTGTGCGGAGAGCATAATCGATACCTATGAGCATTTCTTCATCGAAGTATATTATTTAGTAGAACCACTTTAGGTAGCAAAGTTAATTTTCCAATTTTTGTCGAAAGTAGTAAATATTCTGGTGCACACTACTTCGTCAAGGTTTGAACGGATTAGACTCGTATATAGTATCTCAGCTTTTGTTCCCGTCTAAAGCTCTTTTCGTGGTTCTGAGCCAGGGGCTCACTACGCCTCGCCTCGGCGCAACTTCTTCTCGCACTCACATGTAGGCTCGCCTTGCCTCGGGTTTTCCGTACCTGAAGATATCTGAAATTACCTCGGTTCATGTGTTTGGTCAGTTGCTCAGAGAACCTCTTCCTTCTTCTTTTAGCGGTCACCGAAAATGGTGGCATTGCATTGACTCATATGTACTACGCCTCGCCTCTCTTCCTCAAAATATTCTCGAGGAAGAATCCTAGGCTTGGAGTCGTGCCGAGGCGAGGCGAGGCGTAGTGAGAGCCTACCGTCCAAATTTTGAACCAAATTGTCTCTATTATTCAACTATAATAGTAGCATATATGTATACATTTTTATTAATTTACATTTATTTAAATTTTAAATTTGCTTTCCCGACAAATTTTCCAGTAGGTACATAATGCGCCCTAAGGATTTAACGCTCCATGAGAAGGACCACCTACAAACAAGATTTTATTCCAGCAGATCGGTGACCCGAGTCTTTTGCACTGCCCTTGTAAGTGCGTCGATATAAAACTTGTTCGAAAGCTGAGTAGCTCCACTTCAGAGCGAAGGGTACACAGAATTTTCTTCAACAGCAGGCATTATCGCGAGCCACGTTCGTGTCTACTGCTTAGCGAAAAGCTGACATAACATTTGCAATAACGAGTCAGGTTTATGATTGCACGGTGCACGTTAGCGGCGCAGTTACCTAGAAAATTCATATAGGCTTATCAGAGAATCAACCTCTCGTCCTCGTCTCTCCCTTGTTTCGTTGGTCTAGGTCAGTAATCGTAGGTTTAGATACCAGTTGCAGCACGTAACTGCCTGAAATGTTTCATTAGCTCGCAGGGGGGAACGGCCGGCAAACATAACGCAACTGGTTTTATAATTTTACGAATAAACCACGTTCGTAATGCCGCCTTCATTCAACTAGCTGTTCGATTTGCATTAGTGCATTATCAGCGATGGATCTACCACGATAAAGTTTACATCTAAACCCCACGAACTTGTCGATATACATCCGTCTTTCAGGTTGCTACTTGGAGATAACGATCCCGGAGTAATGGGATCGCCGCGGCGATAAGAAATATTTTATCACATTATGTCGTGTTGTATTAATGAGTGGAAGATTAATTAAACCACGAATTCTGAGCATTAGTAGTTATACCACGATCTATTTAGGAATAATTGAGGCAGTCAGAAGGCAATTGAATTAGTAGCAATAACGTATTCCAATAGGATCTACTAACCATATAAAATAGGAAAAAAAAAATTTTAATGTGGGTTGGTCCGTTGTTGTTCTGAGTGCCTCAATTGTGAGCTTTTGCGATTTGTATTTGTTCGGTATTTAATAAGTTTATTGAATCTTTTATTAATAGAATAGAGCGGATTTATGCTATTAACAATATATATTTTATGGATTATAATATTAACAATGTTTATATTGTAAGAAGAAAATGTTAATACTAGTTATGAGCGACATATTCAACAACTTTCTTCTTTGACTTTTTAGCGCAAAGAAAAGAATGGTATTTTTAAATATTATACGCTATTATTTTCTGCATCCATCATAATACATTTTTAAATAATAAAATCAATGGCCACATAAATGGTGGTTAATGGGAAGTTTAATTGATAAATAATTCTCATACTACATTTTGACTATAGGGACTATATGTACTTTAGAGCAGTGGTGAGCAAGCTTTTGTCCGAAGTCGGTCAGAAGTGGAAACCTACTCTTCTACGTTAGCCGCAATATTAAATACATAAATATAACTAGGTAATCCTATATTTTTTACAGTTCAAAAGATATATGCCAATGTTCAGGTGGGCCGCAGGTCAGCAGCTGATAAGCCACATGGGTTGCTCATCACTGGTCTAGAGGCTACAGAATATTAGAATATTATCACTTTTAATTGTCCCATTGTAATTTTTATTTAGTTCAGATTTCAATCTTTCCTCACACTATCGCTGCATATTTATAAATACACTATGAATCAATGCCATTTCCATGATATTAAAAGGGGAGTGTCACACAACACGAATAGCAAAGAGCATAAGTACACCATGAACACAAACGACAGAACAAGATTTTATTCGAATAATCAACTGAATGAAAACTACATCGAAATAACGTTGCGCTATGCTCCGGATACACCAAGAATTCATTAATGAACCAACTGGTTCCAGAGTCAGTGATGAAAAAGTGCGGCGTTCGACGACGAATTTCTAAATGCTCAGGAGAGCGAGGCAGGTACTAATAGCGGTTGGCGTGGTTTTTTGCGTACATTTTATGCATCGTTGAGCCGGCTACTAGTATCGTTCTCTTTTTCATTGACCCAGGTTAGTAATTGTCGCTCGAGCCACAAAATATCTAGCTGTGCTGCACACACAGAGGGAATGCGAATGATGCCCGTTGCGAGGCGGGGAGGAGGGACGAGCTAACGAATGACCAACGTCCACTTCTCTCTGCTGAGTTCCATGATGAGTGAGTTTGCGTGTAGAGCCGTGAAGTGTCGTGGACGATAATGGATTTCCCTGATCGGACTGCTGCGTTTAATTGCCCCTCGCATGCTGGTTATTAGCGACCTCATACATCTAGAGCAGTTTTTATGGCTTCATTTTGCATTACTTTCTCTAGTAGCTTTGCTCCTTTTGTAAAAGCTAACACTGGCAAGTGGAACATGCCGAAGTGACAGTGGGTCTGCTGAGAATATTCGAATATTCTAAGTATACCAGTAGAATTCGAATTTGAGATTCGAATAGTCGAATACCGGTAGAATTCGAATTTGAGATTCGAGTAGTCGAATACTAGTAGAATTCTAATAATTTATTATTTGAATATTATTCGCAGCAGGGAATATTGTGACGACAAAGAGAAGCTGCTTTGCATCAAAAGTCGTTAACGTTTTTGTTTTTCTCCACCAAAACAGGTTTTGGTATAAATAATACCGTTTTTGGTTAAATAACAGCTATGTGTAAAAGCGTTGGCAGTTTTTAATTTAGCAATTACTTTAGCAGAGTAATTATTTGCCAATGGCCTTGATCAAAATTTAAAATTACCTTGAGTTTCTAAAGTATGTAATGGTCGAGTATTTTTATCCTATTCCTTCTTTCAGTTAATTTCGAGTTTGATTGAAGATTGTTTGAGGACATCTACATCACCACAGATAAAGAACTTCTGGAGTCATTGGGGTTAATTAATGTTTCTAGCTGTTTTATCTGTACCCTCATTTTCTTATATATCTACACAAGTAAATATATTATTTCATTATCTTCAATCTTCTTACGATAAATCTTTTGAACATCACAGATTTCATGATTGTCCCAAAATTGTTACTTACAGCCAGATCCCCAATTTCAAAACTGCCGAATATAACAATTCTTGCTTGTTATATTTGAAAAATATTTCATTGTGTGGTACATGTGTGCATTGCAATTAATGTAACGAAAAAAAAAATGAAAATTTGTAGGGGGTCTCAATTTTCAGGGTAACAAAATCAAAAATATGTAGTCTATTACAGAAATAATTTTTCACTATTCTTGGATCTGCCTCTCTAAATACATGTGGATATAATTGTAACAATTTTTATATAATTTAATTAAATATTACATATAGAGAAATCTTTCATACATGGGTTAGTTTTATTTGCATACATTCTGTATTAGTTTTCGTTAATAGCTTCTTCCAAGGATTTAGTTAGACATTTTTGTGAAATGTAAAGTCCATATTAATTTGTTCTACACTAATAATTTAATTTGCATTGATTTTGTTAACTAAACTGGGTGGGTAGATACATTTCTGCCTCACCTTTCATTGCTATTAAACAGAATTAAAAGTATAAAAATTAAAGGTAAACATATTTCTGGCGCCTACGAGTATATTAATACGCTATTCACTTGTTGAACAATAGATCGAAACAGTTTTCACCTTCAACTAAACAAATAAGTCAACAGAATCATTATCGTAGGTATTTTGAAATAAATACATTGCGAGAACAAATTAGTCAAATGAATTAATAATCGATCGACGGGTACCTAGTTGCATGTTTGTGTATTCCGGATCCTATTGTTTAAAAGCAAGTAGGTCGTTCAACGCAGTGGGAACAATCGCTGATTGTTCCTTCAAGAGCAGCGCTCAATAATCAACGGCATTCGAATCTTATGAGAAAATACGGTATGAATGGCAGATCGAGCCGTGGAATTCCAAAACTGGCTCGTAGCTTTACGGAATTGCTTCATCGTTGCAATTACGTTGTTACATCACACAGCGGTATGTGTGTCACGAAAAACTCGTTTCTTCTCCGTAATCCAGCATCTTCAAAACTTTGATAATACTACTACGTACGTACGTTCGATTCCACCATTCACGTCGTGCCGTATAGCGGATACAAATGCAGCGTTAGCCTTCTAACTAACTGGTATCTTCTATACCTCGTATTTCCATTACTGCGCGTATTTCTGGCTTTCGAAATCATCAATTATTCGCTAAGTATAGAAGCGATAGGAATCTCTAGCAGTTTTCCTGAAAAAATATGACAAAATTACGCAATTGGAAACTTTTTAAAAATTACTTTTGTAGGTAATTGTTAGAAGTAACACGGTTTGATTTTAAATTACGGGAAAATAAAATATGTTAATTACTGTAATTACGTATTATGTGTTTCTGGTGACTGGGGCAATTCATTGCACTTTTATTCATTTCTGAGATGAAACAACTCGTCTTCTTCAAGACGTAGGGATTTCAAATCACGAGTGAGAATCAGGAGTGTTTTCTTAACTTGAGTAGACTTTTGTAAATGAAAGAAATTGTAACAAAATTCTGGGAAAATTTCTTAGAAACTGTGTTAACAGGAAACCAGCTTTTAAGAATTCCTGTTATAAATATTTTCATTCATAGAAAAATTTCAGGAGATGTAAGGTCTGTTGTAATTTCGAGGAAATAAATATTAACGGCTGTAACAATTACGTTTGTGCAAAAGTTTCCATTTCTTATAAATTGGTGAACTAAAAGCCACTATAATGTTTCTCCTTGTTTTAAATATTCAGTGTACTTAAACATGGAGGTTAATAAAAATCATATTCGATATTGCATGCTATTTTAATTAATTCTGGGTAAAAATAGAATAAACATTTTAATAGGGGTTTCTAGTGCCAGTGCCTTTTTTTGGTTAATCTGGAAATCTGATTATTATACGTACATGACAATAATAATTAAAGTGGAAGAAATAAATGCTAGGGAAAGAGGGAAAGAAACAAGTTCCTCTAAAATGTTCTAACAATAAATATCGAAACAATCTCGAACTGTAATGTGTAGAGTCCACTTTGAGACTATTACAGGCTTATTCCATAGAGATACGTTAAAAGGAATACGTCTTGCTCCCTAGATAAATGTCGGTCAAAGCACCCATTTACAGAGTCAAAGTTCACTTTTTTTAAATCACCCTTTGAAGTACATATTACATAGCACAGTAATAGAGACCGTAGACCTTTTCAAAACTTCGTCATGTGGGTAGTATTATTACTACATGTTCAAGATTTTTCGTAATTACTTTAATAATGCAAACACTTGCTAAAATTATTTCTATGTAATCTGACTGCAACATGTATTGAAGTGAAAACACGTTTTCTTAATTCGTCTTAACTCATGGTTAGAATACAATTTTGAATCTTTTTATTACTTTGTTTTTCTAAAATGCTATTTGCTATAGCGAACTGGAACTTATTTAAAGCCTTATTCACATTTTGTTTTGTCATGCATTGTGATTTTGGAGCAGGTTTGCTTTGATTGTTTTTTTTTGTATGAAATTCATCGTACTATGTTGGACTTAGTTGGTACTTAGTGTGCTGTCAATTAGTTTCTGTTATACATATTATAGTGTTTTTGTGTTTATTACTATATTAAAATATTTTAACCCTAGTTAGTGTTACATTAACTTTGGTACACATACATACTTGAGTATTACGTTGCCGTGTTGCTATTACTATTGTTCTATAATTATAGTGTCTTAGTAACTACACCGTTAGATAATAATAAAGATAAAATAAGTATAAAAATAAACATTCATGTATAGATAATTATTTACATAATATGCTGTATTACATAAAATGTATTGTAGAAACGAACAATATTTTCCTTTAAATAAACATTTTTAATGATAAACGAAGGCTAAGAAGTTTTTAATCTTTATATTTTTCTGTATTGATATATTTATATTTAATATTTAATATAAATATATCAATAATCAGAACCATTCGAAATTTCCGAAGAAACGATAGAGATATACCTACTATATTCGTTTCAGTTCTGTATTTAGATTATTTTTGTGCCCAGATGAAATGACGTAACCACTGACGTAACAGTAAAAAAACACGGTCGATGTAGGATTACGTTTCTAAACGTAGCATAACTCGTCAAATGCGATCGTTTCCTCAATTTTTTGTGATATTTCGATGTTGTTAACCATTAGCTTCCTCGAAATACAAAATGTATAAAAACACTAAAGCTCTTATTTTCAACAGACACAGTAACTCAGCAAACCTACTGTAACTATATTCCTCATTAAGTGAAACCTTGTACATACACAGATTCTTCAGCACAAACGTGAACTCTCTAAACAAGTAACTTAACACACTTTTTTCTACATAAATAGGTTAACTCTCTGTAACGTTATGTAGTTTTACAACAACATACCATATCATCCATATTTTATATTATAATATATGTGCAACTTGACAATCAGAAACCTTTATTAAACAATAATATATTTATTAACCCTTCGTTGCGTAACTTCTTCGATTTTTAAAAAAAATACAATTTTGGACTCGTACGAGTGATAATAATTAGAGAAAAATAATAAAAAAATAATTATGTTCTTTTATTTTTCCATTTTTTCCGCCATTACGTTTATGATTACTTAAAAACCGCGGAATTACAACGTTCTGCGCGATGTTTATAAATGTTTAGAAAGTAGGATATGTACCTTTCATGATGAAGTAGTTACATCACACTACAGACTAGTTAAAACAAGAAAATTAAAAAGAAAATATATTTTACATATTTGCAACAGTATGCAACGAAGGGTTAAACAAAAGCGAATTCCACATTCCACTCGTCAATTTACAAACAATACTTACGATTTATCAATATTCAAAAATTCAGTTGTAGCCTATCTTTTTGTACGAAAAAATCGTAGCACTTTGACAACCGCACCTTTTGGGGCAACCTTGCAGTCACTACCGATCTGTTTTAAATTTTTGCAACTATCCATTGGTTTTCAAAAACCATCAAACCACTATATTCTAAGTAGGATATAAATCTTTGAATAACATAGTCTTGTCGGTGATAAAATATATAGAATACAATTGATCTCTCAAGCTCGCGCAAAGTAGTAAATAGAAATCATCTTGTCAACAGATCAGGTGAACTTTTTCAAAAAGCAGTGGTACCTATAGCTAGCAGAATTGTAGCCGGAAGTCTTCGCGCCGAGATGGGTACTCTCGAGAATGGAGTCGCTAAGAAATCCCGCTTTCATGGGGATACGTTAAAAGGGATACGTCATACTCGGTAGATCGGTATCAGTTAAAGTATCCATTTACGAAACCAAAATTCGCCCCCTCGGATCTTTGACGCAGGTTAGGGATGGTTTTCGGCCGACGGTCGGCCCGGGATGGCCCTGAACCTGTGGGAGATTCATTTTTCAAGGGACCTAAGGACCTGCTCGTCCACTCTCCCCCTCCGCTGCCAAGCTAACCACGGAACCACTCCACCGACGATCCCCCTCCGTCCCATCTTTCTTTCCTTGTCGGTCCTTCTCCTCTCTTTCAGGGCTATCCAAACACTTTTATTATTGTGTGTGCGTATATGTATCCCATGAATTCTTTAGTTAAAAACAGATGGGTAATTTTGTTGCATAAAAGTATAGCGAGTTTGCAACAAAAAATTATTTGAACATTCTAAACTTGATCGAGAAGAATCTTTGATCCTGAGTTTCTCGAAACGTTCCCCTCTGGCAGCAAACTGGTTGGCTATGTTTTTTGTTAATGTCGGGTGCTGGCATCGGACCGCTCGCTTTGTGTGGATTTTTCGTGAGCTTCAGTCTTGCTTGTATTTTGCATTTTGGATACTAGTTTTGTTGATACCTGAAAAGCTTCTTCGGTGTAAATTATTGTGGAGATTTATTTACATGCAGTCGGAATGGTAGTTTTTAATAAAATTATGTATATCGATGGATTTGGAATACCAATGTGTATTGTTTGCAATGTTTCTTAGTAAAATTTGTTAATACTTGAAGGTGATGGTAAAATGTTTACAAGGTGGCAGATTGCAAAGATAACAGGACTTGACAAGAAGATATTATATCCATAAAAATACCAATTTTTAAACTTTCTATTCACCATCAATGTACGCTGAAATACTAATATGTACTTGCAATTAAAGATATTTTGGAGCAAGTCAGCTTTTCGAAAATGAAACTATGAAACAAGGTTAGAATAAATTCAAAACAGTACTCTACAATACGTGGAGATATTTTTACGAAAATAGTCACTTTTTTTCAATAAGTAATATTTGAGTAGAGAAACGCCAAATGTCCTGCGGATATTATAAAATCTGTTTTAATCGAGTGCACTCAATTAAAAAAAATATTATTTTCTAAATTCCGTAAGCAAGTTTAAATTACGGTCAAATAAGAATAAACTTGTACGCGTTTCAGTAAGATAAAAAAAATAGGTCAAGATCGACTAGAAAATCTTAAAGATTGAATATTTCGGAGACACATTTTTCCATTGAGATTTAATTCAAGATTCATAACCTGGATCCCAGCTGTAGGTTTTATGCTCGAATATATCGTCTGGCAACTTTTAAACTTTCCTTCTCGGCTGTACCACGCTGAGTTGTTTACATTTTAACGGATGGCGACGTTGCCAACTCTACAGACCTGTTGCCCTCTCCACGCCGCCGATCCCCCATTAATTAAGCACCTTAATGACGTATACGTCGAATCAATTCATATCCTCGGGATTCACGTGTAATCCCGCTTTGATCTCGAAAAATCCTAAATCCCGCTGAATTGTCCCAACCGACGCTAATGTACCGGGTGACTCGATGGAAAGGAGCCAAGCAATGATATGACGCAAGTTTATCACCAAATTTTTCTGACTTGCTTTTGGAAGCATTATTGAAAATTAAATGTTTATGCAATTTTGAAAATATTTGTTTCAATGCTCCATCTAAGAACACTCGAAATATTGAAACCTAAACTATATGTCAGTAAATATAGCCAACAGTTGTAGTCGTTATACTTTTTTCATGGTGCTTGTGAGACCTTCAAGCAGGACGTTAAAAATATTCTGAAATCTGAATTGTCAAGCTAGACTAGACAGTGTAGGTAAATCGTGGTTTATTGTAATGAATTATTTAATTTAGCTTTATTTTTTCCAAATACCTTGGCTATGTTTTTTGCAAGTCTCCTTTTTCAGTGCTCAAGGTCTTCTTCAGTTTCTTAAATGAAAGATTGTAATTTTTGAGCATCTATATCTTTTAGTGAGCAGAGAGTATAATTCCCAGTGTTTTTAATAACTAAAATTTTTCAGTCACATACAAATATTTAATCATAAAGCCAATCAATGAATTATGGATTAATATGTACAAATAGAAATTTTGTACGAAAACTTTACGCCTTTCTTTGAATAAAAACATAGAAAATCGAAAATATATTTCACGGCGTGTCAATGGTGACATGTAATTACTGTATGAATTTTTGGAGTAGGTCTGCTCCAATCTACCATCAGAGTTCTGTATCTTTCATGACAAACACTTAAGTCGCGATAATAACACGTCTCTGATAAGGATCCTCGCCCTTTGAAATGTTACGCGTACGAGAGGTGCATCATATGTATCTCGGTGGATTACAAAAAAATCATCTTGAGAAGCAAGTACAACGTATTCGAGGAAGGGGTGTCTTCCAGCTAGGCATCTGTTTAAATTTATCAAGAACGATGGTCGCGATCATTTTACGAGTCATCCGGTTTTACGTAATTTAATTCACCGAATTAGGAGGTTACATTAAAGATACCACACGATGCGAACACATACGCCCATACTTTCGAAATTTATTTTATTTCTGGATGGTTGCGTCACGTACTTTGCGCGAACCACTATTATAAATTCGATTCATTGAATTTCTTTATTTGCTCTCCAGATTTTGGTGTTTTGAAAAATACGTAAAAAGTTTCTTTCCGTTCAATGTCTCCCCTCAAATCTTTAAATCCTGATAAATTACTTTCATCCAAGAAAAACAACAGTATTTGAATACTTGCAACCTTCCTTCCTAAAAATAATTTAGAGAATACATATATTTGTTTTGAGATCGAAGAGTTACAGATTATTTTAAACGATGCTAAACTCAAATTAAAATATTCCATATGAGTATGTTCCAATTTTGAACATTTAAAACTAAATGTACTTTCAATTAATTATTTTGGTAAATGAACTTACTTAAAACGGTAAGGAAATGTGTTTTCGAGAGAGTTAGTGTTATACCAATTGCAAACGATCTATGTAAATAAATAGTGAAAACAGAGAAAATAAAAATAAAAATAAATGACCATATCATACATCAGTGTTTCGCAATCTTTTTTGAGTCGAGACCCCTTTTTATAATATTTAAATAACCTGCGCTCCCCCCAGATAAGGAAAAGTTAAGAAAACACATTAAAAATAGGTATTCCAAAATATAATCTTAGCTTAATAATATTAAAAAGAAACCAAGAACCGTGGCGACCCCTCAGAAAACACTTCGCGATCCATCAGTTGGGAATCACTGTCATATATATAAAAACTAATTTAAAATAATAAAATTTTAAACGTAATCAAAATTATCTTTCTTTATAGAATTTTCATTTACAGAAATTTCAATGTTTTTCTTTGAAAATCAATCTTTTTGATAACATACGTTTTCGAAAGACTTGCAGGATCCATTAAAAGTGTTGCACATTTTGCCTTGCCAGTGGTTCAATTGAAACGTCTATACTACATAACAGACGATAATTTTAGAGATCCCAGAAGCTGCGTTTCGAAGGAAAGCAAAGCTGTCTCTCTCCGTTTCTGTCTGTCTACAGTTATCTGTTATCACTGCGTCATAATTCTCTATCAGTTCAATCTCGCGCGAGATGAAAAAACGCAGAGGAAGTCCATATGGCGCGAACATTTAATCAGCGTAGAACTTGTTTTCGTTATAAGTGTCCTAATAACAGCTCTATCGCGGAGGCTTGCAGATCAAGCCATTAGCATTATTCATTCGCTCTGATTCGTATCCGAATCTCGACTGACTCACGCTTTATTTTTCCACGTGCACTCGAGTTTGCGATCGTACACCTGTGCACGACGGTGTGTTTTGTTACCCAAAGCGAAATGCTCTCGATGATCTCGAAAACTCCACGGCAGCATGCTTTCTGCATTTAAACTGTAAAAACGGAAGTTGCATCTATATTTGTGGTGCTATTTTTATTTAGGTATAATAAATAATCGGGGAAGTAAATGAATCGTATAAAGCTGTGGAACGCTTATTTTCTTCCATTTGTAGATTTTGAGTTTTCGGATGAGGTAGTGCTTGAAAAAAATCTGTTACTCGGTTATGTTGTCCGACAATTGGGATCTATTGCGTTAACTTATCGGTCTACCATGCAGCCATCATAAAATTGAGAATAAAACCTATCCGTAAATAATCTAGAAGCGATCAGTTAACATTATGTAATATGTACATTAAAAATGGCTGCTGGTTTTTTCATTTATAAATTGGGTTTAAATAAATAAGTTATCATCTATGAATTTATAATAATTGTACTAAATATCTATTGAACTTAAATATAGTGAATGCTCAATGAAGAATAGAATAATTCTAAATGGAACTGGAATTCTCTATTAAATAATTATTTTATTATTTTTTGCGTTGTGTTATAAGAAATTTAAAAATTACGTTGTCTTGTTCTGCTGAGAAGTTTTATGCAGACCACTATTTTTGTGTTAATATTGATATTTTTCATGATAAAAACCAGTAAAGTGTACCTCTGAAATACAATAATTTTTTGCAACTTCAACGTCTTCAACTAATAAAATTGCACATTACATTGCGCCCAAGTTATTCCTTCTTTGCATTGCCAGTTTTACACCTGTAAATATACGCCTATTAAATACACATATGTATAGCATTATGTTATTATTCTTAAACATCGTTGTCTACTTAAATTAATGCCTATATTATATACATTTACTACGTAAAAGTTCTTTGAAACCATTGAGCGTTGCATAACACAGTGAACGCAGATAATCTTCTTGTTTCTTATTCCAATGATTTTCTGGAATAGCCGTTCACAGGTTCCCCCGTCATAAATCCAGCCTTTAAACGACCCTAACAGTATAATTTTCACGAAACTTAAAAAACAACTAACATATTTCACAGTGGCTATGGCTTGGTTGTTTTAATAATAATTGTATAACGTACGAGTTGTTGTAAGGGTTGGTAATTTTCTGCAGAATAATAGGATCCGTACTGTGTTTAACTAATTTTTTGTCTTTTTCAGGGTTAGTAGGTTTCTGCATAACTTGGCCTAATTGTCGCCTGTAAATCATCCTCATCTATTTCCCCTGGTCGCCCATAACGTGGTGCATAATTTAACCCAGAATCTCCCAAATGGAATTTTTTGAAACCACATGTATCACACCTAAACATTAACGTCACCATACACTTCACAAATGTTTTTCATCTCTTCGAAACTCGTCAAGTAGTAGATACGTTTCAAATACGTACGTTACTAACCGACATGCCCAGACGAATTTTAGAAAAGAAAAGCTAAATAGAACACCCAAAATATAATTATAAACACCGCACAGCAATAGAATACTAGATGAGATTATGAAACACAAGTTAAGGAATTATGTAATAGGATGTTATAGCAGCACCCCGTAGAAAACACCAAACGTTTTCGTTCGATTCAATAAATGTTGCAACTTCAAAATACACACAACTACGTGTAAAATTAAAATTTAAAATTATATTCGACGCTGAAGTTGAAGCGTTCGACGAATAAAAAAATTAACTTTGTTGAATAAATTGTCGCCAGTTAAAAAAAGTAACTTTATTCGTTGAATAAATTCTCGTTTAATAATAAATTAACTTTATTCGTCGAATAAAATCAACACGAGTTATTTATTAGAGCCTCGAACAACGAATAAAGTTAAAGTAACTTTTATTCGATCTGTTATTTAAAAAACTTTTTATTTAGTTAATTGCAGTTTCTCTAAAACCCATTGTAAATTACCTACAATTCTCACGTAACAAAAAGCTATTCATCGATTTTACTTTGGTTTACTACAGAGATGCTTTGCGCGTAAGCAAAATACTCGAAGGTTTTATTTCCCCTCCATTCACCGTCCTATTATCGTTTTCGCTGGCAATTATTTGGACTTTGCCATCGCATCCGTCAAACGGTGTGCGTACACAGAGAACCCCGTCGTTCTGTGAATTTCGCGTTGGCCGTTTATTATCGTATCAGAAATTCCCGCATCCAAGATGCATTACGAGGTTTTTATCGCTCGTAGTTCCCTCCTTTATGGTACGACTTCGTTGACCTCACCTCACCATGGAAACGTTTTCATGTCCTAAAATATCTTCCGACCGCAAACACTTTCTAACGTGCAAAGATATTTTAACGCGCGGACCAACAAAGCGGTTACCCAGAACGAAAATACCTTTCCCGCGCAAAAACGACGCCCACAGGCCTGCCACCGCAGCGATCTATAAGTTCAAGAATGTTTACGCCCTTCGAATCTACCTTCCAGAGGCAGAGTTTGTACAGGAAAATTTGTTCACTGCTGGCATCCTTTTCGAGAAAATTGATTTTGAAAACTCGTCTGATTAGAAATCAAAGAATTTTTTAGTAAATACGGTAGGTGCCTACATCTACGTATGAAATAAATCTTTGAGCAGAAATAAGTAATAATCTTGTTTTTAAGAGAATTGATTTGGATTTCATGTGTTATTCGATGTGTGTTCAAATTCGATTTTGATCAGACACAATTTTGATATTACATAGATTCTAGAGAACAACGTTATGTACTACAAAAAAGCTATTGTACAATGTTTCGAAACTGTTTTCAATTCAAGTAATATTTATAAAGTAGATACCAGAATGTTTTTGTAATACTAAAATTACCTTAGTAGTTATCGTTTTGTCCAAAAAATTGTTTTGAAATAAAAGACTGAAGCACCAATTAAACGAACCGTAGGATTAAATATATAACAATGTGTAAAATATCAATATACAAGGAATAAGATTAAATATAAATAAAAATATGTATGTATCTTTATTGCTCCCCTTGGGGTTACAAGAACTTCCATCTCCGCCTTACTCCTTCCGCTTAACTCTACTTATATCTACTTCTTAATCCTAATCCTATTTACATGATTTATACTATATAAATAAAAATATAATAAATATAAAAACTATATTAATAATGCGAAGTAATTTCATACGATGTCAAAAAATCATTCTCTTCGAGATATCGAGCAACAAATGTAGATGTATTTTATAATAATGTGTAAGTCATGAATTCATTGCTGAGTGAATATTACAGTGCACAGTGGGTACATAGGATATTATTATTTTCCCTTTCGTGTGCCTTCGAAACTTTCCCATGTATATCGCTGTTTGTAAGACATATCAAGTTAAATGGTGATAAAGCAGCCTGGACAGTTGTGTGGGCTCGTCGTTCGTGCCCCCGAATGATAACTCCTTATCATATCCGGCTCCCTTTACATACGTATACGCGTAAAGTCTTTTCGTTTGCTGGGATCTAAGCTTCGAAGCTGTCTTCGAAGGTTCTAGGTAATATTACATCGAAACATCTAGTCTTTTCTTGGATTATAATAATTATTTTTTTACATCGCTTTGTCATGTTAAAGATGGGAAAATGCATGCCATATTATAATACTGAATTACTGTTTTCGTTTGAAGCAATATATTGTACCTACATTTTTTACGCACAATACAAATTTTAAATTTTAAAAATTGTAAACATTAATGTATATCGCATGTAACGGAGGATATATAGTAGCGGACAAAAAAGTTACCACTTTTTCGATTATTTTCGTTTTATTTTCGTTATTTTATTTAGCAACAACTTGGAACTGTGGTAAGTAGCATATAGGAATCGAATTTCCTCCCCCATTTGTATTTGACTCTGTGAAGCGTGTATGAAATGTTGGAATGCGTTGGCAATTGACATGAATTTTCTTTGAACGTTTCTCTATGTATCCACGAATCGCAAAATGTAATTATGTCCTGTCAATACGAGGTAATAAACAAAATGTGAGATCTAAAAAAATGTGTTCCTAATTTTAATTAAAGGAGGAAATAAATTGAAAAATTAATTTTTTTATTGATACAAATGATCTTACAGTTTATATATGTAAGCAATCACGACAAATGAACGCCTTCTTCCTGGATGACCGGCAGCATATTTCGTGGAACCACGTGAAACATTTAGTGCAGCGAATCCTTTTCGCCGCGTTTATCCCGTGAAAACCGATAAAAGATAATCACTTTGTATGATATTAAAAAGGACGTAACTTTTTTATCCGCAACTGTATGTATGTAGGTCCCTTTTATCAAATTGTTGTGCTTTTATTATCATTCACTTTTAAGACCCTCCTTTAACCATCGTTGTGCGTTGTGTAAATTATTTACGCTTTAATTAAAAAGGATGGTGTATTTTTGTGAAATAACACTGTGCAGATCATACATTTTAATCAGCGTGTAACTCACACGAGTCGCGTAAGAGTACAATTATGCACTTATTTAGTGGAGTCATCTAGATGCACGCGTCAACACTACTCAAGGATTTCCGGTGTTCGGTGTTCAACATCCGTAAATCCGTACGTTTAAACGTAGAATTGGCCATGTATTTATTACTGATAGAGTGTCGTGTGTCCTTGCAAGGATTTTGTGTCTGTAAAACGTTATCAAGTTCTTAAAATGGCTTCTTCTTCGCGACTCAAAATTATTGCACTTTACTGATAACTTAATATACATTACAATAGCATTTAAAGAAACATATTGTTTTAATTAATGTGACCCGTCGATGGAAATTTATAATCATTTAAAAGTTGCGTAATTTATTATATGGAAGGTGACCATCAAGAAATGGAATACCTAAATAATATTCTTAATTTCTTTCATTGTGCTAGTTTCTAAATTGTGCAAAAGTGACGCTTACTAAAAACGCAACTTCAACGGCTCGTCTTTATTACTTCCAAGAATACCGCAATTTTTTCTTTTCCTGTCACGTGACATTATTTTGCAAAGAGGGCAACCAACTATCAAATAACGGATGGAGACTAAAGTATTGATATTGAATATAACTAGTTTGTAAAAAAATTATTAGGATACAAAGCACAGTAGCAAATGGAATAAAGAGCATGGTAAAGGCTTTCTGTCAGCGAAGTCTGTGGCGTTAAAGATAAGTACCGTGCAAGCTACTTCGGTCATGGTTGGTTAAGGTCCTTCGAAAATGGGTGAGCAGGACACGACTGGCAGCGCCACAGAGTCACGTGGGAAAAACACAGAAGTATAGATCGCGTAAGATCCTTCACGCCCCCTATTTCCTTCCGATGCTATCTGAATCGAAACAGGTAATCCCGCGGAAAAGAGAAAAAGACAAAATCTTCCCTACTGCTGTTTATTGAACAGCTGACGTGTCTGGTGCATTTAGTTAAGTATAGTGCTCTTAATTGATGAAGGAGAAGAATTAGCAATTAATTTGCATCGAGTGTCACGTTATCGAAGGTGTTCATAAATTATCATAATCGTTATCGGGAATGTGGCAAGCACGTGAAAAATTATTTTACACTGATAGTATTAAAGTGGGCGTATGTGTATATGTACTTTTTATGAACGTGGAAAAATTTCGGCGTAACGCGAGGGAGCTAAAGTTTAAATGCTTTCGTTATATGGAAGTTTTACAATCCAATATATCGATTAGATTAACGTTGTGACTCGTGTAAGCAAAGGTAAGAGATAGAAATCAAATGATAAAATACAATAAGTACATTACATTAGTGGTTAGAAATAACAATAAAGAAGTGAGTATAAAGTAAAAAATAATAGGGGGGAATAAATAAGGAAGTAGTAATATTTTGAAATTCTAAGTTGTAATACTGAGTTTAATAAACAATGAGTACCTAAGGGTATAGGTCAAATGAAGATTAGAGGATAAGAGCATTATCTTTCGTTAAAAATCTGTATTAAAAGCGCTATGCTAAAGGAATGGATAGGTAGAAATATTAATTTTTCATTCATCCCCGAGCAAAAAAATAATTTCCGTAATTATTAGTAGTATTTTTATTTCTCCTTTGGGTTCACATTGTGGAAAATGTGATAAAATTTAAAGGCACAAAAAAGACAGAATGCATAAACCTGCTATCAAAGAGTAGGAAAGTGCCTGGAGTACTGCAAAATATTTAGTGTCAACTGTTTCATCGATCTACCAAAACGGGATAACTCTAATATTTTGACTGAAATAAAATTGAAATACCTACCGATGGTTGATCAAATTGAAATCACTGAAATTAATACTTAACTCAAACAAAAATATTCAAAGAGAAATAACTTCTGAAGAATAAACTTCTTACAAGTACCTTAAAACGTAAAAATATTGAAGCAAGTATCTATCATTTTATTAAATATTAAATCACTTCTATTCTACCTTAGACTTCTGGACTGAGTTTAATAACAAAAAGAGCCCACTGTTTACTCCTCCTTCGTAGCATAAATCTAATTTACTATTTCTATACCTACATTTTGTTTCGCAATTTCTTTCAAATAAATTTTCTGACAGCATTCATTGATGTTCATTGAAAACTATCAAACCCTCGCCATCTTCACAAATAGTTATTAAAATAACTGCCCATATGGATCTATTAAATAATCCCATCAAGTGCATCGATATAAACAAGTGCGAATGCAAAGAGGATGTAAGGAAGTACGACAAAGAAATGGGCACAAGGTTGAAAATTATGTACTGCTCTTTTTAATGGTGACCTGTAAAGCAAAGCTGCGTTTTCCGTGTTCGCCGTGGTGCATAAAGGATGCTGAAATTGCGCTCGTAAATGCATACAGTAACGTTGCTCTCGTTCGTTGTTACATGCCTGCATAAACATGGGCAGGTATCTCGGAACTTTAATGAGTTTCGACCAAGTCGGCAGGGGGGGAGGGGGGAGAGGAAGCAGAAGATTACCAGGATGTGCAGGGCATCTTTATTCTTTAATTTCACGTCCATCGTCTATTGTATCACTCCTAGCGCATGCCGATGAAAATCACACACCTCCATTTTTTCTGCAACAACTGAGCTCGATGCTTGGCTCTGAAATTACTTCTAGCAAGTGAGTAACTGTATGTATATAGTATTCGATATTTTACAAATAATACTAATACTCAATTAGGGCTGACTGAGTGCTTCAATTATTTCAGTAACTTGAAATTTTGCGAAGGATATTCGATTTATCCAGATGAATAATTAATCGATTAATAGAGGAATACTTTGAGGAGTTTAAAAAAATTCGAGTAGCTATTATGATGTGTTAATACTATCGAGGGCTAAAAGTATTTAATTCTATTGTTTTACATACTTAGTTGAATTACTTTCATCATTACTTTTAGGGAAGTTCGTAACTAATTATTATAAGACGTAACAATTACTTAAATGTGAAAGTTGTGAACGTAAGTAGATATTACAATGTTTATTCAATTTTAATATTATTGTGTGCTCTGTAAGTGACCTTATATTATTTACAAAATATCATATTAAAGTCTAAGAAGTTTATAAATTTTGAACTGTTTATTTCAATAAATTTTATTTTCCTATTAGCCAGAGGATATGAATGAAAATCTAAATTCGTTGAATGAAAAATTGGATCATGAAAGAATCTTAATTACCTATTCATATATGACAACGATATTAATCTGCACGTACGTGCAATTATTTCGACCACCGCAAATCCTTCCATTTTTTTGGATGAATGAAATCTCTGTTGTTTAATGTCAGCCTTTGCCATTTCGCCTGACGATCAGCACGACTCGCCGACATCCTTGCTCAATGCACAGAGGCCAGCTTCGAAAGAACCGATTACGACACATATCTTTCCTTTATTTTCGCGAAGTTAATTTATTCAAATATGAATACCTATCGAGCTTTCTCTTTTGGACAACCGGTCTTATTTTTTCGTTCCGTGCCCATTAGTCCCTACAATTTAAGATAACGAACTTCCATGTCTTCTGAGTTATCGAACAAATCTTTTTCCAGGCCCGATGAATTCGATATTTACTTTCATTTCCTATACGCGTGTTATTTCTTCCAAGAATATAATGTAAATTCTGTTGGAAACACAAATAATATCGTAAGAATGAAAATATAATTTTAAGAAGAGAGAAAGAATTCAATTTGTTAATATACAAAAAGTACAATAGAAATAGTATGAACATTTTTCCGAACATAACCGATGCAATTCTTAGGTATCGTCTCTGCATAAAAACAAATTAAAAATCCAAAGAGCATCAGATTCTAGAAAATTTAAAGATCTGCTGAAATCAAAGATGTCGTGACATTGCAAAAGCGAATTTAATGCACAAAAAATATGGTATAATATATTCCATAGAAATAATAAAAACGACGAAGTAATGTATTATGCGATACAAGTTCTTAAGATATCATTGGGCCAAGTTATACAAAAAGCTACCAAGCCTCAATGATCTGAAATTGAATAAATTTAGTTTAGAAAAATAAATTATTTTGTTAAAGAAATTTAGCTGTATTTCTATTGGGTATATTTTATTTCTTGTTATTGTTTTACAATGTTTTTTAATGGTTTATGTTGGGTATTATTTTTAATTTCCTGTAGTTTCTGTTTTTTGAAGCCTAAAATGGAACTATGGCTTGATAATTTTAATAATTATATAATATAAGATAATAATATATAAGAGTTGTTCCATAGGTTGGTAAATTTTTACAAAGTAAAGATCACAAAATTATGGAATCTATACTGTATTCAATTCATTTTTTGTCATTTTGAGATAGATGTCTGCATAACTTGGTCCAATTCTTCCTATTGTAGAGTTATGCTATTTTATTTTCATTATCGCTCATATTTTCATATTTCTTTGACCATTAATAATTTCGATTATCCATCATGAAATCATGAAATGGTGGTGAAACGGATGAAAAAGCAGATAAATGTGGAGATTCCGAAACGAGACATTCACTTGTCGCCGTTAGGATTACACGTCAGAATGGAGAAACGTGCCCCTCAGGGGGCCTGGTGACTCATAAAGAAAAATTCTAAAGTCAGACGTCTCCCCCTCAAAACACGGCAGTGCGAGATCCATGGTGCCTCATCGGATTATCTTTTGACGGTTGGGGTCGATTGTCCTTATGGAAAATTTACGGGACCTTTTAGATGGCGTTCCCCACTGAAAGCATTGTACAGCCTCTTTGGAAAGTTGTTATTCCGGCTCATTGTCGTCGAAATTTGGAGCTCACCTGCAGCCACGGGAAAAGATCGCTGCCAGTGTGCAAGGTGCCCCATTCACAGGGAACAATTGTCTAGCATTCATCTATTCTTTCTGCCCTTTTCCGCACCCTTTTCACCATCCATCCAGCCCCCCTTTTTATTCCTTACACACGGCGCTAATAAATGGATCTTTGTGAAACGGCGAGGGAAATTCGGGTTTCTTAACCGCACAAGTGTAAAAGCTTTTCGGTACAAATATGTAGGGGTTGAAATTTTTTTTTCAGTTTAGTAAGGTTTTGAGTGAACATTTTCTCAACTCACACTTTGACCGGCGCTGACGTATATTCACGCCCTGGGTTTTTGTAATGAGTCCTTTTAAAATGAAGAATAATTCGAATACCCATACAGCACACCTCGTTGCAGCAGTATTGCAGGAACGTTGCAGCAATATTGTGTTGTTGCAGATTGCATTGCAATATTGCAGGAACGAAGCTGCAATATTGTTGTGCATTATTGGAGTGGCAACGATCCTGCAATATTGCAAATTCGTTGCCGTGCAATGTTCCAGTGGCAACGATCTTACAGTATTACAGCAATATTTCAAGTTCGCTGCCAACGGAACATTGCACGAAAACGCACTTGCAATATCGCTAAGGCGGACATATGACTGAGCCTGCAATATCTCTGCAATGTTATGGGGTAACATTGCAATCTTGCACCGCATCTTTGCAGAGACGTTACTGCAATGTTATGGTGCTGTGTGGGTAAGGTCGTATTGCTACTCATCTTCTTTGGAAAAGTCTTATTTTAGCAAAAGACACTAACCACGGAGCATATCGAACCTGCACACGCGGATTTTGATAAGATTCTGCAGATTTGCAGAATAGTGCAAATAGTAATCAGATAAAATATTTAGAAAAATTTTAGTAAAAGTGTACATTTTGAATCTGTTTTGCATTTTCTTCAATGTTTGTATTTTTACGTGTAAAATTAATTTCAATGCTCAATAAGAACAATGCGAAGCAATTTACATACATACACTTAATTGTACTTCTGTAATAACAAGTACATAGTTAGTAAAGTGTGCTATCTTTTTATCCTAGACTGTAGTAGAACGTTTTATATAGATAATAGTTAACCAGGTACCAGTAGCAGTACTATTCGTGCCGTTTTTAATATAATAAAAGCATAATAGAATATGGAACAGCACTTGGCATACGGCGCTGGCCTAAGTAAACACCCCCTCCCACCAGCTTACAACTTCAAGGGAACCTTTTGCTTTTCTTTCCACCCTTACGCCATTCGTAGAAATAGTGGCGACGAAAAGAGATAGATACCCGTGTTTATACAGATCTTGGTCTACTGTCAGTGCAAACTGTCTAAAGCCACGGTTCTACTTGTCCAACACGTGACATACAGGGTGTCCCGCAACTGGTAATCGTACGACATCCATGAGAAACTAAGTCGAGAATGTAGAATAAAATTTTCAAATTTTGAAGATGAAGCGATATTAAAAAATTTTATTCTATTTAATTTTTTTTCATGTAGAAACACTACTATGTTTATGACTGTGTTGGCGTATGTGTTACCATCATGTACACATTTAATGAAATATTAAAAGAATTCAAACATACCTTTGCAACGTATAATACACTTTACAAATGAATTCAATTATGGACAGTCAGCTTCAAAGTATTTTGTGAACGTGATGAACTCATTTTAATGCATAGTATAATATTCTTTATTATTAATAACATACATACAGTATCTACTAACTATTATTTAGAATTATTTAGCAAATATTAATAGCGAATTTTCCGAAGTATAAAATAACTTTGCTCACATCAGATTTAAAACTTGCACTAAAATGACGATAATTATAATATAGTGTATTACAAGTTCAACTCATATTCCATGCATTTAGTGGTATTAAACACTATTGTAATTAATATCACAATATTCATTACTATAAAAGGATTCATTTAACGATTACAACTTCCGTCATTCGCATTTCTTCATTATACGAGTGAATTTGTCATCCACTGTGAGTTATCGTTCCCAGTGGTGAATCTGTTGGGACTTGGGACTCACAAGCGGTAACAGAACAGAACGCGAGGGGTCTGGATGAACGATTGGAACTGGAGGGATCGTCATCAGTACTTGGAAGCGTTGCACTGAAAGACGATCCACAAGACACAAGAACCCGTAGAGGCTCTTACATTTTTACCGACCCCATGCTGAGGAGCAAGTGCAGAGCACACTGCACACAGCCGAAATGGAAAAAAAGGAGGAATGTCAGAGGGAAAGGTTTTCTTCCCTCGGGGCGTGCCTCCTGCGCGAGGAGCCGCTCACTTATCGCGTGGCTGCGTTAAAGGTATACTTTAAACTGTAGAGAATACGAGGTGCAGGGCAATAAGATGAGATTTTGCACTTTTATGGCTTTCATAACGCTTGCTGTGAACGAAGTGGCGCAGCCACCTCTGTGTAGCTACTCGAAGCGTTGCGAAACGCTAGTTTCTGTTTATCGACGCCCTTTTCTGTACTTGAACGACTTTACTTGTGCTTGGATAACTTTGTCCCAGAAAGCATTATCTTTATTTGTGTGTTCTTTTGCAAGTTTTAAACGCTTAGCTTGATTTGTCTTGTTAATGAATGGCTTCTTCCTTGGAATTCAGAATCCTACCATGGGAATCATTACTGCGTAAAATCATCATTTTGAAAGTTGTTGGCAACTATTTCAGCGAGTTTTGATGTGGATGTATTTGGATTTTTTTTTATTCCATGTGTAATATTTTCCTCTTCTCTACTAGACAGTTTTTTTGATTTTTGATTTTTTAATCATATTATGTACGGTAAATATACATCTGCATATATGATTTTCCACCTTTGTGCAATTTTAATATTAATTCCCCCTCGCATAGCTGCGTTTTCGATTTATTGGGACTCATTGTCACTATACAAACTAATATTATTCCTTTCTACATCAACTGAATCTACCAATATTTATAGTTTCTTCTACAAGAACATTGTTTACCCGCTTGGTCTTTAAGCGTTCGAATCCTTTTGTGACCGTCTTTCAATACATCTGATTGTTGGCAATGAATGTTTCATAACTTCTACAAATATTATTCAATTCACTTAAAATTTTCACGTCCACTTTTTGTAAAATTGGAGATTTTATATGCAAGAAATAGTTCTTGGCCGTTTCTTTATACTGTATAAAAATTACATTTATATCTACTTCATACAGTTGTCAGAAATAATATTTTTGTTCATTGTATGTCCCTGAATCTTATCTACCTGCCTTGCATATTTAAACCTGTTTTTCTCGAAAACGCTAAAAAGTGGAACTATAAAATGTTGTGCACTAAGTCATCGATATAATCTTCATACTTGTGTCTTATAGTTTGTACAACATTATTTTCAGAACTTAAGTATAATATGTATATTTTTATTGTTTACAGTTTTAATAGCGAGAGTTCGAATACTTTCGTGAACTAGTTTCTATGTATGTACTAATATGTATGTAATATCATATTCTGATTTCTCATTTTGTTTTAGAATATTTACAACTCTTCAGTGTGTTTCTTCTATTGTATCTGTATTGTCTCTTCTATAGATTACATTTATTTCATGCGATTTAATTCGTACTGACCTTGTAGCATTTGTACTTTATTCCAATTTGTTTCTTTTTCTTAAACATACTTCAAAATGGCAGTCTTATTTCAACTGATATACGTTACCTCTAATAATAATAATAATTCCGAACAACCGTAATAATTACAATTATTGATTTTATTCCTGTTTTACAAATGTAATTTCATGGTTTTAAACTGTCTGTTTTAAATTTTTTTCCAATAGAAAATTAACATTTCAAATAATAGTTTATATTACATACTGCGGTGCTCCGTGTGTGCGTTTTAAAGATTAGAATATAGTAACGTGTAAATGTACTGAGATCAATTTTTACTTAAGTAATTGTTATTTATTCCCACCTGCTTAGCTTCCTGAACGATTTATTATCAAAGAAAAAACATGTCTGTTGAGGCAATATTTTTTCGACTGCATTCTCAGTGTTTAACTTTTTTAAAAACTACTCAAAAAAGTCAACGGTTAATGTTAAATTAAAAGAAGGTCCTTGGCGATAATTAAAACTTCTTTCATTTATTCGTTGATTTGCATTTTCTGTGCTGCCGGTTAGTATTAGCAGTGTTATAAATTCGATATTATCCTTCGTGTCGTCATTGTTATTCTTAATGAAACGATGCATAATGGTGATACGGTTTTTTGCAAATGTTCATCAAGACGGTTAAAACAATCAAAGATTTGACTTGTAGAGTTAGAGTTTTTATAGCCGACAAATGTTAAAAATACTTGATCGGCTGATGAATGATTCCTACGACCGTTACTACGTGACGCGAATATCTTTGCTGGGGATACCTTCGTTTTCGTTTACGATTTCGGTCGCCTCATGCAGTATTAATGCAGCATTAATTCCATGAATACGCACAATAAAAATTTATACAACCGTCTTTTCTATATACATACAAAGCCCCTGGCAGTGCATAATAAATGCTCGTTGAAAAATTGTATACTCACATGTTTACTAAATTCCACCTAACAGTGTTTAGATTGAAACTGCAGACAATAGTAAAAGACGAGTGAAAAACAATGAACCTCTTCTTATTAATTATAGTCTATAATGAGCCTTTAAGGAATTAGAAGGAAACTTTGGGATTTCATTCATTCCTTCTTATTTCGTTTTCATCGACTAACTTTACATAAATGAAAGTAAAACTTAGTAATTATTGATGTGTGTAAATTCTTTTATAAATAGAGAATCCTCCTCTTCCTGTCGTCGTTATATATTTATTGTTTACTGGATAAATATTCCAGATGCAAAATGGTTAAACAAATGGATCTCGTAGTTCTTGTCTTAGAAAAACAATGATACCCGGTCTAACCCGCGGTTTCAAATTTACGAATTTAAGAAACGCAGAAAAAGTCCGCATGGTCGTGGAAGAAGTTCAGGCGTGAAACACGAGAGTGTCACGTGCGAAAAGGTCCTAATAGCGAGGTGTCTGGCTGTAAAATGTTTTCTGGCTAGCGAACGAACGACTGACAAACATCAATGCATTGCACGTCAGGTTATCGGGAATGAAAGTACAAGTCATTTCGCTGAAGTTTACGAGCATTATATTGTTATGTTCTCGTATGACGTGGCCTTTGTGAACGGGTTACTCAATGAATAGTATTTATAAGTTTGTTCATACGTGACAGGAATCGTGAAACAACGGAACGATTCGTGTTACAATAATCAGTTCACTGAAACTTTAGTTTGCCATTAGTGGGCGTCAAAATGGAAGATATTTAGGCCATGATATCGATATGTTCGTCACGGATGGTTAATCGAGTCATATATTGATACATAATCATTTTTTGGCAATGGATCAAGGTACGTACGATGCAATTGGTAGGGGAAGCCCGGGCAAAGCGAATACCCTGGGCAAAGCGGATCGTCTTTTTTTTTGCTTTGCTATCAAAGATGGTCCCACGAGTTTTTCCTGATCTAGAAAGCGACCGATTTTAGAGGCCATGACAATGCAATAAAGTATTTAATTGCTGTGGTGCGTCGTTTCTGAAGAAAAAACGAAAATTGTGCGTTTTCTTACACATTTCGCTCAGGTAGGTACGTGGCTTGATTATTAATAGTTATCGGTATTTACCACAGTAAATATTTTTTATAAGAACTCTGTGTCTTTAAGATTCTATTAGAGGTTAACATTTTTAATTTGTTGTTCATACTTTTCTCAAACATTACAATTTCCACCAAGTGGGTTCTTTGGGCAAAGCGGATCGGGGTAAAGCGTATCGTCAATCCTCTGCCCTGCTAATCTCGCTCATATTATTATTGTTTTATTATTGTCATATAATATTGATAAATTTTTATTATTGATATTGATATTGATAAATATTATTGTCATATATGTGTGTTTTGAGCCATACTCCGACCCCCCATCCGAAGACTGGATCCAGTGCAGCCAATGTACCAGATGGGCCCATGAATGCTGCACTGTATATGAAGGATCTGGCAGTGACTTCTGTGACGAATGCCAAGATTGACTTTGCGTTATTTAATAACATCCGCTTTGCCGACCCCCTGCTCCGCTTTGCCCAGGGGGGTAGGGCAAAGCGGATTGATTGACTTATTTACGTTTTTCGTTTTAAAATGCTTTAAATGTTTCAGTTACCCATTTTTTCGTTATTGTATCAGAAAGCTGATTAATTTTAAATGATTATTAATATAAAAAATATTTCTCATCTTAATTGTAACTATGTTATTTTTCTCACTAAACCTTAACATAACCGCTTTGCCCGGGCTTCCCCTAGTTGAGTAAGGAATTTGTAGTGAATATTTCGCACGAGCACTGATTTGTAATTATTAATCCTACGAATATGTATGTAGGTATTTGCACTGTTCGGTTTGTAATTTTCAGACGAAATAGACAATTGGGTTTTTTGCATAGTATAACAAATTTTTCAAATGGATAATATACTGATAGTTTATATAGATATATAAAAATAGGAAACATACTATGTGGATCTATATTTTCTTCACTTATTTGCACATTTGCAGTTTGTGCTGTTTACGTAAGTTCGAGGTTTCTTTTTGGTGACTCTAACATAGGTATAATTCTCAGTTAAAAATTTTTAGGTAGAATTTCCCCATGTAAATATTATTAATAATACCTAAGTATTATCTAATACCTAAGTATTATTACCTAAGTATTATCTATATATATATAGACTTGTATTATCAATTTTATTTAATCGTAGAAGTCCGCGTGAGTCGCGGGCTGCAATGTTTAGTACCACACATTAACATTTAATACAAGTAGAATCCAAGTTTATGTAATGGTAATGAATAAAAAACGCATGCTGATGTTTGTTTAAATTTCATCATCTTCGCGCCATTTTTAGATTATTTTAACTTCATATTTTGTGCTTTAGACGTACCTTTAAATACATTTTGTATGCAGAAACTAAGCTGATATAGAAAATAAACTATTTTGTACACAAAAGATTTGGGAATTGATTAATACGAGATACAGGAGGAGCTATTCAAATATTATCATAGAAAGTTCTTTTGCTACTATCTTCCTAGTTTTGGCAGTTTATCGTGTGAAGAAAGGGGATCCTTTCGAATATTGATGATCCTCGAATGGTCCAAAGGTAGCTTGACCGCATTTTGAAAGGAATAATCAGCGTGGAAAAGCTTCTCAAAGGCCTGTAATGAACACTTTTCTTATATATCATCAGTAACACTTTGCGATTTCCTAAGAAACCTACCAAAAAATTTCTTACAACAGTTAAACTATTTTCACAAATATCCGAAGAGTCTTCGCTAATATTTACTACAATTTTAGATTACAATAATCTCTACAGGCTAATTTCACTTCATGGTTTCAAAGCTGTTAAATTTAAATCTGCTTAAAAATAAACTATTCATCTAAAAAATTACTATCACTTTGTCTTGTCACTCACAATATAATGCAAAAATAGATCATGCACGGTAGGCCACACATGGAAAAATTGCAATTCGTGAATATAGTCCAGTCACAAAAGTCTACACCCATCTTCATCAGAATACATCGATCAGAATTACCGAAAGGACAGTATTTTTTTAATATTTCAAATGCAAATATTTATATTATTCTTCCTTATTCTCCTCTGTACAGGGACAGCAATGCAGAGTGTGGCACAATTTGATTCGCATGACAAATGGCGAATAAGCTTTTAGCCCCTACAAACAATCGTGTTTTTAATCGAATAAGGATTTATTTGAGTGGCACAGGATGGCGAGTAATTTTTATTTGAATGATTATTTATAACGTCATACTTTGCATTTTTTAGGTATTTGCTAAAACACTCATCAGACAGCAGACACCTAAAACTGTCAACAGTTATAGAATGACTTTGCAATAGTTGCCTGAATAAATTATTCTCATTATGCAATAAAATTTTTGAATAAAGAGAATTCATTTGAATAATTAACTTAGAGAAAGATATATTCGAAACTATTGGAATAATTCCGTAACAGTTAACCATTTTTACGTGTGAAACAGCCTTGAGGGCTTGAAATGGGGTCCCAGCGAGGGACTAAGACAACAACGCGGGGTGCCTTCTCGTTTTCGACAAAGATAGGTCTGGTCTTGGATAAGAACCGACCCAAGATAGGTTCGGGGTTTGTTTTAGCAGGTCAGAAACCATCTAGACCTATCGCAGGGGGACTAGCAGGACAACGGAGTGCCAAAAATAAAGATCGACCGCGATCAAGGAGCGGATTTTCCTCTGTCACGCCTCGTCAAATTTCCTCGTTTACCTTTTGAAAGTCTCCCTCTGCCTGGGCTTTCCTTTCCTCTTTATAAGACATGAGTTTTGGGAGTGGGGCCAGATACTTGAAAGGCTCTTCAGACACTGTCTGATCATTATGGGTTCTGCTTTTCATGGCCTGTTGTGGCATTTCCTTCTGCCTCGCCGATGCATCGACCTGAACACGGTCAATTTACTGAAATATGTTTTATGAAACTGATCACTGACGTGGTGATGATTTCTGCAGGTAATATATTTATTGGCAGAAGTGTTTGGAATGTAACGGAAATTCAGGTTAAGTCAGGTATGCTTCTTACATTTTTTATTGTATTACCTGAAATATTTTGTGATTTGTAGAAACCAGTTGTGTTGAATCTTTTAAATAATCATTGCATAACTTAACCCCGGAGGATTTCTGTGGTTTTACTGATTGGTTTGCTATGTTTATTTTTTAGCGTGTAAGTTGTCGTTATGTTCAGTAATAGAGAAACAAGAGGTATAAACATTATCAGTTACTTTTTAATAATTTAACAATGGAAATAATAATGTATTTCATTAAACACTAGTTTAGAATGTCGTAAGATAAATTTCGAAATTGATCTTATTGCTTTGAGACAATTTAAAAAAAGCATCTTTTTTATGAAATATTAGATAAAATTTTCGACCATTTTTATTGTGACTATTATTACTATTATTTGTTAATATTACTTCCAAAATATTTATTCATTTTTATTCACACACTTATTGCTTCATATAGTCACTATTGTACAAAGTCGCGTACCTAATTTAAATTTGTGGGGTTGCAAGTGTACCCAGAAGACAGTGGTAGTCACGCGCGTTAAACAATTCTGCAACGCTGAGCGACAGTGGACGCGGGCCACCGCCATTGACTACCACTGTCGGCGCCGCACGTTTTGCTAAACTCTTTCGTTTCTGTATTGAAAACAAAAGGTGTTTTGCTACTTCTGTAGATGGTTTCCGAGGAAAAAATATCTGCTGCATCGTGCGGAGTAGTCAGATTTTCTTTTACACCCTTAGTTTTTTAAACATATTAATAAAGATATATGCTAAGATTGGTGCATTTTGGGTGTCCTTTTCCCTTTGATCGTTGTTTAAACAATGCTTACAATTCAATAATAACTTATATCATTGTGTTCGCGAAGGTTCATAAAATAATTTGACCGGAACAAGCGACCGAATAACTATTACCTACTATTTGAACACAAAAGATGTTCAAAGTTAAAAATTTGCATTTTTTTCAATATCGAATTTTTTGAAAACTGACTGTTAAGCGCACAAAAATCTATAACAAACGTCTATTGAATGTTACAGAACAGAAAAAAATTAATTTTTCTTGGACAGTGCCATGGCAAAGAATTTACATTAACGAATATAATACTGTGAATTACTTTCATCCGAATCTTAAGCAGATATAATTAACCCCACTAAATCCACTTAGACCCATTCCACATATCAAGCAACTTATATTACTCATCAATCATCATTAGCACCACTTCTTTAAGGAAATAAAAATTTTTAATCATGACAAGATCAAAGTCTAATATAAAAGCTTACTCTGACATGTGTAAGCACGAAATTGTGGATCAATTTGAACTCTATATAATCGAGTACCTTCCTATCTGTCATCCAATGATTGAGGGAAGAATACGATACACTAGGTTAAAAAGTGATATTCCAATTACTATAAATGATATGCAGTAAAATCTTCCCCTAAACACGCTAAACAGAAACTATTCAAATAAGTGTACACGTACATTATTAAAATTAGTTAAAATTCATTTATTAAACTCATGATAACCCCCTCTCTTCCACAGACTTAATTCAGCCTATCTGCATGGTAAAGAATTAATAACCGATTATGTGATTTATGATCATTGGAATATTCTATTTTGGGCTCCATTATAAAATGAATAACTATCAGTGGCAATAAACTGGCACAACTGCTAATCATTTTACTCTGCATATCTCAAGCAACAGTACAGAACAAAAATGTGTCGTAAACCGTCACAATTCAGAGATTTTATCAAAGAGGCCCAATTTAATTTCTTACAAAGGGGAGACATGGAATATTCCAATAGCGGTGCGCGGTACGTCCTCCGTCGTGCCATCAGCAGCGAGATCACATTTCAGGAATGTTCACCTCGTAATTGCTGCACAAACTCATGGTCGAAAATTCAACAAAGAACCGAGTATGGCCGGGTCTGCGTGGCTTCTGAAGCCGTTTTCTTTTTTTCCCTCTTCTACCCAAACAAAACTCTTTTACCTTAGCTCGCCTTCCTTTTGCGTTCGTGACTTCTCCCTGGCCGGGGCAGTGTTCTCAACCGTTAAACGTTAAAGTCAGCGTTCGCGGTGCTCCTTCGAGGCCACCTTCCTCTTTTACGTACGACTTTTGTATCGTTCCACCATGATGTCGTAATAACCATAATTATCAGGATGATGGGATTCCCTTCTTTTGCTTCATATTAAACCCATAAACGATCCAACCGATTGATTCCAGTTACGTGCATAAACTTTCGAATCATTATATTCATGGAATCAATTTACATTATCCTCGCACTATTCTCGTTAGCTCTGATTAAATGTTTTGCTTTGTTTATCAAGTTGCGCGCTGCTTGATTGTAATACGTTCTTCGTTCGATCTTCTTGTTTCCAGTTAACGTGGGAATTTATGCGACAAATTAAGCGTTATTTGTGTTTTTGCAACCAGTTAGAGACTCTATAAAACTGCGGTTGAACAGTACTAAAGATTGAAGAATTGTACGTTGGTAGAAAGTGTTGGAGGGTTACAGTTACTCACAAAAATATTCCACCCCATACGTATAACATATTTTATTTATGTAAGTAATGTTTCATTCAGGATTACTCAATATATTTTTAGTTAGTACCATCTACTGAAGAAGTGCTTATTGAAAATTTACTGGAAGAATGGAATTTCACAGAAAATTAGTTGAATCTATGTATAGTAGATTAAAGAGTATAATAAAATCGCAGGGATATTAAAAGAATATTAATATATTGTAATTACGTTTGTGTAAATTAAAGGTCTAGGTACATTTATCAATTCCTAGTGGTAATAAGAAGAGATCCTCTATTCCTTCTTCTTCACAATATTCGTAAATTACTATAGAATGAGTTAATTCTATTTTTGAATTACCTTTTCAGTGATTACAATTAAGTTTTACTCAATAGCAGCTGGTAAGATGTCCTCATTCAGCTTCACAAACCTCGGGTATAAGGCTCTCCTTTGAGGCTATGAATCTCGAAACAGAGTTTTCATAATTATATTTTTAATGCTTTATATTATTCACGAAGTTTGGCCTCAAACTTTAGAATACAGTCTTACAGTAATTTTCACTCATTAACTCTATGAGAAAGCAGGAACCATCGGTTTCTTTTCCCCATTCTCTTTCTGTAATTATTACTTTACGCTTATTATTAATTATATTTCTTCTTTATCCGTTCGAAAGCTGCTTTCCATACGTGCAGTGAAATTTTTACTTTCTTTGGTAGATATTACTGCATTTCGCAACCGGTAGTAACTGAAACTTCTGAATGGTCTTTTTTACTATTTACAGGGTGGGATAAAAGACACTGCATTCCTTCACGCGTTTAGCAAATCGATATTCATTACCATGATGAAAATGGTAGAATCTAAAGTCACATTACCACATGCAAATGGTTTTTAGGACAATAGAACTCCCGTGTAGGTTTGTCTCGAATACTCCGTATAAGTTTGGGAATTATCCCCACCACTTTTTGGGACTGACCTAAGTGACTGGCCCATTAGGACACTTGGAGGGAGCGCGGAGCAAGGAAGCGCGATGGGTTAACACTTTAGCAGATATTAATATATGTAAAAATGAAATATATATTCAGGGCTAGCATGAACTTTTGCGGGCCTGGGTTCCAAAATTATGCGGGGCCAAAAAATAAAACGTATTTATAGGTATACATTTCTAAAATTTTATAATAATAGATATCTATACATAGGGCCCCGAAAAATTTACGAGAAGTTGTTCGTAGACTGCGGGGCCTTTTTAAGAGCGTAGCCGGGTTCCGGGGAATTTGCTGAACCCTCCTCGCACAGGCCCCGTATACATTTAAATGCTTTTACTAGATTGGCGTGATCGCCACGACGAAAATGGGATGAAATACGTGTGTATTCGGATTATTTTTTACATAATTATATACAGAATTTTATTTGTTCAAAGAGTTATGGTTTGCATTTTCGCACATCATGCGGTCATAACGTCGAAAATCACTTACTTTCAAATTACTGTTGTGTAAAAAATTCTTTTAATTCCTTGCTTGTGGCTTGTATGATCACTAATTTCACGCCCAGGGGCGTTTGCTGACTCTTTTCCAGGGGGGGGGGGGGGGGGCAACTTTGGGATGATGGTAAAGAAAAATATACCCCTCTTGCTTTTTTAACCCATTTTATAGTGCCAATTTAATTGAAAATTTAAAACCGAAATTTAAAAATATTCCCTTTTTCAGTATAAACTTAATAAAGATCAGTTTTGAAAAATAAGCAATTTTTCTCAAAAGTCAGGGGGGCGACTGCCACCTTTTGCCCCCCCCCCCCCCCGCCTCCTCCGGACGGTCATGTTCACGCCTCGATGCGATGTTACAAAATATGTCAAAAGGATGAATATATCAAAACCATGAATTCTAATTTACTCGTATATGTTTAAGTATACTATAAACAAAAAATCAATAATTGAAAATCGACTGATTTTTACGAAATTGCTTATAACTTAAATTGATTTAAGTTAATACAGAATCAACTAGATAATATTGCGTCAATTTTAATAGAAAATATTTTCAGAAATCTGTAAAACTCAAATTTTCGTAAGAATATTTTGAAACCTTTTCAAATTGATTTGAGCCACCCTGTATGTTGAATATTCGGATTCATAATTTGCATCGTCGGCAGAGGTCAGGCGAGTCAGACCGGTTTTAAAAAAATTGAGCCAGTTATAACGAAAGATAATTAGCCAGTAGCTCAAGAATGTGCTACACATGAGTAGTGCTAATCATGGGTTACCTGTTGTTGTGGATATTAGCGTTTATTTTTTTCCATCTAGACACCGTCGCACCGAGTTTTGTATCGCTAATCGGTACTTCCTCTAATGTCAATCTCTCCAAATTTTCTTCCTCTAGAGACAAAATTTTTAGTATTAATGATTCGATCTGAAAACAATAAAAATGTTAAGTACTCGTGTATGCATCAGGCCACAAACATTTTTACAAACTGTGACGGACTATATGTTATTTTTAAATGATTATTTTCAGCCAAGATTAATATTGGTCATTATTTGAGTCTACTTTTTAATGAAAAATCAAAATCAAGTGAATTGTAAAGACCGTTCATTATTCTGTTATCTATAGGTTTAAGAATTCTATGAATTTCACCATAATACTTTTGGAATATACTTTCAAACGCCAAAGAGTAAGAAAATGCAAAAAAAACGATTTTTTGACCGGTCACACTAAAACACTCCCTTAACCTCTCTGAAACTCACTTTATACATAGTTATTTAGTTCGGTATTTCTTAGTTCACAAATTATGTGCATACTGCAGCACTTCATAGAATTTTGTTCATATAATTTTGTTTGAATCTTCGCAATTAAATATTATTACTTGCATCTCGTCTTTAATGAACTTTTCACCAGATGGTAGACTTCGATTTGCACTGAGTTATATTTCAAATTAAACATATTTAACAATTTCCACAATTTCCATTTAATAATTTAGGGAAACGATTTTGACGTCGAAAATTTCAATAAAAAACATCAATTACTTTAAAGTTGCAGGTCAGAATTTCCCTTTAAACGGTATTTCCATTAAAGGAGTAAATCGTTACCAGACTTTTTTGCTCATGAATATATTAGATATGTATTGCCTAGATTTGTTCATCATCATCAATTTTACTCTGTTCAATTATTAATTATTCTGCAAGCGTGTAAGTTATATTAAATTAAGAATTAGAAAATCAATATAGATATTATCACATACTACTTAATGAATTATCACTGCAAGGTGCTATAACACATTCCAGTAGATACTACTTCTGTATATCGTGAATATAAAAAGAAATTTCTAAATGAATCCTGTTGCGGTTGAGACTACTTTCGGAGAAAATCTTCTTTATGTATCATTAATTAACTAAAATAGCCAAGTATATATAATAATAACTCGCAAAATACATACACGTTTCTTCATTCATAAATTTATGTACCTTTCCCTCATAAAGGCTAGGAATTCACCCAATCTAAGTTTGATCAAATTTACGTCTCAGTGAGTTCTGAAACGATCCCAGAAGCCAAACTTTGCTGAAGTTGTCGTAGGGTTAACCTATCGGTTGAAGGTCCTCATATTCCTTTCTGATTAAATGAATCCGCTTGGCTCGTTATTGAAGTCGCGGTATCGAGGCGCAAAAGGAATCTCGAATACACGTTATCTGCCCGTTTTGCAATTCACCCGCGCCGCTGCCTCGTAAGGCCGTAATGGCACGGTTATTATAATTGCGTTTCATGCATAGTTAATGCCTCTCGGTTCGCATGCTACTTGTCTCACGGATAGCAGATTATAACCAAGATCGGTTTCCAAGCCTCGCGTATCTCCTGATCTCGCTGATAACGGCGCAGCTTAATGCTATCCCATCGTACTCATTGTTTCCTCAAGGTAACGTGTGTTTTACCAACTACCTGCCAATTTTTCTCCTGATCGGCCTTTGTGCAGTTTACCGTCGTCAAAAGCACGAGGTAGCAACCTAAAATATCTTGCTAATTAACTGTTCGACTGGCATCGAGACGACTGAAACACCAGTCCAAGTTTGCCTGGTCGTTTTAGGGGTTTGGTTTGCTTGGGAGAGAGACAATGGGGGGGGGGGGGAAATCACCCCCTGCCTTGAGAAAAAAATAATTTATTTTAAACAACTATTCTTTATTAAATTTATAGTATAAAAAATAATTTTTTTTTAGCAGTTATTATTAAGTTTATCCCTGTGCTTGTAGTTGCCAGTAGCCTTAACTTGCAAAAGTAGTAGCCTTTAGTGTAAAATGTATTAGGTTTAAAAGCAAGTAGAGGGTGGGACCATGGTTCCTGTCCTTTGTGGCATCACCTTGGCGTGAAAACACGCCGACGCCAGTAAAAGAGTTCAAATCCATTTGGAGGAAGGGGTATAATGATCATACGTTGAGATATATAAGCAAGAAGGTTATTCTATACTTCTTGTTTTATTGAGAATCGCGGTTTTGCTGATTATACAATATTTTAGTCGATAGCCTGTTTTCAAAAATGAAAAAAATGACAAGTTGACTTGAATAGAATATAATTACAATTTTGTAATTTAAAATGGTATTTAGTGGGTACGTTCAATTTTAATTTCAACATGTAACAAGCATGATGTCATTCAGTTACAAAAAATGTACAATGAAATGGATATACCAATGATGATTCTTAATTACGACTTTAATGATCCAGTAACAAAAAGTAATGAGTAATCGATCAAGTGTTAGTTTCTAATTACTTTTTTTTCAAGACATGAAAAAGTGCTATTATTTTTAATTACCCACTTTGTAAACACTGGCGTAAATCATTAAATAGTTAAAGAAATTACGGAAGTATTTATGTATTTTACGAATAGCTTTTACAATTTTTATTTTCTGTAAATTTGTTTACAGTTTAGTGTCAACCATCAGATTCTAATTTACGACCGATCAATTACGATCACATAATTACTTTCGCTTTTGTGGTTATTCGACTAGGCAGAGCGTGATTTAACGACATTTTGTCGAACTTTACAATAGTTAACAGATATAATAGGTATTCATAATCCCTTGGTGTTTTATGTCTGTAAAGTAAATGCAATAAATCTCAATAAATTTTTCCAAATAATTATCGAGTTCTTGTATCAAAAATTTGAGACATCGATCAATTATTCTTAGTAACACTTTGCTAGATACAAAAGCAGAAAACTTATATTACAAATGCTCGTTATAGTATTTAATAAATCATGAGTATCTCATTCTTGGATATTACTGTAAATATGGAACAGCAAGATCACAATAACAGACTGTCTTTTATTTCGTTGAATACAATAGAATTCTGAGAGAAGTGGGATTTGTCCATCGACGAAATTAAAGCCTTTCCACTCGAGACGCTTTTGTTGCTGGCAGCTGATATTTTTGGATATTTTGGCACATTCTTCATATTTTTTAAATCAACTCTATTTCTAACAAGTAAATATGTATGACTGAAATACCGATCGTGAGTCACGGAAATATCTCGTCGTTATAAGTTTGAAATTAAAGTTGTTGAGAATACGGAATTTAGTAATAAGAACTAGGTTGCATGTTCAAGGCTACTAATTGTAAGTTGGTAGAATAACCGGGTTGTTAAAACCGGAAATAAGAATTACTACTACTGTTCTGTCTTAGCTGCAAAGCGAGCGTGATTTTTATATGCTACAAAAAGCGTATTCAAAGAAATCCATAGCAAGTGTAACAAACAAAGTTTAGTTCGAATAATAATATTTTATATCTATTCTTTACTAAAAATTGGAGTGGTTATTCAATTATCCCCAACAAAAGTAATTATGCATATCCCATGCTTCAAGAATACAAAAAAAGATTACTGTACACATACAAAGCAGAGTTGGGAATTGTCTATGTAAAAATATAAACTTGCGTTAACAAAATTTTGAAAAATGTTCTTTTCTCGTTCAGGTATTTTTTTAAAACTATTTTCAAAATTTTGTTAACCAACTTTTTGTAGCGCTTATTGCATCATTAAACTTTTGTTTCAAACATTTTTTTCTGTCTGTTGTACTTTGAGAGTTATACGCGAAAAGGTGGAAGTGCCAATTTGACTTTGCGGTTAGTTTTCACCCCCTTAAAGGGCGATGGGGCACAAATGAAACACACCGTTGTGCTTGCCTTGAGTCACTCTATAAACCCACAAAGTTGCATTCCAACCGGTGAGTCCGGGTTCGCGGTGTTCCCTTGTGAGCGGCAGTGGATCGCGCGCTGCCGTTGACTATCATTACTGGGTTAAGATGGCATATCGAAAACTTAAAAAAATGAATTATATTTTACTTTTCAGTGCTTTATTGATCAAGATAAATAAAATCGTTTCACTTAAATTTTTTTTTTATATATTTTTAATTATAGATGTATGTGTAATAATTTTACTGTCAAATTTATTTTCAAAATATTTATTACACATTACAGAAGAAATATTGAATAATTGGAATATGAAAAAATGCATAATATGGAACACAACGTCGTTCAAAGAACTGAAAACTCTTAGATACGCTTTTTCAGATGCTTTATGTCCTACAACCTTTAGTTAACAAAAATGTTGGAGCATATATCACGCGTCCTTTAACTTATCTTGTTACTTATACGTTCAAGACACAACATAAACGTAAGTTGTGTAAAGTAGTTGTTGCTTTTAGCAGCATACGTTTCGATAAGTGATCCATTTTTCAATATAAAACCACGTCGCAGTCGAACCAACTTATCGAACTCTATTTATTTAACAAATGAAAAATTCTTATCGTCGTGTTTACGACTGTTGGTGACGAGTTTTGTTGACATCCTTGTGCATTCGATTTATTTCCAGAAATTTTTAAGAATTGAAGGCATTCTGACCAGGGAAGTTAAGCAACCCGGAAATTCAGAAAATTATGCAAGTTTGTGTGAAAGTATAGTAGTTCATCTATCACATAAAACAATTTTTTGTTGATGCCACAGTGCGATTTTGGGAGTAAAGTCAAGAAAAAAATGCAGAATTTTCTTTTTGATGGAATATCTCGAGGATGGTGAGAGATATCGAAAAGAAGTTTAACCCAAGTTTAATGTCATCGATATGCCATCTTGTAAGTAAACTGACACTATTAGAAACTTCTCGGATAATTATATCGTTATTAAAAAAATGTAATTTCTCTTGACGTGTATAGGTACTGTAATGCCTTCCATTTTTTATAAATAATGTTTTCCCATCTCACTCCGCTAGTCCGTCTTGCCCCACACTAATACGTTAGTTTGTCTGTTAAAATGTTTAAATACAATATATAATCACATGACATATTACTACCATGCATAGATTTTACTTAATATCATATATCACCATCGAAATTGTAGTACAAGAAAATAATTATTTTTCATTTTTTATTGCATTATTGATCAAGTTAAATAAACTCATTTCGCTTGAAATTTTTTTATATATTTTTCTTTTTTACTTTTCAGTGTCTGTGTTCTGCCACTAATTTTTTGCTTATGAATTCTCCACTCAAATTTCCCTTAGTAAATAATGAGCACCGAATTTAGGAATATCTGAGAATTCACAAATTAGAATTAGTTTTTAATAAATTACAATTATTTTTATCAAGTTTCAAGTAGATTAGATTTGTGCAAATGGGTTAAAATTGTAGGGGAATAATTATTTCGCCCCCTTATGTAATGTCGTCATAACTACGTACGCCTGCAAAGTTTCAAGTCGATTGTATTTGTGGAAGTGAGTTAAAGTTGAATTACAAGATTTGAACCAAACAAACCGACAGAGGAGTGAAGTTAAATAAAATCGATTAATAAAACGAAGTATATCGGTTGCTTCTCGTTCGTCGCTCAACGGTGCTTGAAGATAGGAAATATAGTATTGTAGATTCCCTTTTAATGTCCCCTCTAAATTTTTGAAGTCGTATTGTATTAGATCCAGCACAAGGTGAACTTATCAGAGGGCAAATAGACGTGTTTGAAGGATGACGCGATGCCCTTCGACGAGTTGACTGGTCAGAAAGCGTCACCACAAATGCACAAACGGCCCCTTGTCTCTCCCCAGGCCCATCCCTTTACGGCCGTACAGGCTGGTCGGCATAAAAAACATTCATGAATATCCTTCTTTCATACTAACGGATACGGAAATAAAGTAAAAAGGGGAAGAACCGTTCGAACGGAGCGGGCTTCGACGACGCTGACTCGATGGAGGAGGAGGATCAATGTGTCCGTATCTTTCGAAGCGAACGTGAACTGGAAACCTGTGTAGGAGATAAGCGACAAGTTATTGTCGAAAAACCGTGTCGATAGCGCATTTCTGACTTTTCTTTATCTAAATTTATATCCCCGAATCACTGTAATATTTTTAGCGTTTATCATTCATTACAGTTCTGTTGTTTTTACAATGAATACCCTTTATCATGGGGGGGGGGGGGGGAATGTTATATAAGTTCAGTATGTAGAATATATTGTGTTTAAACGCGTCATTGTAGGGTAAAGGTCCCAGTTACTGACACCTGACCAATTACTGTCACCTTAAGCTATTTTAGTTAAAATAACGAATAAACAAACTATAAAATATAATCTATAGTATAGATTATAAGTTGAAATACATAATTCTTTTTTTGTATCACATTACAACGTTTATTTATTCGTTATTTTAAGTAAAATAGCTTAAGGTGACAGTAATTGGTCAGGTATCAGTAACTGGGTCCTTTACCCTATAGGGTTTTAAAAAAAAGTGTTCAGGACGTATATGATAGATAGTACTTGTCGAATTTATATATTTTATTAAACAATTTTAATGGGAAGTTAAATGTAATTGTTTATACTATATATATTTTTTTATCGTGTAAAACAAGTTATTTAACAAATTAGTCCAATGTCTATATGAGATCCATGGAAAACCCAACAGTTACAAATAATTTTATACGTTGGTAACGTAGGCTCGACGACGTGTGCGTGTGGCATGCGGCATGAAAACAAAGGATTATCTTGTAAAATCCCCACCTCGAGATGTACAGAAGATGTTCTAGGTGTCTTCTTTCCACTGCCCTACATGCTTCATAACAAAAGATTATTTCACCAATATGTTTCGATGCAGAAGTCGGTTATCCAATTGTAAGTAAGGTGCGTTTACTGGTCTGTTCGCGCAAAGGTTTGGATTTTACGTATAGACATCCATAAGTGTTGTACGACAAGTAACTTATGTTACTTATTATTAACGTTAAAGTTACTACATACGAAATCATTTGTAACTCAAACACATCGACAATAGTTTGGAATTATCTAGTTGTATGTGTAAGGGCAAATCGATTGATTGAATAGTTTTCTCTAAATTACCCTCACCGTTTTGCAACTTCGGGGGCGACACTGTAGCAAGATGCGTCGATAGCGGTATCTACAATGCATATTTTTAATATAAATTTTTTTTCGCATCGTCAAAAGTTACTTATAAAGCCATAAAAAAGTTAAAAATAATTTGCTTCATAATTTCTCCAGAAAAAATTCCCCAAAATCGGCCTGTTTTACTGTTGCCTAAAGTATAGTCCCCCTTAAGTGAAATTCATAGTTGCAGAATTATTTTTAATTGTGCTATAAAGCAAATATTAAAGTATGGATATGTGTTAATAACATTCTTATTTTTTAGCTTCACTAACACATTTTCATGTATTTTCAATACGCGTGCTAAACTTGTATTTATATATTATAGATAGATTATTCTTATTGCGAATAATCTATTATAATTAAAATATTAGAAGATAAAAAGAAATAATTATAGGTGCTTCTGATATCATATAAAAATTACGAAAAAAAGTTAAAAACGCGATAAATGTTACCTATTAAATAATATTCTACAAAATAGTAAAGTATAGCTTTCAATATTGTAACAAGATTTAATACTATTATTAGACGAGAAAATAAATACAGTGCATGAAGTAATAAATCAAAGAATTTAATAGAAACGAACAATTAATGATACATATTTACGTGCTTTGAGATTTATTGGACCATCTTTGGTTATTCAGTTGGGACAATGTCACCATTTAACACTTTAACTCATAATATAATTTCACACATACACATCTGAGAATAAACATTCCTTATTTTCTTACAGAATTGATACCAATAAACAAAAAGTTACATAAGTAGATGGGTCCCAGTGGACCTTGCATCTGCGAGGCGGGGGTTAAAGAATCTTCATGAATATGCTTGACTGGTAATGCACACATTTCTACCAGCTTCTCCTGGGTCCTCGCCCCTTGAAACTTTAGATTACTAAATTCACGATTGTAACCATCACTTTTTTCGACGACTGTACGCTTCTTGGAACTATACGAATCTTGTACGAGATGTGGTCGTGTGTACAGAGACGTGTTAATATACGTGTGTTGTGTGTGCATCGACGACCCGCGTATGCACCACTCTGGACCATCGCTTATCTTCGACAGTGGTTCCCAATTTGACGTTACCAAAAGTCCATGGTTCTCTTCTTGCAATGCCTCCCTCGAATTTCTGCCTTGCTTCATTTATTTTCGAACCGATTCATAGTTTCTGGTATATTTCTGATCGAATGAACCGATTCTGAATTTGTCGTTTGATTTCGTCTTGGTTTGTTCTCTTTATAATGCAGTACAATTTCCAAATGAATTTCAAAGAAAATAGTTGCTCTTAATATGTCAAAGCTTTTGTAGATATCAGTTCAGTGAAATAGTTAATGAGTGTCTGTATGCTCCAGAGTATCAATGTTCCCAGAAAATATATGTATTTATTGTAAGTATATCGAGGAACTGTTAGATGTGTCGGGTGAGATAAGAAGAGTGGTGGGAACCGAAGGATTTCAAGGGAGGGCTTTGTGAAGATTGCCTCCCTACTAGATCACTTGGTAAACCCCGAATTTAGTTATCATTATGTTCACAAAATTCATACTGTGGAATTCTTTTCTGTTGCGACCTACGCTCTTGATGACTTCATAGAACATTTATACACAAGGAATAAGCGAGAGCTTTAATCTTACAAAAGTTTCTGTACTAATCGTTTATCCTTAAATTGTTTGTTTTTAAATGCATGGATTTTATTCCTATATTTTTATTTTCGTGAGTTGAAAAAATGTCATATGTATATGCTTTCCAATTAATGACGTGAGAAATAAAGGTGGAGGGAGTGGGGATACGAGACGTCTCATAAGTATCGAAAGTCGAAACCCTATTTAATGTATAGGTATATTTTAAATATGTACAATTCGCGGCATGTTTGAAAGATTTGAAGTTAAGCACATATGTCAGTTGTTTTTGTTTTTAAATATTTTGTATACAGTTCAATTTTTTTTTGTTGTCAAAGTGATTAATTTACGAGTACCATGCAAGGAAAAAAATAAATATAAGGATACTGAAAAGTAGTTCCTTTTTAAAATAATTATTCTCAATTTATTGATATTATTAATGAAATTTTTTTCAAACTTTAAACGTAGGATTATGTTTCAGTGGTTTAGAATTGAAGAGGAAGGAAATACCAAAAAGTAGTAAATTTAAACAACCCTTCGCCACTCAATGCTAGAACAATAATGTCGAATGTAAGAAGGAGAAGAGAATTAAACAATTGGACATTAATGTTACACTCAACAACACCACATAAATGTAAGTTACGTTAATATCTAACAACTTACAATGCTTTCCAGCATTCCCGAAAGAGAAGATGATGAGAAGAGATTCCTTCTTGAACCAATGAATACCAATGATAACTTAAATAAACGAGATATTTTCAGGATAAATCAAAATCAAACTATATACACTGATAACAAATTTTAAGGATGAGTGACAAGGAAAATATCATAACTTTCCAAGAAGGGACAGCGGCTTTATGTAACATAGAGTCGAAGATTCCCTAAAATAGATCATTGATACCTTTACGATAAGAGAAGTCTGGTATTGAAGTTACTTAGCACACATAAAAATATAATTCTTCAATCTTCTTTCGATCACGACTTATAGAGGGTGACACCTGATTCTATGTAGAAGCCAAAAGAGTGTGATTCTACAGGGCAATATAAATAAAAATTATAGGAAAACATTTTTGGGTTTAAAGCTTTGTTTCCAAGAAAAAGTACTTGAATATATTTGGTAAGTACGGATAAAGCTGTGGATAAAATTAATCATTGTGGAAAAGTAAGTCTAAATTATAAGACGGTGTATTTCCGATCGGGACGTGGTTATAGATTTTAATTCTCTTTCCCGGAAAATTTTTTAACTTGATTCTGATAAAGGGAAAATAGAATTCGGAAATAATTATCGAATTAAGGTGGTGAGAGTAACTTGAAAAATATAGATTGCGCAATAATTATTTTTACGCAGTTTTGTAGATATGAAAAAAAGATGCCACTTTTCGATATGTTTCCCTGTTCTCGATATATTCCACGAAAAAGAAAATTCCGTCTTTTTTTAAGGCGTGACTTCGCCCCAAAAAACCGCACTATGGCACCAACAAAAAATAGGTTTGTGTTACGAATGAACTACTCCACTTGCACACAAAGCGGCATAATTTTCTGAAATTTTCGGTGGTATAATTTTCTAAAATTTTCGGTTGCCTAACCTCCCTTGTGAGAAATAGAGTCAACTACAAAAAAACTTATTTTGCCATTTCAACCGGTTTTTCCACAAGGATTCGTGTCATTTGTACGTGTATATCATATTTACTGTTGCAGTCTAGCAATGTTTAATGAAATGGACATGTACTCGTCGAGTACATATTCAGAATCGATTTTCTCAAAGACCAAATCTCGCAAGAAAAAATATCGTTCTATATTTTCTAATCATTTCTTTATGCAGAATCACCCCCTTTCGCCCTGCAATACCCTGCATGTGCTATTTATTATTATTTCATTAAATTACTATATTCAATTATCGGAAAACAATTTCTATATTATTACAAAAAATATCCACATGATAATATTGCGAGTCTCGTAGTTGTATAAATAAAAGGTTAAGTAAACGTGAATAAAATTTTTTTGTTATGGCACTAAATAAAATATTCTGATTTTATATTTTGCTTAGTACCTATTTCGGAATTAAATGAAAATATGTATATCAATTTCTTAAATTTAAGCCATTTTATACGTTTAAGCCACTGTGTTTATTGGCCTAATGAATAATATCAACCCTGACTGTCCGGATATACATATGATTTCTGTTATCGAATACATGGTTTGAGTGTAAATAAGTCCTGTCTGAAAACCACATCACTATCGCCTCGCGTTCGCGTATTTCATTTGTTTTATTATCAGAGGAAAGGGGTGGAAGGCGGTTCTCGCTCTTTTAATATGGTGACCTATCCTGACATTGCAGTTGTAGTTACTGTTTTTGATGATAAGAATCGACATCCTTTGGTACGCAAAATATTTTGGATGAAATCGACTTAATCGTTTCCCAAATCTAAGCGAAAAATTAGTTGCCCCCACTTTATTTGAAGCATTTCAATTAGAGCTGTAACGAATATTCGAATAATTTAAGTATTCGAATACCAGAGAATTCGAATTTTAGAGTGGAATATTCGAATAATTTAAGTATTCGAATGCCAGAGAATTCGAATTTGAGATTCGAATATTTGAATAATTAGGACTATTCGAATATTCGAAAAAATTATTCGTATTCGAATTATTGGAATATTCGAAAAAATTATTCGTAATCGAATTATTTGAATATTCAAAGAAATTATTCGTATTCAAGTATTTACAGCTCTAAATTCAGTACTGTCGATAATTTGAGTAATTTGTTAAATCTATAATAGCATAAAATATAGTGAAAATAAGATAGAGGGCTATGTATTCGAATAATTTCACCGATTTCAGTAAGATACTTCTATATATTTCACACGTAGGTGTAGAAATAATATTAGAAATTGAAAACTTTGAACAATGTTGGAAACTTAAATTTTTTAGTAATATTAACCAATTAAGTGTACTAAGCTGCATGGTTTAAGTCGATTTGCAGTTCTGTAAACATTTCCATTTGTAACTCAAAGATTGTTTATTATTCACACACCGAGAGGGTGCAGTTTATAAGTACTTGCACAGGTAAAACATAGGTACATAATTTAAACTCGAATTAATCATGATACAATTTCTTTCCAACTCTAAACTATTTATACACTGGTCGTTGATACATAGATCTTATCTCAAATCTAAGAGTAAAAGTGTTATGTTAATCGTAAAGACGTGGAGGACATAGTCCTTAGGTTTTGTATATTTAATACCCTCTGAATTTTCGAGTTGACGTCAATGCATACGAGTAAGACTGATGCTACTGGTAGTTTAAGCGTTCTCGACGAATTTTCAATGCAGTACGTTAAAATGGCGTTGAACCTTTAAAAGTTTAATGACTGGAAAGAAGGTTCAGTTGAATCTATTCCTGGGATACCATCGTCTGTTCTGTTTAAATAATTTTCGCATATTTCGATAGAGGGCAATTTATGTTAAGTGCAATCATCATGTTTTTACATTATTTTAAAAAGAGTAATGCAATTTATTATTGAAACGAAAGACAAATAATTCTAGCGTACTTTTACTTTTCATTTTTTTCTTTCATGTTTGCTTAATATTCTTGCGGTGCTAAAATATGTTATTATAAATGAAAAATATCTTAATATACTTATATTCCTGAGTATGATAATCCCTGCATACATGCACGAACATGTTAACTCATTCTAATGTGTGTCCAATTTTTGTTGGCTTGTTATTCGGAATTACCAAGATAATAGAGGAGCTTATAAGCTCGGCTAAATTTAATTGCGGCGCACGTTACGAGGCGAAATACTACGGGCAAAGGTTCCGGTGTTTCCTGTCTGCGAAGATAATCTCATCTCGACTCGGACTCCCGTCACGAACGGAGACTCTGGGAGTCAATGATAAGGATCCAGCATTTGAATTTCCAACCCGTGGCTATCATACTTTCGACCCTTTCCCGTGGAAGTTGTTAGAAAGTGCACGTCACCCGTGATTTATGGAGATATTATTTATGAGCGAAAGAACAGCATTATTTTACGTTTCGACAAGCGAAATTTTATTTTGACTTAACGAATCTAGGCGTGGCGTGGAATCGCTTTGATATATTTTTTTCATGAAACAGAAGGTGCGGGGTGGAATATGAATTTTGGATGGGATATAAAAGTCAGATTAAAGTTGAACAAATTTTTTTATAAAATAATGTTTATGTAGAATCATTCTAGCCTCACTGACAATAAACTTACAGTTGTATAATAGTATAGTATTGTAATAAATCTCGGGTTAGGTTTGTAACTCAAGGTAATTTTTTATAAATATGTATGTGTAGAATATCATTGTAGCTCTACTGACAATAAGCTTGCTGTTCTATAATAGTATAGTATTGTAAATAATCTCGGGTTAGGTTTGTAAGAAGGAGAAATTTTTTATAGAAAATTTATGTGTAGAATATCATTGTAGCTCCACTGACAATAAGTTTACAGTTCTATTAATAGTATAGTATTCTGAATAATCTCGGGTTGGGTAGAAACCTAACAAAAGTACGGGTAATTTGTTATAGGAAAGGTATATGTAGAATCATTGTAGTTCCACTGACAATACGCTTTCAGTTCTACAGTAGATATTTTTATACAGCATAAACAAACAGTCAACTGTTTTTTGCATATAAAACTCATATTTTGCAAAAAGTGAACATACAGTATTTGTGCACTAAACTATCGATATTGGATTATAGTTATCTTTCTGTCTTTCTGTTACATTATTTTTTCGTTTTTGTTGTTGTTATGATCTGTCATTACTTATCATGTACCTGGCACTGATACAATAAAGACCTCTTATGATTATTGTTAATATTATTCTTATAATATGGTGTAACTTACTATTCCGTCATTTTCTTACTATTTTTGCCTGCGCAAAACTATTTTCAAATTTATTCTAAAAATTCTTTTTGTCGCTATTTTGGGTACAATTATATTCTGTTCCTTTTCCGTCGTAAGGAATTCATATTAATGCAGAGTTGAAACTTCTTTAGTTTTTTCGGTAGGTACTCTGAAAGCAATGTTCAAAATGAATTAATACAGTTTTGAATTGCGTTCACTTGAATAAAAATGAAAAACAAAAGGAATGAATTATTGAGGACTTTCAATATTCACAACTTGTATTACTTTTTGTAGTACTATTTTGCAAGTTGAATACGAATAGCTACGAATCATGCTTTGCCAGTACTAAGGAATTTTTATTTGCCATTCATAGTTAATGTAAAAAGTATGATTGTAATAAACACACAACTTTCTTACATCTGTGTGCCACAGTATTGTTATATAGACAGAAGGATAAATATAACTTTGTACATGAATTTTACCTTTATGCATTGCTTTAATTTCTTTCGCTAATTGAACACTCTTGAAGAAATTTACGTACGCAATTCACCTAAGTACATGTAACTATCAATAAATAATTAGTAAATGCTAAACAATTTGTGCTGTTCCTTTTACTGGTTGAAACTCCATGTATACATATACAAAATTTTACCAGCAATGGCATACTAATTTTTTTATATCCTTCCTTATATCATAGAAATACTCCCAATTATTAAAAATACAAAATAAAGCTTCAAAAATAAAACACTCTTCAAACCTTACGTGTCATTACCCGATTCTGCACATATTCTTGCTTTTTCCATCCACTCTATATTCCCATTTCCTTTACTTATTCTTAATACAAATTAATATTCTACAAGAAGCCCCTTACATTTGCAAAGAATATCGAACACAAAGGAGCAAATATAAAATGAATAATTAATTCGCATATTGGCCAAATAACTATTCGATATCTCCATGAGAAGCATTCGACCATTAATGCTATCTTGGATCCATTCAAAGAATAAATGGTACGGAGAAGACAGTCAACGACCCCTTGAATAGGTCGTACGATCGATAGATTAATCGGTCGGCGAAACAGTCCGCACAGGGCGTTTTAGTTGAAATTTATAAAAGGGAAAGGTTAACGGTACCAACGTCAAATCGCTTATCGTTCACAACTTTATTTTTAGGCGGGCGAATTTGAAATTCAAACTTCCGCCGGTCGAATGGCGACGCCAATTAAATCGGAGCGGTGAGAGGACGTTGAATCCCTTACGAAAGAAATTGTGGGAACACGTATGCGGAATAGCTTTGCATTTCGAGCGGGCCGCATACGGTTGACTCAATTTCCCCCGGCTTCAGCTGAATTTCGTACAGGCGTATATCTATTCATGTGAATCCATTGGCCGCGCGATAGCATCGTGTGCCCTCTATGGGCAAGGTCCCATCTGTGCAACTGCGCGGCGCGCGACCTTTTCGAGCACTCGAAAGGGTCGAAACAGCCGACGCGGTGCGACGATCTGCCAAGCGTGCACGCGAATGCTAGCGCGCACATCGAAAACAGTGGATGGACTTCTTCTGACAAGGGACGTTCGCGCAAGCTGGAAATTCAGAAAATTATGAAACTCGGTGTGCAAGTAGAGTAGTTCATCCGTAACGCAACCCCATTTGTTGTTGACGCCATAATGCAAAAATCCAGAATTTTCTTTTCCGTGGAATATTTCGAGAACAGTGAGAGATATAAAAAAAGTTTAAACAGAAGGTACATCACTTTTATATATCTACAAAACCGCATAAAAATAATTTTCGAAAAATTAATATCTTTCTAATTATCCCTACCACCAATCCTTAGAATTAAGTTTTTGTATTTTGTAAATATATGCTAAAATACCTCTGGATAATCTCTTTTCATACATATAAATAGTTTATGTGTTATATTTTTTTTGCAAAAATAAAACCTCTATTACCGAATTTGAAGTCCATTTTAGCAGTTTGCATTAATAAAATGGTTTCTTAAAGCCATATTTAAATTATTATTTATAGGAGGTTAGACAGCTTTCAATTATTATACACCAACAGAAAATAGAGTTACATTACGGATGAGCTACTCTACTTGCACACCGAGTTTCATAATTTTCTGAATTTCCGGGTTGCCGAAATCTGGCACTGGCTGTTGTGTTCAGTAGTCTCAGTTAGGATTTAACACTTAGCCTTCCCCGAACCCTAAATAGGTATCTATTTCATCGTGCTAGGGATACAAGTCATCCTGTTGACTTTTTATCGAAATATGCCAGATGTAGGGAAGATGCCCCCAATATAGCAATTAAAAAAGCATTATCCACTGAATAAATTATATATTGCAATTGCCTAATGGCGAATTCAATATTATCAATAAAAGAATTATAGTGAATCCAAGGAAGGTGCATCGTGGCCATTCAAGCTTTCATCAAGCCTGTTTATTTACATTGAGTGATTCTGTTTGGTGACTGCAGTAGCCGATGAAGGGTTTAGCACTTCATATCGTTTCAGATAAGCGCGGAATTCATGTTTCTGTTGCCTGTATGGGACTTGGGTCCAATCAGGTGTTCACACATATCAAATATATTTCCTTTGACTAATTCGCATTTCTGAAATGGGCAGGCTTATTTGGACTGTTTTTAAAAAATAGTTTTTTGTCAGGTACAATTTATTTTCAAGAAAATTCAACTTTCTTTAAAATTTTGTTCACGCAAGTTTGCAGCGCTCATTGCACCATTATTTTCTGTTTGAAATTCTTGCACTTTAGGACTTACAGGTCACTTTGAGCTTAGTTTTTCTCAGAGAACATTCGTTTGGTAGAAGTAAATGATTAGTCAATTTCTCCTCGCTAAATAATTGTAATTTCTTTAACCAATCATAATAACGCATTTTTTCCCGTAAAGTATAACTCAACACCTTTCGATTGGTGTATAATTAAACCCTTGTATCTCTCTGAAAAAAATTGTAATTAAAAGGAAAAAATCAAATCTTTCCGAACTTTCACAATATTGATCTCATTATTTTCCAGATATCTCGAGTACCAAATGATTTATAACTAAATCACCTTATATATTATTTTTCCTTATTGTCTTATCAAAAGAAAAAACATTAAAAACGGTGCAGTACATCCAGAGATAGGGGAGAGTCGTGCAGTACCGACCATCTTACAGTACCGACCAAAGCTAGTTCTCGCTTCTTCGACCCGATATTAACACTTTATTTGAATTAACCAATGGAAATCACAATTCTCTATAACCTATTTCGGGGCCATATTGTTTACTCCATTGCTCTCGATGTTCTACGGCATTAAACGCATACGTTGATATTGAGTGGGTTAAAAGTTATTTTTTAAAGCTAATATTTTGTTTCTCGTGTAAGTAAATGATTTTGTTCTATTATGTATACAATCTCTAGTCCATTAAGTTTAATAAAACGTCCTGATTTTGCAATATTTTTTCTACATAATATACCATGATCTAAAATGTTGCCCCGTGTTTGTCGTACAGTACCGACCATCCAACTGTCGTGCAGTACCGACCAACAGACTCTGTCAACCAGTAGAGAACAAAATTTTCTTATCTGTGCATTCAGTCTGTTAGCAACTCACATTAGTTTATAAGATGTTCATTTAGCCTTCCTACTACCTTTTCCCATAGAAAAATAAAGTAAATAAGGATAGGTATCATAACCTAACAAACAGGAAGCTAAGATTTAATGAAGAAGTTATCCAGTGTGTTATATGCAAGCGAAGTTGGGCATTAACTAAATAAAAAATTATGTAAATAAGGGGCAAATAAAAGTTACTTTAACTTTAGATTATTCGACGAACAAGGTTAATTTTTTTATTCGATGAGAATTTATTTGAAGAATAAAGTTAATTTTATTATTCGTTATTCGAAATTTTATTTAAATAAAAATTTTGCCCATCTCTGTTTGCAAGGAATCATTTGGGATTGGGTGCAGTGTACCGTATGTGACGGTTGGGCACACGTCGAATACACAGATCAGGAGAATATGTATTAATTATCTGACTTGCGAGTTTGTACAAATAAAATTTGAAAAGAATCTTGTATTGTACTAGTTAAATGTCTTTATTAACATTGTTAATCATTAAGACCTTAAAATCTACTAATTTAATAGTTGGTCGGTACTGTACGACAATTTTTCGTTTCCTAGAAATTCCAACTTTTTTACTTTTGCGAATTATCAATTGTTATTATTAAACCTCACAAAAATAGTTTCCCTCCTCTTACTAAGTTCTATCTATACTACAAATACGTTTTTGAATTTTTGATTTTCATCGACTCTACCCCAAGATATAACAAAAAAACTTAGAGCGGTCGGTACTGCACGACTCTCCCCTATAGGAAAAAAGACCCTCTGGATTATGTTAACCCATGTGTGCAGGAGGAACCTTGTGTGACCTTTGAGGGTTAATAGATTTAAAGCTACGAACGTGCAAAATGATACATGCAATACTTGTATATTTTTTTAATTCCCCCAAAATTGAGTTTTTTTCAACTATCACACAAGAAAGACCCATTAAATGAAAGAGAAATTCAGAAAATTTTAAATACTGGTAATCATCAGAAGGTTTATAATGACATCAAAGTTATTATCCCTGAATGAAAATTACAAATAGGTTCGAAAAAATCAGAACTACCTATGCAGGCAAGTGTCATAATAAGAACGAAGGGGAAATTAAATATTTAAGTAAGCTTTTCCATAATTTTTCACCCGAGGTCGTAACAAAAAGGTCAATAACGAAATTATATAGGATATCTCTGAATGAAAATTACGAATAAGATAAAAAGACTCTGAACTACCAATGCAGATAACTTTCATAGTAATAATCAACGAATGAAGACAGACACTGGAGATAAGTCCAAGATGGAATAAATGGAAAAGGAACGGTTTACGAGCGGTGACCTGACTCCTAGAAGCTGACCGATAACTCTTAACCGACTCGAAGAAAAATTAGTCGCTTTTATCATCCCTCACTCGCGTCAATCCCCCTTATCTTTGTTCAACGACTCGCACTACAGTCTACATTGGTCTAGGAACCATAATGGTGACGTTAATATTATTATCGAGTCTTTATACTCATACAGATGTGAGCAAAAAATTATTTGAAATACAAATTTCGTACACAAATTTTTATTACAAATAATTTTTTGCCCATCTCTGCACTCATACGAATATGGAAATTTAGGGTTTCGCTATTATTAGACCACGAACAATGGATGAATAGCAATACAGTAAACGATCATTGTTCTGTCTTTATTTAGTTTTGATAAGATTCGTTTGTAGTTTGCTAAAATATTTTCTGGACTTTGTAGAAAAATCTAAGAAATTCTACTGGACACATATTTAAAAATATTATAGAAATACCGTATTTTTGTGAGAAAAGAGTACCTACCTATATCCCTGTTTATGCTGATAGAAGTCAGGAAACTGTTTAGGACAGTCCAGTGATACTGTAAAACATAGAAGATAGACTAAATTAACACAATTTTGGAAATGGGCATTTATAATGTGACCGCAACTTACAAGAGTGGTTATTAAATGTAAAAATACACTTTAAACATTGCTAAGGGAAGTAAAAGGACTAAAACAACGACCATCTCAATAAATTATTTTTCAAATAAAATTGCAACTATTTTCATAAAATGTAGAATTATTTATTTCTCCTAGTCCTCTAGAGATATTTAAAAAATAAAACGTACTTCCCTGTATCGAGCTCATTGATTATTTTAATATAGGATTATTGTCAACAAATACCAATATGACAACTGAAATCAAGTATCAAAATTATTTGTATACCTACACGCGTGAAGATATTTGTAAATTTGTTCTTTCACCACTGTGTTAACAGAATGTAGTTTACAGGATCCTATCAAAATGTAATAAAAGTTCGTATTTCGACGTAAATAAAAAATACGCTACAGAACAAACACTACATCATTCGTATCACGAATGTCAGAAAAAGCATCTCATTTATTAGGAAAACATCACGTTGGCCATTGCTAAAGCGATATATCAATGCACCATAAATATCCGCTGTCGTTCTTATCTATTACTCGACCTATACTGAATGTATGATATGATTCGGCCAGATGTACAAAAAGATATTATCACAATTGATTATTTTATTGACTTGTTAAATTGGACAAATTTCGAAGGTAGCATGATTTCTTCGAATACAATCTATTATTGTAGGTACTCCATTGTTACTTTTGATATGTATTTATATGATAAAGGAGCTCAGATACAGAGATCTTTTCGTGCCGTGTGAGAATACTGATTGCAGTTAAGGCGCTGCAAGCTTTTCTTACCACAACGCGTAAAACCACGTTCCCACATTTTCACAACTTTCTTTCAGGAGAATACAGTATTTTATGGCCAAATGTGATAAACAGTATAGTACATTGTGAAAAAATATAGTACTTTTCACAGGAAAGTGGTATAAAATAAAACCAACATAAAAACACCTTATTTTTTAAATGTATATTTTTTCGTGCATTTTGCATTATTAATTAATTTATCGTCTGTAAGAAATATGTCAAAGGTTTGATTGCAGTGAAGGTCCAAGTAACATATGTTAGGAGCTCATTTTTTATGGGAGATAGATTGACTCTGTTTCCCTCCTCCTGCCCCTTTATGTAAAAGCTAACGTGGCGGGAATAGAGAAAAGTACAAACTTATTTTATATAAATTTTGACAAATAGATCATAGACACCATTTTTTTAAGACACGTTCAAAAGTTTAAAGTTTAAATTCCCAAATTAAAGTTTGGATGTTCCATAGAATAAAAAAACAAGTAAAAATTTTAGAATTGTATCGATGTATCAGAAATATAGTATTTTTCTGTATTATCTCTTTTTGTAACAGAATAATCTCCGTATAGTACACTAGACAAAAATATAGTACAATACTATATATTATAGTACGGTTGGCAACCCTAACCACAGAACACACTTGAAACGGTGAAGATGGTTTTAGATGAGTAAATGAAATAAATGTTGATCGTTATACTTTAATTTCATTCTTTATATCACTTTTGTAAATATATTACTTTACTATACTTTACTAATATATAATAGTCATAAGCTATTGTAATCACTTTTTTCAATATTCAATCTGTCGTACATTTGCGAAGGTGCTATACATTTAGAATAAATATTATAATTCTAAATACATACCTTATGATTTAATATAGGAAATATTATTGTGTTAATAATATTGTAAGACACAGCAACGAGTTACGTTGTATTTTGCAACAATGTTTAAAATTTCAAATAAAGATACAAATAAGGATACAAATTTACAACCGTAGATAACAAGTTTCTTAAAACAGAAATATATCTTAATTGATCACATAAAGGATCAATATTCTTATCTTGTATTCGATTTTTTGTGTCGATTCAATGTCACAATGGACATGTGGGAATACGGATTAATAGAGTTTCACCTCTATGAAAGTGTAAAGTCTTTAAATTGTAGCTAAGAGTTTTGTTCCAATAAGATAAGTTATCTCAACTTTCGTTTATAAACTTCAATAACTGTTGTACGCACGCGAATATGTAAATAACTTTTTATATATATTGCGTGTTAAAATTTGTAATGAATTGGAGTTTTTCTGCATTCCTCATCATTTCTTTTACAATAAATGTTTTACAAGTAGTGGATGACATAGAAACAGGATCAGTTGTTTTGCAAGACATACCTAAATATTGATCGTTATATTAATATATCACACATTACTTTATTATTATAATATACATACGTATATTAATACATAATACATTAATACGAAAATTAAAATGAAGCAATGATAAAAAAGGGAATTTTAATGTAAAATTAAATACATTATAAATTTTCTCAATAATTTATTTATTTGCCCATGCCTCTTCTTTCATTTTCGTATACCGAAGCAATATTTCTCTATGTATGTATAAAGTAAAGTCATAGAATTTCCATTAACTGAAATGAACCCTTTTGAATCCTATTAAAGGGCAAGAATAACTTGTTTGCCTTTGTTGACTTACTTGGAAGAACCCATGATTGGCCAGGCGGTCGAAAAGCAAATAGACGGCTGATAATTTCGGTCGCGCGAGTGACGTCATAACGGACGCCAACGAGGGTTGGTACATTATGGCAAGAAGGGACCATTTGACCCCACTCATTGTTTCTAATCCCACAATAAATTGAAGCAGCTGTACTGGCAATTGATACAAATTTACGTACAGTCAGGCGCATAAGGCGCTGATCTTACTAGGGACTACGATGACTCGAACTTCTTCTGCATATAAAACTTCCAGGCAAATTTCAACTCTTTTTATTTATATCTAGGGTGATTCGCGGAATATTCTATGATCTCTGAGGATTCTGAAGTTTCGAATGAATGGATCTTGTGGGAAACAAATTTTAAACGGGTATGGGTATTATTGCAACAATAGGTGTTCCAATTATCTTCAGTGTCTCAAATATATCTGTTATTTTTGCACGGTTTGAGAAATAATAATGGTGATACGAAAGAATCATTAGACGAGATTATTTTGTTGATATTTTTCTTTTAATAGAAACATATGTTTTAATGCATGTGTTTTAATTCACATGGTATTACAGATGGCGATGGATAGAGTTCAATGACCTATATCAACATGACGCATAAATGTTAATTGTTAATAAATATCAGTGCGTATTATTGTGTCATATCTTTTGTAATTGACTTTAACACCTGTCAAAATACTTGGGAGCTAGTTTTAGCCGTGGTTTAGTAGCATACAGTTATTACTTTCTTGAATGAGATTTATTAAACCAAAATATTGCTCACATTTCAGTCACAGTGATCCACGGACTTTGAAATGTCTTTATTGGTAATTTTTTAGAGATTATTCAGATATGCAATTATTCTGTATAAATGTAAACAGGAAGTGTATAAGATATTAACTTTTAATGAATGCGAAAAAAATAATACAAATAATTCAGCTCGTTTCTAACGAATCTGTGTTATTATTTCTTCGAATCGTATAATCATTTAAAAAACGCCTATCAGAATTGGCTTTCAAATGCATTGATCTTTTATTTATCAAAGGTCATTAAAGTTTCAAGTTGGCCGGGGTTATTGAATTGTTGTCAATGCAAACTGAGGCGTGATATGAATAAAAACATGCCTTTCCATTTAAGTAAGTGGGAAGCAGTCGTCTCACTTAACATAAAATGGCTATTAAAACTAATACTGATATTATTTATTTTATCAGAGCAAACCTAATAAGATCAGAATTTTATACGAATTCACAGAAACTGGTCCAAAAACTGCTCTACTACGCCCCTCGGTGTGGTTTCGACCTAATTATATTCTCATTTCTTTAAGGCTTCTCTTAATTTTGAGGAAACTGTAAGCAACTTGTTGCTAATACATGCACTTCCATTTTCTGGCATTATGTTAAACTGTAGATGAACCGAAGGACGTAGCAGGGTTAAAGTCATTCTGGTTTTATGAGTATTCTTCTATTATCTTTATTTATAAATAACTTTCAGCAAATAAATTTTGAAGAAATCTATAACACAGTTGTTTAAATTTACAAATAGGTACAAACTAATTTAAAAAATAACCTTTTCAACAAAGACGTCATGTGTGAATCGTCCTTTCCTCAGCTACCCGAGAAACGTTCTCTCACAATCAGTATCCTTCAAGTTTCTTTCTTCAAGTCAGAATTTTTCCCGCGTCGAAAACCGAAACTTCTTTTCGGCGTATTAGAATGACGCATGGATTTCGTTCCACACTGATTATCAATGTCCTGTCCAGGGGGGTTGGTCACCATGAGATTCTAAGCATTTTTCAACGGTTACCAACCCCCTCGCGTCTATTCAGCGTCTAGCAAAAGGAGAGAAGGAATTGTAGCGCGTAAACCACGCCACGAACACGTGTAACGACAATGGACATTACATATGCAGGAGACGGTATGTCGGTGCATTCATGGCTGCGTTTTCTTGTCCCTTTTCGTCTTCCTTTTCGACGTACACGCTATATGGCTTTTTACACGTTCTTCACGTTTGATTTATATTCCGCCTGTGGAGGCATTGTTCGCGCGTCTGCGTGTATCAAGAGTCCTTAAGCTGGCAGATTCGTTCTCTCGTCGGAGGATATTTTGTAATTAGCAGCGATAAAGTTGAACGTATCGTTTTGATGCATTAACACATTTTATGGTTATTTTGGAATTATACGTTTCACGGTTTTGGAGTATTATGAGGAATACTCAGGGATATTTGGAAGAAATACTGACAAAGTAGTATAAGGAGCACTGGGAAGTATCATAACTTAAACAGTAAATACACATATGTGTAAATGTTGTGCAAAAGAATTTAAATATAGAAACACTCCGATTACAAATTTATTGAAGGCTGTGATTAAAGTAAATAGCTGCCTGTAAATAATAGTTCCTGACCTTAGGGACCAACTATACCCCAACAGCACACTTCGTTGCAGCAGTATTGCAGGAACGTTACCGTGCAATATTGCACATGGGCGGATATAGGGATTTTTAATTTTTCGACCATATATGCCAAATTAAATTACTTCTCAAAACATGAGTCTTTACAACACGAAGCATAATGTACTTGTAGTTAACAGGCGAGCAAAATGTACAGAACTTCAAGACCTATAACAAACTGAATAGGTCTTGAGTCTAAATATAAAGAGAAATATAATATGATTAAGTTTGTTGTTATTAGTTATCTTAACGAAGTACATAATTTACTTTTCTTACTTGATTATTTATAAAGTCATTATAATATAACTTAAATTATTTCTTAACAAACTCGATCGTTCATTTACTTACATGTCTACGTTTGAATTATTATGTTTTATAGTAAAAAATACATTTCAGAAAAGCCGACATCATTTAAAGTATAAATTTAAAATTGCTGTTGTTGATATTTTTCATAATATGTTATTATTGAAAGTGGTAAAGTCCATTTGTAACTAAAAGATAGTTTATTTTCTTTAACATTTTGATTAATTATTATTGCATAATAAAACTTAACAAGTTTATACTTTTAGAAACATTTCTCGAATTGATTGTTTGCCAATATTTTTAAGTTCTCAATGTATGAATAAATGGACTTATATCACTTTCAAAAACGACGGCTCAGGTCCTGGTAACACAATATAAATAAAATGCTATGTTTCTTATAAAAAAAAGAACATAATCATATTTTAAGATACTAAATTAAAATGAGCGCGGTAATAAAGAAAAGACAGACTAAAATTAACAAGATTCCAAAAAGTCTACGTCACGTAAAGAGTGGCAAGTGAGTATTTTTAAAAACAATAGTAACAAAATATAAAAAAATATTTTTTAGACAAAGTGTCAGTCTCTTAGGAATATATTTCTCAAATAAAATATGCTTCTTTATACCAAAGGACTAAATTGTTTTTGGAACTTAATATATATTTTCCAACACTGTCATTTCATTGCTGCTTGCTTATGATTATTATCAAGTAGCCAGGAAGAAATTCCTCTCCCATGAAAAATATCGATATAAAAGGTGTTCTGGACGCCCTGTTGGTTGCGCGTCACCGACATCTGTAACGACAATAGACATTGCATATGCGAGCGACAGAACTCTCCGAGACATTCGTTTATACGCTCTCCTCCTATTTCACTCTAGTCTCCTCCACCTTTTTATTATCATTTCTCGTTTCTTTGCTCCAAGTTGACATCGTCGTCACGTAGCAGACTTCCTACAGACTTGGCTGCTTTCTTGAATACATAACGTCCTTTTCGTACATCTCCCTCCCACCATCCAGCACGGTCTTGAATGTCTGAGGGACTCTCATCGAGATCAGAGATCTTGATCTTCCAATAACTGCATAAACAAACTCGTCAGCGCCGGAAGATGATTTCTGCTCGTTGGTTTCGTATGATTTCAATAGAAGAATTTTGAAATTTTTCAGCTTCTTAGTTACCAATGATTTGAATACACTGCTGCACATCGTGAGCTATTAAAAAATACACCACCTTAACATAGGTATGCAGTTAGTTTGAAGGACGAACACGAAATTGAAGGCAGTCATTATCGAAGTTGTTAAGATTTACTAGCCGTTTATAAAGTAGGATTATATGAATTCCTTATGGTTTATTTCAACGAGGCTAGATAGAATTATAGCAAATGCAATAATTGTATCATAGGAGTGTAATTAGGAGTGTAATTAATTCAACTTAAAAAATAATAAAAAATAACCCCACAAGATTTACCCTCAAAATAGTGGTAGCATGTTGGTATCACTAGTGGAGGAATCCTGTATCTACTTGCAGAGGTGGTAAAAACATGTTTAAAATTTACATTTTTACATTTCTGCCGACCAAATTTAATATTAGGTTTTACGTGTTTATGTTGGTATCAGTGGGCTATTCTGGGCAGCCCCCGAATCTATTGCACACAAATTTTGAATAGAATAACTTACACTAGACACTTGTAGTGTAAACAATTTTCAATGATACAGGTATCCAATAATAGAATGTAACATTACCAACATAAAAATGTTATTTAACTATTTTAGAGCGATAAAATTGAATATTAGGATATTAGCGTCTGAAGCAACAATGCAAACTTTATCTGAACATTAAAAAGGGAGAATTGCGTATATATACAAAATAAGGAGTTAAGAGTGAAAATGGTTTTATTGTATTTTCTCTTTTATGGAACGCCATTACGCATCATAAGTAAAATATTTTTGACTGACAGTCCCTTTTTATCACATTGGGATAGTCTTAATATCATTCGATTATTTTTGAACAAGTAAGTATATAAAATCTGCCTGCATTTGCTTTTGTTTGCATTCACAAGTCGGAAATGATACAGCTAATACCTACTGATCTATCCATTTTGCAAATTTCATGTCAGCAGACACGTAAACCGTTCGTGTTACAAATTCCGCCGACTGTTACATCTGAAAATATTACCAGACGCTGAAATCGTAAAAAATTCCGGTCAAATGTGGAATTGGATAATCCGAACAAAAGACTGTAACTTTATATTACTCATATCTACCGGAAATAAGTCTCATGAAAACGTATTAACAATTTGCATATGCTAATTTTAGTGCACAATTGCAAGAAATTATGTTGACAATGAAAGCGAAATTATCACTCGTGTACTAAAAAATCAGATAAAAATTTTTGTACGATTCAACTATTATCATGAATTTTATGAATGTTCTGAAATATTATTTTAATATTGATAGCTTTTTAATATGAATTCAAATGTATAGGGTGTTAAAGAAAGAGTTAAGACCACTTACTCACGTTCACGTATACGTAATTTTTGTACCATATAATGTAATTTAACGGAAAGTATTATTGTACTTTCTTTTCTTCTCTGTTAACGTAATTAATAATCATTAAACGTTATTAAAGTTATCCAAGCGTGTAATTTTCCACGAACAGAAGTTCCAATTGCATGTTTGCGCTTCGCCCAGATAAGTACGTATATAAATGAGCACTAACGAGTCGCAGCATGTAAGTGCGTTCGCGGATACATGACCTCGCGCGCACACGAGCATGCCCATTTATTGCAGCGTCGTTACACGATTGTTCTCTGTTACGAAATAGTAAGCACCGCGAGAAATTTTTATCGTTGTGTAAATATTTAATCAGGATCAACGCCGACCCGAATACCATAAATCAAACGTGTTCCTGTCGCTTCACTTTTCCTCACTTACGTAACCATATTTGAAAACACAACGCCAGAATATCGGCTGTCACCGACATACCATTTTGTTAATGATACTTCGATATCAAGGTGATTAATTTTGACACTTAATATTTAAATTATTCAACATTACAAACAGAAATGGAAAAATGCGTTGATGGTTAAAGGGAAGTTTAAAAGGTGAACGATGACATGAATACCGCAATTTGACAAAAGAGAACTATGGGCTTACATATGCATAAAAACTCCTCCCGCATGATGGATTAGTGATATCAACAGGATAAATAACCAGACATTGTAACTATTATGAGACAAATTTTAAAAGATATGGTATTAGAGTTAATATGTTTAATTAAATGATTTTGGCTATGAATGAACATTATATCTGATTAAATTTTTTTTGATTTTCGGTATTCATTATCGGTGACAAGCATTTTATTTTGGTTACGAATAACCATTATCGACGACGGAGATTTAATTTTGATTATCGAAGACAACATTTTTTCCTGGTTACATTCGATCATTATCAATTATTGTTATTAACATTACTGATAATTAGTATTCACTGACAACATGAAAGAAAATTAATTATAAAACTTATGTAGTTTATTAAGCAAAAAACGGTATGAAAATAGATATGAATAAAACAAAGAATAGGATAGAAAATATTGTAGCACAATTTACTGTGTTTTGCTTAATAAAATAGATAAGCTTTATAATTGATTTGTTTGTGTTATCGATGAATACTAATTATCAGTAATAATAATAGCAATTGTCAATTCCGTTCGATAATAGTTAGCGGTAGGAAAAAAATATTTCGCCGTCGATAATGGTTACGGGTAACTAAAATAAAATTAGGGTCATCGATAATGGTTACTGGTGACCAAAACAATTATTAATTATTCATAATGGTTACACGCAATTGAAATAATTAAGAATTAATGTGTTTTGAACAATCATTTTTTTAGATATTTTTTTATCAATTTAATGTTAACTGGCTTCCATTTAAATAGAAATCAATTTTTACTTAATGACTTTTGCAAAAATTTTTAAAATAACCGTTTAATTTTAATAATTTAATAATTTTTTGGATCTCTGTAAACAAAGTATCGTTGGTTTGTTGGTAATCCCGATCAAGTGTATCACTCCATCATAAAATATTTAAGAATTAATGGTAACAATGGCTTTTTAAGTATTTTAAGACAGTGGAATAATAAAAATTCATATGAGAAGAAACTGATGTATTTTGCAATAGCTTTCAATTATTACCTAATATATTGTATTAGATTGAGCTTTAAATTTGCATTTACCGAAAAGTAAGAAATAGGGATTTGATCAATTTGACATTATGTAGCTGCACTTTATGCAGGGACATAAAAATTAGTTTTATCTCTTTGTCTACAAAAAATTTAATTTCTTTTAAACATGTAATATACAAAGTGGCCCATAATTCATATTTATTCAAAATACTTTTTTCAGAAACGAATTCATAAAATTCGTTTAATTTTTAATTAAGTAACATAATAGAAAGAAGTTTTTCTGGAGTTGTCCTTCTAAAGTAGATTTCAAGATCACCTTCACTTTTTTAAATGGATCAAAACGTTCTTGTTATCATATTCTCATGACTGATGACAAGACAAATTCATTCGTTTTCACACACTGAGCTTCAGACAACATCGAAAAACAAAATTTCACATTTAATCGACTGCGTGCACGAGAAAGAGAGAGAGAGAGGGGGGGGGGGGGGAAGAGAGAGAAAGAGAGAGTAAAAAATCTCTTATATTATTGGCTTATAACATATGTTGTCACAGGAGCATATGAATATAAAACGTTTAGCTTCAAAGTGATGACATTGATTAATTAAAAACAAGTAATACCTATTAAACTGAAATGTTGAATGTCGACTAATCTATCAAGTTTAAGTTTTAAAACATAACGTGTCTTTGAGGACACCCTATATGTAAGATCAGTTTGAAAAACACCATCACTCCTATTATTGGTAATAACATATGTACATAGCTAGATAACGTTATCATCAGAATAATGAATTAGTTAACAGATTATTGATCGAGAGCGTTGTTTGCTTGACACGTGCGAATAAATCACCAAGAAGATAATGGTTTATGTTTGTTTCCTTGAAAAGTGATAAAACTATCAATTAAATTAACCTGTGCGTTGTTAAAAAAATATGTAATGCGCGTGTGAAAACAGATAGTTTTTATTCTGAATTTGTATCTAAAAAAAAAAGATGCGCCCCATATATTACCTAAATAGCCGACAAAATAAAGAAAGTAGTTAACATTTTTTGTGGCGCAAGGATATGAAAAATGCCCCTTCGAATCATGTTTCGTCCGAACCGTGCGATTATGGCGTCTTGTAGCCAATTAGTAATAAAAAAAAGAGTGTCCCTTAACAAGTTTATCTTTGCAGTAAGAACTGTAGAAGATTTAGTGATAATTTCGTTTACTACACTGAGAAAAAAATGTGCTTAATTCAAGCAAACCAATTTTTTTAATCAATTTATTTGACCGAAGAAACCATATTTTTAATGTAAGTAAATTATTTTTAGAGTACAGATATATTTACTTAAATTTGAGTACTGGATTTATTTAGAAGAACTTTACTGAAGTTACATAAACATTAATATATTAAAGAGAAAGTGGACAGTACCACGACGATAAATAAAAGCATATCGATGCGGCTCAATTCCATTGTTTCTTGTTTCGTAAATCACACGTTATAAGTAAAAGAGACTAACCAGAATTGAAATTTGCCACAAATATTCATAAAGTTATCCGATAAATTATTGTTCAAACATACGTCATCATACATATCGTTGAACGCGTCTCGAAATGCATAATAAATAGTTCCGTTTAAAAAAATTATATTGATACCGAAATCTCTCTAAATAATAGCTTAAACGCTAATCCTAATATCCTATTAAGTTTCCTCCAGGGTTGGGTAAAATGTAATCTAATTACATCTTACAATTTACAATTAAAACTTAATTGTGAAATTGATTACACATTATTTTCTGTAATCGTTAATTTAGGTAGTTGACCATTTGGTTGCGTCAACTACCTAAATGAACAATTACAGAAAATAATGTGTAATCAACTACACAATTACATTTTAATCGTAATTTGTAAGATGTAATTAGATTTCGTTTTGCCCAACTCTGGTTTCCTCCATCAAACCATACAACTTTTTCGCTTTTTCAATAGTTAGAAAAATAATAGAGTATATACGAACAAACCGGACATACTGTTTGATCAGTAATGTCACAACATGAGTAAAAGTTAGTATATTTATTACATCCACACATGAAACTATTAATGCTACACTTTCTTTTGTACACCACAGTAACTCTATTTGTTTCTATACAAAGAATTAAACGTTCTGCAATGTTGTGACAGGTGATATTGTGATCATGAATTTGTTATGAATGATGTGATTTCTGTGCCCCAAAGTTTTTATTTTCAATTTTCCATTTATTTGCCTTATGCAGCATGTTTCATAAATATAGATACAAACATAATAGGACAGTAAAAAACTCTCCCGAAACGCAGGTTTGCGAACTGGTTCTTGAGATATTCACTATTTGACTAAAAATATTTTCCTCGAGCCTCGGGAGATAGTCATACTGCCAATCTCAAGTTACCATTTGCATATGAACTGCACAGTAACCATGTTCACACTTGAGTAAGCATAAAGAATCACGTGGAATTGAAACAGGAAAAGTGATCGTAAATAAGAAACACTGTAAAAGATTTGGGTTAATTATAAATTGCTGGATAATATCAAACCTCAGCAAACCTACAGAAAATATAAATAAAACTAATTCATAACGAAACATATTGAACTCCAAATTACCTACTACAGTTATTTAACAATTAAACTGAACCATTTTACAATATATTCAGTCGTATAAAAAATTATCATATTACAGTTTAAAACAGGGAATTGTCACTCACAACTCATTTGCAAATTTACGTTTATAAAAAGTTCTCTTCTTCGTTTTATGCACTGAACTAGGGTAAATGACCCAATTACTGGCTCTCAACCCAATTACTGTCACCATAAGCTATTTTATTCAAAATAACGAATAAATAAACGTGTAAGTAAAATAGCTTAAGGTGACAGTAATTGGGTTGAGAATTAGTAATTGGGTGCTTTACCCTACTCACAATTAGTACAGTCTTATCTATATAGTTCTGAAACAGACTAGACTTTTTTCTGTTCCATATTTTTATAAGATTCGATTTGATTTTTAGTAGCTCTTCAGCGCTTCAGACCTTTACAGTTTTGAAAATTAGCGCCCAAGTCCAATAAACATTTTGGGTTTCACGTTTCGATGTTCATTCACAAGAAGCAATCGCGGGTGAGCAGAGATTCGTCCATGGACACCACTATCCACTATCTATGGACTTGTAACGTGTATCCATTACGTATTATGTCGTACATAAGGCGCTCTTTCGACACTCGCTCCTTTTCAAGGTGATGCTTTGCCCATTCACACGTACGCCTGTTATCTTTCTGACTATATGCGTGTTCACGTGTTCCTACACACGTCGCGGGACCACAAATTAAGTCCCGCGCGTGAGTACGTTACTCGCGGCCAGCGTCACCGGCACGTAAGTACGTGGCCTTTGAGACGAGTCTTGCGGTACAGTCCGCGACAAAGTCTTGCTGTGACTGCAAATAAAGCTATGGCAAAAGAAAAAGCATAGAAAAATTGTAACTCACAAATACGAGTACTTATACATAATTAGAATATACAGTTACTCACAAAAGTATCCGTCCACCCTGTATGCAACATATTTGCCATATTAAATCGACTTCAAGCTAAGAATTCCAAATTTTAAATCACATTAATTAAAAAAGTATTATCCGTGGAAGTAGCAAGGACCGAGCAAAATGTATTCGCACAAATTAACCGATAAGTTAATATTCTTCTAATATTCCAGCGATTTTATTATAAGCTTTAATCTGTTTTGCATAGATTCTTCTGTGAAATTCGGGCTTATCTTGTTCCTTTCTTCTGGGAAAATATATTTGAGCATTTCTTTGGTCGATGGTACTAATAACTAAAAATATATATTAATCAAGGTTTAAAGTAATGTAAATTATAATACGTATTTCTGAATTCAGCGTTATTTATGTAAGTAAAATATGTTATACATATGGGGTGGGCAGATACTTTTGCGAGTAACTGTAGTTGCATATCACTGAATCACGAAAAAAAAACAGAATATTTGGATATGAACATCAAAATGTCATGGAAGTTAAGGGTGAATGTGATGAACATGATCTTTTTCTGTAAAAATCATTTTGTTTGAATTATCGAAATTATGAATACTTTTTTAAGTGAAAGTATAGTGCGTTCTGGAGGTACAATGACGTAAAAGCAGCCGGGCGAAAGTCAGTAGGAATGTAACCAACACACCTTTTGGGATTCAGTACTTCAGGTCCTGGGATGTGTAGTCATGTGGCCAAATAAGTGCAGCCTCGTAGTAGACGATTAAGAACACATTTCGTTGTATGTAACCTTAGGGATATCGCTTTACACACCATTTTGACTGGATCACAGTTAAGGGGGGACCCCACCCTGAAGCCACTAACAAAAGACAACGTTAGGGATATTTTGTTTGTATAAATAAAAATATAGGGCTTGGATTTTTTATATAGTTTTAAAGCAACCCTTATTTTGCTAGTAATTTTTGTTTTTATGAAAAATTGTACAAAATGGCTACACGCAGGACTACAAAAAAACTAGACCACACTCCCGGGAATGACAGGATTATCTGGGAAAAAGATACAAAAAGATATAAGTATAAACTGGAATGTATTATCTTTCACCTAGCGTAGGATTTTTTTGATATTTCAATTATTCAAATTTTTACAAGCATTTCAGTGCAAATTTTTATGTAAAACATTAGAGTGGATTCTTCAAACTGATATAATTTCCAAAATAATTCGAATTTGGAGAAAATCCTGTAAAAAATGTAATATCACACATACAATTTAGTCAGAAAGGAATTTACAATTAATAATTTGAAATACCAATGACTAATATAGAATGTCAGATATACTAATCATGATCAGTGTTCGAACAGGTGCTTAAAAAATTGTTGTGAGGCATATGCGTTACAGAGGTAATAACACACTTATGCTTCTTATCAGGATCAATGAACTCCTTGGGATAAGATAATAAGACTACAAAAGATAATATTATTCTAATAACAGATTTCGCAATGAATGAAGTTCACAAGCCGAACAAAGCTACCGCCTTTTAATAAGCTAGGGATAAGGTAGGAAGATTATTGACGACATACAATCCATTATACGATAGGTATGTAGATTGAAATTAATTTGATTAATATTTTAATGGTTGAATTGAATTGAATTTTTGATTTCGAACTCAGCGAACCGAAGTGTTTGTGCATACAGAGCAAGTCTTTGGCTTTTAACTTTTGAACGCAATCTTTTAATACGCTTATACCTGAACAGTTCTCATTTAAATCTAATGTTATCTATTATTTATTCAAATGAACCTTTCTTTACTCATAGGCTTTTAATGATACTCAACAATTTTGCAATTAAGATATTTCAATAGCAATAACACTCACTGCTTTCGTAGTAGTGATATTTCAAAATATTGAATTCGTTATACATTTATCTATTTCATTACGTGCAGGCGTGCTCGAATGGAAGGGTTGAGGACAGCTTTCCTTGCGCAGCAACCGGAGTGACAATTTTTAAATTTTACCTTACCTATTGATAAGATATAGCAGCGCTGTCCAAGGCAGGACCCACGAGCTCTGTGGGGTTCTCCCACCACCGGCCACGTTGCCAGGGATACCGCGTGACGCTTAAGAAGCGACCAATACAGGCCAGCGTCTCCGCAACGTTGTCAAATTTTTAACCGACTTCATAACGAGGAGGTTCTCAATTTGTCACCTATATTTTATTATTTACTATGTATGTTCGCGCATAACTTTGTAACGCGTGGACCCTTTTGGATGATTCTTTCGTTGTTATATTGAGTATGTTCCCCAATTGGTATCATGAGAAATATGTTTTAACCGACTTCAAACAAAGGTTACTAAAACTTAAAAAATAATAACCTTTTTTTGAAAAAAAAGTAGAAGACCGACTTCAAACATGCGTTAAAAAGGATAAAATATTGTTTTTAAGTTGGTGCCAAAATAGAAACAAAATTCAATCACCTTTTTCAATTATAGTCGATTAGCACACTACCGCCTAGGAATTAGAGCGCACAAAAATTTAGTGGGACTTCACGCGAACAGCCGATTTAATTTTGTATCTATTTTGGCACCGAAATAAAAAAAATATTTTATCCTTTTTACCGCATCTTTGAAGTCGGTTGTTACTTTTTGAAAAAAAGTTTTATACTTGCAACATGTAGATTATGTTTTCGTATACGTAAATATAAAAGACATTAGGTACTTTATAGATTTTATACTCAAATAGATTCTAGTCCTGAGGAAATTGTCAATAAAATAAAATTGGTTTGCATTAAAATGAATTCATATGCGGATCAAAATTCATAATATAGCAACTGCACAAATTAAACAAATTATTATACTCGTGGCGTTATGTAGGTACTTGAACCACATTTTCTGCAAAAAAAAAAATTTTGACAAACTTTGACAGTACACAGAAATTATCAGATTAAAAATTAAATATACCACACATTATCACATTGTAATAAAAAAAAGATCTAGCAGAGTGTAATGTTCATAATAGTGTTACATAATTTTCATATAACTGTTAAGAATATGTTATTAAGAATCCTTGACTACCCAACATTATACAGCACCACTAACGAGTCTGTTGACAGTATCAGAATTAGTATATACAATTTTAACAACAACAAGAGAATATCCAATTTATTAATTCTTCTGCACGAAGCAAAGATAATAAATAAATCAACGTAAAATAAAATAATAATATGAAGCCAGCTTGAGTGCGTCATGTCAAGAATCATCAGATCATCACTATCAGTGCGTACATAGTTGATATGTCATTAAACATTCATTAAAAAAATATATTTCATTGGTATCTTCCACATAAAATCCTCAAATGAACTTAATCATCACATATTTACAAAGGACTTGTTTAAACACCAATTTTATTCGCCTTATTAACAACTATAATCAATCCTGAATGTACCTATCTTATCAAGCTTAAATTCACTAATGACTTTGTTCGTTATACTGCAAACCTGTTGCCTAATAATTGAGTTAATCTGTAAACAAAGTTTCTTACGCCATACGAACAAATTTTTATTTCTAAAATTTAAGAAAAACACAAATCCTCTAGATTCTAAATCTACACGTCTCTGGCTATATTTGTTATTCGTTCTTCCAGTATCGTATCGTTAGTGTAGAATTTCGAAGCAGCAAGCATTTTTCTCTTATAACGAATGGCGGTGTATTCGCAATTCACAGAGTATCACAGGTTTATTTACAGAAATACAGAAGAATAAATCATTGTGATAGCCACAATTTTGCTTTTGCGTCTTGGTGCTTAGATTGGCATCACTGGATTCATACTTTTAATACAATCGTTAAGATGTACTGCAACGAATCTTACAGGCTTTCATGGTCAAATGTATCTATGAGTGACTGTATATCCTTAAACAGGGCATCCAGCTTGTTTAGTGATAGATATAATACGTATAGCCGTTGCAGTCGTTTAAATATGTGGAAAGAAGTAGAAAGGAAACCATTCAGTATGGTCTACGACGAGAATGCAGCGGCTACGTATGACAGGGACACAGTGATAGTGAAAGTTTTGCTCCTTTTCCATGTTTCTTCAACCCACATGAAGACACGTAACTGGTAAGCGACATTTTCCTTTGTGCTCGAAGACTGTCGCAAAAATTGAGACAATATCGAGAGAAAGCACGACCCAATATTTAAATAGTAGGTATACGTTTGATGTACCTAATTGGATTGATTTTACTTAATCGTTTCTTCCTTCGGGTGGAAGACTATAGAAGATGAGAATTATGACATTTATTTTTTAATGTAATTATTAGTGGAATTTAAAGATGCCTTACGTTTTATCTTTTTTAATATTACTTTACATTTATGGATAGAGAAATTTCGTTTTGTTAATGATTTCTTGAGTGGCAACAAAATTTCTTCATTAGGAAAGTGAAGAGTAACTTTCTATCATTTAGATGTTATTAACTTTATTCAAGTATAATGAAATATTTTCAGTTACATTTTCTTCAAATTATATATCATAAACTTACATATTATTAATATTTCATAGAATCCCAGGTAACGTGTGATATTTAAAAAATGATTAGTATCTATACTTTTATTCTTTAGATACTAAATCTAGCATCTAAGATATTTAAGATTAGACAGATTTCCTCCGATATTATTTATCTCATCAAATATGCGTTTTTGTATAAATAATATTCGACATTTTTATAGGACAGCTTACATCATTTTACCTCCGCAAACACCTTTCTAAGGGAAGCCACCTTTTTCCAAGACACCCTATATTTAATTCTAATAAAATTCATTCATAACATTATGCATGTCTTACAACTCAAATCTCACTTGTCAGATCTCTTTGCGTTTTACTTACGTTGCGAATATGGTGATAACAACGACGGAACAAGTATCCCCGATTCATATTCGCGCCTGTTTATGAAGATAATCATTCGTTGAACCAATAATGTTTTCTCAATCGCTGGAATTTTTTCTTTGGAAAGTAAACAAGAGAATCTGACCGCTCTAATCGACCATTGATAATATATGTTTATAAATAATCTGCCGACTGTAGTACGGAGATCGAATGCGGCATTTGTCGGAGTAAACATTTGCGATAACCTTTTACCAAGGAAAAGCGTTAAGCTGCAAACGGTAGCCTATCTTGATCGATGTTATTTCATTACTTGCCCGGTATTAATGGAGCGACAACGTAATTTAATATCTACGGATACCCTTTCAGTGAGGATTGCCTTACTAAAAATACATTTTCAGACAGGCAATGCTCGTTCGATAGAGGTTTCAAGGAACTTTTACGAACTTTCTTCATTATAAAAAAACAATTTTTGTACATATTCGGTCTTTGAGAAATTTTTAACGTTTCTTTCTCATAGATATCACTTATAATGTTTTAACTATACTAAATATTGAGATTTATGTATAATTTGATATTTATTATTTAGGACTGTTTGCTACCACAAAAATTTAGGGTATTCAGTTATATATTTTCAGAGATTTCTTTATGAGTATTTAATCCCTTTCCATTTATCCCAGTTGATAATAATTGAAACAGATAGTGATCAGATTGTACTATGTCAGGAAAAGATGGTGAATGATTAATTACTCGCAAATGAAAAATGAAGTCATGGAGGATCAAACTTTTTTTTTTATTTGGGCTCAAAGAATCTGGAGTTGTCGTGGTAGAAAACGATTACTACCCTGTTAACAAAGAGAATAACGAATTAATTTCTTTAATTTTTTTGTAATACCTTTCAGAATTAACGATTGTGCCTTATTTTGAAAATTCATAATGAAATGTCGCTCTTGTATTCGTATATACAGTGCAAATTCTGTTTGTTGCAATATAGATTTTGCTACTTTTAATGTTTATATTCTGGCTTTACAATAGGTACACTCTTCCCATTTATTATTACACAGTATCCATTCCTTTATTGCCAACAGTCTATCTCAAAACGACTATCTATCACAAATGAATAAAAATAAATGAATCAATTCTCATTCGATTGTCAGTTCATTTTGGATAATTCATGCAAGACCCAAATCTCCAGACGTTTAATATAATTTAAAATTGTCGAATTCTGTATTTCCAGATCTTCAGCGACATCTATCGACGATAGACCCGAATTTTCTCCCAGTATTCTCGACAAACTGTAGTAAGAAACTACAGATGGACGTCCAGTACATAATTTAAATAATAATTACAAAACAACTTTCACATAGAAATTTTACAGGCTGCCTAAAATATGCTTGGTCGATTATAATCAAATAGTATAATAGTATAATTATACTATTCGACCTGGAAACATCACACAAATTTTTGGCTATCATTGGTATTTTATTGTTGGTTTGTCTGTATATCACATTTCCTACCACAATTATTATGTTAAATAATTGTTTTTTGTGAAATGAATTTGATGAATTCATATAGTTACGTTTGAAGATTATCTAAAATAGTTATATGATTAATATCCGATAAAAATTATTTTGCACACTCGAAACATCGCTCATAACGATTTGATAGGGTCACAATATCACTGAAATTAGAAAATCTCACAACGTTGATTGTCTTATGTTTTCGATAAAACGGTATAAGTATGAATATCAGAAATAAAAAAGTAAGTTGAAGAAATTAGTTTCTTCAGAATGTATGGTATTCATGACGCCTTTGGCTTTCAAATCGTACAACATTTTAACATTCTCATCTGCAAGAAATAATATTCTTCACCCCTACACATTTGTGGCCTATTTTCAGATTATAATTCTTTAATTACGTAAGTAGTATTTTCTAACTAATCTTCTAATAACCTGCGATTATTATCTACGAACACACAAATGGCCAATTTCATATTGAATGTATATAATCAAAATTATTCTGGACATTCATGGAAGGAGTTTCGTTAGAAGAAGAAATTAACACAGAATCACGTTCTATTCGAATAACAAAGAAAATAAGTCTAATTGCCACTATTATCCTTTTAACCCTAGAATACTAATGTATGTAATATTTACCTGTATATCTAACAATTCCAAGAATTACTGCTGCGCCACTACTTCCTCTCTTTTGCCCGGCCAACAGTGCTACTACCGGTGTTTTATTTTAATTTTCTTGTCTGTTTTCTTGCTGAATAAAATTTGTCAAACTTAAATAAACTTAAATTGTACGTTAAGAATAAAAAAGAAAATAATTATAGACGAAATAAATTTTTAAAATACTCATAAAACATCAAATAAATGTTGAATAAAATCCACTAAAGAATACGTTACCCTCATTACAGGCTATATATGTACACAAATTTTACGTTTAGTTAGTAACAAGCGCATACCGAAAAACATTAGTATTCTAGAGAGTTAAAAAAACATTATTAACCAAACTATCATACATGTAAATATTCTTTATTTTTTCAAGGTGAGATAGACATGTTGACAAATATATTTTTGTGTAAACGGTGACATGCAACAATCCAATTTCTTTAAAGGCATCCAGACGCGTATAGGGAATCTCGCCTTTAGGCAGCTCAAAAGAAAGAACTTTTAACACGGACCCGCGATTCGTTATTATTTTACGATGTCAGTATGCAAATTGGGTTTACAAGCCCATGTAGAAGTTGTATTGCGTACCGAAGACCACGAATAAAGAACCTTAAATTCCAGCAGCGAGAATTCTGCCTCCATAAAGTGCAGTCGGGAGCGAATATCCCTGTAAAAATCTTTTGAAGAAAATATGATTATTTGCGTGCCGCGCTATTTGTTCTCATATATGCGTGTACCTCTTATCGTTAACTGCAATATTATACACGGCAACACTTTGCCGCGCGCGCGTGCACCCGTGTGTTCGGTGTGTTATGCTGATGTACTGGGTGCGCTCGTGAAACAGTATTAAATCCATGCTTTTAACGTTCCCTAGAAATGGTGGTCATGCAAAGTATTGTGGAACGGTATTTGTTCGACGAATTTTTAAAAACTCTAATTCCAGTTGCAGTTCCGGCTTTGTAATTTCAAAGTGTTACGGTACACATAAATTTAGGAAAATTGTAAGTATTATAGTTCGTTAAATGTTAATTTGAGTGAGTAAGAGATAGCTTGTGCGATATTGTGTTTTGTTTAGTCACCATGCGACGTAAAATAATAAAGGGGGAGAGTTGTAAGAGTAACGAACTACTGTAGAGACATGAAGACACTATTAATTTATAATTCTTATCAAGCATTTGTAAATTATTAAGCTGTTAAATTGTTTAATAATTAAATATGATTTTCTATAAAACACTATATATATATGTATATAATCATTTTTTACACCTTCTTGTCGACAAGATTATCATATATGTAATGGTTACTTTCCCACTGATGTGGTTTCAATAGTATTATTATTAATTTTATTTATTATCATTAATTTTTTCTAATTGTTATCTATCATTGATTTAGTATCATTCATTTAATATAATGTATTTTCATATAATAGAGATAATTAAATTTCAACAGACGGTGTTGTCATTCTCTTTCCCTCATTTTTCTTCTTTCCCCTGTTCCACCTTTGTTGATTTTTCAAGGTCAGATCAGCTTTTGGGACCATCTTTAATTAACATTTTTGTGACCGTGGTGACATATACTTTCAATCTATTTAAAAAAATCTGCGGGATTCCATCATCAACCGAATAGTGTTCCTTGTGAGGTCTTTTATTTGGTTGAAGTTGGTAGGTATTAGTGAAAACTCAGAAAAAGAGTAATTCTTTGACTTGATGCATATAAATTAAAAGAAAAAGGTAAATTATAAAATATTGTAGTATTCTACTTGGAAAAGATAGTATTTCCAAAGGCACGAAAAAAGAAGACCTTTTAATTTGAGGAGTAAACATTGAGAAGAATAACTTAATCGCAAAACATCTGAGTTTTCTATTTGGTCGAAGCTGCTCTTAGTAAAAGCTCGAGAAAGGAGTTATATTCTCTGATTTGGCGACTACAGCGAGTCGTCGATATCACGGAAGAGCCGAGCGTGGGGAGTAATGAAAGTCATTGCATTGGCAATTGCGGCGGGCATGATGCACAGCCGACACGTCTAAAATACCACGGCGTATAGTTTCCGCCATCGTGCATTACAAAGAGGTCTTCTGTGAAAAAGAAGGGGGCGCCATGACAGATTTTCCGTGATGAGCTTGCAGAGGTCAAAGGCCGAGAACCTTATGCCGCATAGCTCACCGTGTTAAATACCAACAGAACACACATTGTCCTCCCGGTGGTACGTAAATAAAAATTATAATGTCGATGGATGTTTTAGATTCGTAAGTCTTCTCACCTATCATTGGAATCCTGATTGGAAAAAATCTTAGTTATCTCATTTTTTACGATTTTAAGTATCACGTATGATGATAGACTTTTTTGTTTTAGTCAAGATGAAGGTTTATATATTGCATAATTTTTATAATTTTAAGATACTTCTCGTTACTTATCTTACAGTCTACTTTGAATAAGCCATTATGTTTCTGTTACGTTGAACATTGTGCAGCTATAAACCTACATACCGAAGTGTTTGATTGTAATTTATGTTTAGAAATGTAAAGTGGGTTTAATCAATACCTAATAACTTTTGATTTATTGAAAGTATCAATGTCGAAAGAACCGTAAACTCGTCTTATGCGATACAGCCCAAGGTAAGTGTTGTCTGTTTGAAATAAGAGCTAATCTACTAGCTCCAGGAAATTATGGTACCCTCAGTGAATTCTCTTTGTATTCTTCACGTCGTAGAATTTAGCTGAAGGAAAATGATATTTTCAGTTTTTCTATTTTAACGTGAATTTACGGTCACCTCGATTTATTAATGACACCACATAATGCGATGTTTTAAACAATGAGTGTTAAATAGTTCCATACAAAATTCCACACAAATTGAGTAACGCATTCCTCATGATTATTATATGTATAATTCTACTTTTTCAATGAAGAACACCATTACATTTTCTTATGCTTTCTACCTATCGTATTCATAATGTCTCAACGGCGCGTTTATTATTATTAATGATAAAAAATACTTACGTCGTTAATAAGTACCTTAAATTTGTCTTTAGTGAATAAATTTATAAGATTTTAATTATTGATAAGTGTAGCAACAGCATGCGTGGAACAGAGATTTTGAAAAGAAATTGTCGTCCTCAATTTGAAAATACCAAAACTACTACAAAAGAAAAATTGCGAGACACAACTGCACTAACAGTGATTAAAAATAATCCATGCATTAGTATTTGAAACATTTAAAACATCACTCAAATTATTTATTCATGTCACTTTAACATGAATCTAATCGACTCATCTTAATTTATTTCCATATCACATTATATGGTGTAGTTGAAAATCAAAAATGGAAAACTATTTTCCCCTACCGCTGTTTCATAATATTCGTAGTCTAGGTATTATTTCAAATGACACTTGTATGGTGTCACCCATCGTTTTGTAATGAATCGCGGTGACAAAGCATTCTACGCTTCTGCTATCCTTTAATACTGGAAATATATACTGGTGAATGCATTCGATTTATCTTGTTGTGGTAAATGTCAACGCGACACGCATCGCCATTGTGTAACATGTTCCAAAATTTTTATAAAATGTGGCTGTTGGCAAACCAAACGCGCGGATAGATCTATAATAAACGTTTGAGGCAGGGCCGGCGATAGGGTGCTTGGCGTTCTTATGCAAGAATTTATATGGCGCCCTTAGAATAATTATTGCGACAATATCGCGATGTGTACAAATCTCGTCACAGACGATATATAATACGAATTAATAATAATGACGAAATAATAATGAATTTATGAATCGAAAACTGACAGAATGAAGCTTCAAGGCTTCTCCGTTGGTGGCGCTAATGGTGTACTGTAGCTACGTAGCACCAGCGTGACGTATAAATTCATTATTATTTCAACATACAGTGCTTATTAGCGTTCAAACGCACCAGACCACCCTGCACAGATGTTTACTGAAGGTAACTGTGCCTGCAAAAACTTCCTTCTGGCCGATTCCAGGACGAAAGACGGTTGAAACGGTTTGTTTACTACACGCGTGTACGTACACGCTTAACTTAGCTTGTGTGCCCGTCCGCACACATTCAAGGCTCGATGAGGCGGCCCCGATCCCTAAAGGGGGGATTTCTTATCCGCGAACGGCTGCTCCGTTCAAAACGCTCGAAACGCTAGGCGATGTTTATGATGTTTTTATAAGGAAAGGTTATAACATCTTAAAAAAGTGTTTGTGGCTTTTATTAATACACTCGTTAAGGTACAAAAAAATTGATTCATATTTCCGGTTTTGATGCATTTTCTAGGCGATGCTTAGAGCAGCGTTGCCAAAAAGAGATGCCTAAACGGAAACCATGAAATTTATTCACAGGATCGGCTGAAATCGAAAATCGAAAAATTTCTTAAAATTGATATCAATCGCATCATCCCCTGTCGCGGCAAAAAGCACCAAAACTACGGTGATTGGTACACATTTGAATGAAATACTGCAAAAATAAAAACGGGAAATTTTATGAATGAATGTACATATAAAACAACTGTGTTTCAAAAAATTATGTTAGAGAATAATACGATAGCGAGTACAATTACGAATTAAATGCCTGAAGATTTTTTGCATCGATTCATTAGATCTTCTGATTCAGAAACTCTGAAATCATGGTTACCGTTTCGGCGTCTCGTTTTGGCAACACTGCACTAAGCGCCATCTAGAAAATGCATCAACACCGAAAATATGAACCAGAATATTGTTGTGCCCTAACGAGTATATTAATAATACAAGCCATAAACATTTTGTGGGATATGTTGTAAGCTTTCCTTATAAAAAATTCATAAAAACCGCCTTTTATTATCGTTTTGATCGAAGGATCCTCTTAAATCATATTTACCACCCAGAAGCATAAACGTGCTGTATTCTAGGTATTGTTTGTAATATCTTCTTCATCCGAAACTGTGCGTGATTAAACGAAACGAAGTTGGTTATAAGTACAAATCGTTGTAAATACTCGTAGGAAAACACTAATAAACGTGTGTTAAACGTGCAAAGGATATGGATGTGTGAGAGGTCAGAGGAGTGCGAAATATGATGACATACGTAGTAGCTATGTTCAAAGCGCAGATAACTGTGAGCAACGGAAGTTCTCGTAAGTTTTTCGATTATTTGCTTCATTTCGTACACAGTTTTCTACATACCACAAGTAAACATTTTAAGAATCAAAACTCTCATAAAACCATACATAAATATATATTACCTTACTTATAGTTAACTTGAATAATTAGTTTTAACCCAAATAAAGATTTTATAAACTCCTGTTACAAACAGGCATTTCAATACAATGTGAGATTACACAACACTCGTGAATAAAGCGTTCAAATGACATTCAGTTTATTTCCGTTTTCCAAAAAATAAAGAGAAGAGTATTGCCAATATAAAATTAGTTATTAACTTGGTTAGGATATTTCCAAACACCTTATAAAAGAAGTGATAGTTATTCATTTTAGAGATACCGATAGTGTGCATCTACATTGGACTACCTATATATGATTTAAAAAATATTTAAATTCCATTAAGTAAAAAATTAATATTATAATTTGTAAAGAATGAAAATATAGCTTTAATAGATTTCCATAAATACGAATACACAAAATGTCTGAAATATTAAAAACATCATTACATTTGGAATCGCAAACACAAGATCAAAAAATGCTACAAGAACTTGAATGCAATGTACGAGATCCACAATATTTAGGTCAAAATATTAATAAAACCGACGCTGTATGCAGACAAGTAGAGTCTAAGCACGCAAACGATAATATCGACACTGATGTAAATATAGAAAACATAAGAAACAGACGATTAAATCCAATCCATGGTAATATCTACCAGTTGAAGTTGCTAATGCTATTCTTATGGCGCGGTGTCTCTCACCAGTATTCCTTTCGCCTGGGTACAGAAATAAAAGAAGCTAATAAATTTGATGATTTAGTATTTGAATACATTCAACACGGTAAGAAAGTGTATCGTCTCTTGCAAGCTAAGCATAAGATAGATGAATCGAAAAGAATTACAGTACACAATTTATTGACAGAAAGTAACGGCAGTTATAATTTAATCAAATACTTTTTTTCTTATCAAAAGTCCAAGGAAGAAGGATTATTTAAAGATGGATTAATAAAAGACATTACTATCTGTACTAATATAGATTGGGATTTTGATAACTTGGAAAGAGCACAGGTTACAGTTGAAAGGATACACGGTAAAGATGATATTTTAGATATACAGAGTAGTGAGAAGCACTCTAAACGTTACAGGCTTAATCAGAATGTTGCTGCTTTGTTAAAATTGGAATTACAGAATTACAGTAAAGTGAGATCAGGGAATCCAGTCAAATATTCTGATAACAAGATAAAAGACTTTTTAAACCATCTTGTGTTTGCAGTAAATCAACCTAATGAAGAAGAGTTAGGTAAGATTATCAAGGAAGAAATAGGAAAGGAATTTGATTTTATTATGACAGAACATGTTTATAATAAGTTTTTTATGACAATATTAGACTGGTTGCAAGGTAAAAAGAAGCATAATTTCCTTTCGTATAAGGATGGGAAGGGGTTCTTTGAAAAAATAAGATTGGGGATTCCTATTTGGTTTAACTTGAGACAACCGATAAAGTCATTTAGTGGGAGAACTAAGGAACTAGAACATTTACATACACTACTACAAGGTAAAGATGCTGGTGAAAAATCACAGCCTGTTTTAATAAATGGTTTAGGAGGAGTAGGTAAAAGTGAGTTGGCTCGAATGTACATTAATCGATACAGTCAAAACTATGAGAATAGAATTATATGGATAAATGCAGAAGGTTATGAAACTCTTGTAGAATCCTTTCGCAGATTAGCTTGTGATAAATTGGGGATTATTACACAAAATGCAAATGGTGAAGAAAAGGAAATAAGTTCTATAATTGAAGATGTCTATAAATTCTTCTCTGGTGGTAGAAGTCTTTTTATTTTTGACGATGCTGATAAATACAAAAGCCAAACTGAATTTGATTGTGGTATAGATAAGTTTTTACCTGTTTTACCATCTAATTATAATGGACTACATGTTTTAATAACCTCTCGTAACCAAAAATGGCCACAGAATGTACAAATATTACACTTGGACGTATTCAATAAGGAAGAGGCAACACAGTTCATTAGCATATATCTGAATATAAAAGATGGTGAGCAGGAAGAAGATATTAAAGACTTGGCAGAGCAATTAAATTTTTTCCCCCTAGCATTGCAACAAGCAGTAGCATATATAAGTGTACAAGATAAAAGATTGAGGCTCGTAGGTTCGAAATTCGAAATTAGTAGTTACCTAAAAAGGTACAGAGAAAAAACAAGAGAAGTTCTTAATTTTGAGTTTCCGGAAGATAGTGACAATGATTATACAAAAACAGTATTTACAGCCTGGAATATTACATTAGACAAGATAGAACATAAAGAAAGTGGTAGCGATGCTTTGGAGATATTGAATATTATATCTTATTTTGCTCCTGAAAATATACCCACAGAAATGTTTTCAAACATAGTAAGTGACAAAGAGAAATTAGCATCTGCTATTGAATTACTAATGCAATATTCTATGATTAATTCAAAAAACACACTTCTTAATGTACATCAGCTGGTACAGAAAGTGACTAGAATGCACTTAAAAGAGCAGAATAGAGAAAAAGAAATTTTAATAAACGCACTACGCCTATTTGACAAAGATAATATGAGCTTGAAAGATGTATATCATGCAATGTCTGTTTGGAATTATTTAAGTAAATATGAGAAACTGGTAAAACAGTTTCTTTATTTCACATCTTATATAGGCACTGCACTTATGAACAGTGGCAGGTATGAGGAAGCCTATTTATTTGGAGAAAATATATTAGAGTTATTAAATACGATATCACAAATTAATGTTGATGTTGTCGAAGGTCTTTGGAGAACAATGAATACTATGGGGCTAGCACTTCTAGAACAGGGTAAGTATAATATGGCCCTGAAAACTTTAGAGAAAGCTTTGTATATCCACAATATTATTGGATCAGATAACCTTGATTCCCTACTTGTATTGAGTAATATAGCTGGAGTGCTTTCTAAACAAGGTAAATATGATACAGCTTTGAAGTATTATCAGGAAATATATGATGTTAGAAAAGTCATGTTAGGAAATGATCATCCAGAGACATTGTCAGTTAAACACTCTATAGCTACGACACTTAACAAGAATGGTAACTACATTGAAGCCTTATCAATGCTTCAGGAGATATATAATGTTAAAAAAGTCATACTAGGAGCGAGTCATACTGAAACTTTGTCATCAAAACATAGCATTGCCACTGCCCTTCTCGATCAAGGTAGACATGATGAAAGTTTACAAATTCTTCAAGAGTTATATAATGATTCTACTGTACAAAGAAGTGATTCTTTTATTGAAAGTATAGAGGATGATATAGCAGGAGCGTATATATCACGAGGTAACTACAGCGATGCTTTGAAGCTCTATCAAAAAATATATATTGGGAAAAAGAATGTTCTTGGAGAAGATCATCTTGATGTTCTAATTAGTCATCGTCAGGTAGCCGAAGTACTGAGAGGGCTAGGACACTATGACATAGCATTAGAAATATGTGGAGAAATTCTTCGTAAACAAAAAGATACTTTGGGTTTTGATCATCCTGATATCATAAAAACACAATTCACCATAGCTCTTATATTTGATAACCAAGAGAAATATAGCAGTGCTTTACCGATTTATCTGGAAATATTGAAAAATGCTAAAGTTATTTACGGAGATAATCATCCTATTATAGTAAAAGCAAGAAGTTGCATTGCCGCGATATATTCAGAGCTAGGAGATTATGGTAGGGCATTTCCAGAGTATCAGGAGATACTTAGTGTTCAAACACGTACCTTAGGAGAAAGACACCTTGAAACCTTAAGTACAAAAAATAATCTGGGTATGTTGTATTTCTATAACAATAGAAATGATAAAGCCGCCAAAATTTTTCAAGAGTGTCTTCACGTGATACAATCAGCGTATCCTAATCATCCGGCGATGTGGACTGCCAGAAATAACATAGCATTAGTATTTTCACGACAAAACAAATACGGCGAAGCTTTGAAACTTTATAGAGAGGTACTTGACTATCAAGAAGCTACTTTTGGGAAAGACCATCCGAAAGTTATAAAAGTAAAAAGTGATATAGCATCGTTACTTGTTAAGCAAGGAAAACAGAATGAAGCCTTGAATGCTTACCACGAGATTCTTAAGATATCTGACAATGCTTTTGGATCAGAGCATCCAGAGACTGTAAAAATTTCTAATATCATCAAGTCATTGTCAGTGGTGGTTAATAACCGATTTACCGAAAGAAACGACAACGCCAGACTATTACGAAAGTTAGAGTTAAAACGGGGAGGTTTTAACCATGAGGATAATGACGGTAAAACGCAGCTACATTACGCTGTTAATAATGGCAACATAAATGCTGTGAATGTGTTACTAAAAATCGGTGCTGATGTTACTCAGGTTACTAATAAGGGCAATACACCGTTACATATCGCTGTTGCTAATGGTTACAAAGAAATTGTTGATCTTATATTACAGCATGTAAGTCGTGAAAAATTAAATAATTTTATTAATGCTAAGACTACTGGTAGCGGCACTACGTCCCTTCACGTTGCAGCGGAAAAAGGTTTTTTAGAGATTGTAAAATCTTTACTGAAACATGGTGCAATGTGGAACATAAAAAATAAGAAAAATAAGACACCTGTTAATGTGTCTAACAACGGAGATGTTACTAAACTATTGAACCTAGTTGAAGGGTTGTTTGTCGATGCCAAAAGTGGTAATATTGAAATGATCAGTAAGCTACGGGCAATAAACCTAGACGAGTTTCTGGCTATTACGAATGCTCGTAATGATCAAGGGAATACGTTGTTACAAGTCGTTATAGCAAATAAACATAAAAATATTGCGAGCGAATTGGTAAAATTGTTTAAACAGACAAATAAGGCTTAACAGAATATCAATGCGGAAAGTGAAGCAGAGTTATGTAATGCTTTAAATAGTAATGAGAAAATACAGTATTTTATATTTAGTATTCCAGTATTCTATTCTATCTGTACTAGTAACTATACGTATACTTCGACAAATTATAATTTTGCGGTGTAACACGAAATGTGTATTTTAGAAATTAGAATTTTCTTTGGTGATCCTGGGTTGTGGGGACACTTTTTTAAATAGTTTTCTAACGAGGGAAGTGTACGAATTTCGAATTAGTGATATGATGAACTAAAAATTTCTTGGGGAATTGAAGTTTCGGTTTTCCGAAATCCCCAATGTATGTTCTTATATGAATTTGACATTGGCTATTCGAGGTTTTGAATAAGACAGGACATCAAACTGGATTCTGATACTCGTGAAGTTTTTAAATTTGTAACTCGAACTTCGTGCATCCTCCTGTAAGATACCATTCATTTTTTATTCCTTTGAGCGCTGAAATTCAATTGCGTAACGTCGTGTGCGGAAATCCTTCAAATGTATTCGATAAATACCTTCTCCAAACGCCTATAGACGTTCATCGCAAAGAATGCATCGATTGACAAAATGCATACGTGCGCCCAGAGCACTTAAGGGATTAATTCCATATATTTTGGGGATTTCTGTGATAGTGTAAAGGACACAGGGAATTTTATGCTTAGTTCTGTTTCTACGATTTTATCCAATACTTGTGTTTACAGTGACACTTTGAACTTATAATCAAACCATTGTGAAGACCAAAGCATCTCTCTGCAGTCTGCGATATTTAAGTCTATCTTATTATAAGTCGCTTTTGTATTTAATAATTGTTATTACGGTGGATTTATCGATACGTATCCCAAATTGCCATACATAATGTTAAGTTGGCGTCAGGTGGAAGGAAATAGCCGAAGACATTAACAACGTGCAGTTTGCACAGATAGTGTCTTCTTGGATAGAATTGTAGAGGGAAGCAAAATACAAATTTTTATACGTGCGATTACACAGTGTTGAAAATTACAATTTTATTTTTCTACGCAAATTTATTGTACTAAACAAATATAAATACCTAAGTCTATCACAAGAACTCGACCATTATAAAGTGTGAGTGAGAGGGTCCGTTTTGAATGTATGATCTATGCGTGTGATTGATGCGGAAAGTCAATTTGTGGTCGTTAAGATAAACGTTTATCTGATTTAAGAAGTCAGTTTCTACAAAATTCGAGGCTCGGCCATGAGTCATGACACACAGTATGAACTATTGAAGTCGTAACTGTATCGATTTTGTGTTCACAAACAGAATCTCTGAATTTTAGTGTCTTGACGTGTCAAGGATTAAAGAAAATGTTAAGAACTCTGCGATTACCATCCTCAAGTATTCGACTTATTCATTCAAGATTCATCAAGCATTGAAGTCGGGGAAAAAATCTAACGTTGATCTTGGCTATGTAAAATACAAAGATTTACGGGGTTTCCTCAAGCGATGGATTCTACGAGGGTAGCGCAACCACGCCACAGCGAGTAGCGGACACCTTATGTAGGAAGGAAGTATTCACGAAGTGTAAATAATGATTGGAACATTACGAAATGGAATTCCTGCAAGAAATGTTAGCTTTCAGTCTCATCCACCAATGACAATCATCCTCAAACGGGCATATTCTTCGATAGTTGCACTTGCTGGATCATTTTACTGCATCTTCATAAGCTTCTTCTAAGAGATGGAAAACATGAAATCCTCTTCGACGACTCATCTACAGCTTAGCTGTGGATTAATGGGATGTATGTGAATGTCTGGCAGTCAACTTCTTAAATTATGTCATACCATCCGTCTACCAAACTAACGAGAAGAAAGTCTGAAGAATACGAAGAGAACAGGAGAAGACTTCATCGAATAGTTCCATGAGAAGATAATCCTGGTCAGTCGTGTGCTCATTGGAATATACACAATGATCCCATTTTTTCATCCCCCAATCTCACACAGGGATTCTACACAAGAACATTTCCCTTAGATGTTTTCGAAAACCTAACAGTTGCAAACAGAAGAAGGGAAATTCAACGATCACATGGAAATGCATATGTTATAGTTAAAAGTAATTAAAACAGAATGCTTTCAAACGGGGATTATTTTAAAGTATACTCTATAAAAGACTATAGGACAAGATGGATACAGATTTTCGGACTTTTGAAGAATTGAACACCTACATTTGCAATTTCGAACCACGCAATTCTTGATACAGGCATATCTTTCTGTATTTCGTGGGGAAAGAACCTAGACTATCGACGATTTTTCACTGCCACGGCTTTGCATCTGAAATGGCCTGTTGCATGCAATTGGAAATAAAATATTCCGCACGGAATGTTGATTACTCCTGTTACGCGGAAAGGCAGATGTCAATCGAGGTATGAGGCTTCTATTTTCCCTTATCCATGATATTGGCATCTTGCGTCTACGTCACAATTGCACTTCTACCGGAAATATGCTTTCATCTATCGCTTGGGCTACACTCGTGTCTGAAATATCCAACACTGAGACAAATGATCGAGCAAGAGGAATTCGTCACTTTCCAAGCAAGTTGTAAGGAGGTTAAACATCCAACGACCCAAGAAATTGGAAAAATGGAGGCACAACTACTTTAAATTACAGATGGATGGAGTTACCTAAGTCAACAAAGGGGGGTGTGGACATCAAAAAGAGCCAGATGCAAGACAAAATGAATGCGATCAAATTTTTCACTCATCAATGTACATACATGCGTTAGGCAAACACGACGAGCCACATAAAGTGCTAATATTTGTCGACAGGGCCAAGGCACGTGTTTCGAATTACGAAAAATGCACTGTTCAAAAACTTGGAAACATTAGCCGGTATATGACAAACATTTCTTGATTCGAATTTTATATTTTCAGGGATTATTACAGTCTTATTTTATATCAGTTAATTTTGGTGTCTTATCACGTGTAAAAGTTATTTAAACTTGTTTGTGTAACTAGATAATCCCCAATTCCCTTAATTCCAAAAATGATTCCAAACTTTTGAGCGGTAGTGTATGTGACTGTGTGTGTTTGCGTAGCTTTACAATATAGGTATACAAATTTGTCTTTCAATCAGTAGGAAATGTATTGAAAAAAAGTTGAAAAACTTACTTTTTAGTTGTAGTAAGATCGTAAGATTTTTGACAGCTTAAAATAACTTTTTTTTTATTATATCACCACTGACTATAGCAAAAAAAGTAAAAAATGGCGTCGTAATATAGGTAGCCGTGCAAGTTTCAAAATGTCCAATTATATTTTTACGATGTGTGTGCACCAACCGAGATCAGACAGTGACTTTCAACCATCAAATATTTTTCGATTTTACTACAGCAACGTGGACACGGGAAGTGCAGACATTAAAGAGAATACATAGAATTTTTGTGCAAACCGAGGGAACAGTGTGCAAAGAGCACTATGCGTAGAAAAAGAGCAAATGTGCAATTGTTTTAAGCAATCTTTCTGAACGTACTATTATTGTTAAATATCGTTATAATTTCCAAAGTATATGAGTTTTATTTTTAAAATAAACATTTATGCAACTCGTAATGATCAGTTGTTACATGTACCTTCAGTATTAAATATAGTGATACATTTCGAATACATTTTAATCGACAGTGTAGTACCTAACATTCTTATGACCATTCTTATGTACCTGTCCCAAGTATTTAAATGACAGTTGTCTTCCTGTGAGCATTTCACATATTTTCGTGTAGAATCTCGCAATTCATGTAAATTTCCTGTTCATCAGTGAATCATATTTATCAGAAGTGGAATTTTCATCGTTCGATCAAATATGTTCTTCAATTCGATACAAACAGGTGTACAATTGTTTTTATTAGGTATAAAACCTATTATATACCATTTTTTAGAACAAATCAGTAATGAAAACACGATAAAAAAATATCAGGTCTGGGTTAGGTTAGAAAATAGAATAACTTCTATTTATACCTCCCCATGACAGAATTGCAAATTACAAAACGAAACCATGACCAAACCTGTTTCAAAGATACTTCAGTTACAAGTATCAACTATGTTATGGCGTGCTTCATATATAATGTTATGTTATCCTTATTATGGGGAGCAAAATAACGAAAGTTAGTACATCTCGGTCATCAAACACTGAAGATAGACAGATTCCAAGATATATCACATCTGATTGTGGTATTCGTACTGTAAAAGTAAGGGGGAATCACCGATGTGAGTCAATTAACTTTGCTTCAGTATATAAATTAAACAGGCTTAAAAAATAAATACTATAAATGACAAGCAATGAATAATGACCAATGGTTAACTAGATGTGATTAAACAAACCAGTTTCACGAAGAGTGCCCGATCTTCAGTATCTCTGCTGCGTAGGTATTTTATGAGAGTGGCAGAAAGAAAAACGTGTTCATAAGAAATAATGTAAGTAATCTCAGTTACGAATAAATAACGTTGCAATTGGATTCTTGGCATGTGAGGTATTAGCACAGTTTCGTTCATTTATATTTGCATAATTCAATTTCTTTTGTTCTGTCTCTAATATATGCAATAATATTTTACCGTAATTAAATAATACAGGTAATTTCAGAAGTAACAGAAGATTTCACCTACAATTTATGATAATATCGTTTGCGAATGTTTTACATCTATACTATTATACAAAAGAGAGAGTCGATTTTTATGTTCGTCCAAAACTCAAGATTAGAAAAGTTAGAAAAATGTCTCGTGTGAAAAGGTTTTAACACCTCATAATCTACAAGCCTCCTTCAATCCAATTATGTGTTCAGTAATTTCTTCTATAAATATAAATTCAGTTCTGCTGTAATCCAAACTGGTAAATCTACGTTATAGTATGAACACTTTTTTTAAAAATGTACCATGTTCATGTTTTGATATTAGGAAGGGGTGATCCTTAAATGACGTAAAGCTTCTTAGGGTGGGAGGGTGTCGCGAATTTCTTACGCTTTCTTACAAAGGCGGGAGAGTGTGTCAGGTAGCGTTTTACGTAATATTTTTTAATCTAATTTTCAATATGAGTACCCTAAAAACCGACGTTTCATCGCACATGCGATACCGACTAAAGCCGGGATTTCCAAGCCGCGATCGGCCGCGGCGGCTGGCGGCGGACCCATTAGTGCAAGGGAGAAGATATGCATCTGTGTCTCCGTTGCGCTAGTGGGACCGCGATTGATCGCGGCTTGGAAATCCCGCCTTTGAATGAATTATATAAACCCTTAACAGAATTTTAATAACTGAAAAATGCAATGTAAAAAATATTATATAAGTAAGAGGGGAAGGGGTTGGAATATAAAATCTTACGGATTATTATACTGAGGGAGGAAGGGTATAAGAAATCGCCCAAAATTACCCTTACGTAATTTCAGCACGGCCCCCAACTGAAGAATTTATAGTAATGGTGCCAAAAAGTAATGAGCGACTAACGATGAATAAGTGCATTAAACAGACTATTTCTTAACAGCAAGATTGTTCTATTTTCAAAGTTCATGCTCCCTATGCAAATATATTCTATGTGCAAAGCATCACTTAAAATTAAGAAGCATGTTTTGACAACTTCAAAGATAGCAGATATATTTCAAGTAATAAAAAGTTTCATATTCAGGTATTTGCCTTCATAAAATCAATTTAACATATTTAAATTACAATTTTATTAAGATACGTAATAACAGTACAGTGTAAATATGTGAAATCAGCATTTATTGTACTATTCCAACAGAATTAAGGTATCTGCTGCATTTATACTTTCGCGAAACGCGTATTTGGAGAGATAAAGAGAGCGCAAATTCTCAGTGTTTATCATTGCTTAACTTCAGGAATCCACGTCCCTGCGGATTAAGTTTGTGCAGAACGTTTAAACAACAAATGACAATAATTAACGAGACTATTAAACGAACTAGTCCCACTCGAAAAAACAAGTTGTTAGCAGTTCACAATAAGACGAAACTCACAAGCGTAGTCTATTTTTTGTTCGACGGGCCTTAGGGCCCCATCACACCGGACGACCGGGGGCTCGTAACCGACAGCACGCGATTAGTTGTTGGAAGTCAACCGCAACGATCAGATGCGTGACCACAGACGAAATTATACCAGTGTCTCGTAGTAGAAATTGAAATGGAACAAATCGAAGTGCCGTTGATAGCGGGTCCTGCGAATCTTGGCTGCCCGGCGTCTCGTTGGAAACGTACGACTGCGTTTTCATCGATCGATCGTGCAACAAAACGATCGCCGTAACTGATGCTCGAGTTGTAGATGGCAAGCAATCAATCAATCAGTCAGTTGAACAGTCTGAACATTCGAAAGGAGTATACAAGGTTTCGGTCACCAATTCAGGTAAAATTTTACATACAGTTACTCACAAAAGCATCCGTCCTCCCTATATGTAACATATTTGACATATTAAATCGACTTCAAAGTCAGAATTCGGAATTCTAAATTCATGTTAATATAAACATTGATTAATATACTTTTGTTTTGGTATCTATTCAATTGAAAAATTGTAAACGGTTTATTTAAGGGGACATTTTACAGTCTCTGGTTTTTATAATAAAATAAACACTTAACATTTTCGAACTTTTGGGGATATATTGTACCACTCTTGCATTACAAGAAAAATGTTTGTTGGCGTCTTCAGAATTTGACCCTTTGCGGGAGGTTGAAATTTCGGACGACTAGATTATCGAAAATAAAGAAAACCAAACATATTTTTAATTTGTAGGAGTATAGCTGGCTATCTCGTTTAGCACGAATATGTTAACTTTTTTAATATTTTCTCACTTTTTTATATCGATTTTCGGTACTTTTAACTTTGATCGACGACATTTTAATAATTTTTGTCCAAAATTGTTCTTTTGCGGAAAGTGAGATAACCATAGGTACTCTTGCGAATTAAAAATATGTTTGGTTTTTATTTCCCATGATTCTGCCGACCAAAATTGCAACAGCCAGCAAAGGGTCAAATTCTAAATATGCCAACTTCACTGCAAAAGATGGATGTAAAACCATCATCGAAAACTGGACAAATTTTCAGCCGAAACTACAGAATGTCCCCTTAAAAAAGTATTATCATTTTCTGTGGGAGTAGCCAAAGCCGAATAAAAAAAATTCGATCAAATTAACAAATAAGTTAATATTCTTCGAATATTCCTGCGATTTTGTTATAAGTTTTAACCATTGATTTAGACCATTTAGACCATTAGTCTAGCAACCATTGAACATTTCGTTGGTAAATGGTACTAATTAAAAATATAGTAATCAAGATTTATACCGATGTAAATTATAATGTATAATTCCGAATTTAACATTACTAAAATACGTAAAATATATTATACACATGGGGTGGATGGATAGTTTTGTGAGTAATCATACTTGGTAATTACAGCAAGTAATAAAAATTTTGTAAAAAAACCAAGTTCAAAATTATAATTTCTCAGATCTTATGTGTGGATCTGTGTGTAAGAATGAAACCAATTTAAACAGCTAGTCGTCGAAATGATTAAAAATGTAAAATATTTATCAAATCATGAGAATCAGAGACTAGAATGTCATCTTAAACAGAAACTACATGTGGATGAAACACAATATTTAGATAGGTATGCCAATATCGGTTCACAAAATAAGATTGAAAAATACAAGTAACAATAACGTATCCTGCAAGCGTAATAAATGCAAAATAAAATTATACAATTGAGACTCGTTGAATATTAATAATTTGCCATCGATTTCCATCTCTTAATATTGGTGCTTCCTTTCGACCATCAGCTATTAACAATTTATGATTTGGATTAGCGATAAAAAATGCTACGAAAATCACCTAACCGCGCATTCTAAGGAAACTTGTCAGACGTCTCGTATTTCCAGACAGATTGCAAAAATATTCCGGAAGGGACATTGCGCTTAATGAAGTATATTTGCGACTGTTAATGACACACCGCTCCGACTTGAGGCAGATTGCCACGATGACTTCGATGGGCACAGAGGAAAGTGAACGTCGGAGCAGCGCTTCCACGAGAACGATGATTTTCAGACGAGCCAATTAATCGTAAGATACTCGTCCATCGTGGTTCATTAAGCTGGGAAGTGAACGAGCAAACGCAGAAGATAGTGAAATTATTATGGCAGGCGGAGGTCTTGGAATCTATCGTTGTCCTTCAGTTTCCCTCTTATCCCACTTCCCGTCGTTTTAGGAAATAAAGGGGAGTTTATGGATTCAATCGCCTGCTGGCTGGAAAATGGAATCCCAAAATAGAAGACTTCGAGAAGCGTTAAAATAAACCTTGTGGCATTTTCACACGAGACACTTTTGCTGTGCGCGAATGGTATTTCAAATAAATTCACTTTCCAGCGATAGTGCTGGTTTTAAGAAGGATAGGAAAAGGTATCTAGATATTTTACTTGTGAAAATATGTACATGTATAGCAGAAGTTTGTATATGTGTTGTAAATAATGATAAATGGTGCCAATAAAAAATAGGTTTGTCGTACGCATCGACTACTCTACTTGCGCACAAAGTTGCATAATTTTCTGAATTTCCGGGTTGCCTAACTTCCCTAGTTAAAAGGAATTATAAATTAATCGCGTCTTTATGTTCTTACAGCACTTCCTAACTCTTCTAACTGCTCTTTCTTTATTATTTTACGTCGCACGGTTACCAAATAAGAAACTCACACGTGTCGACTCTCTCACGTTTAACAAATTATAATATGTACAAAATACTTACAATGTTACTAAAAGAAGAATGATGCAAGAGGCAACATTACCATCGCAGCGGATACCCGTATTTTGAAACCTTCAATTTGAAAAAAGAATCCCTGAAGGGTGTATTTGGGGTCCTTACTGTAAATACACGTTTCATCTCCCCCTTTCTTGGACCATTTTACCATACAGTGAGGAGTAAAAAAAAAGAGAGATCACCTGATTGAAGCGTCAAAGTAATGCGCGTTCCAGCGTGTCGAGGTGAAAAAGAATTTAAACAGAAGAGTGGCGAAATCATTGTGTAACGCGCGACAGAATGTTGTCGCTACTGGTGTGCGTCTTTGAAAAAAGTTCAGCAAAACCACAACGCTTGGTATTATTACTCCGAGACGTTTGGTGTTTCCCTTTTTTCCCACGTGTATCACCTACAGATTTCGAGAAGCGGGACGATATTGCCCAATTAAACGACGAGAAGAAAGAATGTCGCGATATTTAAGGTGAGAAAGAGCAACTATGAAACAGCGAAACTGTCGACACGAAGAAAGATCTCTGATTTTTAACAGAATCTGCAAAGTGGCGATGTCTTTGGGGTTTTGCGAATTTGAGAATTTAGGATCTCGAATAGAAGATGATATAAAGTATTTTTGGAAGTTTTCAAATTTGAAAAGGAAGGATGATCTAAAATAATTTTTGAGATTGAGAAATTAAAGCGTGATAACACAGAGGCCAACGTAATAATGAGAAAAATATAAATGGGGGTTAAGAATTAAAGCTGAGAAAATGATAAAATATTTATTTATGTGTGAAATGGGATGGATAATCTTATTTCAAAGTAATAGAATAATAGAATTTTAATGGGAGACAAATTAACAGATTGGTTGTATATTCATCTTCAAAATTGTATGATTTCATTATTTGTTATTTAGAGATCACGAAATATAGCTAAGTCATTTATGGTTGCTAAAATTTTGATGGTTTGAGGCATTCGAACCAGAAATTGCAAAACTCTGCTAAGATAGATTACATTTATAACTGTTCAACTTTTTGAATAATTTTTTCTTTGCTTATCAATGTTCACAATATGTTTATTATATGTTTATAAATTGCTACACAACATCACGCATAGATTCAATTTTCCAAATTTGTTTCGATATCTCGAAAACGAAAGCCCGCCAGACAGCTATTGTGTACATTTTCGATTTATTCTTTCAAAAGGCACCCCTGTTTACAAAATTAGTTTTTACAAAAATATACCTTTTATGCTGTGGTAATATATTGCAGGCAAAATAAAAGCTGTTTCTTCCCTTTCCACCGCGAAGATAAAATTCATTCAAATGCATTAACATTATTATTTACAAATAAATGTGCAGGAAGGGGATAATTTGATTAAAGAGAAATCCGCTGTATCGAATCTTTTGATACTCGTAGCTGATAAGTCAAGTTAAGGTGAACTCAGATAAGCAAACTACACAATAGTGAAAACTGTTGCCATAAAGAAGATGAAGGTATGAGTTGGCACCGCCATATTCTTGCTAAAAAAAAATTTTTAATGAATAGTGCTAAAATTACACTAAGACAGTAATTTCCCTTGAATTCGTCGTTAGCTCTTGAACCGTATTTTTTATAGATTTAAGGTTACCTATATATTTTACGATAAATAAAATTACTCAATATTTGGTGACTCCACCTTCAGCTTTAATGACGACTTGGATTCGCCATGGCATACTTTCAATGCAAGCTGTGGCTACTTCCTGAAGTTTTGAAGTGCTGTGCCATAGTCTAATGATATTCTCTATTATTTCTGTCTTATTTGTAATAATTTTATCCCCGCTTTTTTAAAAACAAATGAGATTTATATGTTGAAAAATTACTCACAATGTTACCAGATGTTGTACCTAATCAATAAATGAAAAACAATAAGATTCACGCATTGTTACTTTAATTGCAGCCACGACTTTCACAGATTTTAACGAATTTTTTTTGATTATAATAATTTAGCCACCCTCTGTAACAACGTATTCATATACGAAAATAATTCCCATCCCATTTTTCGAAAACCAAGCCTCAAGTAAAAACATATTATGCCACATCTTCACCATATTTTTCCAAGAAACATCTTCCAGTTTACAGAACATATTGCATATTCCCATCAGCACTCTACGGTTACTGCTAAATACAGCAACTCTGCTGCATCTCGCCAATTACGTTCATCTCGAAGCTAAACTTCATGTGCACAAGGTATCTTATCAAAATTAGCTTGATAAAGACGGTACATAGGAAGCAGCATCAACCCGAACCATTTCTCCGTAAATCGATCAGTTTACGAATTATTACATTTCTCTGATCAGGGTGAATCGTCCAGTACATTCTAATCGCGAAGGTTTGCACACTAAGTGGGCAAAGGTACCTAATTGAGTTGCATTAATAACCTCGAAGGAAAACTGCCCACTTGGCTATTCCTTTGCAGGTGGTAAACAAATTGCGCTGCAACTTGTCGCTAATGAAAATTCCGCTGAAAGGAGCAACGCAATCAATGCCGTTCGATTGGCTCGCGGAAAGGTCGCAACTACACCTGGCCACGCGAAACCGGAAATTGTTGCAAATTTTTGAGCGGCGAAGTTGCCTGTCGTTAAAACGTTGCGGCGTTTAACGTAAAAGATCGAAGGCTTGGTTTAAAAAAAAGGAGAAAGATGGACACCCCCTCGGGGATCGGGGGAGGGGAGGAGGAGGAGAACCCGTTTTACGACTCTTACTTCTTCCTCCCTTGTGGCCCTCAGCATCCTCCGCCATCTTCTCCCTTTTTTTTGTCAATTCTTTTTTCTGTTGCCTTTCGTTCCGCCGGACATTTTCGACGGGGAACCAAACAAGAATTCGCTACCGTAGAATTTCACCGATCAACGTATGTATGCGTCCATCGTGGTCTTTTCCCCTCGACTTCTTCTTTTTCTTGCTCCTTGTATTGTCAACCAACCCGTGTTATTGGATTCCTGCATCATCAAAGCATTACGGTGGTAAGCGAAAGACTTTGTCGCGGCACGTGATTCAGTATGGATTTTTAACTACTGAGACAATTGCTCTTATATGCCTTCTATTTATGTTTTTCTACGCGGATCAGTGTTTACAATATGTCACTTGCCCGTGTATAAACATGGAATTACATAAATAAAATTGGTAGCTACCACGAAACTAGTAAAAGTGTGTTTTATAATCATCTTTTGAAGAGACAAAAATATTGAGACTGAGACTTGTATTGATACCATCGATATATTTATGTTCGAAAAGTCGATTAAAAAGGAGACAAATGTCATGGCTAACCGGTAAAAAATCCAAACTCAGCTTGGAAAACAAACTGTCAATCTGCAAATGGGTAATAAAGCCGATCTGGACATATGGAATTAAGGACAAAAGGACATAAGGACTTTGGGATATAGCAGCGAAAAGTTACATGGCCTTAACTATCTATTACCCTACGTACAATCGTGAACGCCCCATGGTATGTCCGGAATGAAGATATAAGGAAGGATTTAAACATCCCTACGATACAAGAAAAAATAACTAAGACAGCTAACAACTATAAAAGAAGAATTGAAGATCACACAAATCCGCTAGCCAAAAATATATACCACCAACACATCCTGCGAAGAGTAAACAAAAACACCCTGAAGACCTAACAAAATAATTCAGATCGACAGATCTTTTCGATAAGGATATTGTCGCGATACTGTGTTATACAAATATAACAATTCACCTAATTTCTACACCGACAAATTGTAAAGAATATGGGAGATAAAAATAAAAAAAATTATGTTCGAAAGTGGCATTCGTTTATTGATCCGTTGAAAGATACGCACACGAATGATTTAAGACTTATTAAAATAAACAATTACTTTATCTACACGTATCAATTATATCAAGTTTGATACCTGGTTAATTGCAATCGAAGATTTAGCAGCAAAAAGGAGGCAGTTCCAAAATTTTGCTGAGATTCAGGCATACTATTGAATATAAAGAAGAATTAATTGTGCGTTCACTGAAGATGAAAATCATTCTGTAGTTTATCGTACAGATGAACATTGATATTTCACTATAATTTTTCTAAAATTGTGTAGATTAATGTTTCCTGATATGTTTCCATGTACTGATACATGCTTCTATAACACAATAATGCAGTCGAATGTAAGTATTTACCGCGATAAGTGGATTTTTATACAATTTGGTGCAAAAAGGTGGCAACTCCAAATGTTGAAAATTTACCTCGCCATAGAGAAAAAATATATGTGCTTAGTAGTAGTGCTAAATGTTGTGTTAACATGTAGATTTTAAGTGGATAAAACACATTCAACATATGTCTAAAAATAGTGTGTTAACACTGTTTTTATTAGTTTTCCAAAAACTAATATATTTGCTGCCCCCTCCTGCTGCAAAACCTTCAAATTAGTAACTAATCATGTCTAAAACAAGATATGTAATTAATAATGACGGGAAAAATCATTTTAATGCATAACAGGGAAGAAACAAATACAGCGAATAGAGAAATAATAATAAATAATACAGAAAGCGAAGCCTCGTATGAAACAATTTCATTTACAATTTATTTACTTTCACGGGATAAATCACCCGGCTCACAATTGTACCTTCATATCGATAATACCTTTCATAATAACCCTATTTTCTACTTAAAGCCGTGCACTAAACTTAACAAAATAATACAAATTAAATATTTCTCCGTTTGTTACGAGCAAATTAAGCGGTACGTGCGTAAACAAATGAATTTTCTCACAGATGCAACAACGTACACGTTAATCGCCGAACAGCCCAATCATTTTAATTGTTAGTCATTTGAATGGCGGGAGTTCGTGTATGTATTATGATGGTTCATTGTGATGGAGCTTACGATACGTGGGAATATTTTCCACCTCAAAAGCGTATGTACTTTGACCATGTCAATACGTTTCTCAACGTGGTTTGACTCATTGTCAGTGGTCCCCAGTTCACGCGAACCAACCGGGCATCCTGTGGGAAACAAAAAATTGAAAATCCATTTGATCTGAAGTTCGTTGGCGTCGAATGTGGGACACGCGACGTGACAATCGGGAAACGAGGATCCACGCTATGGTATACTCAGTTTCCCTTTATTCCAGCCCGCATGTCGACGTACTCCATTCGAACTGATTTGTTAATTGCCCGTCCACTCGCCCTCTGCTACCCCCTACGCATTACGCCAGAGGAGCCAGGTCGTGTGCTCCGAAAATACGGGCTGGTAAATTGCTGCAGATCTCCCCTTGGCTGAGTCGAACTGCTTGACCATATGGTTTCGTGTTATAATAAATTAAGAGGGTCTCGCGTGCCAGTACAGTTCGTTTGTGTAAACGAGATGTTCGTAGAGGGAATTTAAAAACGTTAGGTATTAACAGTTTGCCTGCTGCAAATTCCAAGCTATTAAGGAGAGTTGGGCAAAATTTGATTTAAATGACGAATAATGAATAAACTTGTATTCGCCACAAACGAATAAGCTTTTAGTCGAAGTAGAATTTATCCGGGTAATTTTTTAATCAAATAGTCATTTATCTAGATAACATAAATAATTTTTATTTGGTCATTTAGTTTCTTGTTGTGCAGATCGTATGAACTCGCCTTTACAAAACTAAGAAGACGACGTTCTCAAGGCGATGTCTCACTTTTTGATGAGACTCATATCACTTAAAGAAGAGACTACATAGGGACTAATTTTATTAGCTTTCTCTCTCATAGACCCTTGTTCCTGACAAGTACAATAAAATTTATTGTTTATAAACAGTCATTTATCTGACAAGAGGAGCGCACGATCTTCGGAACACAGATTTGAAATAAATGTTGCACAATTATAGGGGACTTCAAAAATAATAATTTTGTAGAATCAAAGCGCCCACCTCTCCGAAAGAAGAGAGAAATTCAGATATTTTTAATTACATTAAAACTATGTAATTCCTCCAAAATGTACTCCGCTATGCCAACCATGTGATGTATATTTTTATAGACAAGTGAAAAATTTTATAAAAAAAATACAACAAAGTTTAATTAGTGAAAATCAGAAAATCGCCTCACGTGAAGATGCCATAAAGATACATTCTTTAACACATCGCCAACTGAATGCGCCGAGTTTTGGGCCAATGTTAAAATTTGCGCGGTTCGCATTGGTGGAAAATAGGGACAGTTTTATTTCGTTAATAAAGCTGATTGACCTTAAATGATTAGGATTATTAGAAAGCCCTTGCGAGGGGGGGGGGGGGGAGGGGACTACAATCCTGAGTGTTTAAAACTACAAGCTTAAAAAAATTAAGTTGGCCTTCAAATCTCCTAAGCCCCTCCCTTGAGAAAAAGTTCTATCCACCACATAGTGGATCCCTCGGAACCAAACAACTTTTGTCTCAAATATTTCTTCCTGTCTCAAAAACTATAGAAGTTATTAAAGTGGCTTGTCTTAAATGACTCACCCTGTATATTGAGAGTCTAGAAGAAGCAGAATTCTGAACTCAATTCTCTCCAAAAATTAGTGAGCACCTATGCTCACTAACTGTATGGAAAAGTTGAACCAATACAGTAACCCGAACCTCTTACAATCCCTTTTCAATTTACATATATTTCCAATTATTTTAAAATTTCCAAACCACTCACTAATTGTTGGAAACCTTCCTAATTGCATCTTGTAAATGGAATAGAGTGCTTCAAGTAGCATTAATTGACAACGTTGAAACTAATCTGTACCTTCGTTCCCATATTTTTTATTTGACACAAAGAACCCAGAGATCTTGAATCCCAAGAAAATGAACAGCGGGAACAGAAACGCGATCTTCTGTTTGTAATATCATAATTTCTTTTGAAAAATTCGTGATATTAGAGGTAGTGCTACTCTGTTGCGTGCCTTCCGGCAATCGATCCCTCGAAGGAATTTTCACTCACACTGAGCAAAATTATTCATCGGTTGCTCGTATGCAAATTTGCCCCGAGAAAGGCGCGATGTTCCTCTCGTTACGCTTTTGTTCGATAATTCGCTTGCCCTCAAGAAGGCTATGCTCCTTCAAGCTGTTCAGATTTATGGTATTATAGTTCGTAATATATCTATGCCTCACAATATTCGATAAATTTTTCGTCTGATCCCTTGTATCCATTGACTGCCCATTAACCCTTGAAATATGTGTAATATGCATAGATGATAACATAGCAGGCACTTTCATACCGTTCCGATAAATTTCATTCTAAATAGATGCAAGGAAATACTCAAGGTGGTTCTTTATTAGTGGTATAATCGGAAAGGGGCGATTCTTCGCGATAGAGTATTTTGAAAATATTGAATAATAATATAAGTTTTTATTTGCGATTTCAAGAGACCTATTAAATAAACCTGCCCCTAGGAATTTATTCTTAAATTTAGAGATTAAATTAATCAGAAATAATTGTTGTACAGAAATAAGTGAAAATCAGATTAAAATTAGATCCTAGTTCGTAAAACCTAGAGTATATGTATAAAATAAATACACATGTTTCGTTTCAAATTATATTATTTAGAATAAGGAATTATAAAACCTAACACCAATGTCTTATATATCTTTTACCAGTAGTATGAAATCTGTGTATTCAGATTAAGTAAACAATGCTGCTAGCACCACTGATCAACTAAATAAATAAATTAAAAAATCGCACTGATGGAATGTTGAAATTTCTACCCGCACTGAACAGTTTTCAAATGCTAGGGAAAAGGAGATGACGAACGACAGTAAGAGCTCTACAAAAGATAGACATGTTTTAGAAACGCTACGAAATCGAAATCCTTCGGATAGAAAATGTTAAGAACCATTCGCTGCGCCTTTTACGACTCCGCCTTTGCATTCGAATCGAGGAACCGTGCAGCAATGCACCTCTTTAAGTATTCCCGTCGTACTCCCTGTACAACCGTGTGATTTCCTCCTACTGAACGTTTTCTAAACGAATCCTGAACGACTCCAAGGGTCGCTGATCCTGAATAACGTCGGATCACCTTGAACTCTCGTCTTACTCGCGCATAAAGCAGCATTTCGTGGTTGTTCCGCGAGAGGGATCGCGTGATTCTTCGAGGTATGGTCATGTGGGCATGGGTCCCTCTCCAAAATTGACGGACGGGGTATACGCATACCGAAAAATCAAACTGACCTCTTCCCTTTGTAGATACAAAGGGAATCCATATGGACGATCGTTCATACGAATTTTACGTTATTCCTAAGATTGTACCGTCTGGATCTCGAAACCCTGAATTACGTTTAATGCGTATAATGTTTGGTTGTCTGTAGAGTTACCAGTTGATACTGAGGCCTTGGATCTGCTTGTATAACCATAATATTTGCCTGTTTGCGAAATGACCATTTGAATCTCAAACCTTGAATTCGCTTTCGTCAATATGATACTTGGACCGTGAACTTAAGAATTATTATTACTTAAGAATTATTGCCAAGAGTCGTTATCTACTTGTGGTCGAAACGCTTGGAAGCGCACTCTTTTACGCGGAGAGTAAATGAAAAATAAAAATGGAATCAAGATTTAGCTTCAGGCAATGCAAAACGATATTAGTAAATTTTTAATTCGAATTATAATTTTATACGGGATAAACCCTTTAATAGAAAAGATAAATAACAAGAGTCGTCTCGAGGAAAAACGGATAGTTTGAATATATAAAAATATGCGAAAATATACAGAAACGACAGTTTACAATTTGCGTATAACGGGTAACATAGAACGTTTAAAGGCAGGAAAATAATTACAAAAAGTGTCGACGAGATTACAGAATGTGTTGGCGTTTAAACAGATATGGTCTAAATGGACAATTGTATGCTCCATAAATGAACCTTTTGAGGAAAATAGAGTATGCTTTCTTTTTGTTTGATGGAAGGTAGGAATATGAAAGTTTAATTTCTGTAGGATATCGGGACATGTGATCAGGTGATTAAAAGGCTTATATACAAATACATACCTAAAATTTCATCAAAATCGGTTAACATAGCTCTGAGCTATAAACGCTTAAAGATCGCAGAATAAGGTCGAAAATCAGAAAAGCTCAGAAAAAAAGTTTAAATAACGACATTTATTATTTGTTTTGCTATTCCGACTAATTGTATTTTTTTTCAAAACGACGAAACACTGCACTTAGCAAACTAATGCTTCTAGCTTCTAAAAAAAAACTCGTATCGTTTGGACCTATTCTAAAAGAGTTCTCCGATTTTAAAAGTTGTAAATTTTCTTTCGTCCGCCACTGTAACTATGCCATACATCCTAAAAGGTACGCTATTCACAACTACTATACATATAATATATCTACTACAATTGTCTTTGTTTATCACCCTTCATCTCCTCACGAATTTTATTTTCTTTGTGGAATCAAAATTTTACTGGGAAACCTTCCCTCCATTTCCTCCTTTAAAGTGCATTTAATTGTGGTCAATCATTCATCTTTCGTGCCCCAATATAAATACTCCTTCCCTATTGTCCCCTCCCTAATTATGTACGCTTAAAACACTTTAACGGGCAGAAGCAAGAAAAAAACCGCGATCAACCGTTCCTGTTTCGACGAAACGCTTTTTATCCTTCCCCTCGGCCTATCCGTTCACGACTCCAGTGACATGCGAGATTATTCCTTCCAGTTAACACCTCCTTCTTCCTGGTCGTTCGAGGGGATCGCGTGATGATCGAGAGAGATCTACCCACCGCGCAGGACACCGACACGGGACTCGGAAGTCGGGGCTCTTGGACAAGATTTTTGGCCAGTCCTTGTTGGGACACCTGCGAGCATCTCGGCAGGATGAAAAGAGAGGGCAAAGGGTAGGTCCTGGACGAGGGGTGGGGTGCACGGGCAAGAAAAAGGAAGGCTCCGGACGGGGGCTGGGAAAAAAGAAAAGGGCAGAGGGAAAAAAAATTAGACGCATCTCGCGGAGGAGTAGACCGGTTCGTCTGGTCCTTGATTTGAAGCCAACAGTGTGTCCCCTTTCTTTTTCGTCCATTTTCACCCCCCTCGGGCCACCCTCGGCTCGTCCACGCCGGCCATCCCTGCGTCGTTGTCGTCTGATCGTGGCGCAGACCCTCTACCAGCGTACCTTTTCGATCCTTCAGCGAGGGCGTTGCCAGTTACCATTGCCGGTGGTTCCTCGTCCTTTCCAGATTTATTATTTGGCTTAGTGATAAGGTCGAGTATCATAGTGGAAGAATGTCCAGCCAATCAATATATAAGAGAAAAAATGAAGCTTCCAATAACCATCCAAGAATGTTTGTAGTGAGAATAATAACTGATTTAAAAGCGTTAATATTTTGATTTGAAATCGCCTTGGACGCAAGCATTTGTAGTAGGTAACATTGTTACTGTTACTTCATATTTTTAGAAAAAAAAATACTAAAGGGAATAAAGATTTCTAATTTGGTACCACCTTTTTGTAGTTTTGTTTTTTATTTAGGGTTGTATGCAGTCTATTTGATTATGTTATATTTTTGTAATTCCATAATATTAAGGAAACTGAAAATGTTTCAAATAAGTACAAATATTTATTTGCTATTTTAATTATATTTTTTTTTGTAAAAATTCGAAAACCGGTTCAACCGGTTTTTGGAGAATAGTGGAATTCCAAAACTGGTTTTTTCAAAAGTCGGTTTTTGTATAAAACCCTTTCCGAAACATCGTCCGAGAAGACTGAAGTTTTATCATTTTCTTTGTGCCAGCCGTATAAAACAAATAAATAAATTATACTGTTTCTAAATCTGTACGAAGTACGTAGGGTTTTCTAACTTTACTTAAAATGTAAGACACGTGTGGAACTTTAAATATTTCCATATTTCTTGAAAAATGAAAAAAATGCTATTATAGATAGAACATTATACTTGAGGCGTGCGGAACATGTTTTCGAAGTTGCCGTTTTCCTTTAGCGCGAAAAGTTTCAAGTGGGAATACTGATTAGGGAAAAATGGCATGTGGGAAATGTCTAGATCGTTCATGGTCCAGTTGTTTTATTACCTCGACACGTTTCACCTGGATATTATGTAGGTCTGTTTTAATAAAACTTACTGACGTCACATTTATAGCGTGAGGTACAGGCGAAGGGGTTTCCTAACTGTTTGTAACAGGTACGAGTACGAAACTCCGTATTTGAATTTACACTTGGGTGGCTGAGACATGCAACGAAATGTGTATGTGCAATATCATTAATTAACAAGACGCATAAGATGAGATTTTAAAATTAAATAAAATGATTGAATTCATAAAATTCAATATCTACATTTTTTATTTGTCCAACTATTGATAATTAATCTGTTTATAATTGCCGTATTGAATTTGTTTCAAGTTTAAGCATTTATCAACAAATTTCAAAATGAAACATTGACGCATAATTAAATAGGCATGCATTTTGGGGAGAATTTCATTTGTTCATTAGAATTCATTTCATCTGAGAAATTACACATATTGTATACTTTATTTATTGTATGTTGATAAATTATTATTGATGGACAAATGGGTTTTTACTTAAATTAGCTGTTTGTAAAATTTCTATTGATACTTTACAAAATTATTCAACAGAATAAAATTGTTTCTTATGGTTTAAGTGTGGATGACACCTAATGCCAGACACTTTGTAATTAAGTGAACTTCTTTGTTCTCCGGCTTCAACTCCTCACAGGGGGAGAGAAAACAATCACTTAATTACAGAGTTTACACCAGCAGTGTGTTAATAAATATAAACGCCATTGAAACACGTCGGAACAGGGGAATGTGTAACGAAACTTCATTGCAAAATGTTTAGTTACTGTTTCATCACGATCCACAACATGAAATCCCACAGGGAATAAACACTCGGAAGCGATTGAGCTTTAACTCTAGGATCCAACAAGTGTAAAAAAATCCGTAGAAAAGAATTACCCTAAGTGTTTCTGCCACAGAATTTCTATTCAAGCAGAACAGACAAACTATAAATGAATAAAATGGGTTACTGTTGCACTATTATTTTTAGTAAAATTACGTTACTATTAATACAAACTGTATATTAAATGGTAGTAACTAGACTACATGACGAGGACAACATACATTGCACATATTTGGAACAATAAATAATTTGTTGTTTGAACAATTACGTGCACTTATTCACTTTTCTTTTAATTTTTTCCGCATCTTTTTATAATTAGACAATTACTAAACATTCATTATAAATACTATTTTTATTTCCACACTTACATTTTGTAGAAGCTATTCTGAATCTACTTGAACTTTTTAAGTAACTTCCAGATATGGAAAGGAGAAAATCTTGTGTAAAATTGAATACAAAAAGTTTTTCGAGTAAAAGGACAATTTTTATGCGTTGAATAACATAATTCGAATTAATCCTTTAATTTATTACATACACGAGAATGAAAATAATTCCTGCGTTATTCTTCTTTCAGAAAGTACCTACCTAATGCATAAAAAATATTTCCTTCTCGTATTTGTTATTTAAAATTATTTATTTACGTAGTAGCTCTCGAAAGTACCTTTGTTCCTTCGATCATTCTCGTTTTCCGTTTGCTCCGCTTATTTTTACCCTTTTTCACGCCTTGTTTAATTTACGACTTTATTATATCTTTCCCATCAGTAATATACATATACGCTCGCCTTGAGACTCGCTCTGCGTTCAAACTCAATTTTAAACAGCGGAAACTTGCGAAACCGGGGCGACATGGCGGCTAGTCTATGACGTCTGCGCGGTTTTTCACCTTACTCCGAGATAACGCGCTCGAGGAAAATGACCACGCTTAAATTACACGATAATGGCACGAATGAATGATAATTTTATTACAATTAGTGAGAATACCCAGAATGTGGATGGAGGCGGTTTTGTGAATAAATTTAAAACTGATTATTTTATAAGAAATCCTGTTTCCTTGTGCGATACGTGTTTTCTTAGAAAAGCAAATGACGTGTAACACATTCAGTTCATCATTCATATGGACTAGTAATTACAAAAGTCGCTTAAGTAAAAAATATGGAAAAATTGATCATGAAAATATGGACATGATCTGTGTTTTCATTTATATTTTTAGAAATGTTTATTTGCGTTCATATTTGTGTTTAAATTAGTAAAACATTGTAACAAAGTTTCAGATTTGTTTAAGATGAAGCTAGATTGTCTAAGTGTTCAAAATGTGGTTGTGTACTTTCGCACAATCCGTTCATCACATATGTAAGTAGTAAACCACGCAAATTATTTCCTGATTGAGGAAAACACTTTCGAGGAAAAACTGTGAAAACTTTTTTGCTACAATCTGCCCCGGTCTCCCCTATCTACGCAGAAACGCAAATGTCGAAATATATATTTCAAAACAAAAAATATGTGACAGGATATTTAGTTTCATAAAATCTAAATTATTAATCGAGAAAATAGAAGAAGATAAGTTTAGTATAATACAGTAGAGTTTTGGTTGGATCCAGCCGAGGTTCTCTATCATTTGAGGTGCTTTAAACTTTACATTGGATGGCGACGTTGATAGCAAAGGCCGATTTTTCAAAGACTCAAGATTATGTTATTATAAAGGCATAATAATCTCAGTCCTGATAAACCGAATTTCACTTAATCTGAATTTTAGTTCAGTGCGCATGCACTGACGTTTAATTTTAGGCGTCGTGGGAGCTCTATTCTTGCTTGCGGTGGCGCAAATTATCAATAGTAATGTTGATAATTAATTGATATATGTATATAGATGCAGAAGATAAATAACTGAAATGTTGTTGATCAAGAAAATTTAAATTTGTACAAAACCTAATTTTGGATGCGATACCTCTAAGCTCCAAGTTTGTTCAAACAAAATTGTGTAGTATATAGGTACGCTTGCTTTTTTAGTATTGACCATGTGATTACATTTCACTTTTGGGAGTATGTAGTTTCTTAAATTCTTTTTATTACAATACAGAAGCACTATAACGTTGCCAAGGCTTCTGAGCCTCACATTACAAATCCATCGTGTATGCTCGAATTTGAATTCTCAGTCATTGCTTATTTTTGAGAGCATAAATCTATTCCATCTGTAAAATAAACATTCACCCTAACATATTACCATAATTGCTAAATAAAGCTCCTGCAAAACTAAACAAAGTGGCTCTAAACCCTTTTTATTGCACTACACCTAGTACTATTTACGCTTAATTGTGTTATAGATATCTCCACAATGCTATTAATAAATCACACTTATCAACGTCTTCTCAGCATTGGTTGGAAGAGCAATGCACACGAGAACAGTCGAAAGAAGTCTAGCGGGTCAGCGAGGATAACATTTTCTCCTAGCGCAAAGAAAGATGCAATAATTCAAGTCCCAATGACTGTACCGTATCGAAACCAGGATCATCGGTCAATAAATTGAACGTTACAAAGTAGACCATACTATTTATATGATTGCAACTAACAATGATACGAAGTACAATCATGACTACAGGGTGCTAAAAAAGTGATGGTCATTGCTTTCAGGGATGAATCTACACCAAAACTTTTTTTTTACATTAACATCTTTTGTTCGCTGGAAGAAGAACGAATCTAAAAGGAACCATATGTCGCAAACACACCGTTTCCCTCAAAACAGGAAAAATGGTTTCATCTAACATCACTTCATCCTTGCCAAAACTTTATCAATTTCTTTTTACGAACAGTACGTTTCCGACATATGGTTCCATTTAGAATTGTTCTCCTTTCAGCGAGCACAATATGTTAATTTAAAGAGAAAAAATTAACATTAATTTTCAATATTATAAACAATTTCGCAGCAATTTTTTTATACATTTCCACCGATCCAGAAGTGCAGATTCAGCTCTGAATTCAGTGACCATCACTTTTTTAACAGCTTGTTTATACCTACAATAGCTGTGAAGGAAAATGCTATTGCACCAAAAATAATAGCATCGCTCGTATCGTTGACACCAATAAAATAAACAAAGAAAATGTGATAATTTCAGGTGGAGTGGTTGTTAGTAAAAACGACGTGGTAGTGATTGAGACTGTTAATAGATGATGCGGTGATAATGGAAGTACCAGTGGGACAGCACTTTCTTTGGGTACTTAAACTGTTGATCGTTCCCCGGAACTGTCGCCGATATACGCGCGCGCTTGAGCACGTGCAGGTACGGCCACGCACGTGAAACGTTCGCGCGCAAACAGGTTGCAAGTGTTGCTTCAACGCTACTTGCAATCGGCCCTTCGTCGTGGGAAACAGCCACTTTTCCTTCCGACTGGCTGAGCACGGGAAATCTTTTTCCTTCTCTTTTCCGAACAGTTCATGCGGCACGAAATTACTTATGCATGCTCGTTTCACGGGTTTTTCTGGAGGCAAATTAATTCGTTGATCAGCCCAACGATGATGATGACGGTGAACACACGGTTGACGATTTTGTCGTGTTGATGGTAATTGGTGATGATTAACGAGACTCACTCTATACTTATGACGGAATGTAGTGAAGTTCCTTGTTTCGCCGTCACGACAGAGATTTGGGAAAAGAGGATCTTATTCTTTGAAATTGAAAACATATGGGTTTCGTGAATTATGATATAAAATATATTTTTTTGTTATTGAGTTGATAAATTTAATTTCTACCTTTGGCGAAAAATATTCTATAATAAAAATATTAATATTAATATTAATATTCTAATATTTTTTTAATATTTTCGATCAAGTAGAGATTAACAGTGTTGATATCCGTCAATCAACTACAACACAGACTATGAACCTGATGAAGAGTGCATAAGCTAGACTTATGGACGTGGAATTGAAGCGAGAGCAGAGAGAGGCAAAAAATTATTTGAAATAAAAATTTCGTACACAAATTTCAAATATTTTTTTGCCAATCTTTGAGCGAAAGATGGAAGAGGAATCGACCTCTTTCATCAGTCTTATTGATCCCATTTGATTGATCCACACTAGTGGTGCCATCTATGTCATGCCGTAGTAAACTTTAAAACTTCACACTTGCATTACACAAATTTCATTTTATAAATGTTTTTATAAATGATACATATGCGAATTGTAATACATAGGGTGAATAAAAATACGTTATATTTAAATTCTAGAAAATAGTCACTTGACTCTCAAGCCACGCTACTTGTAATTCTTAAACTGGGCTGTAGGGGGCGAATTCCACTTACTCGCGCGCCAAAACATTTTGTTTTACTTAAAATCTAAACGTTGTGTATTCTTTCGCGTACATGATAGTAAGGATGATTAAGGCATGTCCAGTAGAGAATTTCCTAAACTATAAATATCATAATTACTATTTTTGTCGTAAAACTGTTAGGTAACCAGATATTCGTGAAGAACAGATTTTTTTACCTTCAACCTTTTGTAAAATTTTTAGTGGACATCGGATCGATGGGGACTCTTGACATATTATTTAAGGCGACCAAATAAAGGCCGATGCCTGCATTTAACTTGCTAAGAATTATTCCGTAGATTGACCATATTTCCGTTTAATTTCACAGGACTAATAAGCAATATTATGCTTGAAGAAGGCTTTTTGCATTAAAAGAACAATGCTTACCCAGATAGAACACCATGTTTGTTATGTTTGATTGTTTCTTATAAAACTATTTCCTCCTCTAATAATGAATGCTACAGAGCGCACCTGCTGGTCATCGCAGGTATTTCGAACTCATTCAGTTCATTTTGAACTCCCTGAAATGAAACTGCAACGAATGATTTGGCAGTGGTTCCAGGTTCAGTGAGCAACATAATCACGAGCAATATGACTGACACACGGATTGGGAAAAAGGAAAAATATCAGCATATACAGGGTGATTGGCACGAAACGCCTGATCCGCCTCGCAACCGTGACGAGGTCAACCTCCCGTGGTGTCTCTCCGAAGCTATGGTTTTCGACCCTCGAAGGGGTTGGAGTACCTCTTAAGAAGTGAGAAATCTTCGAATTCCTCATTTCTCATCAGATCTGTGCGAAAGCGACGGCAATGGATTCCTGGCGTTCCGTCGATTAAAATCATACCAAACATCATGCAAATCGGACTACTTTGACACAAGCTATTTGTGTTCCTTATGTAAAAGTAGTCCGATTTGCACGACATTTGGCATGATTTTCATCGGAAAACCCCAAGGAATCCATCGGCGACACTTCCATATCCATACGATAAAGAATAAAGAATTATTTTATTTCTGAAACAGAAACAGGGTCATTCTGCATTTACAAAAGAGCAACAGAACCCGGTAACGTTAATCGGTCTCTGTTAGCCCTTGGCAGAGTTATAACAGCTCTCGTTAATAAAGCACCTCACGTTCCGTATAGGTAGTCGAAATATTTTACTTTTGCATTATGTGGAGCAGAGGAATACTCTGTTTTATTTCCTTATTTCTTATTTCTTATAACCTGTAGAGAATCCAAACTTACGAGATTGCTACAAGAGTCATTAGGTGGTCGTACAAAAACCTCGATCATCGCTACTGTATCGCCTGCTAGTATTAATCTTGAAGAGACCCTGTCGACATTAGATTACGCTCATCGTGCAAAAAATGTTACTAATCATCCAGAAATAAATCAAAAGCTTACAAAGACAGAATTTCTTAATCAATATGCAGAAGAAATTGAACGATTGCGAAAAGATTTATTGGCAACGCGTGAAAGGAGTGGTGTTCATCTTACAGACGAAAATTACGATGAAATGCAGGCAACAATTTCGCAAGAGACTAAAGAAATACAAGAAAAGGTTAATCATATTTGTGATAAAAATGAAGATACTGTAACGAAAAGTACAGTAGTTTTGGAAAAGAAACCTCAAGATCATATTGATTTGTCGGAACATATTTAAAGCGATATCCATCTATTTAACAATCTTGTTCAAATAAAAGACATGCAAATTCTGTTTTCGTCAACAACGCTATCATAAATACTTAGAAATAAGTGATATCCATATTCATTAAGAGTAGTGAAAACCAATATCTATGCAATATCATGCAAAGCAACTCGCAAGAAATCGTAGAAATCGGGTAAAATAGATTTCATTTCTTTTTGAACTTCTAACTGTAAAAAATCACTAATGGAAAGTGGTGTGTACTAAAGGATCATTATTCGTGCATGAAACGATTGTATCATGACGGCGCAGACGTTGAGGACAATTAACTATAATCGATGAGCCAATCAATCGAACAACTAACAGTTAGTGGTTATAGAACTTTAACTGCTTGGCGAGACAGCAATATGTTCTTCGTGATTTCTTCAACCCATTTCAATTGGTGTAGATTAACCCACAGTACATACATGCCACCCGTCGATTTTTTTTATATCGATTCAGTCCCTGTATAAAACCTTTCCATGAAGATTCATTAAACATATCTGATAGATTCAGGTACTAAATTAATGTCACATAACGAGGTTGTTAAAAATGTATACAACGGTATGCACACAATCTAAAGAAACGGAAAAGTCTGATTTTTTATCTGAAAAGTAAGCTTTCTTCGAGTATTTGAATACTCGATATTGATATTGTAATTTTTTCACAAATTAAGGTTATCACGAAAAACTATTCTCATTTTACTGAATAATAATGTTATTTTTCCTTATTCCATTTACAATCATTTTTATTCCCTTTCGTTTATATAAATATCGTCTCTATTTAATTACTTCGTATTTATAAAGTTATTTATAATATTAGAGAAAGAGTCAGTTTCAATGAATTAGCACCAGATAAAATGGAATTACAAAACTGTTTCTATAAAGAAAATTTCATATTTGGAATTAAATAATTGTAAGAAACAGATATAGATCTTAAATGTTGAGAGATTATACACCTTAAATAATTTCTCGTTTATTGTAATTAATTAAAAAAGCGGTGTAAAATAAGTATGAAATTATTTTGAGGTATGTGATCTAAGGAGTTTCTTTAGATTTTACGGTATTGCAATATTTTCCGTCTGTGTTCCAATGCCATTGAAGTATTAAAATACTAATAATCTACTTGTGTAATAGTATATTCCTTTTTTAATCTATATACATTTCAATTTCAATTTTTCTGGGAAGAATTTAGTGTCAATACTTAAACCAACCATATCCACCATTTACACTATAAAATTGCTAGGAAATAGTTAACTATTTACTATTTACAGAATAATAAAATAAGTGACGATTATAATTTACAATGAATAATTTTTACTTCAAACAACAATTACTCATTAGTACACTTTTACTAGTGACATCCGATTTCTAATTTCCTTCCTTATCTTTAACTTATTAAAAATTTCAAGCACAAGCCGAGGAATATAGGTAGGTATCTATACTAAATATATACTTCTGTAAATTATACTCTTAGAAACTGTTATTATGTTTCGATTTATCCAAAGAAAATTCGATTATAGTGTATTTAAGCTAAATTTTAATTACTTAGAAGTACCTAAATACATAATATTTTTCCACTTATAAGTACTCATATATGATTATAACATTCTCATCAGATCTGATGACTGCTTATTATCAACTTACTTTAGTTAGTGGTTCATTTTCAGTCAAACACCACTGGATCATGTCGATTCATATGTTCGCAGGGATGACGACAAGACACAGGGATACTCAAGGCAGGGAATTGCGAGGCTCGGGGCCACGCACGGCATGAGTGCATCAATCACTGCGAGAAGAGCCCGCCTAAGGCGTCTTTTTGAACGCGAAACGATCGAGCTAGAAAATTTGATACGCGCCTTGGGATACGCTTTCATTCCTACGTAACCTTGACCACGTTCGGTCGCGTTTCTTTCGTCCAGATCGCAACCTTGGCTGTAATGAATCAATGAGAAGCACCACTTTCACCGCTTTCGATTTAAACGAACTTTGTGAGTACCAACTTCAACGAGCAATTGAAGTTAGTAGCTCTGATTTGCATGGAGTGCCATACAATGCAAGGCTCTTACGGTGGACAAAATGATAAACATTGTATTTCGACGAATCCTAATAAAACAGATGATTAACTCGCTGTATTTTTTCTTCAGAAATTTAATGATTGTGCACAATCAGTTGTAAAATATGGTCTTAAGAATCATTAACTACATACGGGAAAGGTGGGATGAAAAGGAGATTCCAATTATTTGAAAGATAAAGGACTTTCCCATGATGAAAGTATTTATGTTTTATGTTTTTGCCTGACTATAAGCTGCTGTCATTCCAAGGATGGCGATGATACACGGTTGATTTTTTGCGCGCTTCAAAATATTTTTTTGGGGTATTTCTGAGTAGATATCTAAAACCGGATTTATTATAACTGAAGATAAAATTAAACCGAATCTTGCTAAATTAAAAGCGGTAGATTTTCCAGGCTCACATAACGAGAAACAAATAAAAGAATTTATAGGTTTAACAGGATATTACCCTAAATTTGTTAAAGGCTTTAGCACGAAAACAGCACCATTCAATGTTTTGTTAAAAAAGAATGCGCCTTTCAATTTTGGAACAGATCAACAAAATGCCCTAGGAACACTGAAGGAGGATTTAAAGACTTCGTGCATTTTACAATTTCCTGACTTTTCGTTTGTTTTGACCACGGATGCTAGCAACCAAGCAATAGTAGTATTAGGCCAAGAAGACAACAAAGAAAGGCTTCACCATGCATCATTCATCAGTAGAACTCTGAATCCAGCGGAACAACATTATCTTACGATAAAGAAAGAACTTTTAGTCATCGTATGGTGTGTAAACATTTTAGACATTATTTATGTGTACCATGAATATGTACCTACCTAAACAAATTCAGTGGATGGGTCACTCGCATTGATAATCTATTAACTGTTTAGTAGCCTAGGTATAGAAAGTAAGAATTCTAGAGTTAAACGTGGAATATTTAATTGTATAGGAGATACATATAAATAAAACGCTATACGGTATATATCAGAATTGGACACTAAGTAATATAATGAACAAATTGACGAAGTAATAACATCGCAAAGTAAACTGGCTAAAATTGTTGCTAACGAAACGCATACATATATTATGTTCAACCGCATTAGATTCAGTCGCCTTTGAGAAGAAATGACTGCGACATTTAACGATATTGTACATCAAGTAAATAACGCTAACGAAGGAATTAAGAATGAGGATTTAATAATAGAACAACTAAGCTACATTAATGAGCTCGTTCCGGAATTTCTAGATTCCATAATTTTACTTGAACATATTATATCTTACGCCACAATGGGGCACATACACTCCAATTTAAGGCGTTACACACCCTTGACAGGTCGGAAAATAGGATCATTTTTATGATTTCTTTTTCATATAAATAAACGTCATATTTAAAAATCAAGATAAAAGCAAGATTCTTTAAAAAAAAAATTGTTATCTTAAGAAATGGTGCCTCTTTGTAATTACAGCATGTGCGGAACCGTGAATATCTCAGAGATTAGTGGACCGATTTAAATAAAATATTTCACGAATATTCTTTACACCTTAATCTTAACTGTACTTGTCGAGACAATTTTTCGATTGGGGTCTGGTTTTGTATTTTATTAACACAAGGAGACGACAACTTAGGTCGAAAATCACATGCTTGACTATGAGTGGCAGTCATTTTTAAAAAAATAAATTTTTGACAATCAGTGGCGACAAGTACTAGATTATAGTCATAAGAATATTTGCGCAAAATTTTATTCAAATCGGTCCACTAATCTGTGAGACATTCTTGGTACCGCAAATGCTGTACACATAACTATGAAGAGGCTTTGGGGGAAGGGGCAGCTACGGTAGCATTTCTTAAAATATCAAATTTCTTTTTGAACAGAGTCATTAAAATGTCAAGCGAATGTAACCCCTTTATCAATAGCACATTCAGTAATACTGTATTAGCAGAAATCGCTCAAGTATAATGTCACAACCAAATGATGTTTCCAGTATATGTAACTAAAAAAAAACATGAAACTATCAAAGCCTGTACTGTCGATATTGCTACTTTAAAAGCAACTTGCATTTGTTTCGAGATACGTATATCAATACTTGAAGAAACCAAATTTTCAGCATATCATTTAGTTCCTGCGCCAGCTATCGATCAAGCTAAGATAGAATTGAAATATATACAACAAAGTGTAAACTATATAATAATATATATATCAACACATTTCAAGATACCAACTACACAACACGAATTAGATAATAATTATCTAATAATAATAATAATTATAGTAAACAGCAGATACTTTATCACACATGGGAGTAGTTTAACTTAAACTTAAACCTATGGTATCGATTTCCGCAACATTGTACGCATTTAACGAAGTAGGCAGCGATATACGGAAGATTCAACTTGGAATGCCATCCATCAATCATATTTTGAATGAAAATATTTCTGTAGCTTTAATACCTGAAATCAAAGAAGTTACTTTTAATTCAGACGCCTTGAAAGATATATTCAGAAATCGAGATGGAATACCAAACGAAGCTGAATCTTAGAGAGTTAGAACATTCGCACAGGCAGAGACACGATGGACTATTATTAAAGTAATTTTGGAATATTAAAGAGCCATTCGCCTATATTCTCACGTCACGAGATGATTCCCACGGACAGGAGACGAAGACACCCTGAGCCCATACTTAGAAGATATCTGCGCCGTCAAACATACACACAAGGAAAATGTAAGCCGAAGGCACGCAGCCGGATATTTTCAAATGTGCCCAGTAGCCCTGGAAAACCGTCCTCCTAACAAAATATGTAAACCTTCATGTCGAACCGCGGCGCGTAGTTAATTCAAGGCACGATACGTGTAACAACACTCTAAATAAAATATCCTGATCTTCGATCCCTTATCTATTCCATTAAGTTACATAAACTTCGAGGAGTTAATAGTGGATTGAATATTAATCGTAAGAACGTCCTCATTGTACGGCGATCGCCTTCCCAGTCTCATTTATTTCATTTGCTCAGGAAATAGTCTCGTAAATTTAGGATGGTCTGTTGAATGAATCGTGGCTCCTGTTGCGTGTAGCTTATCAATTTATTGAACAATTCCTCCAAGTGTCTCTTTCGTGCTTCTTCCGATAGATGTCCTCCTTGATCATTTCCTTGTTCTTCCTCTTGATGATGTTCTCTTACATATTCTTGTTTTATTTGGTTTTCTGGCACTTCTTCTTTTATTTGTTCCGCTTGTTCTGCTTGCTCTTCGCGTTCTGCCGGTTCTTCTTCTTGTTCTACTTGTACTTCCGGTCCTTGTTCTTCTTCTTCTTCTTCTGATTCTTCTTGTTCATCGGTATCCTCTATTTCCTCTTCGGAAAAGGCCTCTGCTTCCTCACACTTGATTAAAAATTCAGCAACCCTTTCTTGACAGGGTTCTTCTCCAATAATAGCACCAACCATGTCTTCCAATTGAGTTGACAATGGATCAGTAGCATCTTCCGGGGCTAGCGTGACCGAAGGGATAGTCCGGATAATTTTTCTCCAGGCATGGACTATATTTGTGGCGTTTACGTCTGCCCACGCCTCATGGAGGAAGTCGATACAATGCTTTAAATTGTACTTTTCGTGAAATTCCTGTAGTCCACCAGGGTAGGTAAGGATATGGCGTAACATCTTGTGGCGGAAAAATCCTTTTGTCTTCGTAAAAATTCCTAGATCCATGGGTTGTATTATGGAGGTAGTATTGGGGGGTATGATCACAATCTCAAAATTATCGTCCTTTTGGTATTTGGACGATTGTAACTTATGACTTCCCCAGTTGTCCAACAACAGAAGAACTTTGCCACTTTCACCGCTCTCTAACTGTCGTTTTCTCACGGCAGGCTTGAAATAGTTATCAAACCAATCGGTGAATACTTTCCGGTCCAGCCAGGCGTGTTCCTGCGCTTTAAATATGACTGGTAAGTGATTCATCATATTCTTCAGTGCTCTTGGATTGTGATATTTATATATAAAGAGTGGTGTCAGCTTGTGAGTTCCTGTTGCGTTAGTGCACAACCCCACACTCACGCGGTCTTTCTTGAGCTTCATTCCTTCAAGATTCACGTCGATTTCTTTACCATGGACTAAAGTTTTCGTAGGTACAGCTTTCCACGTCAGACCAGTTTCGTCCATATTATATATATTATCGCACTGGATGTTCTCTTCTTCTATTTTGCGAGTCAAGGATTCTACAAATTCTTCAGCAATCTCTGCATTCCCCTTTTCAGTGCAAATATGACTACTTAGACGGATGTCGTGACGGTTCTTGAATTTGGCTACCCATCCCATACTAGCCTTAAATTCTGTTGCATCAAATTGTTTCGCCAGTTCCTGAGCCTTCTCCTGAAGTAACAGGTCGGTAATTGGATCCCCTAACGCTCTTCGCTCTAAGAACCACGTATGTAGATGATCTTCTAATTCTGCGTACTTCGGTTTCCGGAGCCTCTTCAGTTTTCGGGTAAAGGCACCCCGAGTACCAAGGTGATGTAACGCCAATCCATTTCGCCGAATGCGACGAGCGGTCGCAGGGTGAATAAAATATTCACTCGATATTAAATTAATCGATGCACCACTATCCAACTTCTGTACTATATCCAGTTTCTGCTGTATTGAAAGCGTGGTTTTCCTCACTCGATTCATGCTCGCCAATCCTTTCACTGCTGAAACACAATGTTTCGATTTCTTGAAGAAATCTTCCGTCTCGGACGTCTCATGTATTCAATAGAAACCGGTAAACAACTGCTAACGGTTTTCCGGCGTTTAGAGCATTTTGTTTCTAAGCGTCCGCAGTGTTTCTATTCTTGACACACCTCTGTGACCCGAGAAGCCGAGTCCATCTCTTAACATCGATTCACAGTTTACCGAGTACCGACTTTTATCGAATACACAAGGCGATCGATACGAAAGATTTCGTCAAGAAATGTAAACATTGTGTCACATGGAAAATAGTCTCCTCCCATAACCTTTTTATCCTCATCTCATAATATCTCATCACTCTCATCCCCTCTTCTCTGTCTTAACTGTCTCGTTACTACTTTCCCTTCTACACATACCCCTAGCACCTTTATAAAGTGTTTTCCCCACTCCTTCATCCCTTTATTAATTTGCTTTCTTCCTAAATTCCCTCCCCCTGTTCACTATCTCCCATGCCTCCCTCTCATTTCTTAATAAGAAAAAGACATGCATTTTTATATATTTTTCTGCTTTAGTTAAGGGGGTCGTCTCGCCGGGCCTTGAATGTGTGCGGACGCTCACACAAGCTAAGTTAAGCGTGTACGTATACGCGTGTAGTAAACAAACAGTTTCAACCGTCTTTCGTCCTGGAATCGGCTAGAAGGAAGTTTTTGCGGGTACAGTTACCTTCAGTAAACATCTGTGCAGGGTGGTCTGGTACGTTTGAACGCTAATAAGCACTGTATGTTGAAATAATAATGAATTTATACGTCACGCTGGTGCTACGTAGCTACAGTACACCATTAACGCCACCAACGGAGAAGCCTTGAAGCTTCATTCTGTAAGTTTTCGATTCATAAATTCATTATTATTTCAATGTACAGCGCTTATTAGCGTTCAAACATACCAGACCACCCTGCACAGATGTTTACTGAAGGTAACTGTACCCGCAAAAACTTCTTTCTGGCCGATTCCAGGACCAAAGTTGTAATTTACGGTTTGTTTACTACACGCGTATATATACACGTTTAACTTCGCTTGTGGGACCGTCCGCACACATTCAAGGCCCGGTGAGACGGACAATAACAAAACTGAGACGGCCCCCTTAACTTGCACCCTTTTCCCTTTTTTATGTAAACGACAAAATCTCTATTTTCACTGTCAGTTTCTGATGACTCATTTTTGCTTCCGTTATCCAATTGTAGATATTCTTTTTCGCAGTCTAATCACTTTCATTACAGTCAGTATCAGAACATTTTTCGTCTAAATTATTTATTTTTTCCTGTAATTTCACATTTCGTGAATGTCTTTTCACAATTCCTAGGTAATTTTATGCGTACAATTTTTTTACAGATCACGACAGAAAATAAAATTCCGAATTTCAAATTTTGCGATTTGTTTTTATAAACAAGCGAAAGACATGAAAAAGTAAAAGAAAAATGCAACAATTGCGCGAACATAACACACAAGTATTGTTTGGCATTTTTGTACTAGGTATATTTACTGAAATGTATTTAGTTTGCTAAAGAAGGAATTGAACTATACGGAATTATTATGAGAAACTTCTGAAATGAAAAGTTTACTTTCGTTCAAAGTGACCCATCTAGGTCTATGTACTTATACTGCATATAAATTTTATAGAAAAAACAAGCAAAGATGAATACTATTTTACAGAATTAATCATTTATATATTTCAATAAAAGTCACGACAATTTTGAGAAAATAAGATATACTGAAAATGAGTAATGGTTAATGATTATAAGATATGACAAAACAAGTTATTTTGACCCCCTTGGGAGATCTGATGTTAAGGACGACCACTATTCTGTCTTTCTCCCGCTACTTCTTTCGCCTGGTTCTTTCCTCCTTTCACTTTGGCGGTACCTACTCCTTCCCTCTCCGCTCTCTTCCTTACCGCTTTCTTTCGCTTCTGCACTACCCGATGTCGCCTGCTACCTCTTCCTAACCGCGCCTCTTGAGCTCGTCGTATGTACCACGTTTTTCTCCCTAACCTCAATCTGCTCTTCTCGCCCTTTCCTTCTGTCTTCCCCTTCCTCGATACTCAACTCGAACACTCAACACACACCTACTTCTAGCAGTTCCAACACTGCACTCTTTCGATCCTCTCACAATCTTACCGAAAACGGAAGTCTGTTTACAATATTTATTCGGTAGAAGCTCACAGCTCGCGACTGGCGGTGAACATTTAACGCAGGGGGGGACACGATTCTCGCTTCTTTCTTGCCGAAGGCGAGAACGAGATGCAGCGAGAGCGAGTCAGAGGGAGGGAGAGCGAGCGAGGAACACTACGAGACAGATGACGCGTTGTTACGTTGCCTCGCTCCGTCTTTCGGACGCCTAATATACTTACTGCGCCCTTTGTCTAGCTGTGCGAGTAGCTGTGATTAGGGTTGCCAATTTTTTTTCGAGAACCTATAATACTTTACGATCAAATGTGATAAAAAATATAGTACATACATTAGGGAAAAATATAGTACTTTTATACTTTATTTTTCAAATGTATATTTTTTGTTCATGTTGCATTAGTAATTAATCTATTGTCTTTAACAAATATGTCAAAGATTCTATTGTACTGGGAGTCTAAATTAACATATATGAAGCAGTACATTTTTCATAAGAGATGTAGAATGGCTTTGTTTCTCTCTTCCTGCCACTTCATATTCATTATAGAAAAAATCCTCTCTGTGGAAGCTGAAGTGGCGGGACTAGAGAGAAAGTATGAAATTATTTTATATAAATTTTTTTAAATCATTTTCTGTAATTTTAAAAGCAAGCTGCCTTTTTTGTCCTGTATTTTTATTTGTAAAATTAGTACAGCTTTTAATTTTCTTAAAAATGTTGTTTACTATGGTTAGCTCTGAATATAAGTCATCCACTCAGATATTTAATCTTTCTTGTGTAGGCATTCGGCATTTTGAAAACGGCCTATGGTGCGATTGGCACATAAGTGGCGTCCTGTTGGTTTCGCTATTTGTAGAGTTCGGCAAAGCGTAACATAGGAGAGTCGGCGTTGGAAGAACCGCGGCTGACCAGTACGCAAAGGAACCGCAGATATTTATTATTGGGTTCGAGTCCCATCGCCCGAGGTTCTCTCTTTTTCGCCTACACTTGCATACCTAATCATTCAATAAGCGACTTCCAATTTCTGAATTCAAGGTCGTTTTTTAAAATAATAGTATTGTAGACTGTACGATTCGCAACCCTAGCTGTAATTGTCTGTGATGCGAAGCCCGGGTCGTGCTCTTACGAAATGTACAGAGCCATTTTCGTGTAAACGCTCAGGCCTGTCGTATCCGCAAAGGACGGAGTATCAGGCGTTGGAAAGACGGAGCGAGACAAAGTATCAACGCGTCGTCTGTCTCGTACCGCCGCTGCGGAGCAAATTATAACTGATAACAAATCAAGCTTGAAACCAAGAAATGTAAATATATTAATATAATATTTCTAAACAAAATATGTGGTTATTATTTTATTATTAATAAACCGTCGCATAAAGTTAAAGTTAAAGTTGAAAACTTTATTCGACGTTGAATTTGAAACACTCGATGAATAAAAAAAATTAACTTTATTCGTCAAATAAAGTTAATCTGGGTTATCTTTATTCGACACATGCCGAATATTTTTTAACTTTCATTCGTAGTATGAAATTTTAATTTAAATAAAAATTTTGCCCATCTCTGGGTGGAGGTGCCTCTAAATTTCAAGATGACCTTACAACTTAAGTGGGTCTGACTGGGCCCGCTACAATGATTTTCTTTCAAATAAGCTTCAAAACATTCTTTTATTCATAGTAATATTAAATGTATAATGGTGAAAGTAGATTCCTGACTTAATCAGATTTTCCGTGAAAGTGATCTATGCTGAACTTTAACCGTACAGCTATTCCCACTATTGTAAATTTAATATTAGTTGCTTACTATGAACAAAAGTATTACAATATGATACTCGCTGAACTCGTCTTAATGTCCCCTATATAACATTACGAAAAGAAAATAGTGTGACTCAGTCTAAAAAATTCAACATGACCTTCGTTTTCCTAAGAAAAAAAATATTTTCGAAATGTTTGATGGCCTTCCATGTTGTCCATTCACCACAGATAAATTTTTGTTATTTATTATCACAAAATCTTAAACTGATATAAAATTGTGCGTGCTGTTAGTGCGAACACCCTGCTTATTTTATTAAGATTAATTAATATTTATTTATTAAGAGCATAGGATCTACATATAATTGTAGATGTAACTCAAATTTAATGCAATATGAATGAGTAATAACTCATTACGCATTTTAAGATTGTTGGAACAATATTTTTGAATCGGCTGTACGAATTCACCAATAGGCTTGATGTTTCTACTGCCAGTGGCGCAACCAAGGGAGGGATCTGCCCAAAGAAAAAGGAACATTTCGTTAGGAGATCGACGCAAACAAAGAACGGAGTAACAAGCGCCCGAAAGATGTAGTGGGACAAAGTATCAACGCGTCGCGCATTGTCTGTCTCGTACCGCTCCTCGCTCGCTTTCAATCCATGGGGGGCGCACTCAGGATTTAATCTTGGGCAGGAGGGGGCCGAACGGATGAAAATATTTTGAATGATTAATTTAACCACGACTGAAGTAATGCAAGAGCTCTGTAAAGCGAAAAAAGGAACTAGATTTTATTGTATAAATCAATTTTTATAATCACCTAATGCATTTAAAATATTTTCATCTGTTCGACTCGCCCCCCCCCCCCCCCCCCCGAAAAATATGATTTTAACATATCGCATCCTGTCGTCTTCGAGAACTCAAGGATATTTGTGTTTACCTTAAGAGGGCACACAACCTTTCTTATATGTACATACATAAGAAATACGACGGCTTGTACTTGTGGATAAAAACCCGGCGGTGTTTGTGACTGCTGGCAAATTCAAAAGAATTTTGCGTTAAGGTCAGCTAAGGTGTTAGCAACTTCGTGTTCAGTTGGTGCACAGTGCGTCTCCCGATAAGTTTGAATTTATTCAATGAAATCAGAAGTAATATATTAACAAAAATGCAAGGTGATCAGTGTACATCATTTAATGAGCAGAGTTTAAAGATTGCAGTTTCTGAAGGAAACTTAGAAAGAGTAAGAGAGATAATTAGTTCTTGTGGATCATATTACTCGCATGAATGGCGAGATGCGTCAGATGGATATGTTTTACTTCGTACTGCTCTTCAGAAGAAACATACAGAGATTGCCAAACTACTTGTGAGAAGTGGTGTCATAGTTAATAGCAGACACGAAAGTCCTTGCAATACTATACTTCATTTTGCTGCTCTAAATAGTGATATAGAATTTGTTAACATGCTTCTATATAAAGGTGCTAATATTAATGCTAAAAATACACATGATATAACTCCGCTTCACAACGCAGTTGAAAGTATGAATTTGCAAATTGTTAAGAAGCTCTTAAATGAGGGAGCAAATGTTAATGCTGCTGACAAAAGCGGTATAACTCCTCTGCACCTTGCTATTAAAAACAATAACATAGACATTACCACCTGTCTTCTACTCGGAGGAGCCAATGTTAATGGTAAAGGAAACAATGCTTCTGGTCATATTGCAGCGGACACAGGGTATTTACAAATTGTTTGGTATCTTTTAAAATATGTAGCTCACTCTAATTCTGTGTTGGTCTCTATGTTTAGGGAAGGTTGTACACCATTGTATCTTGCTGTTAAGAAAGGTAATGAAGAACTTACCAAATTGCTTTTAAGAAGTGGCGCTAATGTAGATGCTAAAGTAAATAATGGTAAAACTTCTCTGCATCTTGCAACGCAGCATGGGTATTTAAAAATTATTGAGCTCCTTTTAAAATACAGAGCTGACATTAATTCTGTCTGTACCTCTGCAACTCGTAACGGTTATACACCACTGCACCTTGCTGCAGAAAATGGTCACAAAGAAATTGTCAAATTGCTTTTAAGTCGAGGTGCTGATGTAAATGCTAAAGGAAAATGTGGTGAAACATCTCTTCATCTTGCAGCGCAGCATGGATATTTAAAAATTGTTGAGCAGCTTTTAACATACGAAGCTGATGTTAATTCTACGTATACCTCTGAAACTTGGGACAGTTGTACACCATTGCACCTTGCTGCTGACAATGGTCACAAAGAAATTGTCAAACTGCTTTTAAGTCGAGGTGCTGATGTAAATGCTAGGGACTCCTGTAGAGGGTTCACTGCTCTTTCTTGTGCAGTTGAAAGAGGTGATATAGAAGTTGTAGAACTATTGCTAAAGTGCGGTGCCAATCAATATACTACAATTGAATCTGACTTCATGTCACTACTGCAACTAGCTGTTCAATTTGGTCGTATAACAATTGCAGAGCTGCTCTTAAAATTTGGTGGCGAAGTTATTTCTACGATTACACATGACATAGGAACCCCACTCCATGCTGCTACTCTATCTGGTCAACTAGAAATTGTCAAGCTTCTCTTAAAAGCGGGTGCCAGTGTTGATTCTACAAATGAATGTGGTGAAACGGCACTTCACTGTGCTTGTAGGAGAGGTGACGAGCAAATTGTTACAGCTCTCCTAGAACACGGAGCTGATATTAATTCTAGGATTACCTCTGCAATTTCTCCTTATCACTGCAGGGACAATGTTACACCATTACATCTTGCTGCTAGCAACGGTCACAAAGAAATTATTCAATTGCTTTTAAGTCGAGGTGCTGATGTAAATGCTAGGGACTCCTGTAGAGGGTGGACTGCTCTTTATTGTGCAGTTGAAAGTGGTAATATAGATGTTGTAGAATTATTGCTAAAATGCGGTGCCAAACATCATGCTACAATTGAATCTGGGTTCGTGTCACCACTCTCCCTTGCTGTTCAATATGGTTATATAAGAATTGTAGAGCTGTTCTTAAAATGTGGTGCCGAAGTTGATATTGTAGATGAGTATGGTGCAACAGCATTTTCCCATGCTTGTAACGGAGGTCAGGAACAAATTCTTACAGCTCTTCTAGAACACGGTGCTGATATGACTATTAAGAATAATTACAACAAACTTCTTGTCGCTCTGGATGGTATCAAAGCATTTCGTCATAACAAATATTGTGTGGGTTATGAATATCATGATGTCTCTACTTATGTAAATATTGCTGAAATTCTTAAACGTCACATGATTAAGATAAAAGTTGCAAATTTATATGCAGTTAACGAATATGTACCATCCATTAGTAGCGATGATGAAGAACAAATCGATTTTCTAAACGAATATGACAAAGAAATAGCACGCGTGTATTGTAGTCAGACGGTTCGTGAGGAAAGAAGGTTGGCCAGAAATAATTTTCAGAATGAGTGTGAGGAAGAAATAGCAAGCATGAAGAGTGAGAAGGTTGGTAATACTGATATCACATTTTATGATATCTTGACAAAAGGTCAATTATCAATTTATGCAGGAAATGAGAATGTAGTAAGGGCCATGAGGTCAGATGATTATAGAAAAAATTTTCCAATATATGGCAGTATCATAAATTGTAATTTTAGAAAGGGGGAAAAAAAGAAAGGGTTTCTGGAACAAGCTTAAAAAAAATTATATTTCTTCAGTTATCGTATAGCTGTATGGAAAGAATATTTTTTTACCCAAATGATGAAGATTTAAGTCTTTTAGAAGAAATTTTAACAGTTTTATTGGACGCTAGCAAGCCTATTGTATATTGTGAGCAGTCCTAATATTGATATTAATAATGTGATATTTATTTTAAACGAGTTAAACAAAAATGTTGAAAAAGGCGAGGGCAGTCATTGTTTTTATCAATTTTTAAATGTGTTTATTTTAATGTTATGAAAGAAGATTTTATTATTTTATTTGTTTTAAATAGATTGCCAACATGCAAAGCAGTGTTGGGGGGGCTTGCCTCGCCTGGCATATTATGCTCAACGTAGAACAATAAAGTATATTTTATATAAATAATTCTACTTTGAATTTGGAAATGTATCTGCGGTCGTGGGCTCGTTATTGTGAGCCTATGATTTGCCTTTCAATATACTCAAATTCAAATTTAAATTCAATGCCTATTTTAATTCTCCCTTTCACTGTTACGTACCGCTGTTCATTGTAGGGTATTCTAATTCCTGTATAGGTCATTTAATAAGATCACAAGGAAAGAAACGTCTTGTTTGATAAGAGTCGGAATTTGTAATGACAAAATTTAATGTACAATTAATGAACATAAAAGTATGGTTACATATCAATATTTATAATAAATGAAGCCTACTGCTCTTCGTGGATATATTTTAGATAAAATGAATTTATATTAAATATAAATATAATACTAACGAAGGAAGTTCGAGATTACTTAAGATGATTTAATAGAGTTGTACACGGAACTTCCGGGAAGTGTCTAACCATCCGCCATATTGGTGTGACATCGTATCCTCCGACCAAAATGAAAAGTGACAAATAAAAAAGAGGAGCTGGTAAGAGATCATAGGTAAAAGAATAAATTATTCTGTAGAGCGATATATTTATGAATGTTTTTGTTTGACACACACCATTGTCAGTTAGAGATAAATATACACCAATGAAATTTTTAGCATGTATGCAAACTTACTTAAATCTACAAACGGGATATTTAAATTTTCATTACAGGCAGGGTTGCCAGATCAGGCCTGATCTTTTGCCGGAGATTTCAATTTCACGGAGTGAGGTTGAGTGGAGGGGGGGGGGGGGGATGGGGGGATGAGAGAAAATAAGGGCCAATAGAAAAACAGGCATCTAAAATTCATTATTATGAATTATTATAAAGGAGTAATCATAATAATTGTAATAAAAGTATTATGAATATTTATTTGAATTTAGTACAGATTTTAATAGTTTTTTTATTTTTTATTGGCATGCAATGGCATGCTGCAACATACTCTCTATTCAGCCGGAGATTTTTATTGTGCCTGCCTGAGGCCGGAGACAACAGTATAAAACCTGAGACTCCGGCTGGATGCCGGAGATCTGGCAACCCTGATTACAGGTTCAGATAAAAAATTTGAAAAATCGACCTTTACTATTGTCTCCGCTATTCCGACTAATTGCAATTTTGTTCAAAACGACGATACATGTCACCTAGCAAACTAATCCTTCCTGCTTTTCAAAAAAACTCAAGTCATTTGGACCAATTTTAAACAAGTTATTCTGTTTTAAAGGGTGTACAGATATTTCTGTTCCCCACTGTATCTAATTGTCCAATATCTAGCGCCCGAAGTTCGGTAAGCTGACAATTAAAAAAATATATATGACACTTTGCAGACATATATTTTTAAGTTCTGTTCCTGTAATACTTGGACACTTGTAACAATTGGACCCACCTGAACTTCAGTTCTGCAAAGTATCAGATTTTTTTTTTAATTTCAAATTGCCGAACGTCTCTTGCAAGTTTCATCCCCAGAAGTTTAGCAGTATTTAACACTTTAATGATTTATTAATTATCTAATGGTTAGAACCGTCTTGTTCGTTAAAGGTGTACACACTGTACACAACGTGAAGAATAATTAAGTGAACATTAAACAAATTCATCTGTATAGAAGATTTATTAATGATACATACATGTATACGCACAGACGCCCACCTGCGCGGCATAAATAAAATATATAGATATACAATATATGTATATATTTTACATATAATGACGATGAGTGAAAATAGACTGATCATCCTTGCTTTGTTGGACTTTGGTAATATAGTTCGTACCAGAAGGAGAAGATAATATACGAAACGCCAAAGCAAATGCTAATTGGGTACTGTAATCTTACCGTATTTACATCTCTTAACAGGTATACAAGTTGACAACGCAGACATCTTCCATTTGTCCCATCATTTACAGCCCAGTCATATTGGCTAACAAATCAGTGGCAAACAAATCCTTACAGACAATTTCATTCTAATTCCTCCAATGTTTTCGTTATTTTTGCACTTCACTTTTTCTATGATGCATTCCTCCTTAACTCCATCAGATTTTTGTACTCCTGACTTCCATTGAATACTTATCTAATATGTGCCCCATAATTGATGACGAATGGAATTCTTTCTTCTATTTTGTTAAATAGGAGGAGATACATTGAAGTTTGATTAAATATGGAGGTGCAAATCGTTAACCATACGAAACAAAAGGAATGTTTGTTATTTAGTCACTACGATTCTTTAGTTGAAATTTCTGTGACTAAATACAGGTACAGAAAGAGCAATTATGACGTAATTATACGTTGAATAATTTTTCAAGAGTATTTAATTGTGACAGCATATGTCGAATTATCATTAACAAAGATGTTGGCATCGTTCATAAGGGAATGAAGATGATTGTGTGTGAATAGAGGCGATTGTTAGCTTACTATAGTTTACGTATGAAACAACGTAATACTACGTCAGTGGTTTAGAAAGTGTTGAAGCCGTACGGCGTATATTGTGGAATCTTATTTGTGGGATTCAAATTTTTTGTTTTCAAAAGATTTGTATGGATTTGAAGAAACTGAAAGTCGAAATACTGTAAAGATTTGAATGTTTCAAAATGTTAAGATGTAGTGTCTATGGAATTGTAAAATAGGAACAATGATTAAAGAGTTTTAAACGATTGAATTGTAAATATATACAGTCATTTTCAAATTTCATTTAACTGTTAAGTGTTGTACTAGAAAATAGTTGATCTACGAAAGAACATACCGATTGACGTGCAACTCGAAGATTTCCATTATTAATATGTTGTGTCAATTTTTCTCAGCAATACAACCTTTCACTGAAATAATTATGGCATACAGAGATACACATATTTTGAAGTACGATGGGAAGTACGCGATTAGCAATTTTGAGATTCTGAAAAAAATTGAAATAAAATTAAGTAACTTTTACTAACTTTTGCATTCTAAATAAGAATTAAAAGAGTATTATTTAATTATATAAACATTTTCTTCGGAAGTTATTACTGTAATTTTTATATTAGATAAATGATTATTCAGACGATTTTATAATGATTTCGTCAGTATAATTTTTATAGCATATTATAAGAAACATAAAAAAATAAAATTAAACTCTTTATCGAATGAGTAAAAAGAAAATTATAATGAAATTCTTCATGATGACCATCGAACTTATAGAAATTCTTTTTCATGTAGCATTAGCATAAAATTACTAAAAAAATTAGTATCGGAATCATAATTCGTCAACAATTATCGACAACTTCAATAACAATATTTTTAATGTTGCCTACTCACATTACCATTGATTGTTTATAAATATAATACCATCAGTATTTTTAGCAAATATTTCAATCAATTACATGCCATGCTTTTACAAACGTGGATTTCAAAAACAATGAAAATTCTTTTAAAAAATAGAAGGACGAAGTAGAAGATTAAACCAAATAGAGTTAAGTCATCAAAAGTCAATGAATCGCAACTATTAAAAGCTTGAAGGCTTTCTTCGAAACGAGTTGAAGGAATTAATTCCTATCTCATTATATTCTATCTGCTATCACATTTCTTAAAGTATTAAACGAAGCTTGACCATGAAACAGTATAGTAAATTCGGCGTATAAATAATCAAGTTCCGTTTAATAATGAAGTGCTAGAATGGATTTCATTTTACAAGCATACCCGTCGATTTGCATATTATGCTACGTACTTCCTATTGGACGGCATCTTACGGTACGGAGATTTTTCTTTTCTTTACCAAAAAAAAATCGAATCTCATCGAGGAACTACTTAGTCATTGGATGCAGGGAAATGCATACGATTAAGATTTAAAAAATTTAATTTAAGGCGCGACGTTTTACAAACTTCTACTGTATAAATTGTATGCTGAAATTTACAAACTGCGCATGAAGATTTCTTTTGATATAAAGTGCACATTTCAGCACAATTATTACGCCGCTGTCTTGCAGAAAAAGAAGTACTTTGAAGGAATTTTATTTGTTCAATATGTCACTTTTAAAGTCTTACTTTGCACCTTTCTCATATAGGTATTATTAACACTATATTCGTTTATAGTACGTAGTCTTTGTTTAATAACTTCAAATTAATTATAAACTTTACACCTATTCAAAATATAGCTGACCATAAGGCAACCTAAAATTTTGTTAGGTATAATTCATAAAAATGATTTCAAGTATATTTGTAAGACAAATTTAAAATGCGGGTTCAAATTTCATTTTATTTTTTCATGACATTCAGATTACATGTATTAAATGCCCTGCTTCTATACAGCGAAACTGTTAGAGTCACGGCTCACCCAATGTTTTTTTAGAAAAGAAAGGATATAACGAAAAATATTTCTTCATACTATGAAGATGTACCTACTTTTATATTGGAAAAATATATAGTCACTGAATTATCACATATGCATTTCTTGTGCATCTAATTTGCCAAATTTTTAGTTCCTTTCTGACATACACCGATCTTCCACAATCTCACCGACGCATCTTCTTCTTCGAGTTAACTCGAGGCTACGACATTCTCGAAATGACATTCTTTGGATTTTTAGTAGTCCCGCCTTACATTCGACTATTCTATCATCCAATATTCAAACTGAAGAATGCCGATGCATACTTAGGTATATATATGTATACGACGTCAGAGTTGGACAAAATTTTTATTCTTAAATAATGATTATTTTGTGACGTTTAAAGTAATTTTTGAATCATGTCCACCTTTACAAGTAAGAAATGAAAAAAAAACATTAAAATAAGATTAGTAACATTATTTTCAAATAAATGACAATGAAAAAATATTGTTCCGTTATATATGCACAACACGCATATAGTTAATTTTCTAAACATTCATATTTAGTTCACTTGATTATAGATACTCAAAATAGTTGCCTAGACATTCAAACTAATTTGCCTAGTTAATAAACTTTTTTGCTTATATGTATGTTCGTCCACAATGTTAGGAACATAAAGTCTACAATGCAAAAATATTTGTCCTCTACAAAACAGTTGGTGCCAAATTTGTAAACACTAACGATCGCAAATATAAACGTGGCAATATATTGTAATAAATACGTAAACGCACAATTTCGTTTACATCCTAATAACTTCGAAATAAATTCTGATATTCTATCATCGAAACTATTATATTCCATTTCTTCAATTGAAATCGCTTCAAAATTCTCGTTTCCCTTTAATTCCAAGTTTTCTATTCCCCTTCAGTTTCGTGGCGTCAAAATCGTTCCAATCGCCAAATAAATGCCCAACTCTGATTAAACTACAGTAGCGCAGAATACGTTCGTGAATCATAACGAGCAACTTAAGACTGCTTATGAACCATTCGCAAGGAACAAACTCATACTCAAGTACCGCGTGGCTTATTAGAAACAAAGAAAAAACTCCAGCTACACGTACGAAACTAACGACGCGTAACTTCCACGATGCTAATTAGCATAATTATGTTAAAGTCTTTCTAGCGCTGTGCACGTTGTGTAGTTTACGAGGAAAACTGCGCGGTGCGTCGGTGGTTATTATAGTCGGAACAAAATCTAGTGGTCGTTCCCCGGTTATAAATCACCTCAGACACAACTACGGTATGTGTTCGCTGTAAGCTCGCGGCTTGAGAGCAGTCACGAGCTTACAGCGCGTACGGGCACGTTTTTAAGGCCGATTTCACCTCGTCTTTTACTTCATTTTATTTTGGCATCTTCTGTAATACAACCATCTTCTCCAGGGACACCCTGTATATGTAAGTTTGCACATAGAAACGACAAATATAATGGCCAAATAACTAAAGACTATACTAGGGGTAATCCCTTTTAAATAGTCAATTGATTTCGTTCCGACGTCAGACGATGAACACTCACAGAAATCTGTAAAGTCGTTACTACGACGTTCGAAAAATATGTAGAATCGGTAATATGTAGAATATGCAGAAGACACTTCGTTATATCGATAAACACTGAAGTAGAGTTTCCACTCTTAGCCACGTCGAATGAAAATTTCGTCCGTGACGTTTTTACTTTCTTCTTCAAACGACGCCAGGTTCTCCTTCGTAGCGGTAGTCACGAAGTAAAGTAGAATGCACATGACAACCATTTGTGACTATAAATTAACATTGAGACTTTCAGTTATTTATTCGTAAAGGGCACTTAAATGGTAAAATCAGCGAATGCTTCCTTAATTGTACTCAACGTTCTCTGTTCTCTTGATCTGAGATTTTCCTCGTAGCAGTGAACCAGTTCCACTGCTCGTACCTGGAACACCTCTTGACTATTGTAAAATACTTGTTATTCAGATAACATCTGTGAACTTTCTTTTGGGAATTCGGCAGGAGAGCTTGAGAAATTAAATTCAGCGACAGTTCTGTTGCACTTCATGTTTTCTTCGATTACCGTGTTACTTTCACTTCGACGGACTTGTTTTATAATCAACGGTCAACCAGTTCCCAGTTCTCGCTGTGGGAAGAATTTCTTCTTTGTCGTGTTCAGTTTACCCACCCAATCGTTCGCAAAGGACACTTTTAAAAGAAAAACAGTGACGATTCTGCCACGACGAATACTTGGCTTCTTCTGGATAGTCGTGTTTAATTTTAACGGCTTTCATTGAAGAACCGAAATCCGCTTCCAATTTTGATTAACTAATCCCTGACCTCCTTGTATAACTTATTATGACGGTATCTTATGTTACTCTTTCTTCGTCTCTTTCTGCATTAATACAGACAGGTACACTGAAGAAACATTCGGCGACCATTTTCTGCATCTTGTTTTTATATACGTCTGATGTTTGTTAACCTTCGAACATGTCTTGCAATTGACTTGAAGAGTGTTCCTTCCACGTTTGTTTGCTTTCCAGCCACTCGACCACGAAGGACACTTCGAAAAGAAAATTCGATGGAAATAGCCAATGATCGAATTAATGATTAACGATCCATTGGAGAACGCTTGTGTCACCTCCGCCGGTGGAGATTAATCGTGTATCATCTTGAAGAAACGACACGTTCGTAACGTGACTCGAATGGCCGCCGTACGTATGGCAAAGGGACTGAAACAGAGCAATTTATTTGTTTTAATTGTATTTTCATTTTCATAGGTTTTTATGTGTTAACTGTAATCGTCAACATTTCACGTGTGTATAGGCGTATAAGCAGTGATGAGGTTTGTAGGGAGTGTCAAGGAATGCATTGGATGTGCTTGGTTTATCAGAGGTCTTCAGTATTGCTTGGTACACTTATTCGTATACAGCATAAAATATGTACAGACTACACTCTCTATGAGAAAAGAAAACTGAATTTTATTCTTCAAATAATTTGTTATAATCACTTCGTGAATTTTATTAAATTTGTATTATACATATTTTTATCCGTTCAACTCGGCTCCCCCAAGATTAAATCCTGAGTGCGACACTGCGACTATTACTCTTGGGCCCAGCTATCGCTATCAAAGTGTTAAATATGAAATCTGCGCGGGTGTTTGAACAGTGGGCCTCGTTAAACGCGCGCCGAAGATAAAAGAGTAAATTAAGGAGCGAGCCTCGGGCGGCTACCCCTTTATCGGTTCTCCACAAACCGAGGGAAAAAAGTGTGAACAACTAGCGACCAGAAGAAACAGCGAAAAAAGTTTCGGACACGTGTAAAAACTAAGGACAAAGCCATAAACGCGTGCAAGGAAGACGGCCGAAGTTTCACTCGCGTGCAAGAAAGACGGGGATTATCCACGCGGACTAGAAACGCGACAGTCAATCAGGAAGACCAGAATTTCGTAAATACCCAATAAGAACGTGAGCAGAAAAGCGAGAGAAACTAATTGCGAGCGTCGTACGCGTGTGAGAAGGATGGAGGAGCTTGTCCACGCGGATCAGACGAGCGGCTGTCATTCGCGTTCGCTTTCGGTGACCAATGAGGCGGAAGGAAGTAACGCGTACCAGTGCCGTGGAAGGGACAGCCTCGGTCTCCAAACGCGTGGAAAGAGGACGAGCGGAGTTGGGCGCGCGAGGAAGGAAACGTGCGCGAGAGCGATAAGGACGAGCCGAGTTGTTTACTTAAGGCGAGAAAAAAAAGAGGTGAGCCCGAGACAAACAGGTTTTTTTCTCGGTGTTTCGTGGAATCGTGGAGAAAAAAGGTGTGAACAAGTAGCAGAAGTTAAGGAGGAGTATGCGTCCTTGCAGAAAAAACCAAGGCGGTTGTACTCGCGAAGGTGAGAACAAGGGGGTCGTGACTCGAGGCTCCGTGGCTTCTTTATCGTCGGTGCTCGATAGATTGGGTGGAACAAGGTGCGAACAAGTAGTTTCAGAAAAAAGGTCGACGGTGTTCTGCACGTGTGTGAGAAAGAGAGGAGTAGGAATAGGGTTGAGGATTGTCCACGCGGATTTGAAGAGCGGCTGTCATTAGCCTGCGCTGTGGCGTGGTCTTCTATTGGTCCTCGATGGGTGGAGGGCGAGCAAGTGCTATAGCGGACGTTATTAGAGATCCCGTGTATGATCAAGAAATGGAATTATGTAATTCTATACATTAGGATGCATTTCATGGTTCATGTAAGAAGTTTAACAGTGCGCATTACCTTCGGTTGGCAAGCTGGATAAGAGAACAGCTTCACTTTTCCAAAATCGTCTCCAGTTGCGAGGAGTTTCGAGTCTCTACTACGAGTACAATTATTCACGTCTGTGCCGTCTGCACCTTCAGGCCATATTCCAATTGTCTCGAAGGATATGACGCAGCTATGAGTTGCCCATTCTACGTCCCTTAGCATTGAAGATTGTGGAATCTGACGGCAAACTCCGGGATTCCCTATGTAATTTTATATACGTTAAACAAACCCGTCAACGAGAGAATGATGAAGGTTGCATTGTTTATTCTGCATTATTTTCTACATTGTTACATGAAGTGGTACCAATGAAAGAAAACTGATGATTACCTATCGATAGTCTCTGAATAATAAGTGATAAATGGTTTAATACTAATTGGGAATGCTTTCAAGTTATTAAAATCTAAATGGCTCTCAAGTAGGTCGAATTAGTATGTTATTTAGGGGTATATATTTTTTTCTACGTAATTTTCATCTTTACTTCGTTTTTCGCTATTTTGCGTATTATGTAATTTACTATATTAATATCCAATTTACTTACAGTATAGTAGCTCATAATCCCCGCTATTGCTACGTAAGTATTGTCCATCCGTTGACCAATCCAGATGAGTTATAAAGCTGGAATGACCCTGAAATACATTTTTACGTTTAGGTCAAGAAATAATGCTCCTTCAGAGCGTCGTACGTGTTTTTTTTCTAACTTTATTTTTGCCTAGAAAATAAGAAAAGTTAGATGCGTGTTAGTTTTCAAGGCAATTAGAATATGGGCATGCAGCTATCGCTGTGATAGAAGTGCCCAACTTTTGTGCAAATAGTAACTACTGTTGTGCGTGCTCTTGGCAAGCAATATTTAAACAAATGTTTGAGAGTATATGCGACTATGAGTATGATAGTTTCAGAGACATTACATTTTTCAGATAATAATAAGTTTCGCAAGCTATTATTAATCGTTCGTAAAATTTTATATTATGCAGAAATCAGTGACAGTAGATTATTGAAAATATTTTGAAAAATACTTATTCTTTGCACTCAATAATATAGAATACCTACGTGTTTTAAATCGAAAATTTTGAGTAATTAAACTTTTTAAAACAAAGCTGTATTGTAGCGGATATTTGATAATTATTGTTTATTCAACAATATATTGATAATTATTGGCATGTTATGGACCCTTCTGTACCATACAATTTTTTTAAATACAGTTTTTCTATATTTCTAAAAATAACGGAGATATTCCAGTTAAATAGAGTTATTGAGCCCTCCTGTATAACGAAATGAGGAAAACGAATATGTGTAGCTATTGTTAACCGAAATAATTCTTCAATAACTGTACGAAATATTGTACAATAACTCTACAAAAATAATTATACTATTAAGAGTTCAATAATATAGCAAGGTTTTATGAATTCTTATATATTTTTTACATATGTATTATCAGAAGCTACCAAGTGCAAAAAATTAAGTAATTTAAATTTTCAGAGAAATCATAGTTTAGTCGGATTATCTGGTATTAGATAGTATGGACGTATTGGATATGTTTCTGTTATCATTTTTCGTAACAATGTATCATCATGTAACGTAATATCTCTTCATTTTCGAGTGACTAAAACACATGTCTTACTCTACGTCTTCGTATCCGCTTGGGCTAGAAATGAAGAAAAGATGTGTTAAGTAATATTTGTAACTTTAATTACTTTATGCTAAATAGTATTGCAAATTCTATTTGGAATTTTTGGTATTATTGTAATTATATTATTAACAGTGTGGCTGTGATATATTTTGTTTTCTATCTCATTATGATCAGTTTTTCTATAATCTATAGTCTACATATATCCTGCACTGAATTGTTTTAATACATTCTCTAATAATCTAATTATTCACTAATCGATTCTTTTCCAAAATAACAAAGTGTATTTTCCCGCTTTTATTGATCGAATCAATTGAACGGTAATCAATTATGTGGCAGTGGGTACGGTAATAACATGGAAATAAAAAATTTTCTGACATGCGGCGCGCGAAATTTGAAACACCATATTTCTACCACTCTGTATATGTTTATAATAAATGGTATATTCAGAAAATAAAAATGTTCGATCACAATTTGTTAAAATATATAGCTTACTAACACGATTAGTGAAACGTTTAAAATATATTTGATTTTAATTTCAGTAAATACATTTATAATTAGAAAACCGAAAATGACCATTAATTCATTCATTCGAAATAAGATTTATTTACATTGCAGCATGCTTGAACATCAATCAATACCCATTAAAAAATATGAATTGTTAATGATATATCTCAAGGAAAAGTCTATTTACAAATGATATGATCACAAAATTATGTATAATACATAGCAGCACATTGTACAGCAGTACATTTTCGAAAAGTCAATGCTGACGTTATATTATTATAAACGAAATGTAAGCAACACTGTGTTTTAAAAATTATTTTTATGTAGCTTATACAGGGTGTAATAATACGTTCGGGGATACGATTTATCTAGAACAAAAGAACAATATGAAATTGCAGGAAAGTTTTGCTCATATTGAAGTGTACAGTTAAATTCTAATTAAACGACTTTGCAAATTTCTCGAGTATATATGCAAATTTAACCGTTTATAACATGATTTGAATTTTGATATAGTTTTTTACGGAACTTACAAGCAACATTTTATAGACTAGTATGTCTTTTTAATAAAATCCCCTCTCTCAGTATCTGAATCGCACAATGATTGTTGTAACATCCTGTATAAATAAAATACGAATAAAAAGATGTTTGTAGAATAGAAGAGCTTACCATACATCGTCCAACTCGGCTATACTTGGTTGCGTCTTCATTCACTTGATAAATATAAATGTAATTATCCCTGGACCCAAGTGCCAACAGTGTTCCGTCTGGTGAAAATCGAACAACCTAAAAATAAAGCGTAAATTATAAGATGTATAAATCAACGTGCAGTTAAACGACTGGCGACGGCATGTACTTATTCCGCAAAAAATTGGAAAACTAGAGTATTGGATTTATTTTTAGTCTATTAGTGACATGTAACACATAAATAAATTTGCGTTAGAATATAATCATATAATTATTTTAAAAAATCGATTGTCCGAATATCATGTCTATCTATTATCTCAAATAATCAAGATCCCAATATTATCTTCTAAATTTGTAACAATATAATTTCAATAACTCCAAATATTAAACAGATAACACTAAGTATATTTCCTCTTTGTTGGCGAATGTGTTTCACCCTTGGACAGCGGATAGTTTGATCACACATCGGATGCAATGTCCATTTTGATCCCAACTTCTATTTATACGCATCTCAAAATAATTTTTCATATCTTGTTATAATTTAAAATTCTTATGGGTTTCGAGACGTAATACTAATGACAAGTAATATATGCAGTTTGGTATTTAAGGTGGGTCCGAATGGGCTCTGTACCCGCCAGGTGAGGGTTAGTAGGATTTAATAGTTTGAAAGTCCGTATTTGGGTTTACATAACACACTGCATACCTGAATCGGTTCTGATCCATCGCTGTGATGAGTGTACAATTCTCGCGTTTCACTGTCGATCGCCAACCACTTTCCAGAAACGCATCCAACTACCATAACATTACCATCTGGCGAGAATTCAATGCTTTGTGCTTGTTCCTAAACCAACAACAATTAAGTTTAATTACCGAAGAACTATTACAGGGATGTAAAAGAAGAAGAAAGGTCAGTTCTATAATACATAAATCCAAAGGGATACAATGGCGTCTTTAAATACTGTGCACTTCTAAATCATATTGCAACATATATTAATGTAATAGTTAAATTTTTAAACAATTAATATCAGGTTGTATTAAGTATCAGATGCGTAAAATACAGCTCCTTTAGATAAAAGTTACATAGATAAAAGTTCCTACTTCAAAACATTGTTTGTTTTGAAAATTGTGAGGTAATGTAAGTAAGAGTATACGTGCTATTAATTATTTTCAGAAGCAGCCTTGTACATTGATATTGAAATCAAATGATTCCAACTTTTTAAGCTGTACTCTAAAATAACGTAAGTACTTGAGCAATAAAATAATCCGAACTAACCCCGATGTCTTTACTCCAAACAACGGTGTGACTAAGGCTGTCCCACATTTGCAATAACCTGTCGTGGCCGGCTGTTGCAAATTGTGGCAATGTCGGATGAGAAGCAAGGCCCCAAACCTCTTCTGCGTGTCCCAGCATGGCTGGATTGAATCCCATTCCCACGTCACCAACCAAAATACAATTTCTCGTGGTCCCAATCAATAGCTGGGAACCTCTACCCTCTGCAAGCGTTCGGATTCCTCCAAAGTGGTCCTCGATCTATTGAACAAAATTTACAATTTACTTTAAAATACCCTTTCATGCGATTGAACAGAAAAGAATTGTATTCTGCAATCATGGTACAAATTTTTACTGTTTCTTTACGCCCCATTATTATGGGCGTAGAAAGTTTGAAATTGTTTAACTTTAAAGTATTGCTTTGATAACTAACACTTTATATAGATATGCAGGGAGTTTTAAAATTCAGATATTACAGATTTCCTGCGACATGGAATATCCTGATGCAAAAAGCCACCGAAAAGTTCTTTACCGTTTTGGAATCCAAGGCTTCGTTCTCGAGATATTAACAGTTGAATATTAGCGGTGGAACTTCCGAGCCGTGCAGTTTAAAGCTGAGTCAGCTGAGCGCGCGATAGCGTACGCTCGCACGCACACACAAGAGGCGCGTGTAGATGCAAGCTCACATGCACAGTTGAGCCGGCCGCACTGATACATTTTCACGGGTTGAACCAGCACGGTCGGTTCTACTTTGTCTGTCTGCATCTATGCGTGTCTCCTGCGTGTACATGCTAGGGGTCACTGCTCCGCACTCAGCTGTTTTGGCTTTAAACTGCGCGGCCCAGAAGATCGATCGCTAATATTCAACTGTTAATATCTCGAGAACGAAACCTTGGATCCCAAAACGGTAAAGGACTTTTCGATGTATTTATGCACCTGGATATTGTATATCCAGGAAGTCTCTGAATTTTTGGGCACCCTGTATGTATATATCAAGCAATGACGAGGTTTTCAATGATCATGCCTATATAAAGTAAAGATAAAAATTTGGGCAGAGTCGCTGTCCACTTCGCTTCACAGCGCATTCGAATTAAGATTTGCCCCACTCCTTTTCCCTAACTATTCCCATCAAACCTTATTATTGCTTGGTGTGCTTAAGAATAAAGAAAGTAAATGTAATAAATTTATAAATGATGGATTAAAGGGATAACTGTGAGTATTCAGTGTGAAAAGCTGATTATTATTTATTACACATATTTTGAGACAATATTTGCTGAGGCTTACTTGCGCTTCTCCTCCCGTTAAATTTAAGGATTCGTCAAAGTACAATATTTTGCCATCTTTGCCACCACCAGTGACAATAAAACCGTCTTTCAGAACACAAATTGAAAATATAGAACCTTCGTGAATGTTCCTCGCCAGCTTCGAAATTGTATTTGTACCTGAATAATAATACATTTGTGAGTAAGGCTTACCAAACTTTTAAATTTTAAATCGATATTAAAATAAGATTAAAAGGAATTTTATTAAAACCGTTGTGTCTAAATCGATTATTATATGATTGACATACTCGAAAGCAGCAGTAGTAGGAATATTAAACTAGGAAAACTATTTTAGTAAAAATACTCAGAATAAATATTTAAAAAAAAAATTATTATTACAGCCACAATATATGTACGTACATTTGACTGCCAAAAGTGAATAGAAAATTGCTAATTTAAAATTATATTAAAATTATTTCCAAATCAGTTTATATAGATTTCTTAGTTTAGATACTAGTTTATCTACATTTATTAAAATTATTTTTTAAACCTAATTCCATCAGGACTATCATAAAAGTAAATTCTCGTAATATAAACAGTTCTAATTTAATATAATATATTTAATATAAAACATTTAGATTTAAAAACAGATCAAAGAAAATTAAAATTATATTGTAGCTCAATTTGGTTTACTGTAACGGGACAAATTGAAAAAGAAACTGTTTTCTTACCTCTGCCCCAAACGATAATGTTACCGTTGCTGTCACCAGTCAGAACGTCGCCGTTTTGATTAAAAGCCACGCAGGTTACGTATCTGGGTTTCTCTCTGCTTTCGAAAATGCCCATTCGCTTGTACAGCATACCTCCATTATCCAGGGACCAAAAAGACACGTGTCCCTTTCCACAGGACACAATCTGGTTCCGTTCCAGCGGATGCCACTCGGCGCATACCACTGTGTCGACGGAGCACTGCAATTCACAATTCAATGGTCATTCATTCAGTGACCGGGTTTTGGTTTTGCAGACTCCGTGACAACAAGGTATATTTATCCTTGTAGTCACAAATAGGGTTGGGACAATTTATTGAATTTTTCTGTGTTCGGATATTTGAGTAGTGTGAGAATTTGAATATACATATATCGTACAAAATTCGACTATTGTAGTATTCGAATAAAATTCGAATTTAAAGATTTCAGCATTACATTCAAAATAGTTATATACTTCCACGAGAACATTCCAAAAATGAATCTTTTTTTAATTCAAACCGGGATAAACACAACGAATCAAAATATACTGGGAACATAGTTTTTGTGATTCTGATAATAAATGTATTATTGGTCATAATACCTATACAAAGTTGGGTCAAAATAACCTTTCACAAATTAATATTATATTTAATTGCTATTTGTTGAATTGATTAACGGTTTAGACAAAAGTTAATCATTTTTTTAGATGTTGGAACGCGTCGTAAAATGAAAATTTCAGTATTTGAATACTGCAATAGTCCCTAAATTAGTTAATAATAATTCTTATCATTAGCTCAAATATTTCAAAAAGTTCAAGTTATTCGAACAGGCGGGATTTTTCTAAACTTGCGCAAGAAATCAAGCTACTTGAAATATTACGCGAATAATCGAGTACCATGTAAGAAGTAAGACTACTAACTTTTGAAATGGATTTACAACGATTTTGTATTTTATTATACGGAAAATGACGTGTATACTATGAAATAGTTCAATTCAAAGACAATATGTGTAGAAGAAAATCTGTTAAATGAAACCTACCTTTGTCTCCGTCACCTTGGTGCCCCGTTCTCCTTTTTGCCAGTCCCAGATCGAGATGTTATGATCAGAAGTCTCATCGATCGCGCACAAATAATTTCCACCGTCTGCTTTGGAGAACGAGAGGCAACAGATCGATCCATCGAATTCTCCATTACCGATTACACAAAGGGTGGTTAAGCTGACCGAATTCCATATTCTTATGTGTGGCTAAACAAAATGAAGACATTATAACATGGAACTCACATTTTTCTATAACTATCAGAATCATTTTACTTTGAACCTAAAACTGAAAAATTAATTTTAATTTTAAAAGCTAAACTTTGGCAATGAATTTTATTTTTCACATATTTACCATGGCATCTCGTCTATCAGTTCCACACACTTGACCAGTAGCAACCACTAGTTTATTTGGATGGATCGCTATGCTGAAATGTATGAAAAGAAACACAAAGTATAAATCAATAAAATTAAAATATATATCTACTATGCGTGTTTGAAAAAATATGTAAATATTTTATTAACGTGACGTGATAATAGGCAATTAGGCAGTACATGTATTTATATGATAGTTTAACCCTCGCTTGATAGATACAAGGCCGTTTATAGGTGGCTCTACCCTCGCTATACTTGATCTGTCTAACGCACGGGAGATCGGGTACCCGGGTACCCGTAAGATACCCGGGAAGAGAAAAATTTCCCGGGTAGGTGCTACCCGAGATACTCGAGACACCTGAGATGTCACAGATAATCGATGCCTCACTGAGCATCATGGCCTTTCGGTCAAAAGCTTCGACACCCGGGGAGATAGGAATAGGTACCCATTAAGAAGTGAGAAATCTCCAGTTCCGCATTTCTTATTAGATCTTTGCGAAACCGACGCCAATCGATTTGATATGTTTTTCCGATAAAAATAACATCATCAACGACATAATTCAGACCATAATGAAGGAAATTATATGAAAAAATGATTTGCATAATTTTAATTTGACTTCGTTAGAAATAGTTCGATTTACATGAAATTTGGTATGATCTTCATCGGGAAAACATAAGGAATCCATTGGTGTCACTTCCATATCGATATGATAAAGAGTAAAGAATTATTTTTTTCTGAAACAGATATGAATCCTCGGGGCCGGTGTCCCACAGCCGAGGGTACAATATACATTACAGTATATTAAGAAGTTTTTTATTCTTCACTGCATCGCTATGAAAGTGACACCAATGGATTCCTCGCGTTCTCCCGATTAAAATTATACTAAATATAGAAATCGGACTAGCTTTACGTGAGGAATATAAATTCCATAAAATTCGGTGAGGCACCACGGAGGGTTGACCTCGCCACGGGGTGTCAGGCGGCATCTCTCTGACAGGCGGCACTCCAGAATCACCGTGTACTCTGTAAGTTATCGAATATCCCGAGTATCTCGGGTAGTTTACCCGGGAATTTTCCTCCTCCCGGGTACCTCACGGGTACCCGGGTATCTCGGGCACCCGGTCCAAAGCTATAACTCTAAGTCAGACGCCTTTTACGCATTTCTCCAAAATCAATAACTCCGAAACGAAGCCTCAAACGCAATTTCGTCATTCTTAACTTTTCTTTTATTTTGCCATGCAGAAACACCCCCTAAAGTTTCTGACACCTATTGCCGAACACCCTGCGCATAATATACAAACTAAGAAATACATTTTTAAACCCTCTAATGACAAAACATATTTCTATCAAAGTCCCAATCGGTTAGCCCTTTCCTATGAAAATATGCATTTGTATATACTTCCGCAGTCTAATTGCTACAGTTTTATGCAATCATTACGGCGTAAACGAATTCAATCGACCTACCATTTTATGTCATCCGTATGACCCAAGTAATGCCTCTGACAGTGTTCCTCCATATTGTAAAGGACCACCACAGCTGCCACGAAGTAAACGATTTCTCCAGTTGGCAGCAGATGCAGATTACTTCGACAGTCCCTGCCCCGGTAACCGTAAACCCAGTCGAGTTTCAATTTGCTCTGGGGCGGTGTGCTGACTTTGTGAAGGTCGTAGGACTCCATTAGAGGTGTTGGAACGTAAAGGACGACGGGTCGCCCTCGCAGGTACATGCGGACGGTACTTTCCTCTTCGTTGTACTGCATATCTCTGGTGCTGTAAATAACAAACATTTTGTTTGATCTCTTCCTTTTATTAAAATTTGTCCCCACCAAATATACTGAAGAAGAAGTTTCATCGTATGATTAGATTATATTCGATGTTGAAGTAGGTATGTACAAAGAGATTCACTTTAAATATCTCTGCTATTTTAAATATTAGGATAGGATTCAATATACAGGAATTTATTGTTTCGAAGGACATAATGTGATTACAATAGTTTCGTAATGGCTGCAAGGGTGAAGTAAGTAAAGTTGAAGTAGTGATAAATTCTAAGATGAAGAGTATTAGGGTCCGTTTCTGAAATATCCACAATACTTCATATTTCATATCACAATGGCGACTTCAGCTACCGAAGTTGGGTATACATATGTATGTTGAGCTAGGTCTGGGATAGGTTGTCGTATTTTTCAGGAAATTGAAAGACAAGTTTTATATCGAAAACCAATCATTTTGATATATTTAATAAGTTTGTGATATATTAAGTATCTCTCTGATCTGCTGAGTCCATTTTAAAATTTTTATTTACGTGCATGAAGCAGAAGGAAACTGTACCTATTCACATATCGTAACTTAAATTCCATTATGAAAAAAACCAAAGGAATTTTCAGCCAGTTGTCATTGTATAGTAACAATTTACAATACAGTAATTAACAATTGCTAATTGTACGTAATGTAGTACTTGGAAATAGTTGGAAGCATGAGAAGTTATAAACAACCACAAGCTTGATTAACTTAATCGAATTAGTCCATGGCAATAAATAAAAATCCTAATACATTTGAACACTACATATTGAAACTTTCACATTGCAGTTTCTTTTTCAGCATACACTTCAAGGAATCATAATTTTAAGTGCAGATGTTAAGATATAAATCAGATATATCTTCGGTCAATACTTTCAACTTCACGCCTATCTGTGGTTTATCAACTTTCCCGTCAGTAGATGCTACACACAGGCTCTTCATTCACTATCGAAACACTTGCCACACCAACAGATTTTGCACTTAGAAATTCAATATCTGCCGGTTGTTAACAATATTGCACGGCTTTTAAAAAATCTTGCCTACACAGATGTTACGTGTACCAGGCTCGAGATCTGATCCTGACGGATCGAAATTGCAGAACTTTCCGTGACGATATGCTCTCGAAACCGACACAGAGTGACTCACGCGCGCGCGACTCCACTTTTATTACTCGACGAAGCCGTAGTTTCGCGTGTTACCACGTTACGTCACTTTTACGTTCGTTTTTGCCGCGCGTCTGTTTTCCTTGGCAGAATTACAATCAAGGACGCTCTGCTGTTCAACACACAATTTACGGTCCACTGGAGAAACCTGCCCAAAACTGATCATTTCGCAATGGCGTTAATAAACCCCCTTTTTTCAATTTGTATTTTTTTCTGAAGTAGTTGGCAGGAATTTTCGAGTCAATGGCAATACTATATGTATTAAGGGAATACTAAGTGTTTATAACTTTTGTACTTTCATCGATGGATTTAAAGCAATATTCTAGCGTATAAATTTAGTGTTTGTTTACGATAGAATGGAAGAGTTATAGAGTTTATTGATTCAAGCTTCAAAGATGACTTCCCAAAATGAGGGAGGAATTGCAATGAATTGCAACAGAATAATAGTAGTTGAATTTCCCTTTGTATTTCTGAATTTGAAAAAACTTAAAGCAACCAGAAGCTAACTTAAAACTTGTAGTTTGTTGAGTACATGTTTGGGCATAAATAGACGTGGGACTTTCAAAAACATCATTTATCACAATCCAACCCCTGGTTGCACAAAATGACCTCTGACGACAGTACTGAATGCCTAATGAGTTTCATCAAACTAAGTGATTATTACTTCGACCATACCGAACATATAGAATTGAACACATCGAAGTGATAATTGCCGATTTTCGTGCGACTTTGGTAGACAGTAGATCATTTTTCGCACAGCTGCATTCTTTATTAGAAAATACACAATTTTGCTATTTACACCGTTATCCCAGCTCTAGTAGATTCCAAAATAATGAACCAAACATGTTTTTCAATCTCAACATTGAGGGTTGCTTTCACCCCTTCAACATGAATATCAACTGATAAAAATAATACGTGTCAAATATTTTTGTACGATCTACTTTCTACCAAAGTCGCATCAAAATCAGCGACTGTCACTTCGATATGTTCCTTTGTTTAGATAAATGCCACGCAAAATTGTCAGTAAGAAAGCGAGTTAGTAAAGCGTGTAGAGGGACTTCCTTTTTCGCGAATTTTTTGCACAGCACCCAAGATCTGCTAGAAGCATCGTGTACCAGGAAACTGAGGATTCACAGTTGTACAAGTACAGGAATTACGATTCACTTTCTTCAGTGGATGTAGCAGTCTGTGGCACGCCCCTTTCTTATTGAATGAGCCATTATCCACGCGACTTTCGTGCCTGTTGTTTTCAACCTGTGCTTTAAAGGGTATAATTCCCTGACTTATCGTATCCAAATCTACAGGGTTGCAACCGTTTGTACTTTTTATGCATGTCTGCCCCCTCCTCCACTTCGTGTGGCGATATTAATGCGAGGTTTCGCGTGACGCCGTGCAATCGCATGCCAAATACCGGTTTGTACTCGTGTCCCTTCGTTTAACGCAGAATTTGTAATTGCATTCCTTGCGTCAACCTTTAATTCCCAAACGGGGAGAAATTAAGGTCTTGAATAAATACACTGGTTATCTTTTCGTGATTTTTCAGACTTTATTTTTGCTGGGATCATAATTTATTGCTTAATCGTAGCACTTGAATGTTCCATTTTTTTCAACAAACTGTATTTTAGTATTCAATTCTCATAAGTACTTAATTTTTTTATTTTATAAGTCATCTACAATATGTACTAACAAAAATTTTGTTAGGATAATATTTTTGATTATATATTAGTTCTCATATGTAATGTAGTGACTAAATCAACTTTTCATTTACTTTTGCGAATTTAGTTTACTCTTAGAATTATAGTTTACTTTATAAAATTATATATTACATTAAACTACGTATCAATAATATTGAAAATACAAATTCTGCTAGATTTACCTGATCCATAAAACACCAATAAACGTCATCCCAAGTAGAAAATTCATCAGGACTGTGGACGAATTTCGTATATAGGAACAAACGATAAGTAATAAATTGCACTTTACTGTATTATTTAAGACGAATATCGACATAATCATCATACTGTAATTTTCTCCAATCATTACTTCAGCATTTTGCCATTTTCAGTTTCACCATAGACAGTGACTTAAGGGGGGATTCTTCTGTAACAGCCCCTGAAATTTATGAATTTTTTTGGAAAAAACCATTGTTAATATTGCATTAAACGCTGTTGGGATATAAGGAGGTATCTTTAAACTAGCAGAAAATATATTTTTATGTCGATCCTTCTTATTATTTATTAATTATTTATATAAACCACTTCGACGATGTTGGCAACAGGTGTAGCACTTGTCACAGTCATCTGATTGCAAAAAGGAGAAAATATTCTTAAAGTTAAATAACTTATGCTGGCACTGGATCTAAAATGTTAATTTTAGTTTTTATTTATATTACTTTCTTCGTCGAGATAAAGAATAATATGACAAATTTCGAAGCAAAAAACTTACTGTTTCTTTCAAACGCTGTAACTGATTCAATTTTTCATTTTTTTTTCTTTAAAGTGGACCAATACCAACATAAACTATTTAACTTTGAAAAACTTCTATTTTTTTTGCAATCATAAGATTGTGATAGGTCCTACACGTCCCTCCAACAGGAGTTACATCGTCGAAAAGGTGGATAAGATTCCACAATAATTAATAAATAATGGGGATCGACATAAAAAAAATATTTTCTGCAAGTTTAAAGATGCCTCATTATTTTCCAAAAGCGTTTAATCTAATATAACCAACAGTTTTTTAAAAAAATCTGAAATATCAGTTACTTTTGGGACTGTTAGACGACCCCCCCCCCCCCCCCTTAATAAACTTGTAAGACAAATACTTCTTCCAAATATTCGTAGACAAATACATAAACTTTCCCACTCCAAAATTTCAGTATAATGTCCAAAAATGCTGGAAAATTCCACGATACGAAATTCCTCCGCAACACGAAACCACCTATAAAAGTAGCAAACAGACGAGCATGCTAGGTATTCTATTCTGTGCGTTCTAAATCACACCAATTTGCACTTCTAAGCAACACAACATGCAGCTTCTACGAAACAGGTAAAAATATCTGAAACCTTCCTTGAAAGTTAAGTGACAGCCTGAAAGACATGTGCCAAGCAACGTCTTCCTTTCACAAACGAAAAAGAAAGCTCTGTTCGTGATAATGTGCTCGTATCAAGCAGGCATTCGCTGTTTAAAATGAAAATAGATCTTTCACGGTTCTCGCGCCAAAGCATTATACATGCATGCCTTTCCTCGCTCCATTCTGTACTCATCAGCGTCATAGGTCTTGCGCGTCTTTGGTATACCTGTGTATACGAGTTCGAATGCCGAAGGTAACTTTTATTATGGTAATTAACGGCATGCTATGCGGTAGTAATACATATCGTGTCGTTTCGAACTCACTACTAAGGGCAGCAATTTCTCGTTCAACACGTTTCCTTCGTCAATGATTGCTCGATGAACGGTTGTAACAGTACCTAGGTGAGTATGGTATTTATAGCATGGTTCCGTATTGATATTAAAGTGCTCTATAGAAATCGTAGGTTAGTTGTAATTCTCATGCGACGATTAAAAAGATATTGAATTAAAAAAACGTTTAGAATAGTTTCGGGACTATATGTTCTGGTGTTTTATGAGTACTTTAATGTGAAGAATGTTGCAGTGTTTGAATGCTAAATTCGAAATAGGGTTTGTTTTCGAATACTACATGCAAATATTGAAATAATAAAATTTTCCTTTTTTGATACAATTATACAGTTAAACCTGAGCAATCTTTGTCTAACATATTTTTTAATTCGACAAATAGTTTAGAGTTAATGTCTCAAAGTTTATTTTCATAGAATTTTGAAGAGGTCTTTCACCTTATTAAACCGTTTATTATCTGAAACACGACAACTACATATCTCTAGTATTTTAAAATTTTGTTAATATTTTTGCCAATGTAAATTAAAAAATTTCCGTTTCTGGACGTTCCCTTGTAAATACGTAACTACTCGAATATAGTATTTGAATATTTGATAATGTGAAGTATAATTGATGGCTTGAATATTTGAATATTCGAGTACAGTCTTACTCCGTATGTAATATACGAATTTTATTCAAATGAAATATTCCAAAATTAAGTTATCCTAAGTAATATATATATATTCGTAGTTTGCTAAATTTCTGTTGTCAGCCTTTAATTTCCATATAATTAATGTCCATGGCTTAATATGTTTAATGAAGAACGTAAATGATTAAATTGATATTATCAAAATGTGTTGCAATAATCTGTTTCAGTTCTTAATTCTGCCTCATCTTTCAACTAAAATAAAAAATTTACTTTCTCAAAGAATCATTGTTAAAATTCTTGCTGGAGAAAGTTGCTTATATTAGACCACTTAAGGAGGTACCTCCATAAATCGGAAAAGTGTTCATACTTTTGGGCAAAAAAATCTGAGAATAATTACAGCATTGTAATTGATACATAAACCTAATAAATCAGACTGAAACTGGTTTCCTAATTAGACCATGTCTATTTTTCATTATTTTAGGTAAGAACTTTTATTTAAAAATATACTTACACTGCATAAAAAAAGAGAAAATAATTCTGAGAAGCACTTTACAGCATACTGAGGAGAAATAAATATACATTTGACAAAATAATCAGTCGCTGTGAGACTGGCAATTTATGAATTTATGCACTCGTCATAATCGGTATTCCGACCGTTAGTGCAGGTCAAATGGACCTATCTCTTGCAAGAAATACACTGAATCCACTCTTCTCCCATAAGTTATGGGCCATAATTTTATTGATTCCGAAAATGCAGACGAACCACACAAAGGCACTCTTCATCCTCTGATTCACTTGAAGTATTCTGTACCTTAATCTGTCTCATTTTCAATATTTTTCACGTTGTAATCATTTCACCCTTAGGAAAGAAAAAACGTTGCATATTTTCGACCTGTCCAATTTAAGAACCATTGTGGTTCAATTCAAGAAACTAACCCAATTTTAATGATAACGTAAAAGATGTAATCCTTTATAAAAAATTACACCCATTCGAATTCAAAATTTACCCACCAATCAAAAGTTCCAACTTATAAAAATTGGAAGAAAAATTACATCAAATTTCCATGCTGTTATTAAGCAACATGTAAGCTACAATCCCATGCTAAGAGATACCTATTGCTTACGTCAATTTATATGCAAATAATAGATTATAGTCGAATTAATTTAGGATCCAGTTCAAATTAGGGAACTTTCCCCTACACGACAAATAAAAAAATTGCCATTTCGAGATAAACCAATATTCGAGAAACGCAACTTAATTAGACAATTAACGCAAAACTTTACATTCCACACATGGTGGCTTTTATGGCGATCATACACAGACTGTGCACTACCGGAAACTCGATCAGTATTTACACTATTTACATACACATACAGTATTGTCAGCGCAAGCTCAACTGCTTCGTATCCTCAACAAAAATGATGCAAAAATAGTTTTTGTATGTATACACTCTGCACTTACGTCGTATCCATTTTACGTATGCTACTTAGTGTAATTATATATAATTTACCATAAAATATACGACAACATGCTAATCCTCTTAGGGTTTTTTAACATAATCCAATTTATTGTGCACATAAACAGAGATTATCTTTGATAACGGATAGTTAAATATATAACCACATCTACCAAAAGACCTTCATAATTATGACTCACTTTTCCAACCATCAATTTAATTCAAAATCGAAGAAAATGATGCAGTTTCATAGGCATCGTAAATTAATACCAGAATATCGTACCTAATCTCACTTCAGTTAATTAACTGTCGCCTCGTAAACCATTTAGAAGTTCCATAAAGTTTGCTCAGGTTACCCGACAAATAAGCGTAAATAAGTAACATATAACTCTCAGCAGCCACGTGAAAGAAGAAAAGAAGTTCAGGCGGAGGCGCGCGCGAACGAAACACTACGGTGCCTCTCACCACTCACATGCAAGTGGTTAAAAAAGTGCATTTTTAAAGCTGAGTTACACACGTGCTCGGCGCACGTGGTTCGTTCGCTTGAGGTTTAAGCGAATGATGTAATAAATTAAAAAAATCTGCTTCCATTTTCACACAGTTTAGAATACGAAAAACATGCTTTTAAATGATTTTACTAAAACTTGCAGAAATAATGGAACTGTCGCTGTTTAATGTTGCAGAAATTTTGGTAAAACTGTTCAAATCCTAGCAATAGTGCAACACTACAATTTTATTACACTGATTAACATTGTATCTATGTTTATTTCAGAGAAATAAAAATGACAAACTTTTTGAAAAAGTAGATTTTTTAATACGGGGGGAAATATGTTATTTACATAATGCAGTGAAAGTCACGGAAACCAATTGTTCTAACTGCTTGGGTAGTGTTAAACGCATTTCTTATACCACATTTTCTCAGGTGGCGGACATGACTTTGAGAAACCTAATGGACCCACCAACTTAGTGTAAATATAAAGTATATGTCCCTCTATCGCACGAACTACACATAATGCGATATTTTAAAAGGGAATAATTTTTTAAATATTAAACTTGAAAATTTTGTAAAATAAAGTCAAGATTGCCTTCTTTAACCCGTGGACGACACAGGAGCCACTTTGGCCAATAATATTATATAATTTCGTTCACATAATTCTCAAAATAAGCTTTTATATTAGATTTTGCGTTTTTACATTACATTACAGATAAGTAATGTATTACTGATAAGTAATGTAATAGGTAATAGTTTCGAGTGGATCCAAATGAACCCTGCGGTAGCTACGGAAAATTTAAAATATCACCATTGCGGTAATTTTTTATATTTTTTATTTACTTAGAAAGGCGGATTGCGAAAAAGACGTGTTTATTTACCCGTGTTTCACGTTGTTCAGCGCCGAGGGCTTGAAGAGGTTGAACAGAGACTTGGTGGATGCTGACAATCTATAATGAACGAAAATGCAAACGAAAACCATGCGGTGCAATACAAAGAATAGAAATAATAAAGAGAAATAGAAATAAAAGGAAATAATAGATATATAGTAGGGGAGGAGCATCGTGACGGGTCGATAGTGTAGATTTTCCATGCGATTTACACTGTGTTTCTCGTGACGAGGGGAATTACGTGCTTCCGCTCGCGTTCTCTCGATTCAGTTGGCTTTAAAGGGAAGCTTCAACGGGTAGCAAATGGAGACCAACCAGGAGACACTTGCTCGCTTTTCAAGATTAATGAGCTGTGAATTCAGGAAGTGAATTCGCGTCGGCGTACATAATCGATAGTTCGTTGCTTTTGTCGGCTTTGCCGATCTGCAGGTACGGAAATACATACCTTCAACTGTAACACGCAGAAAATATACAAGGTGTTCGCATTATCAGTGCCAAGCGTTTTTCTAATAGGTACTTAGGTATATGAAGAAAATAGAAGAGGAAAAAGTTTCACTAGGTACATTCTATAACCAATTTGCAATAATTGTTTAACAAGGAAATACATGTTTAACTATTTTAATGGGAAGTTATACTTTTTTTTTTTATTCTATCAAAGGGACTGTCAAGGCAAATTTAATGATATAAGATTTAATAACATTCAAAGTCACATGAGGTAATATTCTATGAACATTTCAATTTTATAAATAAAAAACTCTTTGAAATACAGCTATTAAATGTTCAAATTATGTATTTCTGTTATTTTTTTATTTCGTCTTTATTTCGTTAACAGTCACTTTCATTTGATTTAAACAGATACAATAAATAGTTTTCCATGTACAAAATTAAAGGTTGTTTGGTTGGCAAACTTAAAATATTGATGCAACTAATCACGTGTAGTAAAAAAATTAGTGAAACTGTTTCCTCTTTTTTTTTCATATACTTATAATTTACGAGAAAAGTGTTTAGTAGTGACACGTTTAACACCCTGTATTCTAAACTCTACTTAATCTTGGTGTGGTTGACAATACCTAATGAATTTCAAATATTTGTTGAATAAAAGTGGTTCATTGATACCACTGTTTTCTTATTTTGAGCGTCCATAACTTATTGTGAATTCCTTATGATTTCACTTGGTTTAAAGTTGATTCAATATATTCATGAATACATAGTTTTTTTTCGAAAACTGTAACGAATCCCATTTATCAGTATGGAAAGCAAAATTAAAGACTCGTTAGAAGAAGTTGCAAAACATTAAAAGCGCATTCAATATATTTAGATTTCTGAAATGGAAAAATTATTTTTTCCTTGGAATTTTTCGAAAACTTAGAATTTATTTCTATATCTAGTAAATTACATTTATACTAACATAAAGTATTCTGCACGCATAAAGATATAAAAAATAAGCAGAGATTGATGAAATATAAACGTATGTGACACACTTTTTTCATTATTTTCATTAACACTCTGCTCTTGTTAAACGCTTTTATCCCTCATGTAAAGTGATAAACAATAAATATGAAACAATAATACACCTAATTATAAAAACTACAAAGTCTAAACAAATATCGATAATACAGTAAAAAATCAAAGTCAAAACTACTTTCAGCCCGAATAAATTATTAAGTTCCACGACATAATTTAGTTTTACAAAAAAGGCTTTGTTTATGCACTTCAACACTTATGTAAACTACAACTGCTAAATAATTGCCAATAGATGCATTTTAGCAAGCTCCCTTCAGATCAACAATGGCCTCCAATTAAGTTTCACTTTTGCTCCGAAACTTTTGTTTTCACGAAGGAAAAAGAACACGATCGACCGTCACGCAACACGCGTGTAAGAACACTTAAAGAAACGGAAAGTGCACTGAAAGTTTCAACATGGATTGGTGCGTAAGTAAGTGGAAAATCACGAAAGCAGGCAACAGTGCACTCACTTTAAAGATGGTGTTGGTTCTGTGCTTACCTGCCGCTGACAAGTTGCGAGCTGCTCCCCTGATTTTGCGGAGAATGCGTAAAGTCCCCTGTCGACGACCACCGCTTTGCCCTTCTTAAGCTGCTTTGGAGTGGCCCGTTTGATCTTGCTGTCGGTGATCTACCGAATAACAGGATTACTATGTGACGAGCAAGCTCGTTACCTGCGTTGCAGAATCGTTTCTTCATCATCGAGGCTCAATTACGAAGTTCAGAGAGGGTTTAGCTCACCCGCGTGACGTAGGAACCTCTGCCACGCAAATCAGCATTTTCAAGCAATATTGCTGTTGATACATGTACATACTTTTGGCAGTTTACATTATTGAAAGATTAAAGTTTAGTACAGGGTGCTGTATTATTGGTGTTGGAATCGAAAGGACAGTGATTCTGCATGAACAAGTGAATAGCAATTGTGAAATAAATTTTGTTCATAGAAGGCTCTAGTCTGGATGAAATTGATTTTAAAAATTTGTATGGTACGCAAGGATCTAACTAATTGGCAGTGCTAAGTCGAAGTTGTGGAATAAATTGTTTTATTTCAAACTAGCGAAATACCCCTGCGTTTCGCTTAAGAGATATTAAGGACTCCATGAAAACACATTTCACCACTTTTCACCACCTACTTAGGGGTTGATTAGGGTAAAATGGTGAATCTGGTTTTTAGGCATTTGCGTGGGTAACGTTTTTAACGTGGTTAACCATCACGTTTTTAACCCCCTATACATTTTTCTGAACTGTTTTTATAAGGTTTGAAGTAATAGCCAACATTTTGTAATAATAATTCATGCAATTGATTTTTATAATATAATAAATTAGAGTATTTTACTCAGGAATAGTTTTATGTTAGATATAATTATTGTGTAATCTGTTTTTTAATTATTCTTTTAACGAATCGCTGAATTAATATTTATTTCCTGAAATTATAAATTATTTTACGGCAAAGTTCGTTGAGTTCGAATCGGTGTGATAGCCGATGCATAGTTGCTACCAGTACGGTTCAGAAACCGTGTATATAAAGTGGCCAGTGAAATTATTCTGGCGGGTATCCGTGCGTTGATAACAGCACGGAAATCCAACCAAAAATCGCAAAAAGCATACAGCTATAAATTTCAAATACAGGAAAAGCTATATCACGCAAGAATTAGTGAAAACTACAGGATGTTCACGATATTATGGCCCAGCGTGTTTGTCCCCAATAGTAAGTATTTGAAAAAAAATGAAAGAAGAAAGCTTTTACTGTTTGTATACCCAACATAATATGGTATATTAATTTCTTCTGTTGGTAATATTTTCCGAGAAACGAAGGTGGCCCTCAATTTTTTAAATGGAATGCTATATATTTTATACACATTATGAAAGCGACTGACAAAACAGATTTAACCATGTGGTATACTATGACCTTCAAGGTCACACAAGGTCAGGAATTAAAGAAATAGTTCGAACATTTCGTAATGTTGTATTTACTCATTTATTGTGTGATTACATTTAATTTCAGAAACACTATCACCTTTCGAGAAAGAAGATCGTATGGCGAGACTTGTAAAGGTGCGATCCCATGGCGCGAGGCTCGGCGAGTACGGCGCCGTGGTGGGATTGCACCTTGAGATGAAAAGTCGAACGCAACAGGTCGTAAGAAGTTAGTTAGAAGAAGCCAAGAAACAGCCTGCTTTTCTGCTGAGAATCGTTCATCATAAATTCTATTCTCCTATTGAGGTATACGAAGCCACATACTGCGCCGTCTAAGAAAGTATGTAAATAAACTGCGTCGACAATACCGACTGCCTCCCCCCACAAAAAGAGTTACCAGAGATACAGAGAAAAAATTAATGAACAAAATGATTTCAAAGAATTTGATAAAGGAATCTACAAAAAATTAAAATTCTGTTATACAAGTAGAAAAAATTCATGCGAAACAGTCCATTGTTCCTAAAGACTATGAAGAGTAACTACTGTAAGCTTGTCATCTGGTTACATTAGTGCATATATGTCACCTTTGAGAGTGACAAGTGCAAGTAGAAAAAATGGTACTTCAAAATTTACTGTTGAAGAGATTGATGATAAAGAGTACAATGCAGCAATAATTTATAATAAAAAAGTTAGCGATGACACAGAAAAAAGCCCCGTTAAAATTGTCATCTGATGCGCAAGAGAAGGTTGACTCTCAGTGGCGGATGTAACAGGGTGGCTGATGAGCAGTTGCCGCCTAGGCCCCTGCACAGAAGGCCCCCGCAGGGTCCCATGACCCCAAAAAATATTAGGATTAGGTATAGGTATCCAAACACTACTTTTTTTTTCGCACTACTACACTTGGCCCGTTTTTAGTTAACTACCTCTTCGTTTTCCCGAAAAATGGGCCCCTGCCCGGAAGACTTCCCTAGGGCCTTATCTTAAAAAAATATGATTTTAATCAAACACTACCTATATATTTTGTTTCTGTACTACTACACTTAGCCCGTTTTTATTAAACTACCTTTTCATTCTTCCCCAAAATGGGCCCCTTAGAACGTTTGCCACCTGGGCCATATTTCATAAATCCGCCACTGTTGACTGCTCGACAAAATCAAGTTCAATTGGAATGGTTCTTGGTGGACAAGAAAAGAGAAAGGGCACAGAAGTCAGTAAACGACGATGATACGGAAGAACCTGAGATTGTGAGTAATAACGTTCTAAGTGATACGTTTAAAAAGAATGAAAATAGTCCCGGCGAGAAATACAAAATAGTCGGCCCTCATGATAAGAAACTTACACCCACCAAACCGAAGGAAAAAGATTGAGTTTATTACAAAAAGTACAATTCTCGGAAGCAAAGAAGATGAGAAGCTCTTTAATTATCATAAAAAGAAGGCACATGTGTAAAATAGTAGAAGGGGCAGTTAGACAGTTCAACTTCCTCCATTAACTCTGATTAGACACCATTAAAAGAACTATATTGAAACAACCAAAGATTTAACTCGATGATGACTTCCGTTTAAAATCGACGAGCAGAGTTAATTTCTACGATCATGTACGTGTAAACGAAGCTCCAGTTGGTCGAAGAAACGCACCTGAAACCCGATTTAGCTGCAGCATTGACAAGAATAGATGTTGTAGAATTTATCTGACTGGCGATGAAGAACCGATTACCATACGATAGAAACTTACCTTTGACGATAATAGTTTCGTAGAATCTGAAGATGCACATAGTACGAAGCAACGTTGGGGAAGATGACGCAAGTTCGGCGCAGACGTAGTACCTACTGCGGTGTTGCATGAATGCGCATCTGTGAATGGTTTGCGCGCGAATTTTTCATTTGTGGAATGTACGAAGTGAACAGTTACATAATATTTTATAATTAGTACACCGATGACAAGTGGCACTTGTGCTGGTGGTGTCACTGGCGGGAAAAAGTTGCAGTCATCTTCCCCAAATGATAGTATTTTGCGAAGACGAAATGCTGTAAATGAAGATTAAAGCTCTGACGAAAGTCCGCCGACGAATGTTACAACTTCTACTCCATTCAAAGAAATTACGAACAGCACCGATTTCAATGTAGGAAACCAAAAATTACAGAAGCATGCCTCTATAAAGCATGCGAAAATGTAAATGAACAGAAGGAGAATATGAGTCCTAAGGACCGGAAGTATTACCTCCATAAATACTGCGAAATCTTGAAGGAGATTATCAAGAAATATATCGATACGCGAATATAACGAAGAAGAAAGAAAACATAACTCCATCAACAATAAGAAGGAAAAATACTCACAAAGTCAAGATAAAAGATGATGAAAATGTTAATTCGAAAGCAGATTTGCACTATCGATAGCATGAATTCTGACGAAAATAATAACAGAAGGAGATGCAAGCAGGAGAAGCGTCAAGTTTTGTGGTAAAAGCAGTTCATAATGAGTCATTATTTTACTTCCTGTAAATAGTATTTGTTGGATTGAATAGGCCTTATTGCAGAAAGTGGGTATAGTGTTTCCGTAGATAATAAGCCAGTACTACCTATGACTCCTCGTGTTAGACAGAGTAAAACACAGTCTAGTAAAAAGAAAAGGAGGAGTACGTTTAAAGAAACTCTTGTATCATGAGAAACGCCGGAAAAACGTAATTACACATTTCTTTCCATTGCTGTGTTCAGCCGATAGGTATAATTATGTATGTACTCATGCAAATTTATAATTTCAACTACCGAGTGGATCAGATGATCGCAAAACAATACGGTACAATCTTTGGTTTGAACTTAAAGCTCGTAGGTAATTGCAGAATATGGCATGCGCGAGAAAATATACAAAATACTTCTACATAATTTTTAATATTTTATATATTTATATTTATGCTCGTCAGATATTTAATATTTCAATAAATCATTTCCCTGCACATTAAGCATAATAAAATGTTGTAAACCGAAATATAAAATTGTTCTATTATAGATATGCTGGAAGCAAAAGATGTATGAAATTTTGTTCGAGAATAAAGAAATGTGAATCAGATTTTATGCTTTTATTCAAAATGTTAATATGAATATTTTAGGAACACGAAACTTATTTATAATAATTGTCTGATTCGATTCAATCGATTTCAGAATCGATTTTCTTGAAACAAAGTTATTCCACATTTTCAATTTATTTTCATCTGAAAAATCATTCACTTTGCGGTTGCACTACAAAATTCGTCCTATCTATATAGTATGTGTATGTATATATGAACTTTTTCTCACATTTTAGATGCCTCTTACACTCTTCAAATTCGGCGGTTAAAAGTTCTAACACGTTGTATATTTGTATCAAGGTAATAAAATTATAAGTAATCTGATTTAGAAGGTAAGGGCACCAAATAGGATGTGAATTAACTTAATTTGAAAGCACGTACCTGGCTACGGGCAATGGCGTGGCTCTGGGACTTGGAGATGGCACCGGGGAAACGCTACTACTACTGGGACTGTCCGAGTGTAACGACCCAGTTGATTGGTAATGAACTGACCTCCTGGAAGAAAAGTTCAATTTGTCTCACCTATTTTCCACGTTAACAGGTTTGGAAAGTACAATTACTACTATTAATATTGCCCACTTTAAAGCAGCCTGCTTTCTTTTTCTTGGTCCCAAAGCACAAGGACTGGTGGATATGGGGAATCACACAATGAACAGATACATGGGCTAAGACTGCAGACCACAATGATTTATTTCGAAAACTAGAATCTATTGCGCGAATTATTATATAGCAAATAAAGGATTCTATTCAGGCTTGGCTTGAGCACATTTGTTTCAGCTTTTTGATGACCTTACTCTGACTTTTTATTCGCAGCAGAAAACGTTTATAGTACAACTTGTAATATTTCATTTGAAACTTTATTTTAAACAATGCCAACAATTAAAAGACCATTTTGCGCCCTTTGCCAACTTTACGCCCTAGTACATGGAAATTAAACATGGAAACTTGACTTGCTGTACAAATATCCAGCTCTCCGACATTATACTTATATTTTGAAATACCGTTGCCGTATGTTCTTAATGTAATTTTTATTCGATTTTCGGGTTTTATCGAATCTAACGCGCATAAAGTCAGCAAGAACTTGTGATTGACTCTCTGTATATAAAGTGTTTAGGATTTTCCAGCAAGACCATGTTGGTATATCCTATGTATCAAATTTCAAGAGAAATGTTCCATAAATATAGGTGCATAAATATGTTATTAAAAGGTTTTCAAGCAAAATATGAAACTTGAAGAAAATGATAATAGATTTAGTTTTGATAACACACGGGTAAGAATAGGTCCAGAATATTTATTTAAATAATTTATGTGAATTATACAGGGTGTCCGCGGTATTATGCACCAACGTTTCTTTCGCAAATAGTAACTATTTGAAAAACTAAAAAAGGAAAACTTTTACTACTTTTTATACACAACATAACATGGTATGTCAATTTTTTGCATTCGCAATATTTTCTGAGAAATGATTGCTTTATTTTTTTTTTACACGATACGGAAGCGACTGTCAATTGAAATTCAACCATGGGGTTCATAGTGTGACCTTTAAGGTCACACAAGGTCAGGAATGAAATATATATATCCTGCAGATTCTGCTAATCAGTTACTATTAATATTTGCTTATCAGTTTATATGAGTCATATCTATTACTTAAGATTGTAAACGTGATCGATATAGATTCACGTAATCACTTAATACTCCATTGCAAAGTCTTATCAGTATAAGCATGACGTCCTTGGAAAATTTAATTCATCATCTTACGCACTGTATGTAAATTTCGCTTCATCCAAGCGAGTGCCATACCAATTATTTACATTGATCACTGACTTGAATTAATTATTATTCGATAAACATTTTTCAGACATACAAAGGTGAAAGTATAGAAACGTGAGAATATGGATTCGGTAACAGAAATGGTAATAATAATACTACTGATAGTAATTAACCTAATACTGGATCTACATATTCTTACTCTTATTCTACGAACGGCAAGTCTATTATCGTTTTAATCATATTTCGTATTTATGTTGGAACTTTCTAATAATGTTCTTGTAGGCCTACATTTGTCTAGAATGTGACTTTTTATTTTTATTATACTAATCAAGCATACTTTTAGATTATTAAACGACTCCAGGGTATAGTCTGCCAGAAAAATTCTAGGATATCCTATAGAATATCCCACATGAATGTCTGTGTTGTGTTTAAACTTATGAAAACGAGATAAGAATTGTGTTTAAGGAAGCACATATGATATTTAGTAAAAATATGCTTTTTCTTCTGGTCACCGTTTCCTAGTTTTCGAGGCCATGAATGTTATTTTTAGTAAAACATTATATTTTTTTCAACCCTTTATTAATAACAACATGAAAAAAATTGTAATGTGCTGTCACGCGTTATTTACTTGCACAACGTTTGGTCATTTTTTCGTAACATTAATGATAACGAACATATTAATATGTATGTGGTGAAACAATGGATTCATATTAATCTTGGTCTATAAATATAGAATGTGAATGTGTTTACGATTTAAAACATACAAAATTTACGTTTACGTAATATGAACAGTACCTCTGAGGAAGTTGTGACGATTGTGTGTAACTGACAGGTCTTCGTGAATTGTTGATCAAATCCCTGACATCCTGAGAAGACCCCGACGACGATGAGTTTCTGAGGCAGGAGGTGCCAGTTTGGCGTAAACGTATATCTTTTTGGGGCGCCGAATTTTGATTACCTAGAAGCAGACAACATCAAACGTATGAGAATATTGAATTGTTTTTATGAAAATTGCTCGATTTCAAGAACACTATGGGACGAGTTAAAAATTCGTAACCCATAATTTACTGGTTGAATACTAAGAGTAATTATTATAAGCCATTCATATCCTATTCATAGTATTATTTTCCATGTTAATCCGAAAGTCGGGTTAGTTTTTCATCATGAATCACACAGTATTGTAGTGGTAAAGACACTAAAATAACTAGAAAAAGTTTAAGTTTATAGACTGTACATACTTTCACAAAACGTTTGGTTTATAAATATTAGAAAAGATTCTGGTATATAAGTTGTTTTAACGATTGATCGGTAAGTATGCAATTATTTAGAAGAAATGCTATGAGAAATAAAAGTGTTTTCCCGATTTGCCTTTCCACGATACAATTTCACGCATGGAAGCCTATGAAATGCTCTGATCTGATATAATTCTAATTACAATAAATTAAAATAGTATGGATTCATTATGTACGCACATAATTATTTATTAAATGCAGATTCATACAACCCTTGAAAGGAATTAAGTTTCGATTATATGAGAAGACGTGACCAACCGTAACGAGAAACTTGTTTACTGAAACTGTGACGTAACCTGTTTAGAAAGGGAAAGGATGTTTTGCGGATTAGAAGTACTCGCGTGTAATTTAGTAATTCGGAGTAAGAAAATTGTAAAAATAACTTGTATGCTTTGCAGTAATCATTGGGCCTGCGGAAGGCGCTCAACCAGCACTCCTTTAGAGGCAAAAGTATTTTACGAAGATTAAGGGGGGAAGCCACTGTGACGGTCGAAAGTAAAGGCTATTTGCAATGCATTCTTTTATAATGAAATTAAACTTTTTACGAAAAATCTTTATTACCAACTAAAAATACATATATTTAACTAATATTTTATCCGTTTGGACTGAAATTTTTTTATACCATGGCCACAATATACGATAACGTTAAGCTCTACAAAAAAATTTACAAAACGGGCGGTCGTGTATTACAATAGCTTCAGTTAAACTTACAGATTTAAAAAATATTAATTTTTAAAGAAATGGCAAACTTTGAAAGAAAAGGTATAAAAAATCAACATGTTTTTTCAATGTTACGGTTAAATGAATTTTTCGATCAAAATACTTGCACGCTTAACTGAAGATAATTTTATTACGAATATTACCTGAAAATTTCAAGTGAATCCGATAAAAATTGACTGAGTTATTAATCTGCCCGTTTGAAAAATATAGTTTCGAGATAATCGCGTTTCAAGTTTCGACAGAAGATATTTTCTGCAACTCAAAAATCACAGCTGTATATGGTCTTATCGTACCCAGTGATTCTCTACCTAGTTTTAAACAATATATAAGCTCATAATCCCTCTTATTATATGCAGGTACATTTTTGATATCCCAAATATTATAAAAATGCACAAAAAGAAAAATCGGAAAAATTTCACAGCGGCTTCCCCTCTTAAAGAAAGGCTCTAAAGTGAGCATTTGAAACATCCTTGTACGAGAGTTTTTTATTTTCAGTTGCTCTTCGTGAACAATGGAATTATTCAACAAATGCTGCCCGCTATAATGTAATAACATCTATACTTCCTTTCCCTTATTGGCACAATATTGTCGTGTACAATTTCTTTAACACTTTTTCGATGAAAAACCCCTCTAGTGTAAGATAAGGTGGTCATTCGTTCCCGGTCAATTTTGCTCCCGATTTTGCCCCAATTCTGAATTTCAGGTAATCATTTGTCCTTGATTTCTATTAATAGTCTCCGATTCTGTATTTTTTCACAAGTTTGCAACTCGAAGTCTACTAATTTTCCAACCGTGTAACTGAATCTACGACGAGTAGAAATTATCCCTAAAAAAATATATCTCACGTCCCTGGAAACCCCAAGAAAAAAATGTAAGTGTAAATATATAACCCTACTATGTATGTATTACTTTGGTCTCGAAGTCACTGTCGCGCTTAAATTTTATCTCTTTGTACTTAGTTGAATTTGTACCACCTATGGAAAAAATAACTGTGTGATTAAAATTGTAAAGAAAGTTGTAACTGTTGACAGCAAATGGGAATGGATGAGTTATGATACTCATTACCTACGACTGTTCCGTCGAACGGTTTCACGGAACACAATAGCTGGGTCAGAGCGAAAACGAAAATTGCCTTTACCTTTAATACAATGGGCAATTGGTTTATTTCGAAGAACTGTAGCTTCGACACATGTGTTCGTCATATTCATGAAGCAAAACGAATTTGGAAAGTAACGTCACAGTTTTCTCACTCTGAACAATATACCCGGTGTTTCGTTAATCTTTATATTGCCCTGTCGTCGATGGTATACATGGTGACTTCTTAATTTTAATTTGCCGAGTGACAGTAGTTATATAGTGGACGGTGCACGTGTATCACAAAATGCTTCAATGAACAAAAAGTTCGCGTGTGAGCTAGTAACAATGTAAAATATGCACCTACGTTTACAGCTATATGTATAAAAATGGTAACACAATAAATCCATGCGATTTCACATGACTACTTAGTTTTTATTCAACTTTAGTAATGTTTTACGAAGGATGTAGAATTTATCCTCGAAATTCATCTGAGAATAATAAGATTAATTTGAAACATGATCTTTATTATTACTTCCATTGCTAATTCATTGAACAGTAAGTGATACTATTTACGTTTCCTGTTCCTCAAATTTTTAATACAACAGAATAATTTACACGATAGCAAGATGGTGGACAATGAAAAAAATCAAAGTCATAATCCAGAAAATTTGGCGTCGCTCAAAACCCCAGAAGTATTCCTAGGGCTAAATATCTGTATTGAATAATAATTAAAATACAATTTAACGATTTTTTCCACGGTACATGCTACGCATTGCTTAATAAATAGTATATTTACCTACGTATTTTGCACGAATGCGATTACATTTTTGTAACAAATCGATTTTTCTTGCTTAATGCGAAAATTTATATTTTATTTTCATTAATATTGATAATTTCAAATCTTATATTCTATTTTATATTACGTTTTAACTCCAAAATACAAAAAGCAACAAATTTTGATTTGTTACTTTCAGTGCCTACTACCCTACTGCCGTGCCCAGGATTCACAAAGCTCTGCCTGTGCTCCGTTCGGCGCGGGTGCATACTCCATAATTCAGAATCAAGTGCACCAATTGCCCGTTGAAATACGAAGAGAACGGAACGTGACCCTAAGCAGTCGCGTGCCAACAGGTACACCCGATGAACTTTGTTCCAAATCGGCTCAATCTCGTGTGGCTTCCTTCTGTGTACCCGCAATTCGCGACGTACTCCGACAGCTTTCGTAACGATTGCCTCGAAACTTTGGAATTCCGTGATACAACACGATCAATCCTGCCTAGAGAATTTATGTACATCGTGCCTTTCTGCTCCGCAGTACATTTCGCCAAGTAATTATTGTGATTGAAATGATGTCAGGATCGATAAGCAATTTAAGTTCTGGCTCAATCAAGGCAAATGGAGTTCTATTTTATTACACACATTTTTGTAAAAGGCTTGTTTATACGGTTAGCAATTATTCATGGATTGGATAATAATTATTATGCTTAATTTACCAAATCTGAGAATAATTAATTTTAGAGATTGAAATCTAATTGTAATGATTTGAATCTATCAGGGATGGTGAAAATTTGAAATAGTTTGGGACAAAATATTAAAAATTTATATATTTCCATAAGCAAATACTATTTGAAAATAATTTTTCATTTAATGTTGATATCTAATCGGGCCGAAGAGATTTAAAAAATCCGTGGAAACACATTTTACCACTTTTTACTCTCTTAGGGGTTGATTAGGGCAAAATATTGAATCTGGTTTTTAGGCATTTGTGTGGGTAAAGACTAAGTTGATATCTAATCGGGCCTAAGAAATATTAAGGAGTCCGAAAAAACGAAAAAACATATGTAACCCTTTTTACCCCCTTCGGATTGGTATTTCAAAAAAACCTTCACATTGAGCACCTACGCCATAAAAGAAATATACACTCCGAATTTCATGTTTCTACGGTTGTCGGGTTCAGCTGGGCGGTGATGAATTGGTGACACAACGATTATATAAATATAGATTAAAAATAAAATATAGAAACAAATTTCCACAAAGCATAAGAATGGTGTATGACGTGTCGATGTTTCCATACTACTTAATTCTATCAACGAATTTTCATTTTTTCATGTCTGATGTTTGTTTCGTTTTTACTTAAGGGGGGAGACCACTGTCTCGGTCCGAAATGTAAGGGTGTTTTCGGGAATTTATTTCAACCAAACAACGCAAGTAAATCAATTTATTGCTTAGTATAGTTAATAGTGTACATATCGAAAGGTAAGAAAAATTTTTTTTCAAACAAATTCATAAATCCGTTTCCCCTATACTCTTCGTCAAAATTTGCGTTGCGGCAAAAACATGCTAGTCGCGTTGACAGGCCCCAGGCCATATGGTTAATCGGAATTCAAAAAAACAGTAATATTTAGAAACTAGAAGCCTGCGTCTATTACGTGACGATCAGAAAATGTAAAAATTGTATAAAATAACAAAATGGCGGACCACTGAAAAAAAAAGTCGCGTTTTCGGGGTACAAAATTGGACAAATGTTGTTAAAAAAAATAGAAGCAGGTCGAAAATTGAAAAAAGCTGATCGTCACGTAATAGCGACGGGTTTTCCGAACAATAAATGCCCTTACTCATGTCAATTGGACGTATAGTTTTCTCTGTAGACTGTCAACGCGGTTGAAAAATGTCATTCTGAGGAAAACGCGTTCAAAGTTCCGCGTGGCTCAGTCGCGCGTTTGACACCGCTTCACGAAAAACACCATATCTCCGTCAATTTTGCGAATTTCTTCATAAAATTTGGAAAGAACATTCTTGAAACGTACGTCTTTCAGAAAATGTAAAAAAAAAAAATAAAAATTTTCAGATTTGAGACAGTGGTCTCCCCCCTTAATTATGCCATAGGTATATCGATCACTAACTAATTTTGACTTCATCGCATGCTAAAGTCATGGAAGCCAGAAAATTGATCAATTTAATTGATTGATGAGACTTTACTTGCCACACCTCGTTTTCCTGTGGAACTGGGTCACGACTAAATTGTACTGTTCGTAAGAAAAGAACGATGGAAACGAAGTTTATTGGATTCTGCCGCGTCAAATATTCGTTCGTAAATAACTCTAGAAAGATAGAATTATGTCTGACAAGGGAAATGCATAAAGTTCAGGTCATCGATTTGGCCAACATCTTGGATGTAATTATAGTTAGTCCATATCACATAGTCCTACGTTAAAGAAACAGGGTTCACAGCTCAAAACTTTGTGAGTAAATCAAATACAAGGTTTCGTCTTTTTCAAATCTTGTAATTGGTATATATGTGTGTAAAGGCGAAAATCGATGCTTTAACTTTGAACAGCCGCCAATTAGTAGCAAATTAATTTTTCGGAATAATGACCGATCGGACACTAGATAATCTAATTGTACACTAACTAAATTCGGACGAATTTTTTATTTTAGATGAAACAGGTCAAAGCTAGAGTGGTCACCGCAAAATACTTGCTAAAAAAAACGTCGCCGTGTGATCGCCGATATTTCTTTTATTTCTTTATATTTTGCATTGCAAAAATTATTACAAGTAGTTTAAAATGTATACTTTTGAATACATAAACGTTCGTTTTTAAAAGTGTCAAGGCAAGACAAAGGCAAATCTCCCAACGCCTCTGCCAGCACCACAGTCAGCTCTATCAGGAGTCTAAACCGACATGAAAAATTATGAAAATAAGGGGCGCGCTCAATTTAAATCTTTTTAACGTGAAATGTACAGAACGTTATTAGTCGAAAATTTTATTTCGGTTATATCGTTTTCACTCCTGCAACAGGGTTAAGAATTTCGTTTCGTTTCTGTTCCGGAAAAATATTTCGTCCTTATCGTTTTCGTTTCTGTTCCGTTCCGCGTCCCTGATATCTACTTCATAAATTTGTCGAAAATAATATTTTTATTCATTGTATGCCCCCGAATATTATGTACTATTGCATGTTTAAACCTGTTTCTCTCGAAAACTCTAAAAGTGGACATAAAATATTTGTGCCCTAAGCCATCGATATATTTTATAAATAAATGCTGTGTAAATAAATTTTGTGAATAAATTCTACATTTATACTTCATAAATATGTGTACTATAATGTATTCATCTTGTGATATCTGGGTAAACAAATTTTACTGCGAGTCAGAAATGACCCGGGTGCGTCTCTCGTCTCACTGTCGGACCATTCGTCGTTCGATGGTTAAGAATTGCGGCGGTAGTTATTATACATATACACGATACGACTCGTCTGTTAGCAGGAGAAGTTTTGTCATGCAGCAGAACTCGTCGCAAAAGGCCCACGGTAAGGACGATGTCCTTGTATACTCACTTCTAAGCGGTGCGTGTCCGTTCCTTAAGGGCGAGGACACCAGTCTCTCGTTTCTCCTCTCGTTCCTATCATCCTCCCTTTTCTCGCGTCCTTCCAGCTGAGCAATTCGCCTCAGCGCATCCGCGAGAGTAGCTCGAAGACAAACTAGCTCGTCCCTCTGCGCCAAGGATTGCCTCTCGAGGTCCGCGACTCGGCCCAACAGGGATCCGGTCTCGCACTCCAGCATCTCGTCTGTAAAAGGGAATTCTCGTTCAGCGTGCGAATACACAGAGGTATACAGATACATCGGTTCGAAAAACTTTATGGAATTCCATCGGGTTATTTATTCGAATGCCTGAAGGGCGTTGCAACTTTGCTCCTTTAGTTTCACACTGTTATACGTTGAAAATTCCTGTCCGGCAGAGAAATGAAATTGTATTGTTCAAATAGTTGAGGAGAAAAATAAGAAGGTATGTGTTACTTGTAGCGTAATCGCTCGATTTTTAAACATCCCTTTTCTGCAATTTTAGGGCAGAGTTGTATCTAATTTGATTTGGATAACGAATAAGTTTTTACTGGAATAGGAATTTGTTTGTTTATTTATTTACTGTTAATTTGATAAGAATTTATTCGTAGTTGGCATTATTTGTTGTCCCTGCCTTCCATTATTTGCATAATACCGTACTTGGTATTTATTATTTGCGAGACAATTATGGATTTAGCATGCAACAAAAATATCAACTGATATTTATATCATTATATGAATAATTTTGGAATGGCCATCTGAATAAATAATCACGAATTATTCAAATAATATTGTAGAATAAACTATTGCGAATAACGAATAATTAGTATTAGAATGAAATGTTCGACAAAAGAGAATTTTGTTTACATAATTATTCTGGTCGTTTTATGATGGGCTATAAATTTTGGTTTATTCGAAATTGTTAAAAAACATAACGAGATGTAGGTTAGATTTAATAGGCAGCGAACATTCTTTTCGTTGAATCTCCAGCAGGCGTATTATTATTATTAGTTTTGCTGAAATGTAAAAGTGAATACGTTTAGTGGAATAGAATATAATTATTATTACTTTCGCTGAAATGTAAAAGTGAATACGTTTAGTGGACTAGAATATAATTAATTTTTCAAAGTTTTTGGACAGCTGTGTCCAGCGAAATATCTTTTTGGATAGTTTAAAAAATATTAATAAAAGAACGTGTTCCATTATTCATAAGAGCATTATAGTTTTTCCATAATAATTATTTAATTGCGATACAGTTCGAGGGTAGGATATTGGTTGAGGAAGACTTGTTTCAAAATTAATTCGATTTTACACTGTGTTACGTAGATCTTAATATATTCTACATATATCTTAGTCTTTACAAACAACGCTTACTATTTGTATAATAATGAGTACATGTGTATATAATACAGTACTTATAAATCTGCATATGTGCTACGCACCACGCCGTACGCCACTATTATCATGCACATTCTAAGTACGTCTCTCTCTCTCTGCAAGCCTTCTGTATTGTAAATGATATCTTTAACAGCGCCCATACAACGTTAAGCTGCGCCCCAACGGCGTGGCTAGGCTCGCCGTTTCAGCCGAGCCAGATTAGCTTTTCTTTGACTTGTGCCACATTTACCGACTACGGACGGGAAGCCTAATCCGAGCCGCGTGAGCTTCAGCGCATCATTGCCACGACGCGACGCTTGAATCGGTGAGTACGGCGCGAAACTCCCCGCGGCACGCGTCGTTGGATCGCACCTTTACGAAATTCAAACTATTTCTCTCATTCTTGACCTTGTATGCCTTTGGAGGTTATTGTACACTTATATGGTTGAATTTGACTTGGCAGTCGCTTTCACGTGATATAAAGAAATATATAGCATTATAGCATTCCGTTGAAAAAATTACAGAACTTTGTTTTTCGAAAAATATTGCGAAGATAAAATATTGATATACTCTATTGTGCTGGATCTGCCGCTCTAATTTACGTTCTCTAAATCCCCGTGTGAAAGGAGATAATGAAAGAATGAAATTCGCTGATTTCCTCTCTGGCCATTTTACCGCGAATCGATCATTTGTGATGAAGTTTTTTCTCAGACCTAAATGGTAAGTAAAAGCTTCACTGCTTTTGAGATGAGCTCAGAGGGACCACTTTAGAAGCCCACTACAACCACAAAAATAATCAATTAATCAACATGTCTGTCGCTATCGCTCGTACTATACTTAGTGATTTATCTTCAAAATTAGCCAAATGGTGGGGAAAATGCAAAAAAAAATGTTTTTCGGCTTGTTCGAGTTTAAAAGTGGGTTAGACTCAGTGAAAATACTTGGTTGTAGTCCCTGCAAGAGGACTACAACCAAGTGTGCAGAATAAGCAGTAAAATTTATAAAGTAATCGGTTCGATAGATTTTGAGATTCTATCTTCACGATGTGGGCAAATGACGTTTCGAGAAAAACGCGTTTAAAATTTTACAAAATGCCTCTGTAGAAGCCAAAATAATCAGAATTCTTCCATGAAAATTTAATAGTACACTTGAGGATATGCACTTTCGAAAAATATTTAAAAATAAAAATCGATTTTTTAACCCGTCTAATCGGAATGACCCCTTAAGACACTTCGACGCTTACTTACCCTCTTCACGGGTTACTAAGACATTCTGCTATTTGTATATTTTTTGTGAAGAGGGCTAAGCTAAACGAATTGGCGATACGCGCGAGGGGCACGTTCTCATGAGAGGACACCCCCGCTGTTGGATAAATGCACAGAGGGTCTGTTACGTGCTGTTACGTAGAACGGGGCAGGCAAAACGATCAGGTGTCAGCCTTTTATTGCAAAACAACCTTGTTCATTAATTCACGCCATCCTAGCCCTCCTACCAGTTCTACCTCCTACACATCAATTTCTTCCCTAACCTCCAAAGGCTACTTGTTATGTTTTCTCAGATAACTACGCCCTGCTACATATGTAAGTACTACTGCTGCGTGGAACCCAACACATTCTACATTTTATTCTCTACAAATAACGCTTATATACTAGTAACACAACGATACATATTAATACAGGGTGTCGCAGAATTGAAGGTCAATCTGGAACATGTATATCCTGATACAAGAATACATCGAAAAGTTCTTTACCGTTTTGAAGTCCCATGCTTCAATCGTCAGATATTAACAGTTGAATATTAGCGGTGGAACTGCCCGGGCGTGAGGTTTAAAGCCGAAACAGCTGACGCGGAACAGTGACCCCCACCGTGCGGACGCAGGAGACACGCGTAGATACAGACCGATACGGGTCTGTACCCAAACAGACAGTAGAATCTTACCGCACTAGTTCAAACAATGAAAATGGGTTAGTGGCGCTATCCCGAACCCGGGAAGTTCTACCGCTAATATTCAACTGTTAATATCTGGAGAACGAAGCCTTGGTTCCGAAAACGGCAAAAGACTTTTCGATGTCTTCTTTCATAGGGATATTGCATGTTTTGGATTGTCCCTCAATTCTGGTACACCCTGTATGATATAGTACTTATAGTATCACCTATGCACCACGCACATTCTATAAGAAATTCCATAAAAAACTTTAAAAAAAAGTACAAAATTACGCCTAGTACGAAAAAAAAGAATTTTATCAAATAAATCACAAGAAATAGAAGAGAATAATATAAATATATACTTATATACCTAAGATTTTTAATTCATGTATTTTGCTCAACAGTTGTAACTATTTCACCGATAAATGAAACTCCATTTTCACCAACGACCATACTGCGTCGGCCTAAACACCAGTTCCCGTCTGATCACTGAAGTTAAGCGACACTAGGCGCGGTTAGTACTTGGATGGGTGACCGCTTGGGAATACCGCGTGTTGTTGGTAATTTTTTTTTGTTTACAGTCTGTTTTGTATTCACCCACGTTCCAAACTTTTTAGAGCGGGTGAAAAAATCTCGGTTATCGTCGCCTATAGATATTTATCTTAATTTTAATATATAAAGCAGAAAGTGTATGTGTGTTTGTCTGTCGCCTAAAAACTTTCGAACGGTAAACTCTGGGGTCACAAAATATGTCCCAGCTCATTATGCCTGACTAATCGGATGAATGTGACCATTTCCACAAAAAAATAAATTTTTTTTTTATTAAAACAGAATCTAAATTTCGGGCGAAACCAAGTAATAAAGCTAGTATATTACAATTTCAATTACATATCCATGCATATAATAATTCACACGAGCAAACAGAAGTCTATATTGTACATAAAAACCGCCATTGCGAATTTAAGAAAAGAAAATGGTGTGTACAAGAAAGAATTAAGTAGTCACAATTGACAACAAGGCAAAATTGTTAAATAGAAGCAGGTGCGGTGGAGATAATCGTGCAAAACCTACAGATATGGAATTGCAGCTGAGCACAAGGTTGTTACTCTTCAGATAACTTTATGATGGTAGGTAGTGAGAGAATGATGATCAGAAGAAAGACAATTTACCGTAACAGTCTCTGTCTGTTGCACAAAACCAGCACAATTTCATGTTTAAAGTGCATACTCAGTCTCGTCAGACAGATGGAAAAACACACAGCCAACATAAAAATACACTCGTTAGAGCTTTTCCCTATGAATCACGCAACACAATTTTCTCCTTGCTCTCGTTTGTAAAATTGCACGGCAGGCAATTTCAACTGGTGTATCGATTAATCATTTTTTTGAAAAATGTTTTTCTATTTAAAAATAGAATGTGAAGTCAGGATCACATTAACTCTTCAGCCAGCACTGAAGTGTTGCCATGAATTCCCTGGCAGTAAGGCCGGGAAGGCAGAGATGTTATTCTATTTGTTTAATCTAGGTGCATTTCAAACCATGGTCAACTGCAACTTAAGCCGGATAAACACGTAGTTGCATACTTGAGTGGTATATTTGTACAAATTTATTGAACATGTATACCTGACGACCATATAGCCTCTACACGGCACAAATATACTTGAACAATGTCAGTAAACGTTGAACCATGTTACAACATGGTCCATTTACAAATGGACGACGACGATGTACCTGCTTTAGCTTCTTTCGTTTTAGTTTTGACGGAAAAATAATGTAAAAAATGTGATGCAAAGACTGGGTAAGGAGAAGGAAAAGCTATTTACACACTAATCTATTAAATGAACTAATAATTTACCCTCGTGATTAGCGTAACTACTTGCGAAAGGATGAAGAAACGCACTTGAAACTTTTATCGCGCGTCACCCCTTTGATTAAAAGGAAGGACACAATCATGAGAAAGGCTATAACTCCACATGAATGACTGTTTCCGACTTGCACAAGTCTGTGATTTTCTACACACGCTCAAGTGTACTTGTGTAACTATACATTAGGATGGCCCATATTTATACATGTCGAAAATTTTTGTTCTGTATTTCTTTGCTCGCACCCCCTAGAACAGTGCCATTCGATAAAAACATAATCCCTGAAAAAGTTTATTGCAATCGGGCAACAGGGAAGGGTGCCGATCAGGCCTTAAAGTTTAGAATTCATCAATAGTTTGGATTTAAAGAATTTCTCAAAAATGGTAAGCGTTATCGAAATTTTGCTCAAATAATACTAAAAGAGCATTCAATTTTTTACTATTACTGTATATATAATTTTTTCGTCTTTCCAACCATTTTTTAGATAATAGCGTTTGAATATAGAGTTTTGCACTACAAGTGTATAGAAAATACCTACGCCACGCCATACACGTGGGATATTACCATTTTTTTATGAAAGGGAACCATAATAGGGGGTAAGAGCAAAAAAGTTGCAGGTTGAAAACAAAGACCACCCTTGTATACAGTTCGGAAGTTCAAACTAGTACGGTCAAACTAATTGTGCAGAATTATACATACGCTCATGTATACTTGTTCCATTTTCTTACGTGTAAGGCCGGCTTAAGGCTCGGGGATTTTATGAGACATCGTCTTATGCATAACAAGTAAGCGAGAAACAAATTATTTGGCAATTAATAAAATTGCTTTCTTATTTTGCTTCAGTATGCTGTCCCGTTGAAACTCGAAAAAATATTAAACTAATATAAAACAAATAGTATATTGCTTATTTTTCCTGATGCCTAATTGGGGTATGAGCCTCGTGTTATGAAGAATGCTGATAAATTCATTGAATCTTGTTTCTTTACTGGTGGATTAAAGTATTAAAACTTAATTTCCTTGATGAAGCTGTTTTCTGATATTCCCTGGTTTCCTCCTTACTCTTGAATTGATAATAATAGCTAGTTAGGTTATTCCATACTAAATTGATCACTTTTTGTATTCGATGCTCCATATTCTAATCAAATTTAAATATAACACAGGCTACGTAAAATTAGGAGAGCGGGGGGGGGGGGGTTAAGTCACCATTTTGTTAATTTGGCATTTGTTTAAAAAATACAGAATGTTGAAGTTTGCAGTGTTTCCTATTTTCATGAAGACAAGTGCTATACATGCTTAAATATAAATTTTTATGTCCACAACTATCTGCCACATAAATTTCGTTTTGGTTTTATTTTAATCGAGAAGGACCGCACTTTCTAAATAAATCTGTTTTTTTTTATGAAAAAGTCGGAACATAGAAATTTTAAATTTTAAAATAGAAATAGAATTTTATTTTCGCTTCAATGATTTTAATCAATTTTATGTTTAATATCTGATATTATACAATTATATGTTCGTTTTTACTGTTCTTTGATTGTTAACTTTGTGATTTGCAATTCCTAGATTACTTCTATGTGAAGGCAAATGGATTGGAAATACTGTATACTTAGATTACAAACAAGAGCTCGGATTAACCTTCAATTTAGTTCATTATAGGTCATTATATTTCATATAAATTCGTAAACTCGATACAACTTGCATTGTTTCTTCGTTTCGGTTGTTTTTCATCGGTTGTGGAACGAGTAATCGTACGTATGTACGAGAGTGTTGCTGTAACCGCATGAATATTGAACTCAATTTCCTTGTTAGGAAACATTTTGCCTTGAAATAGTACATTCTAGTTTTCTCTATCTAGAACACGAGGAAAACCATAGCAATCGTGATGACGCCTACGTGTTTCGTTGAGCAAATAAATAAAAAATGTAAGTAATGATTTTTCGTTATAATGCGTTAATTTTTTCTTTTGATATATTGGTCACTTTAATCATGCAGTTTTAGCTAATGTATTTTCATATGTGAGGGAACATTGTATATTGGCAATATTTAACTAAGAATATCAATTTTTGTTGTCACAAGGAATTTACATTAACGATTAGTAGTAAACATTAATACAAAAAATTACGAATTCCATGTTATATGTGTTTATCTTGTTTCTCCTATGATAATATAATAATAAATAACATAATCGAATAGTACTAAGGTATTATTTTTTGTTATGACAATACTTGTAAACGTAAATATTTATATTTTAATTTATCATTTTTCTTGTGTAGAAAAATATATTTTTGGTGGTTCAGATTACTGGAAACAACTTTGCTGAAGGTATGATTGTGTAAAGAAAATTAAGAAGAAAAATTAAGGTAAAGTGTAAGCGAAAGTCTGACAACTATCCAACTGGCGAGACCTTGCCAGTCGATGTTCAGTGTGATAGAAATAGATAATAGATTATAGAGTGATAGAAAGGTACCGCAACGCTTTTGAACTCCTCATATTCTTTACTCAAACATTACCTTAACATGCATTCATACACAAGAATTGGATCAAATAAATTTAAAAATTCTTAAATTTGAAAGTAAATGTACAGAGTGAGTCACAAGTAGCAGAATACTAAATATCTCTAATAGAAATATTAGGATTGAAGATAGGAGAAAATCTCAAATAGGAAAGTTATACTGTTCAAGCGGACGAATATAGTAATACAGTCAGATTTTCTTGTTGTCTTCACGGTTAGTTAAAGGTCTTCGATGTTTTTTTTTTAAATGACACCATGTATTTTTAAAAAATTTCATCAGCACTTACGCAAGATTCGTAGGTGGTAGATGCGGGACGAAACGTATTAATATGAATAGTGTCTTCGAAATACATAATTGGACTCGGAGAGGATTAAAAAATAAATGGTGTTTTAAATTGTACGAATACTCACGCCACGCCTGCTCCGCTTCATCGATGGTGTCCATCGTGTCTGGCGTGGACATTGCGATTAACCCCTCGCGATGACCCCGACGTATTAATACGTTATTCAATTGAATTGATTAACAAGCGCAAACAGAGCCAATGTACCGTCTCGCATCGTGTCTCCTCAGCCCGGTGACTTTTCTTTCGAGCCACGAGACGAGCGCATGCGTAGGTACTTGATAAGACAGCAACTGAGTAACACGCTTAATTGTTTTGTCACAATATTAATTAGCGATTCTGACAGTCTGCGTAGTGGAACACTCTTCTTGATTTCGGTGACACTTTAATGATTTTATTTACTGAGGTCTTCTTGATGGTATGAGCTACTTCTTTCACAGAATTTTTCTGATTACACGAGCTGCTGGATTTTATTTTATGCATGATTCACTTCCTATTTAAGAAACAATAAGCTTTTTATATAGGCTACATTTTTTCAGAACTGTATTGGTGCTTAGACAAATTTGTTAGTAAGATTGATATATATATTTTGGAAATGTTTTATATAGCATACTAGCAAACTACCCCCGGGTTTTGTTTCGGGTCTAAGAGATATTAAGGAGTCCATGAAAACACATCTGACTCCTTTTCACCACCTTAGGGGTTGATTAGAGCAAAATCCGGCTGTACTTCCGAAAGGGACCGGTATCGGATCCAGATGATGTTTGGGGGAAAGGTGGGGAGGGGTGGGGAGACCTCCACCAACGTCCAAAAAAAATTTCCAAAAAAATTAACAATTTTTTAATAATATTTCGGAAACTAATAAATACCCGAAGCTACAATTTTAGATTTAGGGTTCACGCCCCCCCCCCCCCCCCAAAAAAAACCTCATCTCGTTCGGTCACCGGTTCCTTTCGGAAGTATATCCCAAAATCCTGAAATTGGTTTTAGGCATTTATGTGGCTACCCTATTAAAGTAAAAACCAAGTTGATACCCAATCGGGCCGAAGAGATTCTATGAAATCCGTGGAAACACATTTTATCCCTTTTCACTCCATTAGGGGTTAATTAGGGCAAAATGCTAAATTTGGTTTTTGGCATTAGTGTGGGTGACCTTTTTACGTAAAAACCAAGTTGATATCTAATCGGGTCTAAGAGATATTAAGGATGTCCGAGAAAATACAGTTTTCCCCTTTTCCCCGCCTTAAGGACGAAATTTCCAAAAATTCTTCCTTTGTGAGTGCATACGTTATAAGAACAATATATCTGCCAAATTTTACGTTCCTAGGTTAAACGGTTTGAGCTGGGCGTTGATGAGTCAGTCAGTCGGGACTTCTTCTATTATGTATACATGGAGAATTTTAACACAATGAGATATTTTTCGAAACTTCGTCTATATAGAACGGGACCTCATACAACGAAGAAAAGAATTTTTTTACAATTTCGTTGAGAGTCGCGGTACAAGTTTTGTATGAGCTGAAAATTACGTTGCAGCTGTGTAACATTGTATGAGAGTCATTTCATACCATATCGGCCAATTTTCGCACTTTGTGTCAGGGATTTGATGAAATTGAAATATTATACATATAGTCCATGTGAAATTAAGGGAGGTTTAAGTCATTACTTTCCTGCTTTCGAATTTATTTGAAAAATATCATATGTCCAAGCATGTATACAATTCTTTCCTATTTCCGCGCAGACAGGCTTACAAGTGAAGTTTCATCTCTCAAACTATCAATTGTACGGAGTTGGTACTTCTTTTATTTAAAACGAGAAGACTCAATTTTCCTGAATAAATTTATTTCAAACACTTTGGTAACGTAAAAATTGTAAAGAAATTCGTAAACGACACAAAAACTGTTGCTGAAAGTCTATTATGGAAATTGAGGCATTCCACTAAATTGACTGTTTTTTCGAAAATGCTAGGAGTATCCTTGTACGAAAACTATGAATATAGTTATAATAGTATGTAAAACAGATCTTGACATATCCATTGGAATAATAAAATCGAATTCGTATGAAACACTATATTCGTTTGATGAATCAATATTGTCGCGGTTGTTGAACCGCGAAATACGATCACGAAATTTTGTGTGCAGCAGGTCAAACGATGGTTCATTATGTGTAAAAAGACGCAAGGAAGATAGATCAATTTTGCCAATTAGCGGAGTGCAATTAGTACGGGGAAAGTTCAGCGTCAGTGCATCGAGAAAACTTCCCTAACGAACAGCGGCACTGTGGCTGCAAGCTGGAAGGTTGGTTGACATTGTTTCTGGAAACCAGCAGGAGAGACGGCGAATGAAAGGCGAATTCATTGAAAGTGAAACGTGCACGCAGCCGTTACAAATCGCGATAAACAATTCCTACGAAGCACGCCACGCGACTCACGATGAGTGATTTCATGGTCGAAACATTGGGCCAGTGTTTCTCAAGTTCTTGCGACTGATATAAGTACATAAATAGATCAGAGTTGGGATTAGTTGAATAATTCAATATTCGAATACTTGATGATTCCTTGAATATCACCAATTTTTCTTCTGTATATCGTAGTATTCGAATTTCACATTTGAATTATGGCTGTGGGTATTCTAATATTATATTCGAATTAGGACTTTAATTGAATATCACATTCGAATTAGGATTGTATTCGAGTATTCGAATAGTGCAATTTTTTTTCCACGATGAAATTCTACGTTCAAAACTGGGTATCTCTGATCTGAAACTGTTTTCGAATTGATACCTAATTCGGTGTAATTAAAAAAAGGCTACTTCAGTCGACGAACTTTAAAGGTGTTATATAAAAATAAAATAGAACACAATGAAGAAATAAGAAGCCGACAGATAAATGGGACAAATGAGACATAAAGGCTGAAAAATATAATAATTCAGTATGCAATAGAACATCTGTTATCTGAACCATAGTATCATCCAAATAGTACTTTAATTCGTATGAAACTCATATATTACAAATTCTGAGTAGGGCAAAATTACAGGGGCTAAATGTGAGGTAAATTTCGAGTTTCTTTTTATCGTACTAGATTCAATTTAAAAAAAAGGAAGAAAATATTTGAAATTCAAGAAATTAGTATTTCATTTACAGACCAAAATAAACTACTTCAAAGTAAATACTATGCGATCAAAAACTATGTTTAAATAAACGCAAAAATGCTTACTTAATTATTCAATAATGCATTAAAAAATTTTATTATTTGAAAACGGAAATTTTCGAATACATTTCCATAAGTAGTTTTATTATAATAAATTATTTTCGCAAATAGTATACATGCATATAAAATATAATATTAAGGAAGTATTGATTTAATTTGTTTAAATGTGAGTCATTTCAATGTTAAATAAAGAACATATTTACGAAGAAATGAATGTGAATACTTGATACATATTGCATAATTACGAAATTTTTAAAAATTTCGAAAACATGAAATTTTTTTAAAATGTATTTGATATAAAATTTTAGTGATAGGAGTAACGATAGTAAATCGTACGTAACAAATCTCGAAGTTGTTTATATTCTCATGTAGACACTAATAAAATATTTATTACAAAATGCCATATCCAAATTTAATATATTACCTATATAATCTAAATCAAACATATTATTTTTGTGGCTTAATGTTATTATACACGTATGATATAACAAATAATTTAATATTTATATCTTATACTCATATTTAATGTTATATTTCATTTTGATATTTATGTTTAATTATATATAGATAAATGTTATATTGATACGTATGCTGACATTTATAAATAAATATTTAATTATAACGTTTTACTTTTGATAATTTAATCAACCCATTACTTTCCTTCATTTATAATTGTTTACTTCTGACAATTAATCAACTGATTACATTCTCCTCATTTTAAGATATGTAGTAATTGACGAGTGAAATAAGGATAGTACATCATAGGATATCCTTCTCCTTGGGAATTAATGTTTCTTAGCGAGCAACGTAACTGGAAACGGTTTCTACGTGTCAGCAGGCTTACACGCAGAATATCACCATTATGTAAGCTTATGTATCTTTAAAAGATATGGAGGAGCATTTGGCATTCCCCTTCCTTTTTTTAGACGATAACGGTACGAGATAAGTGTACATACATTATAACTGTCCCTTCAGCTAAAAATTTAAATACACAAGATACATTATAATCGCCCATTTAGCCAAAAGCTTCGATATAAATTACAAACCTCTAGTAAACTAAAAATTTCGATAATCGAAATCAGTTGTAATAATAGTCCGTTTAGCTAAAAGATTCCAATTTACTGTTTTATCCTTCGTTGAGTTCTAAATTCTCTTTGTAATTTTACATTCGACCTTGAAGAAAATTTACAGTTTACACGAAGTTCTCTTTGCCCTCCGACGAGCAAAAACCTTACTGTATTTTGCGTGCTGTTGTCGTGTTTTGTCTTGTTACATAAATCGCACATTTCTCTAGGCGTGTCTGAAAATATTTCTTATTCCTGACATGTCAATCGTTTTACGTATGCTACTAGTAAGAATTAAAACAGTATATTAAATTTGTAAATTGAGCAAAATTGTTAAATAGATACTAATAGGATACGACCTTGAACAGCATTTCTCTTTTTTTGTTAACATTTTTTAATTACTTATTAGTTTTGATCTCAAAGAATAAATGATTTTATAGTTAATCGCGAAGTTCACTGGAAATATTTTCTTTCCACAAAAAGATTTACTTCCTTTCAAATATAATTTGTGAGGAAATTTTCCTGTTGTTTACTCAAAAAATGTCATTAAATGATCAAAATATCTACTTGCGAATATTAATGATTGTTACCTCAGCGATATTTAAAAATAAAATTGATATTTTTTTACTCAAAAAATTGACTTTTTAATCACCATTTATATAAATTCACTTAAAATATAGACATCAAAGTTTTTATTTTTTGTAATTCTGGATACACTTTAATAGCTAATAAGGAGCTCGGATTGCACGTGCTCGTAAATTTGTAATCCCAATTTGCATCAAATTCTCATAAAAAAATATTAAATGGCTCCAAAACCTTTCATGTCGTTACACTTGTTTCAAAATTCGTATAAGCACCGAAACAGGAAGAAGTATTCAAAACACAGATTACCCTAAACATGCAAAGCCACGTCTTCACCAAAGACAAGCTATTCCTCCAAAATTACTCAAAAAACTCTCCAAAGCACCCACACGAGATCACTTTGCCCCAGTCCAAAAAGCTGTATCTAACACGCACCACCTAAAATTCTGAAAATCCACTTCACCGATTCTCATCTCACGCCAAATCTGCACTGATAACATCCCATCGCACCGAGATAACGTATTAGTATTCCGTTCTCACGACACACGCGACACCACCACTGCTATTCAAAACCAAAACACAATTCCAATCCACAAATCTCAACCTCCGTGGATCACAGCTTTTCTATTCACTTTCAACCGACAGCAGAACGTCAGTTTGGTTCCACTGACAAAATTCACGTTCCAACGAGTCCGCGACCACTTTGAACCCGCGCAATCGCTTCGATCGGTTCAAGTAAGGGCTTTGCACTTTCCCTCGAGTTTCCCCGTGGTTCATAGGAGGACGCCTAGGGCAGACAGACGTTTCAGTCGCGAGCGCGTGTAACACGTGTGTTTTCCGTACGGCCGCCCCAACGTTACTGTCAGCCCGAGGTACATACAGCTGCTTAGGCGGGATCAATACGTTCTAGATACTCCAGATGATCCAGATGACTCCGCTACGCTACGAGAACCATTGACTGGGGTCACGATAGCCATTTGTACACGCACAACAGGCTCGCATTGAAATGTATTTTTGTTTTGTTATGTTCATTTGGCGCACCTGGCGCGTGCAGAGGTGAGAGCCAGGGTTTGGCGGACTCATACCAAGCATTACACCTACAGGAGCGGTGGTAATGTGTGCGTGAATTGATGCTGGCGCCAAGCCAGCCACGCGGCGACATCGCGCAACGAATGTGACGTCACAGGTGGACCCTGTGCCACGTAAAACGTCGGCTTTGGCGGGACTCAGCCTAAGCACTTGGAAATTTCAGGCAGGGTCCACCGGCCACCGCTGCTATTGGTCAGAAGGAAACAACCAATGATGGCCATCAGCGTCGCCGGGGAAATAGGTTGTCGACGCTGATTGGCCGCGGTGTCACTCGCTTGGCGCTGGCGTCGGTTCGTCTCCAATCGAGTAGTAGTTCCTGTACGCGCCCGTCACGCATTTGGCTTGGCTTGGCGTTGGCGTCGGTAGATTTGTGACGTCACATTCGTTGCGCGATGTCGCCGCGTGGCTGGCTTGGCGCCAGCATCAATTCACGCACACATTACCACCGCTCCTGTAGGTGTAATGCTTGGTATGAGTCCGCCAAACCCTGGTGAGAGCTACCTTGAGTTCGGGCCGCAATGCTCGGTGGGATGGATTGATGGTGTCGATATTGGCGTTTCAGGTGCGACGCGTATGTTGGCAAGAATTATAAAAATAGAATAGAAAATAAGTGAACGGATTGAGTGATAAAGGTAACTCTCAGGTAAAGGTAACTGTAGTTTTGATGTAACACAAATTAAAAAAAAATTGAGGATCTTCATATATATAGCGTGGGGTTAAGTAATTTCATTAATCACGTCGATCTCTCCTGGACGTATTTTTTCATTAATTAATTGGTTCGTTTGACATAGTTTCGAAATTTGTAGAAAATAAACCTGTTAGGTTTACAAAGGGCACCTGTATACCTGTAAGCTCCGGATCCATAGTTAAAAAGGCCAAACTGAGTTTTTATATTTTATTCAAACACAATCTTCTTTTACTCGTAACGTGCTTATGTAAGAATATCGCTGGAATTTCAGGTAATGCCCCCACCCCTTCCGCTGTCCACTTTCATCGGCTTCGTGAATCTGCAGCTGTCATCATACATACTTGGCAGAGCCGGAGCTGACGAATTAACCATTTTCAAACGATACTCCATCGCAGTGAAGCTATATATATTTGCTAAGGACTTTTTCACAGGATACGCTTTTGTGGCTGGCTATTGGTGTCTGTGTCATATTCGCACTTTTTTCTACCATTTTATAGCTTTTTTAAACGAGATTTCTTTCTGTCAAGTGAATACAGTGGAGGACAACAGTATGTGGACACCATTTAAAATTGTATAACTTGTTTAAAATTGGTCCAAATGACTTGAGTTTTTTTTGAGAAGCTAGAAGGATTAGTTTACAAGGTGACGTGTTTCGTCGTTTTGGAAAAAATACAATTGGTCGGAATAGCAAAAAAATAGTAAAGGTAATTTGTATACATGTTCAAAATTTCATCAAAATAGGCTAACGTTGCTCTGAGCTATAAACATTAAAGATTGCAGAATAAGGTCGAAAATCGCTGATTTTGGGAATTTCCCGATTTACAAGAAAACAAGCTGACTTTTTTTGTTTTCAAGGAAATTAAAATTGAAAATGGTTTATGGTTACCACGCACAAAAATCGTCTACGAAATCTATTCTTTTTATTCGCCCCAGTGTTTAAAAACATTAATATTTCTTTCAGTTTCCAATGTTTATTACGGTTTGAAAAGAGAGTCAGATTACGCGACTTTCACTCGTCATCTGCAGCTTGGACGTGCGACATGTAAATTCGAAAAGAAAATAGATTAAGATGTACAATTCCCTCGTGTATAATTTCCGTTACTGCTCTGGTATTTTAGTTTTAAAACTAACGCAAATATTGCAACTTCTACAAGTCACATTTTGAAACTTATTACAATCTTGTGACTCTTTTAGAAATCGATATCTAGTGTATTACCATACAGGTTGAAAAAATATATAACGCTAAAATTGAGATTGAAGTGAATCCTTGTGCAAAAGCACATCAACATAAAAATTCTAGAATAATTTCTTCTTACACCGAAAATTCATTTTTCAAAAAATTGCTTTTGAAGATGCAAATTTGAAAGACACTTAGTTAAATGCATGTGTACTCAATGGAGTTTTAGAAAAAGTTCGACAAAAGATTATCGGCAATTTCCACTCATTTTGGCTCAAGGATTCTTTTCATCTACAATTGTACCATACTTACAATTATTTAGTCAGCTACACTAAATTACTTTTTTCTAGAAACCAAGCCCCAAATCAAAACTTGTTGTTTTACATTTTCGACACAGAGTTTCATCCAAGAATTATCCGCTTCGTAGTTGTAGGTACCACTAATAATGGACCACCCTGTATATAATTGCTACAACGAGTTCTTCGAGTTTTGCTCCCTTCCAGCTGGGAACACCTATCGCGTGAATGCAGCCTAAACGACTACATACAGTCATTTCCGGAGATGCGATTAGACGCATTCGATTTACCCTTTAGGATCGCCCGTAATGATCGAATCGCATCCTGGATATTGGCACACCCTTGCGTTTCCTCGAAATTACCTTGTCCTATATACCACGAATTGCTCCGTTAAAAGTGCTTCGGTTATGTCATCCTCCGGCACGATTCCAGCTGATGAAACAGCGCGCAAAATAAGGCCAAGCTAGACAGAATAGTAATTGCACCCCAAGTGGTCGCTGCTCGTACCAAAACGCGAGGATTTACAATACCTTCCAAACTAGGCTTAGGACTATTTCAATACTTCATACGTAGGTACTTGAATGTTAGGAATATGCCTCGAATATTACATTTTATTTAGATTACATGTGTACTCGAATATTTCTTTCTAATTAGAGCTGTATTCGAATTAGGGCTACACTTGAAAATTACACTTAAATTAGGGCTGTATTTGAAATTCCAAATTGAATTCGGGTTGTATTCAGTAATTACATCCGATTATTACACTCGAATTGGAACTGCATTCCATTTGAAAAATTTATTTTCCGATATAAGACCACATTTAAGCTAAGTAACTCTTATTTACAAATAGTTTGTGATTAATTGGCGAATGGCTATTTCGGCTAACGAATTTTAAAAGAGTCTATGATTTCCTTCCTCTGTTTAGAAACATAAAAAATCGTTTACATTTTTTAATGATTTATAAATATATGCCAGCTTGAATAAAACAATTTCGTTTTTAGTTTATTCCCTCTTAAGTAGGTACAAAACTTACAAGGAATATTCTTTCGGAGGCTCCAGCGAATTTCTGAATTCGAAAAGACTACAAAATTGAAATGATTCAAATTCAGCAAATTGGTGTAACGCGTTTGCGATCAAATTAGTAATAGTTTTATGAATATTTATTCATTTTTTAAGGGCGTGAGAGATAAATAATTTCACATAGAAATCTTAACAAAAATAAACTATAAAACAGTTTAATTATTTTGGGAGAAATTTAGTTAAGTTCAGATAAACCAAACTCGACTTCAAAGAGAAAGAATAATTCTTGTTAGTGTAGTATTGCTTAAAACAAATTCTCTTCTAACAATGAGAAGTATAAGAGCAGCAAACTTTCTTTAATAATAATATCAGTTGTTAACAGTGTTGCAGAAAAATTAATTATCAAAGTATTTTTTGAAAGTATATAAATGTTACTTTCTTGTTTCCATTCCTATGTAAATAAACCTAATGCCCACCTGCCTATATTTAGTGTGAATAAATATTTTGTTAAATTCGGAGAAGTTTATATCTGCTCAACTATTATAATCCTTACGTAACAAGTTATTTAACTGAAGATGACTGGCAATAATATTTTTAGAGGAAACACATTTTTCGATATGTAGGCGTAAGGTAAAGAATGTGGGTGCCACCTAATTATATACGTAACGTTATTAATAGCCTACAAAGGGTTACGCATACGTGAAATGGCCTTGCCTTTTCTTTCCTGGATGATATACATAGATAGCTTATCGGCGTCGTAAAGATTATGTGTATTTTCTTTTCAAACATCTACTGTTTATTTAACTCACGTTACTGAACATGAAATTTGAGTAAAATAAAATTAAAGAAGTATTCAATTAAATAAAGTTCTGTCACCTCTATAATTACGTATCCAGAGTTAAGTACGATGAAAAACCAATTAAAGCAGCAGAATACAATAATAAAATACCTACATTTAACTATGTCCCTCAATTATTCTTTATATTACTGCAAATATAATAATCATGAAAATATAATTTTAAAATACTTCTACATACATTTAAATTTGCGTTAGAAGAGGCGAAATTATTTCGACAAAATCAATTCAAATTCTTTCCCACGCAAATCATTATAACACATCGTTGATGCACTTCCACAAATATACCGAACAAACTTTCACCTGCGATGAATGCAACTTTCCCAAGCACAAAGTTTTTCTTCAGTTTCAAAAGTAAAAATTCCAGATTTACCTCCTCCTTAAAACACGATTTTTTAAAATTCCTTTTAAATGAAATACGCTATCTATACAGAGCAACTCTCTGGTGGAGAGCAGTGCATGTTACTTAAAAATTTGTGGAAAATACAAATAAAGGTGGCCATGTTGAATCTACTAGATTTAGGAACACACGACTTATTATCAAACTTATTACCTATTTTTTACATTGTTAAACACGTGAATGAAATATACACATCTCTATTTGAATAAACAACGTTACAACCAATATCTTGAAGACACATTGCTTTCAAGGTCATCCAAGGTCATTACAGCGTTGACCTCTTTGTCATCCTCAAAAACCCATCTTTATTGCATCCTATACGTTTTTCGATTACAATGCAGTAAACACCACCAACGAGGCACCCTGTAGAGTACCGAGCCAACACCATGGAACGCCAAAGTGTCACAGAAAGTCCAACCGGATTCAGGTGCGCGGTGAACGTCGGAATTTCGCGAAATTCCAGCCGGGACCGTTACACGCCTGTCCACAGGAAGACTAAATGGAGGATCGATATTAATGAAAGAACATGATGAGCACGGCGCACCTTCGCATCACGTCATCGTGGCACCTTGAATGGCTTATATAACAAGTGACACTCTACAGTGCACAATATCTATTTTCTACGTTTACGATGCGCATTCGATTCCATGTGGAACCGTTCTGGCGATGGCGTTCGAATCGGCGGATTTACGAATTCAAAGTTACGACCTGTAGTTCCTGAAGCCATGAATTCTAGCGTCACCGATTACCGTTCCGTTGGCGATACGAGATATCTTCACTGGTATTTTTAGTTGCTGGAATTTTTCATACCATCACTGCCATTCGCGATACCAATATAGATATAGAGCCATGTTTCCACGATTCTTGCTACTCTTTTATGTCTCACTTTTATTCATAAACGAATGTATTTTGGTTGCCACGTTTTATTCAGGAGATCGAACGATTTATGGAGATCTTGGGAGGTTGATAGTTGCAAGGGAATTTTATAGGGTTACAATTTTTAGGTGGATGTGTCTAGATTTTTTTATACAGGGTTTTTACATTGTTACTATAGAGCAGTGATTTCCGATCGATGGGTCGCGACCTCCCAGTTTCCTGAGGCGTCGTCACGTTTTTTTAAATATTATTAATTTAGAAATTTATTCTGAAATTCCTATTTTTAATGTGTTTTTTACCTTATTCAATGTGGTTTATCTAAAAGGGGGGTGCAGGTTATTCGAATATTATAAAGGGGGATCACGTTAAAAAATGTTAAAAAACACTGCTATAGAGGCTTCTTCTCGTAAGTTGCAAGTAATGAAAAAAATTGTGGAGGAAAAAGTTTGAATAATTTTTATAAGGTACGCGATTGATTATATCAGTTCTTTGAATTGTCAGTAACTTTGGAACAACAGAGATGTTTTTAATTTAATTAAATGGGAAGCTATATTCTTTTCTTACGTCACGTGGGAGCAACTTTCAAGATGAAGTTAACGATCTAAGAAGCAGCAATAGTTACAGTCACGCGAGGTCAGTAATGAAGGAAATAATTTAAACATTTCTTATATTATAGGATATTAACCTATAAATAAAACACGTGAGCCATTACGAGCTGGTATTGGTAGGGACTAGATAGAGAAATAGTTGAACAAATTTTGATCCCAAGATCAAAATAAAATTGTGTTAGATTGCAGGTAACAAATGTGAGGCCAACTCTAATGTATACTATCAACAACTCCTCAAGTGCTACACAAACTTAAGAACCGCCCTAGTAGCATTTATTGTTGGCATTTTGATGGCCAACTAATTCCAAACTTGGGGATACCGTGGGCCAACCAGAAATGCTACTAGGGTATGTACTTAAAAATAACAGCACAAGGTGTTTCACTTTTATTTCATGCTTCTCCTTTCTTTTAAAAGTGATTTTCGAAGTGACTACTTACCCATTTCTTGCCTTCCGCCGTGTGCTGAATGCCCGTTCACGTGCATCGTGGACTCCGAACTTTTCTTTTCATGCTGATATTGTTCCTTCGTTAAAGACTCCGTTCCTGAAAAAAATAAAAATTGCCTTCTCAATCAGATTGCTTTTAAGCTCGGTAAAAATAATAAAAACAGTCACGATTATATTTACTCCAAAAGAACAATTTCATAATATTCAGCTGGGGTATCGTGTAGATTAAATTTGATTTTACATTTTCCACTTCTCCAATTTGGAACTTAATACAATTTACACTCCGTCAAAGTAATTCAAAATTCAACCAAAACAAAGTACCATCGTCAGATTTTTGTGAAACTTGGATATGTTGTAGTCTTTAGTGATATATAAATATTCCTCGATCGATTTTTCAAAATTTTAAAATTAGTGGACCTTACAGCTGTTTGAAATATAGTGTTGACCTATTGTCAATAAATTATAACTTTTGAACTAAGAAACTGACAAAAATTAATTTTTGGAGGTTTACAGTGAAGACATGAGTACCTAATAAAAATTATTCCACTCTAAAAAACAAATTTTTGACTATTTTTTTGCAATTGTTCTAATCAAATACAATTTTCTCAAAATATGTACCTTTTCAAAAATTTGAAAAAATTAAGTATATAGCCCTGTTTGCCCTCATTATGGACACGTTTTAAAAACTGTCGACCCTTTAAAATTGGCTAAATGAAAATTGTTTGAATGTGGCGCCGAGTCGGTGCTAGCGACGCAGGGGTGGTTTCATCCCTTAAACATGCAAAAAAGGGTTTAAATATGGGGTTGATTAGATATTCCGTTGAATTTCTTGGTGAAAACGCTATTTCTGATCCTTAATGTAGTTAGGTGAAAAAGTAGAGTGAATTCAAAGAATTTATATGATCAGTATTGAACTAGTAGTGAAATGAAAACTTTAAACTGCTTTTCCTATAGAATTTATATTTTTGTAGTTACGCCACTATCAATGCCATGCAGCGACATGTAGTAGAAATATCTCGCCCGAAGCAGAGGTCGCTGAAAGTGCGGGAGACACGGGAGACGCGGGAACGAGGTGAAACACAAAACCAGTAAGCATTGACCTGGCCAGAATGCTGCCTTATTGGTGCATAAGGCTGGCCCCCACGAAGCTTATTTTACGATATCGCCAGTGTGCCGATGCACGCACCTCTCCCTCAGCATTCGTTCCTTATACGTATTAAGCGCGACGCGGATAATTGGTTCACCGTTCGTGAGTAACCTCGATATCAAGTTAGCGTTAAGATTGCCTGGTGTACGGTTCCATGGAATGCCTATGGAAAAACCTGCTGTCTGTTATGTGTTTCGTTACGTCCATGAGAAATCCGTGCCACGATACGGAAGAACATCTCTTGCACGTTTCTTGGAACAATGGGAGGATTATTTCTATTGTTAGAATTCGGGCGAGAAACGTGTAGAACCATTGTATTGTAATAACGCAGTACATTTTGGTGGCTATTTCGAAATTTCTTACTAGAGAACGGGATAGGAAGTGAGTTGTTTCACTGATATCTTATACAACGACCAAACTACTTTTGAATCTAACTTCGTTTTCTATCTTCAGTAGTTTCTAAGCAATTGTATAAAATAAATTCTTCATCCTCACTTTTGGAGCCTCTTTTCATTCTGTATATATGCCACATAAAAACACTTGTTAAATATATTCGAAAATTCTGCTGGTGGGCTGATTAAAATCTGAGCGTATAAACTGGGTGATACGCGTTGTTAATCGAGTTGGGGATGACGTGAAATAACTGGGGTTCGCTAGAGTTATAGTGGCGCCACCTTTGAGTTCTCGGAAATCTTACTCAAAGAGGGTGCAAAAAATAGGCTACTTTTGTATTCAATATATTTTTCGTAATTTTGTTGCTTTTCAAGGAGTTTGAAAAAATTGATGTTTATTTTTGAAGCTTCAAGATTGTGCTCCAAATTCGTATTTTAGAGCCCTTCCAGTCATTTCTGTGTAACTATTTTAAAATTTTTTGTGAAAATCAAACGAAAAATTAATTTGTAACAGCAAGATGGTTAATATGCAAACCCATGGCTGATTAGAGTATGCAATTATTTACTCTGATGCTGATCTAGTGTCCTCGACGTTCTTCAAGGATAACTTTTTAATACGACGCAATGATCAGAATTTAATGTCGTTCTTGGAATGGCAGAGTGATTCTTCAGCTCAAGGTGACGTATTGCAGCTGCATTTTTGTTGTGCAAGGGAAGGAAAAATTAAAACATGCAGACTTTATAGGTATGAACGAGAATGACCAAGGGTATTTTGTATTTCTATTAAATCTGGCATTTAAAAAAGTATTGATAATATATTCAGTATCAATCATCGGTAAACCTAGTATTGCTAATTAAATAATTACTGTAATATACAAAGATTTGTTCTTTTCTGTAATTATAATTAAATCTCCTTCATTGTATTGTCTTTGAAAACGCCAAATATTTGAATGTGCACAATATTTTGAATATTTTCTTAAGGGAGATAATCACAAAACTGGGTTACAATGTAATGTTCATTTTACAAGTTATTTTGGGTTTCGTTAATACGTTCTTTGTTGCATTTTTTAATACACCACAAGAACATTCTTTAAAGCGTAAATATTAATTTTCTGCACAGTTGAAATAAAAAATATTATTCTTCCGGTAAACAATATTTTACAGCATTTATAGAACAAATTGAATTAAAATTAAAAACGTACATTCTAAACTGCAAATTTCATTTGAAAAATGAGCAAATGAGAATATGAAAAAAACATGAATGAACAATTGGCACTACATCTTAGAATTTACTGTCAAAAGTTAAAATCGAGACGTTCGTTATATTTAACATATTAATTTCGACGGAAAATACCATCTCATAAAATTAATACCTTTTAAAAATTTTTTAGTCTTCTTTATTTCTCCGAAGAATGTATTTTTAGTACATTAATTATTTGCAATAAAAGGCATTACTGATAACGGGCACAAAAGTAAATTGTTAGGGTAAATCCGGGAGACGCGGTCGGGCCGCAGAGTTGGTTAAGTCGCTACAATTCAGACTCTACATATATACGCAAAAGCGTGTTAAGGTTCAGAACAATTGATTCTCTAGAAGTCAAACAGTTAACTGAATGTGTTTTCCGCGAGTCTGAAATATAGCAAATCGACCAACTCTCCGGACCGACCGCGTCTTCCAGATTTACCCTAATATTAACCCTAGTTGCGGACCGAGAACAGTTGTAGTTAAGGTTACCAACCGCACTATAATATAGTATAGTATTGTACTATATTTTTGTCTAGTGTACTATATACTATTAGAAAAAGATATAGTACGTAAAAATGCTACATTTCTGATACATCGATAATATTCTACAATTTTCATTTATTTTTTATTCTATGACAACATCAAAACTTTAATTTGCGGAATTAAACGTCAAACTTTTGAACTTGTCTAAAAAAAAGTGTTGCCTATGATCTGTCTGTGAAAATTTATATAAAATCATTTCATGCATTCTCTGTATTCTCACCACTTCAGCTTTTACAGAGAAGATATCATTATATCTGTTATTTTTGCGTTTCAGCGCACTCAAATTTTTGACATATTTTTTAAACACAGTAAATTACATATTGATAAAAAGATATGCTTCTAAAAAATATGTTAGTTCAATGTAATTCTATTTTGTACCACTGTCCTCTAAAAGTATTGTGTATATTTTTGCAAAATGTACTATATTTTTTAGTCACACTTGGCAATAAAGTACTATATTTTTTCAAAAAAAAAGTTGGCAACCCACGTTGTAGTATTTCTCCTTAACGAGCTTGTTTTTCTTCTCAAACCTGTTGATCCGTCGACCACTTGAACCAATGAATTTTCATAACGTGAAATACGCATGGAAGGTGTGTAAAGCATTTTAGATATTCGCGATTAATAACCTCAACAGTTAGACTTGTTACATATCGCAATTAACTGTACACAGTACTCAACGAGCGTAAAACATTTATGATATTCACGTGCGTTTGTTATTGCTTTCCGCCCATAACCCAGCACCCCGCCCGCCCCAGTACGCGATGCGTCCAGTGAATTTTGCGCTCGAAAGGCCATTTCATTTATCATTCATTTCTATTTCTCAATGGCTCCGCGGCTGCATGCTCCTCGTACTTTCTTCCTTACGTAACAAGATGCAAACGATAACCGATTCTCGGCGCAGGCTTCAGATTATGTTAATGATAAACTGGATTTGCATGCGTGGAAATTGATGTCGCGTCACTGTGAATGGTGCCTGGAGCGCATTGATAGAGCTCGGTTCATCTAACCGAAGCCCGCCGTCTCGTTAAATGCAATTCCTAACAGACAGGCTACCGCCCGCTGAAAGTGGATCACGTTCGTTGATGAGAGTGGGAAAGTCTGTCCTCTGTTTATTTGCTCATCCAATTCACACCGTGCACACATCCGCGTGAAGGGAATTATATTCTAATTGAATCACGGGCGTCGCTTGTAGCATGGAAATCTCGAAGCCACGAAACTAGTCGTAGCCTGGCGAGGAGTACTGCATGAAGTTTTATACATCAATTTTAACAAAACTTTGTTGGTGAATAGAGAATGGAAAATTATTTGATTTGTGGGTGGTTGTTGTGTACTTACACACATTCAATATTTTGTCAGATATTTAGCAATAAAAATGGTGTTTGGAAAGGTGATGGAGAAATTTTTTTTAATGCTTTTGTGATTTTCTATAAAATATTATGTGAGTGCAAAAGTTCATTCGCTCAGTATTATATGTATGTAAATGTCTTTTCGTGTTTTTACCAGAAAAGTGGTAAAAGGTCTCAAATAGTAAAAAAAAATACTTTGATTAAGGAAACATGTAACATATTTTCACTTTTAATAAAGCAATTTTAAAAAAATTTTGCACTGACATAATATTTATAAAATATCATTTGCTACATAAATTCGGAAGAGTAATGAAAATATGTGATAAAAAAATTGAGCTGTCGAATTATGAAGCTGCTAACTTTCGAATCGTAAGTGCTTAACAAAGTAGCGCACAAATTTTTGTTATTACATATCTTGCGAAGTATCGTTTTTCTACTAAAAAAGCGAAATAGAAAATAATTATTTCTCAGTTGTCAATCTATTTACGGAGTTTCGTTAAAATCGATGCGCTACACTTCGTGTGGTGCCCTCTTGTATGTCCAATTCGTTGGTAGGTAGGACTTATTGCGAGGGCAAGCTTGGGAGATCAATTAGTTTTACGATAAAATTCCACTTATATAATAGATGTGTTTCCGTGATAAAATTGTAAGAAAGAGTTTCATGGTGTAACGCGCGACCTGTATATTCGCTAAGCTTAATGAAGCGTCTTAATTATTCTGTAATGTCTTACGTAAGCGTAAGACGCAGTTGTATTGTTGCGTTATGGCGACGATAAAAAGGACGATGAAATATTTCACTAACAAATGAATAATATAAAGTGTTATAAAAGTATTTTTGAACTCTTGCTTTTAATGAAAGGAACTGGAAATTAAAAGTTTCTCCAAAAGCTATTTATTTTTCTGCGAATGTTACTTTCTACCTTTAATTGGTGTTCTTGTTTCTTAATCAGTTTCAACTGTTTTAAACTAAAGATTAATTGATTAATATATTAAAGTTTGCTGTTTTGTTATTTAAGTTTGCAATGAATGAACTGCTTAAACCAAGCGTCCAAGCAATACTACATAAAAGGATACTAAAGTAGTCTATTTGATAGTTCATGAGTTTACTTTAAAATATACTTACACGTACCCAAAACTATCAAATATTTCTTGGATACCTGATATTATTATTATTATTATTATTAAACGTCTTTATTGCACAACAAAGCAGAGGACAACAGAGAGAAGGTAAAAAAAACGACAAAAAGCCAAGGCGAAGTTCAGTCCGCGACTGTTTTTCAACTTAACTTGATATCTACTTGATATCTAATTGAATAAAAATACAATTTCGAAAATGCTAGTTGAAATAAAATGTAAAAACTTGAGTAGAATAAAAATAATATTTCTTCTACAAGAAAAGTGTCATGGAACGAATTCCATTGAACTTCAAGTAGGTCATACATATCTGAAAATGATATCTGTCATACCAAATGGTTCCGCCCCCAAACCAGTCTGTAGCAATCAAGTAAGAGATATCTTATTTTTGTCCATTACTGCGAAAGTTTCAACACGCCAATTATTCTTATTCTACGAACAAAAAATAATCAGATTTCTTTGAAGTAAACTTATTTGTCGAATACTTTTATCATTCAAGGAACTGTCGTATTTTCACTTTTGAATAAGATTTTTTTCTACACCCAGTCCTTTATTTGCAATATCTACGTATATTGAAAACTTGAAATAACTTATCCAGAATGTAAACTATACATACACTATTTAGTTGTATTTTGCAATGCTGTCAATAAAACGAGACTACATTTCTACGTGGGGATTTAAAAAACATTAGGATTTGGGCGTATTTATTTACAGGTTTCTAAAATGGCGTGCACTTTCTCGTTACTTTTGTCCGCTGTTGGAAACTATTCAATCAGCCTTAACTACTTTAGTGTCAATAAATGAACTATATAAAAAATCTGATGGCTCAATAACAACATAGGGAATTGTTTGAAAATTTCTAAACTTATTTCAGTTTCTACTTATTTATGCTACAAATACAAAATTCAGTGAATGCAATAATAAATTATATAAATTATCAATTTTATAAACGATGTAATTCCACGATATAGATTGATAAAAATTACACGTGTGACAATCCTTCTAAATAAAATCTCAAAGTCTTTTAAGACTGTTCACGATAAAATGCTTATGTTCCAGTGTAATTAGATATCAGGAAAGGTTCTTGCCACTTGCACGAACAACTTCATATCGGTCACCTGTATCTATAGGCGTGCACATACCAAACAGCACGCGCGCCTTATCTTTTACTAGCACTTTCTGGTGCACCGTTTGATCAAAGTGTTTGATATTGTCATGCCGCGGACATTAATACTGGCGCGTTAGCTAATTACGTCGAATAGCCACTAAATTTCCTGGTTCTCCTTATTGGTCACAGAAATAGACTTGGAACTGACACCGTCCATGTGTCACTTTATATTGAAGAGCTCTATGCTTTTCCTCGACGTTGTTTTCATTTGAGGATATGGAATTAATTATTCATATTTCAAATATCTGCACGTATCGCGTCATTTTATTCCGAATAGAAGAAGGATTAATGCACTCGGTGTTGTAAACGAATTTCTTTTATGTACAGTAATGTGCTAATCCATATATAGGGTGTAATAGGACGAGATGATGAATCATTAATGAAAATGTATTTTGGATCCGTAATCAGAAATGAGTTGACAAAATTCTAAGATGAATTTTGAGAACGGTATTTAATAGATTTTGAGAAAATTAACTCTGCACTAAATGAACTCGTTAACAGGGTTGCAATCATAGAAAATAATTTTTCTTCTGGGAATCAATCTTCTGGCATGGTTCCTAAAGAAAACGTCAACAAACATCGAATGAAACTGTTAAAACCTGCAATTAGTTATGAAATAACAGTTACCATTTTACTATTATTTTTTTTGTTTTAAGGATAGGTACAGTTATAAAATAATGAAAAATAAAATGAAAAACATAGGTAGTATATAGTACAATTAAGAAAGGGGTTAATGCGCTGATTGACTCTGGGGTGATGAACAAAATTATTATAAATATATTAATGGCGTCCCAAAGATTACTCATGTAAATCCTAGTTTTAGGGAAAAAAAGTACATAGGAGAACTTTGATTTATTTAGTTTTCGTTGTTTAAGAACTAACAGTAAGTTATTTGATCTAATTATAAGTTGTAAGCAGTGACAGATATAACAGGGCGGCTGATGAGATGAGCAGTTGACGCCTGCTTCATTCCCCAAAAACTTATGATTAGATATAGATATCCAAACACTACATTTTTTTTCGTACTACTACACTTGGCCCGTTTTTAGTAAACTACCTCTTCATGTTCCCGAAAAATAGGCCCCTCAGAACGTTTGCCACCTGTGCCTTTTTTCTTAAATCTGCCATTGGTGGTATAGTTTCTATCTGATTATTGTCTTGCGACATTATTATCCACAGAAACTTTGCCAAATGACGGTTTTTCTGACACCGAATTATCACTTAACGGTTATAAAATCCTCCATCAAGACACAAACAGTAATACTAGCGAATTTAAGAGACGCTGTGGCGTCTTAACAGCTGTTCGCGATACTTATTATAGTACACACACTACTTCGCCTATTAACTGTTTAGAACAGCTCTTTATACGACAATCATTATGCATCATTCATTCATTATATGCGCCGTTCACCTACCACTATCCTCCAACTCTATGAAATATGAGGTTCACTGTCAATCAGTTGGGTTTATTATGCAGCGTCATTTCAATTCTGACATCCTTCTAGGTGATTGCAAACTTTCTAGTAATGTTACATTTTACAATGATCGTAATGGTATTATTCTGGCATTCATCAGTGAATAATAATGCATCTATTGGATCTGATAATAATTTGTGTGAATATTTTGATCTTTTAAATTACCATTAATATAATCATATTCGGAAGTTTATAGGTCACACGTTGGATTTATGCTTTTGTCGTTTCTATAGACGTATTATTATCTTCGTCGCAGCTGATGCCCTTCTCCCATTTGATGTATATCATCCTCCGTTTACCGTTACGATTCCTGTTCTAATTTCGAATAATACACCTGTTTCTCTCATTATTACACTGTTCAACAGCCATCCGGACTTGTAACATTCAATAAACGTTTCTTTTAGATTTTTATGCGTTGAATACGTATCGACAAACAGTTTCTCGCTATCACCCTCAGTTTTCGAGAAATTAGATTTTGAAGAAAAAAATGCGAGTTTCAAGTTTGGATATTTTTTGTGTACAAACAGCAATAGTTTTTCGGTTGCTCGTCACGTTTAGTTATTCTATGAACTCTCCCGAATAAAATTATATAAATTATTATTGCATTATAAACATTTAAATATGTTTAAACAACGATCAAAGGAAAAAGGAGATCCGAAATGTAACAATTTTTGCACATATTTATCAATTTATTTAAAAAACTAAGGGTCTAGGAAAAAATTTATCTACACCACGTGATGCAGTATACATTTTTCTAATCCAGAAACGAAATCTGTAGTTTGCCAAAACATACGGGCACCGACAGTGGTAGTCAACGACGCGGCGCGGCGGGCGTATCCACATTCCACTGCCGCTCAACGTAAAGGTGCACTTCCACGGCGCAGCGCGTGGCTCGGCGAGTCAGTTTGGCGAGCACAAGTCGGCGAACCATGAGCGTTCCTACGGCGCGCCCAGGCTCTTTTTTTGACTCGTGCCGCATTTACCGACAACGAACGGGAAGACCAAGCTGAGCCACGCACCGTAATCAGTAATCTACTATAATTTTTAAGATATACAGCAATATAGTAAAGTACTCATTAGTCTTCAGTGTTTGCACCCTGAAGAATTGAAAATGGGCACAAACGAAAAACGAATTGTCTGATACTTGTATTGAGGTTCTCTACAAATTTACACAGTTACAAAAAAATCGGAATGTTCACGTAACTGAACTTCGTTTGTTAATTATGATAGGGTAAAGGACCCAATTACTATCAGCCAACCCAATTACTGTCACCTTAAGCTATTTTACTTAAACCTTTATATATTCGTTATTTTAAGTAAAATAGCTTAAGGTGACAGTAATGGGGTTGGCTGACAGTAATTGGGTCCTTTACCGTAGTAAGTTTTCTCCATAGTTCTGTTCTTAGACTCCTCACAGCAATAGAATTGCCAATGGGTCCGTGTACTCCCGGTGTATAAAAAGCACTCCGCTGCTAATATTTTATGTAGTACCTATCCGTAAATTTTTCAGGATGATTAGAAGTAGATGGCTTTACTCTCCTTAAATTTGTAACCTTTGAGCGTCTGAGGAATGATAGTTTATGAAATAGTAAATACGAGAGAATGCAACCCGAGTAAAATTGAAGTCATTTAATAAAAATAAAATCATCGTACTAATAAATATTTCACTTAAATGTAGTTGAGCGTAAAACTATTAGAAGCGCTCGCTCGCGGATTAAGAATTCTCAAAAAGAAGATTTATATATTAATCTAACAGATATAAATAGTAATTGTGTAACATTTTCAAATTAAACACAGATGTACTTGTTTCACTCATTAAATAATACCAACTAACAATTTTGAAAAGTTTGTCCCAAAAAATACGGAGCCTCGAAAATTTTTAAATGCATTATAGGCAAGATATATGTATAGTCGATTTATTTTACACAGAAGCTTTATGTTAAAAGTTTTACTATTTTCTATTAACTTACTTGTTGGCTTTAACTCTTTAATCTGTTCCATTATTTGCAAAATCTTCTTTATGGTGTGTTTAAATTCTATGAAATAGTTTCTTAGAAATGATTCGCTTATTGTGCCAATACAATTAAAGTGTATGTGATGATGATACTGATATGAGAATTAGTTTAATATGCGCGTAGACCGTTATCAGATTGTTCAGCATTCAACGCGCGTAGAGGGAAACGCATGACGTAAACGCGTGATTAGAAGCTGAAAATCAATGACGGCTACGTTCGCATAAATTATCAGCCCCGTCTCCGTGACCTCTACCGCTACGTCATTGGGACGAAGGATTGCAACAGTTGGATTTGCATATTACCGCCATCCCACATAATGTTAAAGAAGGAGCGATTTGAACAAGGAATGCATTAATTATTACTCGCAAATGGAAGAATATACGTAACAAATGGAGGGTATTCACTTTTCTTGTTATACGCGACGTAAGTAGGAATATATTACAGTAGTAGGTAGTATAATAGAGAACTAATGTTAAAGCAACAGCTTTAAGTCTGTTATTATTGTTACAAAGAATTAATGACGGAAAATGAACCCATGAAAAGTGGAGGTACAAGGCTGCCAATTTGTAGCTATATTTACTTCTATTGTACTTGCGGAAAATTTGGAAATAATTATATAAAATAAGGAATACGTGTATCTATTCCTTTTTCTGTTTTCGTATTTTTGTGTTTTTCTTTTTTGGTGTTTTTGGATTTTTGCATTTTGCCTTTTTTGCTTTTTTGCAAATTGGTAGTTTTGTAGTTTATACGTTATTTTTCTTTCCTACTTCTCTGTTTCCCTATTCTTCTGGTTTTCCAGTTTTCTATTTTTTTCTATATCCGGCAACAGTTCATTCTAAAATATACTATCCTTATTCAAATATTAATCAGGATTTGTATATTTCCCTCATCTGATTCAGAATGAATGATCATAAATTATTAAATTTTACTATTAGGAATAATCAGGTGTAAAATCTAAAAGATCAAAATTGCGAGCGTAATATTTCAGAGTTAGTTTATACATATGTATACTTAAACAGTTAAGTGAAGTTATTAGATATTTACAAGGGAAGATCCCGAAACCGAATATTCAAAAAAATCTGAAATTTTGTGGATATGTAGGTGATTTCCTCCTGATTACAATTCAATTTTTTTGTGCACAAATTCACTTTAGGTGGGTGTAATTAACCCCTGAAGATGCGGTTTTTTCGATTTTATTTTGTAACACGCAATTTGTAAGAGATAGAAAAAAATTTCAAGACGAAAGTTACTTACTTCTTTTAATTAGATTTATCAAATTGTAAAAACTTTGATTTAAACATAAAATAGCCAAATCTTCAGGGATTACTTTCACCCCCTTACACTAAATTTGGGCAGCAAAAAAAATTGCGTTGTAATTGGGAGGAAATCCCCTACATATCCACAAAGTTTCAGAATTTTTAAAATTTTCGGATTCGGGATTTTCCCTTGTTAGCTATAAATAATTAGCGTAATATAGTAATTCCTTACAAATGCATAACGTGCCAACTGACCATTTATGATTCACAAAACATTGGTCAATTAACTATAAGTTACTTTCAATAGACGAACTTCGGTTTAATTGTTTAAATATAGAGTCATCATTAGAAGTAATTAAAAATATTTAGTTACGATTTGGAAACTAAAATCTCTATTTACTTCAGATAACAATAAACAAATATGTCTATTCCAATTAACGATTAAAATTAAAGAACGGTTTATTTAGTCCTGCAAGGACAATAAATCATTCTTTATAATACACTCTTATCCTATTCTAATTTTAGTCAAAGATACAATCCGTAAAAAATAAAGAAAAATTGATAACGAATTACAAACTACATACTTTGAATTCCAGTAGAATGAATTTAGCTGATACCTGACTTGTCGCCATTGCTACATGCATACTGGACTTTGGGGTCAGTCAACTGCAACGCGATGCAAACTATGCATTTCCATGTTCATCATGGAATTAATACGTAAATCTATTCTACGTGGATTAGTTTACAACTATTTCGTTTGCTTCTTCACCCATTTGTTTACATTCTCAATGACTTCACTCGCATCATTCCCTGAATTTATTCATTTAACGATTCACTTATTGAAATGTGTACGGTGCTACACATCAAGGTCAATAAACTGCAATGCTATGCATGCAAGCCGTGCAGTCACGTGTCGACAATGGAATTAATGCCCGAACTCTGTCGAAAGTTACTTTCTAGGCACGTAATCCATAATTTTCAGAAACTGATTCACATTTTACACGCCATTAAGTTGTTGCTTACGTTAAAAGAATGAAATAACTGTATACGTTATTCGAACAATTCCTGTGCTTCTTTACTTTGCTATTAAATTGTAACAGATTATACAGAGATTTTTGAATTGGAACATCTCACAAAATTTTTAATCACTTCATAAAGCAGAGTAGAAAGTTCGCCTTTATTACAGGAAATACTTCGTTGTCCTCGATTCACGTCCGAAAGAAATACTTAAAATTGTATACACATGTGGGTGTCTGTATTATAAATACTTGTATGAAATTTCTTTCTCGTAATAACTTACGATTTCTTGATTCCTTCACACTTTCTGAATTTCGTTTGCTTTTTATTAATATGTACAATGTTTCTTGTACTGCTTATGTTTTAAATCTGTTTGTATTGTGTTCTATATTAATTTATTATTTTCACACATTTATATGAAAACAGTACCTAACGTTTCTTGAAAGGCTTGTCGAGTTCTAGAATTTAATATACATACGTACAATCACTCGTTACAAAAGCGCGTTTGCAGTTAAAAAACTGCAAGTGGTTTGCAATATTTCAAATAAAACTTCTTTTCAAATATATAACAGATATGACATCGTTTACTTCGATAGGTATTCAATAAATAAATTTTTTTCTTTTTCTTTAGTATCTACTCATATTAGTAAGGTTTCTTCCGCACAACTTGGTGGCTTAATGAATTGTACGTGGAATACTTTAATGCATATAATATTTATATAAGGTATTATGTGTAATTATCTTGCCAATATGTTCCCATGTTAATTTGTAACCACAGCTAAATTAATTAAGTGAACAACAGGAATTTAGTACCTGTTTTCCACGATTATCTTTACAATCACCTGCACTTTACATCTTCCTTCTAAATAAATTGCTAACGAGATTACATTATACCATGAAGATTAGCGTGTGTCGTTTCTATTCTGAGCTAACAATTGCTCATAAATATCAAGCATATTTCATATGCAACATTGTTTTTGTATCTCTATTAGTTCATGAGAAAACTAATTAGAATTTTCATCCCCAAGTTTAAGGGTAGTTATCACCTCTTAAACTTGAATTTCAAGAGATAAAATAAATGTACGTATGACAAATCTATTTTCATGCTAAAATCACCTTGTCTTTCATCAAGGATTGAAGATCAAAGATTGTCAATCAGGTGATGTTCCTTGTAAGTGTAATCTCGAAATATTTACGAAAAATAAAGAAGCAAACATAAATTCTGAAAATACTTATTTTCGTTTAGGTATCATGTACCTATATTATACATATATTTACGACTGAGTTTCATTTCTTATTGTTAGTTTTAAAATTTGCATACCTATCTGTTTTTAATTCACATTTTTAAGTTCTTGTCGTATTTCTTTTTCTCATAAGAGCCTCTATTGTCTATATGAACGCCGATATTTAAAACTGTATTTTCGATTTATATATGTATATTGCATCCCCACCTAATTACTTTGCATAACAAAGACGTTTAAGAAATAAATATGCAGGCTATAAAGACATCCAGAAATTATGCATATAAAGAAATAAATTCGCACTAAGGAACCCCAAAATTTTCATTATTAAATAGTATAAATCAATATGCATCTAGAAAAGTTTAACTGATCCTCTCGAAAACTTTTCAGTATATTATTAGCATTATTATAAATTTCGCCCGGTTTTATGCTAATAATTTCCACGTATGCCTGCAGGTATCTGTGTCATCATTGAGTTCAAGAACCGCACAGCGGTCCTTAACAGTTTCATTTGCAATTCCTTCCTATTGAGTATCACAACGATTAAAGCGCGAAGGTTTTCAACATTAAATTTCCTGCCGAGACCTCTCTTTAACAATCTTCTCTCTATCACCCCGAATTGTAGCAATCGTTCACGCTAATTTAAAGGCTCAAGTGTGTCCAATGGATGATCTTAAAATTTAGTGGTTCTGATACATGGTGAGTAGTGAATTTCGCTTCGAGGGCATGTCCCCTGTAATACTGTAGAATTTTCGTTTAGTGACAACATACATCTAGAAATAGAAAAATCAGTGTCAAATTTAACAACTTTTTCATTGAAAATATTTTTTAATTTAAATATCTTTATATGCATCCCAAATACATACTTCAATGTAACAATTGTGTAAATTTAATTCGCAGACTAAAAAGATTGAATGTGTTTTAACTTTTTTCTCAAAGGGGTATCTTAAAAAACTGTAACCAATATTTCTCGAGAACTAGTGGACCAAGTCACCTGAAATTTGGAACAGCGATTTTTTTTTATAAAATTATCTCGTTTTTATCCCAGGATTTGTTTTAAACGTCATTCTTCATTTTTATTAATTAAATAGGTATTTAAATCGCCGCCATTATGCGGAAAAATTGATCTTTTTTAAATCGACTACCACAAAAACTAGATTCTTCTACGTATTTTAAGAGATACTTCTTTTTTTTTTGTTTCGGATAAAAACTACCGGAAATATTTTGGTCCCCGCGGATGCAGAAGCTATTTTGAATAAACTGCCTAACGGAAAACATATTCAATCTTCTTAGTTTTTGCATTAAATTTACACAATTGTTACCTTAAGGTATGTATTTTAAAATGTATATAAATATTTTTAAATTAAGAAATATTTTCACTAAAAACAAAATTGTGAAAGTTCATCCTAGCTGGTTTTTCTACTCCTATAGGGGAAGAGAACGCGCAGCTCGACGCAGAGAGCGCCACTAGCGCATGTACTTCGGTTTTGCATTAGTGCGCATGTGTAAATGCTTCGCGCGCGAATTTTTCATTTGTGGAATGTATGATGTGGATAGTTACATAATGTTTTATAACACACCGATGACAAGTGTCACGTGTACTAGTGCCGTCATGGGTGGGGAAAGGTTGCAGTTTCCTTTCCCAATTTAATCGGAATGTCGATTATCTGAACATCCTTTAATTGAATTGAAAAGTAAATGTCGGAATTGTCTACGTAACTGTCTTGGCAGTTTGCAGATACAAAGTATCATAATAGTGAAAAGAAACAGTGTTCCAATGATTGGATTGGAAAGTTATGAAGATATTAAATTTGCAAGGAAGTAATAAAATACAAAACAACAATGAAAGTAGTGATAAAGAAGAAGATTACGAACAAAGAACTCGTGAGAATAATATTCCTGTGTTGTATTCTGAAGAGTCAGGGATTCTGAAATAGCCTGAAGCAATACAAATTACAAAGACATAAAATGCAATAATTCCTCGGTCTGCGCGCTGCTTTCTTCCTTTTGAAGCGAGCAGTTCAAGACTAAATCAGCGTGCAAATATCGAGATAATTCAAGACAATTGAGTAACTAGAGCGTGGCAGGATGGAAATTGATACATTTATGTGAGACAAAATGTAATTGTCTTACCACCAGGAAAGCAATTGATTATAACAGCACAGTGTTCCCTGATTAATTTGAATAATTTAACCGGGGTTTGACTATATTTAACTTATTAAACATAAAAGTACATATTTAAGTAAATATTTACATATTTATTTGCAATTATAAGAACCTATCACTGAAGAAAAAGATTTTGTGTCATATTCACTACTAAAAATAAACAGAAAATTAGCGAATTACTTAATTTTTGTTGTACCACTTTCAACATGACTGAAATTGAAATATTACTATAATATTTGTGACTAAATCTTTATCAATAATTACATTTGCAAAAATAACTATTCGATTAGAAACTATTTTTTTTTAAATATTTTAAATCGATAATATAGGAACTGGTGTACGAAGGCTAAATATTTTAGAATTTTCCGCACACCTCTTATACTGACATACATACGATGTATACCGAGTTCTGATAGTGATCGACTTATTGATAAATTCATTTGTTTCAGTTTAAATTTAAAATGTGAAGTATACGTTATCGGGTTCCTAAGTGCTAAATCACAATCTTATATGAGATAAATGTTATAAATATTTTAAATATTGAGAACTTTTATGTGTATTGTAGTGGAAAGCCTTTAAAGTAAACTTAATGTGTTTATGCATCTGGTTTTCAGTCAAATCATTCTGTTTTTAACTTTGTTTATATGGTTCTTTAATTTAACGTCTTGTTAATTAATTTCGAACTTAGTAATTTTATCCCGTGTTCATTACCGAATTATCTATACCTACGCCTTAATTATTTTATTATTTTTGGAGCAGATTATTTGGCATCAATTCAATTGAAAGTGAATCGACCTAAATAATGTTGAAATATAACTATCTAAACCTTGCCAAGTTTCTCTGGCACGTGCAACTAAATCAATTCGCAAACGGAATTGTTTCTGAATACTGAAATGTTTAATTGAAAATTGTCAAATCAGGTTTAACAAAATACTATGTTACAGAAGTAGAAAAGAAAAACGTGAATAAAAAATATTCCTCTGTTAAGAGTTAGTTACGTGTCTCTATGTGAGGATAATGACATCATTGTTTAATTATCGTCTTCGTCGTTTTTCTTCTCATTGACATATGCATATTTGTGCAAATATTTTTACATAACACATGCAATGCTTCCAGTCAGAAGTTGCACTTGTAACAATAATGAAAAATTGAGATAATCATAATAATAATATTCTGCATTATAATAAACTTATTTCCAACTTACTGTTACTATTTACTATATAAACATAAATTATTCCATGATAATTTGTGTATACGATTTATTTTTGGACAAGCCATTTCTCATTTTAATTTGTATCTAAACAATTTCTTTTACTATATCTACTTATAGACATTTTAAATGCGATTGATACACAAAGCACTGGAAGTAACTTTTGTAACATTTGTACAAGTTTGGAAAATTAGTAATTGCAGAATATACGTATATGTAGCGTATGAATTAGACTCGACCTATTCATAGATTCAATTGTGAAGTCAATTTTCATTTTGACTTTGACTTGAGTTCTTCAAACTTGTATTGAACTAAAAGTTTTGTGTCAGTGTATAGAATGAAGAGAAGAGAAACAATAGGGCGGATATTTCTTGGAAAGCAGGTATGTATGTTAAGTGACAGCCAGAAACGTGACCAAAGTACTGATAAGGTTGAATAAATACTGAAAGTAACATCTTAGCTCAGGCAACCGGTTAAAGTGCCTCCAGCTGGAGGACGATTTTCTTTTATTTCACCCCTTTTATGAAATCACCCTCAGATCTCGATATTTTCGCGAGAGAAATGTGTACAATTAATTTAACAAGGACAGTATACATTTTGCATGTCAAACACGAAATTTTGTTCATTTTGGATATTTACATCTTCAAAATATTGCTAATATATGTTTAATTACTTCAGTCAAAATATTCAAATTAATTCTTTAGTTATCTTTTCAAAAGGCAAACACTTAATGATTAAAAGTCAACTATCTTCCTTCATATTTTGAGGATCATTCGTTTTGAATTTCAAATCTACTGTGCAAAATCACTTGCAAATTTTGATTAACTAAGAGCCAACGCAATGTTCTGGCATATAGGGTTAGTGACGCACTATCAATGAATTCTATAAATAGCATACACATAACTATACACATATTATCCTACTAATTAGAAGTGGCTGGTGCAGCTATTTGAGGGCTGGAACACATTGCATCCTGCTGTACTAGTAAATAACAATTCCAATCTTTTTTAAACCAGTCCAGTGATTATAAATCTATATCGTATAAATTAAACATTCTTTGGAAACATGATTAAATAATTTTATTTTGTTTTGACAAAGTTCGTAATTTTCAAGTAATCTTGACTGGTCAGACTGAAGTATTGCTACTTTATCTCTTGTTATATATATTGTTTACCATTTTTCAAGACAGTGTATGTCACTTTGTAATCGTTAAATTATCGTAATTTAATTTTTAAAGTCCTTTAATAATAGTAGGTTGTGTAAAAATAACAGTCTTTGAGTAATATAAAATATTACTGTGAAAGTAACTAATTATAGAGTTTAGTAAAATAAAAAGTTTTACGGCTCTACACTTTATTGTACATCGATCATTTAAAGAAAAGCTCCATCTACTTTAAAATGAAAAAAAACACGAAGATCTATATAACGTTCTAAAAAATAGTATTTTCATCTACCTCGATTTATTTATTTGAAGTACCTTACTAACAGTATAATTAGTTTAATCGCTATATTTTCTTATACGTTTCCTCTAATCCTAATAATTTATTATCTTTCCTACCTCACAAATGTTCATAAATGTATCCACGTTTCAAATAACAAACAAATTTCCTTTTTCAAAAGATACTTTAAGTATGTTTAGTGTTTGCACTTTATTTTCAAACTGATTTAATCACTTCCAAAAGTAAACGAATAAAAACTAATAAATTAAGTAAATTTGTAGGTATTCCAAATTAAAAAAACCCAGTTCGTTTCAAACGAAAATTTAAAAGCCTTTGCTTTGCCAAAATACAGTACAAATATCAAGTAAATTATGACAACATTTTTGTGATGATATTTTCGCCAGTTTACAAATAGCACAATATATTCAACAGAATAGTTAAAAAAAGAACAGAAAACTGTTACATGATGCTAAATACAAGAAACCTTCAAATTCTCAGAAATGTATTTGTCTGGGAACTAACACTGTCACGCAGTTTAGAAGCGGGAAGTTCAAGAAGAATTCCATTGCTTCAGCTTCCTTTCAAGTTTAGGGCAAACGTACAAAAGTCCCGTATGTACGCGGATGTTTGGCTAAAGTAACGCGACCAAGATTTCAACCATTCCGTATTGCCAATTACGAGCTCAGCTTCTGACAATGAGCCAATGGCGTGCAGTGTTTCTCACGACATTCAACACCGTAATTTCTCTCGCCATTGTCTAACTACTGTGAGTCGTGACACGTAAAGAGCAGGTCTCTCATCATCGCTGTTAGTACCGTAAAAAAAGAACAGAATCTAACGGATATAGAAACAAATTTTTGTTCATCCAGAGTTAATTTCTTTCCATGATTCGCGTTGCATATTCTTGTGAGGAGACTAGGTTCTTAAGGTGTTACACATTTATTGTAATGAAACTTTGTAGGAAGCTGTGCTGAGCAATAGTGAGATCTCCAAAGCGCAGGCTCATGCAGAACTTGGAAAAGTTGGTAGAGGTGTCACGCCCCTCCACTCCACAGGCAGAATTCTGGGGCACAGTGGTAACTTTTGCCAGGAGACCTAGTATCGAGGCATTATTGTTGGATAACTGGCAACTAGGGACCTCCCACTCCCAAGTAGGTGAGTTTTTATTTCCTATCCACTTTTCTTAATTTTTAAAACACTGAGTATTGCTTGCTATATTTATACAGAGATGATATTTCTATTATAAATTATTTATGCATTGGTTATAATTAATTTACTTTTCATTTTAATTTCCAAAATTTTTTAAAAAAGTTCAATGAAAATTCGTAAATTTTTATGTGAGATATGAAATTATCTAGTCACTATCAGGCCCGATTTTGAAATAATTATTTTGACACAAAATAGCGGCTGTGCAAAGTTGAAGCATCGATATTTGGCAAAAAATCGCTCGTTTTTCGAGTGTAAAAAATCTAGACAACATAAAGGAAAAGCTCCCATAGCGCTTAGATTTTTAACCCTAAAATAACCCTGGAAAGCCCCAACTAAATCGGTTCATTAATTTTTTAGTTATGTCACCGACTTTGAAAACATGTTTTTGAGGAAAACGCGTTTAAAATTTTGGGTCTGAGCGCTACACCGAGGAACACCTATCTACTTACACGCGTATAATTTTGTCAATTTTGGTCAGATTAACTGGACACTTTCAGAGAATATTTTCAAGATGTTGTACTTCAAGAAAATATAAAACTCAATTTTTCGAAAATATATTTTCATGAATATAAGAAAATTAGATATCAATTTAGATAATTTCATCTGTGGTTCCATAACTTCCCGAGCTAATTATTGCGAATATCTCTTTGGCGATAGCGAAAAGTAGGTTAGAGTGTATTTGCAGCCTGTTGCACAAGTTTCGTGCGACGAAGTATACATATACGCTAACCATTTTACATTCGTTTAGAAGAAAAACTGTTTTCACACTCGTTAGGAACGGCTTATAGGCAATAGTTGTATATGGTAATCCCTTCGTTGCTGTGGGAATTGCTTTCACCGGTCTCGCTGACGAAGTAAAAGCACAGGTAAATACGCGAGTGCAAGGAAATCGCGCAACGCGTTATGCTTTCTGTCAACCGTATCCCGTTGCAACAAGCACTAGAAAAACAAAAATCGCGCACGTCACTGTACTCTTATAGATACAGATATGGATATCTTGTTATCGTATTTCAAGTAATTACAACAGGTGGAGCTTGCAATAAAGATTGTTTCGCAAGGAAACAGCAATGTGCAACAGTACAACTATCATTATGCACATGGGAGAAAATTCCTTTTGCAAATTAAGCATTTAAAATATGCTATACTACATACTATTACGATTTTGTTATTACAGATTTTATCTACATAGAATATACCGTTATTCATTTCAAATATATCATCTACTCTAGGTATTTTACATTTTCTTTTTCTTAATACTTTGAGTTCTTCGTTCTACATATTTTAATTCCTATTCTAAATATTAATATTGTATTTTGCATACAATCTTTTTCATTAATACGGGGTTTATATAAAATTTAACGGTATTCAGTTTATATATTTTTTCTACCCCAGATGTTTCAATTAGGTATTGTATTTTGCGTAGAAAGTATTTTTCATTTTTACAAATTTTATTCAAAATTTAGCATCATTCGTTTAAAGCTTTTTAAATACCTACTGTGTGTAAGTAGGTACGTTATCTAGTAAAGTGATAATTTCATATTGGTAACATTCTAAAAGTCAATAATTTCGAGGTGGAATTATGCAACAAGAGAAATAAAAAATTGACAAGAATGGTTATTTGTCAATCGTCATTATGGACACAAAGTTTTTTTTCTATAGTCAGCAAAATATGAAGATGTGTACGAAGAGAAAATAAATTAAATGTAGTCATTGAAATTGGAAGCAACATTTGTCTTCACAACTAAAATGGCGTTACTGAAGAGACAGAGAATGTCTGTTGATCAATAAGTATCGATTTGCGTCGTTTTATGTAAACTCAACGATAACATTTTATCACTTGACATGTTCTAATATCTTGTAACTGATATTTTCAAGAGATTTTATATTTATAATCAGCACGTATTTTCTGAATGCCATTGAGTTATTCGGAAAATATTTGTCTTCGGAGAATTGATTAAAACAAATCAGAAAATTTAACCATAACTTACAAAATCCCACTTAGCTTAAGTGTTGGGAAAAATTCTATCAAAATTTGGATATGCTGCCCATGGTATAGGAATTTTAAATTTTGAAATGTAATATACTTTTTGCTATCAAAGAAATATATTACTTAATATTGTCAAAATTTACATTTAGTCCTTTAATTTTGTACAGACAATATTTCCAATGAAAAAATATCATTGCTCCGCTATTCTGTTACTTGCACTAGATACAGTTTTGGTAAAATATACACAGTTTTAATAAAATATTCAGTAAATCTGATTTTCAAGATTGAAAAACATAATGACGATCATTTCTGACAGCTGAAAGTACAGTTCTATTCTGATGTTATCTATAAATATTGCCACAAGATTTCAATTAACGGCTGCAAAAATGAACAAATGATTTTATGATTCTGACACTTGATTGCACACCCAGTTACAGTACAATCACTTTCCACAGTCTTATATAACGGCCAGTTATGCAGTGAGCGATTTGTTTTTCGCCGCATAAAGTAGTGTTCTTTAAACGCTTATTGTTAGTCTAAAATCATTTCTCAAGCTAATTGAATAACAACTGAACCGTGGAACTAGAGTGGGTAAATATTCTCGTTTCTTGGCAGTGGAATTTGAAAGCAGATTATAAAGCAATTGAAATAGAAAATTTATCAATAATTGCTACCTACTTGACAAATTTTTATGTACAGCAGAACGTCGAGTAACCGAACTTCAATTAATTATTATTGGAACACAGAACGAGGGACGCGTCAATAGCGCCACAAGTCCTATGCTAACACTGTTTACATTTTGAAACAAGTGTCCGTTACGATCCAAATGCCCGAGTTCTATATTTCGCACGCAATACGGGTAAACATTTACCGTTAAAGCTACGTATACCTACATGTCATTCGTATCGTGAGTAACCAATGAAAAAAAGTGGAGCTGAAATTGGTCGAGTAGTTAAATGTTATTGAACATTTAAAAAAGGATAAAAATTCTTCCAATTTAGCCACGGAATATAATGTTTGGAAAGTGTAGAAGTACCAGAATTGAAAATACTTAATCGAAACTATTAGAATTTCGAAATAAGATGAGTGAATGCGAAGCTGAGAATGGCTTGGATATTGCATTAAGAAGGACGAAATAACCAAATTAAAAACAATTATATATTTCATTTTAAATGAAATGTATAAGTTTTAAAACATTAATAAGCAGAAGAACTAGCAAATTTGTATTCGAGTCCACTTATTCGAAAGTGAACTCTAGTTGCTTGAACGAAAAATTATAGGCAGTGGGAAAAATCAGTGATCTGTAACAATTTACATATCCAGTCATCTGAACTTTAGTCGTCAGAACTTTGTGTTTTGTTCCTTTTACTTACTATAGTATGAAGTCCATCGTTCTTTCTCCAACTTTATTTTTGCTCAAGATAAGTTACTACGTTACTATTTTGTTAAAGAAAAGCTAATGCTCTTCGCCCCCGCGAAGCCAAGAGCATATATGTTTAAGTATGTATATTTATATGTATAAATAGTTATATATACACTTTTTATTGTATATATATATATAAATATATTAGATATACTTTATTTAATCATCGATCTCATTCACCGCAAGGGTTCACTCGTATGCGTCACCCGCTAATGGGCTAATGACAAGATCTAATAGTTAAATACATTAACAGCATCCGCATTACTCAAATAATACAAGTATATAAAATTCTATCTTACTTGCATGGCAATATTCAAAGTTTAGTCATATCATTCGAATACTCAAATATTCGAAGTTTAGTCATATCATTGGAATACTCAAATATTCAAAGTTTAATCATTATCATTTTGAATACTCAAATATTCGAAGTTTAGTCATAACATTCGAATACTCAAATATGTATTCGAAGTTTATTCATATCATTCGAATACTCAAATACTCGAAATTGAGTCATATCATTCGAAAACTCAAATATTCGAAATTGAGTCATATCATTCGAATACTCAAATATTCGAAGTTTAGTCATAACATTCGAATACTCAAATAGGTATTCGAAGTTTATTCATATCATTCGAATACTCAAATACTCGAAATTGAGTCATATCATTCGAATACTCAAATATTCGAAATTGAGTCATATCATTCGAATACTCAAATATTCGAAGTTTAGTCATATCATTCGAATACTCAAATAGGTATTCAAAGTTTATTCATATCAGTCGAATACTCAAATACTCGAAGTTGAGTCATATCATTCGAAAACTCAAATATTCGAAATTGAGTCATATCATTCGAATACTCAAATATTCGAAGTTTAGTCATATCATTCGAATACTCAAATAGGTATTCAAAGTTTATTCATATCATTCGAATACTCAAATACTCGAAGTTGAGTCATATCATTCGAAAACTCAAATATTCGAAGTTTAGTCGCATACTCTCAGCCCTGCTCCCAACGTGTGATACTGAAGAAACCGCTGATATCAAAATAAAGGACTCGCGCTAAGTCCTTTACGTAAAAACTAGAATGATACCATTCACGCTCGTACCTGTGTGCGAAATGATCGCGCGGTATGCACGATCGCCTCGAGTGGACCTCCTCCAGGGGAACGTTAGTCAGCAGCGTAAATAACGGCAGGACAGTCGGAGGCTGGTAAGATCGTGCAGACGCACAAGTTCGTGGGTACACGTATTACCCCGGTTATTTGCACACAATCCAGCACGACGCGAATCCACGCCGTTGAGGAATTCGTGGAAAGTCCTCTGTATCTCTCCCTCTTTCCTCCCTAGGCCTGTGGCGAACGGTGGTGGCGACTTTTGCGTTTCGTGGGCGTCGTCGGTAGGTCGAGGTGGAGGGGTTTCCCCTCTGCCGCGATTTTTAACTTGAATGAAAGTCCGATGGCAGGAAAATCGGTGGCGATCAATTCGGAACGATTCACGGTAGGAAGCCCTCGCGGAAAGGCACCCGAACACGGCTGGAGGACACGATAATGGGGGACCACGAGAAGCAGCGCGCGGCGAAAGGAACCGCACGCTCAAGAACCCAGCCAAGCACTGGTGAGGCCAACAGGTGAGCCGTGCCAACAGTTTACGGCCAGTGACGTATCATCCGCGTGTTCTATTCAGGGCAACAGGTGTGAGATGCCGCAGTGACGTAGCATACGAAGGTGTCAGATAGGTAGGCAGCGGGAAAAGGCTCGTGTCCAAAGGTGGTTCGATGGCACGTCGATAGTTGAATATGAGTCTTGCGTGTCTCAGAAATTATAGGAATTACAGCTGGAAATACATATTTGCCGATTTTTTCTGCATTCAAATATCCATCGAATAGAATTCGAATATTATACTCAAATTCAGGCTGTAGTTAAATATGCATCGAATAGAATTCGAATATCATTTGCGAATTCAGGCTGTAGTCAAATATTCGAATACTGGAATTATCGAATACCTATGTTTCGAATTTTTAAATACTGCAATATTTAATTTGAATAGGTGTACTTATAAGGGAATATACTAAAAGCTTTTCATTCCAATCGATGAGTCTGCAGAGGATTAAGGAATATTACAAACGTATTTTTTGTGGTTTTGCAAATAATTAATATGGGGGAATGAAAACACCTTTCAAGGTTTACCAAAATAGCCTTTCTGTAATGAATCACAAATTATTTGTCAATTTCAATAATGTTCGAGACAAAAGTATTTTGAGTTTCAAGTGTAGAATTATGACAGAAGAGAAAAATTTAGTATTTGAAGGCTCGAATACAACCCCAATTGGAATTTAATATTCGAATTTGGCGTTAATTCCAATCGAATGCTGGATTGCACTCCGAATTTGAATACTGTAATACAATCGAGGAATACTCGTAACATTCGAATATTTATGAGGCTTTTAAACATTGAATCATTCGTTTAATTTCAACTACAAGCCTATTCTCAACCCTAGTGTGAATAACTATAGACTGCAAAATTGTGCATTAATGTATACGATAATGTAAATGCCTTTTCGTTTCGTACGAGACACTTCTGTGGCTCACGACTAGAATTTCAAATGTATATGTATATTCAGCATAGACACTGAGAGTTTAAAAAAAATATTTAAGAAACAGCTGCATGTTTATTAAGAATGTATTGTCTACGTGGGAAACCTATGTTTGTAAATTCGATGAATTTTAAAAATGTATTTTGTGACAGTCTCAAATGTTCTTCTGGAAGATTTAGGAATGAAATTTTGGGGAAAGGTAGATATTGCGTGCAGTGCATTAATACAGCAGTGTTTCAAGCAACAGCTGTGTTTCAGGTGTGTTACGAAGGAAGACAAAACATTCGTTGCATCTGCCTTCCGATATATAAGGAGATCGTGGAAATTTAAGACAAAGTTTAAATGAAAATATGGTAGTCAATAAACAAATATATGCATAATTTATGTGATTATTTATGAGAAATTGTTACTGAAAATTTAATTAAACCAGTAAATTCAAAGTATTATAAGTTACACTTGCGGCTATAACTCCGCTACAACTAAAAATAAATATAACTCCGGAACATGGTTAAATAGGGCACATGTTTATATAAACTTTTTTCATCGTCTCCCGTCCCACAGTGTTACATAATGACATTTTTTGGTCAAATCACCCCACAGGTCGTCATTTTTCAGTAAACATGACGATTTGTTTTAAATTCTTTGCCAATAAATTCACTATCGATCTGTCCGGCCGGAATTTTGAATTTCGTTGCTGATTTTTTTATATTTAGCGAAATATACAGCACTTTTAGAAGATCAGTATCTGTGGGCTTTTTTGGCCGCCTCTTCCGAATTTAAAGTCAGATTTTCGAAATTGAATATATATCAAATATAGTTGACTTTTCCGGTTCAATATTGATGACCAAGATTTTTAATGTTTGATATGTTTAGACACGTAAGTACATAAACATTAAATTAAAAATTTGTTTTTAGGAGCACAAATTCTACTCCCCAAACAGGATTGCATATAATAAAATCGGATTTCTAAAGGCAACTAGGATAAAACGTTAAGTGTATTCAGGCCTTCTAAAAATATCAAACATTAAAAATTTTGCTCATGAATATTGAATCAGAAAAGTCAACTGTAAGAAAACATATGAACACAGACGAACACGCTTAAATATGAGATGCCTCAAAATTTGTAAAAATACGAATGTCGATACGCCATTTGAAATTTTACAATTTGATCTTCATTAGATTTGTGGTATAAATTAAACTTTGACCTTTATCGTCCCCCGTTGAAGTGAGTCCCACATGTTAAAATACATAATATTAATATACAATGGAATGTACAAATGCCACAATTTATATTTCAAACGACAATAGAATCCCGTTAAACAAAAGCAGGATAAGCTTTTCAAAAGGGAAAGTTTTTAAATGCTCGCCTACGATTGCTTTTTGGATATGTGTTAGAGGACCGAAAAATAACAACTACGTGTTCTTTTATTTTAGCCGATTTTCATATTTAGGGGGTGAAACCACCCCTCAAAGTTCATAAGAAGAGGTGGTGTCTGCCTACGATTGCTTTGGTTTTCGGATATGTTTTAGAGAACCGAAAAAGAACAAATACACGTTTCTTTATTTTAGCTTCTTTGCATATTTAGGGGATGGCACTACCCCTCAAACCACTACCCATAAACGCGCAACGATGAGGTTAAGAAATAAAATTAAATTTAGGGAACTGTTTCCACACGCCTCGCACGTCACATTTAGCTTACTAATTTGGGATCATGATAAATGTAAATTTTATGTAATTTGCGAAGAAAGGAAAAGAATCTCACCAAAACTTAGTGTTCAGCAGTGCTTAAAACCCCTAGGATCCAAAAGATAAACATAATACCTGTTTTAGTTAACAGGTACTTACCTACTACCCATTTTCGAATTTTGAGGTTTTTCGAAGTTGTACAGCATCTTTGGGTGCCCAAGAAACATCATGCTGAATTTAAACTTTTTACGTCATTTTCTAACGAACGAACAGATACGTTAAGCTTCTTATTATATAGGATTCATTTTGTGTCTATAATCATTGTTTGTTATAATCATCTCGGATGACTTCTGCTCTTGTACATATTTAATAAAAGTTCTACATATATTTCAAAATTTGTAGCCCATTTTATTATCAGGATAAAATAAAACTTCAGCGAAAGCCTCAACCCGAAAACAAAAAAATATTTGTCACGCGATATGATTTTAATGCAAGTTTATAAGTAATCCAAAGTGGCTGCCAGTGAACGCAAAAAGAAAGGGTACTGCAATACTGGTAAGACAGGTAATAAAGTCTAAGCTTTAGACGCTTGGTATGCAAAAATAGGTACCTACACAGATTTGAAAAGATACAGGAAATAATATACAATAAATATGCTTGTACCAATGACCGCGGAAAGGTAGCCGTAAACTAAAGTTCTGAATCTGTGGTCATTTTATTTGTTCCTGCATCAGCTGAATGTCCAATACAGTGGTATAACAATAATAACGTTCTTCCGTTCAATTCAAACGGCAAGAGAAATTTCAAGAGGGAAACCGGTTCCTTCGTTGGCTGCTCCTAACACCGGAACAAGCAAAAGTTAATGAATAAAACCGTGAATTTCATGCAATTTATTCACTTGTTCGACACACCGATAGTGTATCGAGTTTATAACTAACACTTCTTACTGAGCTGACTACATGGTATCATGATATATGTCTTCGTTTTCTTCATTGAGTTATGATTAAACTGGAGTATAAGTTAAACGTCACTACTATAGTGTTCATAAATAAACCTTCTGTAAATTGTCCAGAATAAAAAAAATACAAACGGGGCGAATCTATAACCTCCTCCTTTTTGAAGTCGGTTAAAAAATATATCACAGCTCTCTAGCAGTGTATAAAATAATACTTTAGAACCTACTTTCAGAAATATACGAAGCTCAGTTTTAATTGGATAATACTTTTTTCAAAATAATGGTTATTGGCTGAGAAACAAGTGGGATGTATAATGTTTGGTAAAGTGAAACAGACTTTAGCTCAGTGTGTTCAAAAATATTCTCTTGAAAAGTGAAGCCTTTGAAAATGGGAGTGGTGTATGTAAATAGCACGTCAGTTTGAGAAATATATTTCTAAAGTGATATGCTTAATATAACAAATATGAAAGTAACATATCTTTCCAACATCTTGTACCTACATAATTATTAGGACGTTTTGGCACCAGACATTTCTGTAGCTCAAAGTTGCAACCAATGAATAAATTTTCTATATATAAATAATCGCACTTACAGTTCGGAATAACAGTAACAAAAGTAAAAACAGTTATGTTTCAAGAGTTTTCTAGTCCCGTTACGAAACGAAGATTAAAACAAGAATAACAAATAAAATTTATAATAAATTCTCTCATTGTAACAGTGTATTATTGTTAACTTTGCTCAATATTATTCTTTCTCATATTTATATACGTCCTCCCTGCAGCAACTGAATGCTTTAGGGTAAAGGTGATTTCACACGAGACACGTCTGACAATAAGCCTAACAAATCGTACGTTGCATATATTTCCTTGGTAGATATGATGTTATTTTAAAAAAGATAGAATCTGAAATAGCAATTATACAAAGAATTACATGTGTACGTATATCGTACGAATGAAGACTCTATGTTTACAAAGTACATACTTAAGAGTAGCGGCTATTTAAACAAATATTTTGAGATATATATTTTCGCAACAGTTGTTACTAAAAATTTCAATTTCTCCTTATTTGTATGGAGGACTACTGTGCAATAATTAAACCAGTCCGAAAAGGAGAATTGAAATTAAGTATTTAGGTTAAATCGAATCAGATTCAAAGTTGGGTGATAGTTAATATAGTATTGCATTGTATTTTACTAAATTACTTTTTTCATTGTTCATTTGTTTACTAAGTTGCATAAATACTACTATAAGGCTAGCCCTTATTTTCAATGTGCGATTTATTTTGCTCTCACCCTCGCTAGGGGGGTGATTTTGTTAAAACTTTTGTTGAAATAATTTTAAAAGAGCACCCAATTTTCTACAATTATTGTATATGTTATTTTTTCGTGGTTCCAACCAATGGGTGGCGCATTCGTTTCGATAGGGCTTTTCATTTTTGAGAAATTCTTTAAATCGACACCATTGATGAATTCTAAAATTTAAGGCCTGGTCGGCACCCTTTCTTGTTCTCTGATTGCAATACAATTTTGTAGGGATAATTTTTTTATTAGTAAGCAATTAATAATTGAGCAAAGAAATACGAAAAAAATTCGGAGCTGTAGATTCAAAACTTCTGAAGTAAACTATAACAAGCAGTAAAAATCGAAATAGCTCGAAACGAAAGATATATCATTTAAGTTACTCTAAAATCTTCGATCGTAATAGTCAAGGAATGTATATTTTTTCCTCAAACACAATCGATTCGTTGTTTTCTTCCAACAGAAATCGACGTTTGAAGTAAAAAGTAATAATTTATTTAGAAAATCCTTCCATGTGATTAGTGAAAGGAAAGTCTTTCATTGCAATTTTAATATAAATATATACAAATTTACCTACTTATACTATTATTATGTAATAAGAAGATAACGCATAGTTTATTATGTAACTCAGCCAATATTAACAATGAAAAGATAATGCCCTTTGCAGTTTTCATTGTTCTGCATATATAAATATACAGAGACATTTTGAAGCATTTCAAATAAATCTTAATATTATATTGTATTTAATCAAAATTACCAAAGTGAGCCAGAAAAATATGCTGACAATTAGTCACGAATACCTTATCTTGGTAAAACGTTACAATCTATTTGTATAAGATACGAAATGATCCCTTTATTATTATCATTATTTGCAATAGCGTAGGCGCAATAAAATTTAAAAGAAACAAACATATATATTCATCACAATGAATAGAAAAAGTTCACACTTGCGTGGATTTAAATATTAAGTTGCTGCATAAGTTCTGTCCGTCATTTTGTTTTTATTATGAGTTATTCAATTGAAATACAACTATTAATGCTGATTCATATTGTCAGCAACTTGAAAGAGTACAGCAAGAATTGCAAATTAAAGGCCCACTTCTTGTGAATCGAAAGGGTTGATTGGCGAGAGCAAAATTTCAGAACTAAATAGCTCTGTTGTGAATATTCGAATACCAGAGAATACGAATAATTCGAATATTCGGATACCAGAGAATTCGAATTTGAGACACGAATAATTCGAATATTCGAATACCAGAAAATTCGAATTTGAGACACAAATAATTCGAATATTCGAATAATTAGGAGTTTGTAAATATTTGAATTACTCGAAGAAATTATTCACATTCGAAATTATACGAATTATTCTAATATTCAAATATTAACAGCTCTTCATCAAAACAAGTTTCCATCTTTTTCGATCAGTACAAAACAATTCTGATGGCAAAAACTTCAATACCTTTGAGGCCATAAAAAGTGCAATAAGTTCTCTTCGTAATGATGAATTCGAAGATATCTATAAAACAGACATAACACAACTTCCACATAGATGGGAAACTGATATAAATAATGATGGAAAGTATACATATGCATAAGCTGTTTTTAAAACTTCAGTTTGCAGAAGACGTACTCTAGCGTGCACCAAGTTATGCAGCAGAGTAATATATTTCCCCCTGGAAATAAATAAAATAACTTGTGTCAAACATGTTTTATAGAATGCAAAAGTCGCCTCATCGTGTGACAATACATGGTCGTATCCGACGTTAGGAAAAATCGATTCAGTTACAGTACACCCGTGAGTGTCGCCATCCACGTTGAGATATAATAACGTAGATACGTGGCGGTGTGTATAGATTTTCTGAAATGGAGCCGCGTATACGGGTAGGGACTAGGGAGAAGAATTGGATCGAACAGAATTGTCGAATCGTATCGAATGTGGGTTACGTACAGACACCGAACACTGCCACTTCCTTTCCCGTGTCGCGTATATACTTTCTTCCACGCGCGAGGTAAAAGTATATCCGCTCAAGATACGGTGGGCATCGTGCGTGGCCAGTTAGTTTTGCAATTCTTATTCAAATCTCCCAGACGATTTTGCATTCCGAAAGTGCTCTCGGCACGTTCCACAGCTATCGTTCCGCTGGATTTATCTCCCTCGAAGATCCACCAAATCCGCCCACTTCCACAGGATTTCTACTCAACAGAATTTCATCCATCGCGGCGTTACGTATGTACGTGCATATTTACGCTGCTGTCCAAATCTTTGGAATCACTTGCATAGTTTCATTAAAACTATATCGTATGAAAATTCTTTTTCTGATACGATGATCATAGATTGAGTGATGATTAAAACGATTTTACTAAATTCTAATTCCTTGTCGCACATGCAACGACAAGCTTTCTATTTTGGGAAATACCCCTACAAAATTCTTACTGAAGGTAAATTATCCTTGTAATGTTCTGAAAGGAAATGTCGACATTACAATTGAGGCAGTGAGAGCAACAACGGACTAAACCACATTTTTTACAAAATTGAGTTAGTAGCAATAATGTATTCCAATAGGCGATATTAATCATATAAAATAAGAAAAAATATTGGAAAATGTGGGTTAGCCCGTTGTGGCTCTTACTGTCTCAATTTATCTTTGAATTCCTTGGTTAAAAGTATTGAATTAAGGGGGTAGACACGGGTAATGCAGCGCGCTGTATACCGACACAATCTGGCCCAAAACATGGGTTTAGTAGGATACGTTGTTTGTCATTATATGAGCGAATTTTGGGCTGAGCGAGGTCTTATTCGAAAGAGGAAGGTTCAGTACAACACGCTCTGGCCATGGTTCGACGAGATTTTGTTGATATGTAATAATATGAGTGACCAAAGTAGAGAAAAAATGGACAAAATACACTCGCAGATTCCAAGTATTTTTAGGTCACTATAAGAGTTTTGTGACTCAAACGATGAGTAGAGCGTGTTGCATTGAACCTTCCTCTTTCGAATGAGACCTCGCCCAGCCCAAAATTCGCTCATATAATGACAAACAACGTATCCTACTAAACCCATGTTTCAGGTTAGATTGTCGGTATTACAGCGCGGTACATCGCTCGTGTCACGTGGCGTATTTACCTCCTTAAGTATTTTTAGGTCACTAAAAGTGTTTTGTGACTCAAACAGTGAGTAGAGCGCTCCGCATTGAACCTTCCTCTTTCGAATGAGGCCTCGCCCAGCCCAAAATCTGCTCATATAAGGACGAAACACGAAAAATCCCAAATCCATGTTTTAGGTTAGATTGTCGGTATTACAGGGCGGTGCATCGCTCGTGTCACGTGACGTGTCTACCCCCTTAAGTACTCGATTAGTTATAAATTAATAGTATTCTTGAAATAATATTGAAGTAATAGCTTTGTCTTACTTTACCCTCAAAGGAAGTACAAATTTTCATTGCAAAATATTAATCTAGAGAAACGATTAACTTCCAATTTTTACAAAACATTCTAAAATGTAGGTATAATTTTAAGTATTGTGTGATCGTGACGATTTGTGAAAAACTATCTAATTTATAACAAAATGCCACGTGTAAAGGAAAATTCCATTTTTGGTATGAAATTTTTCAGTCCTTTCTTTTAATATAAAATGAAAACAAATAAGAAAATGAAAAGAACTCACAATTTAACTATATAGGTACTTACAATATATCGTAGATTGTGTTATCAAAATTTAAAGAGAATGTGTTTATTAGTCTTCGAGTAATCTTTACAAGCACAGGAAATTATTTTTTTATATCTCATCTTCGACATTTCATAAGTTAATGTTATATTACTTTTTCGTAATAGTTTGTGCATTACCTTAATGCATTTTTAGTACATTTATATATTATGACAATAAATTATGAAGTTAATGTTACTTTTCAACACAGCATAGTGATTAATTCATTCATAGATACCAACTACATTTCCATCGACTAGATTCGTTAAGAAATCGAAGGACGCGGTAAATTTTCAGATTTTGTCGTTGCCATTTTCGGCATCGTGAAATGAATCTGCCCTGGCCGATGACTTCATTTTTTATGTGAATACACATATATGGGGTGAACGCTGTCGCAATGCTAATCTCTCCAAATCGTTGGAGTTTGGGGGCGAACGTAATCATCGAGGTATTGTATATAGGGTGACTTATTTTAGTCGGTAAACGATATTTTTTTATTTATATCTCGGCAATTGTAATGATGTTCTTCTACTTATAACGATCAAAATATAATTGACACTTTGGTTGAAATTATTATTATTATTTAATAAAACTATATGAGAAACGTATATAATATATTGTACTTGTAAAAACTATAGTGATTCTGCGTGAACATATGTGTATGTAGTTACTTTTGTAAAAAAGACTTCGATTAAAATTTTGCATTGTTGAAAACATTATCTTATCACTTATCTGAATGCTTTGTTCTATAGTGTATATGTATATGTATTCTGTATTTGTTATAAAAGAATTACCTAGTGCATCGCATTGTTTTGTATTTTGAAAAACGAATCCCGTTGATTAGTTCAAGCAAAACGCGGTCTTCGTTCGCACTGCACGTCCGAATTAATTAGAAATTCTAGTCGCGTGATCCTACACTCGACTCTCGTTACTCGAATTATCAAATCGATCGCATTCTTAACTTCTGTTATTTCGTATCCACTAAGCGTCTGTAACTCTCGGAAAGTAAACCAACATTCTTTGCAGCAACGCGTTGTTCTCAGCACTTTGGAAGGTGAAGATATAAAAATACTCTAGGTCAAAAGTGATTTAAAATAATGGAACTTCAAATTTAAATGCAAATTTCAAGCAAAAATTTGTAAAAAATGAAGACAAGTCAAACCAAAGCAATGAATCCAGTAAATAAAATTTCTAATATATTTTCAAATGGCTGAGTGAATTTGAAGTATTTTAGCAAACGTTAAAGCACTTCTTTCACAAATTACTTTTTTGTAAACGAATGAAATTTGTTTTGCGTTAAAGAAACTCGAACAGGATAGCCAAGTTAAATGGCCAATCTGTTTCTTCGTTCTCTTTCGTTAAGCGGAATACGTTGATAAGAAGATCTTAAAATTATTACTTTATCATAAATTTTTATAAATCGCGGGTTTCGAACGACCTAGTTTTACGGGTGTTTGAATTCTAATTCCTACCACACGTAGCGTTTCAATCTGTTTCGAAACTTTACCGGTAACATTGCATGTGACACTAAAATGGTAAGGGATCTTAGGACCCTCCAAACCCGGGACTAAAAAATGCATTAGATGTTATGTCCACTCTATACATTGACTGTATATGCACACAGAAATTCTATTATTGATTACATCAAACTAAGCTTTGCAGCAGGTTTTAGTAGATGCCACTAGTGGTACTTTCTGGCCGGAGTTTGCATCGTCATTTTATTGCATAGAAACTGGTGACAGTAATTGTCTAAACTGCAAATTTATTTCTCTTTTATGTCCATTCCACGTCGTTCTATAAAAATATGTCACAAGCGTTTGTAAATATTAGTTGCACGTATTTATTCAGACACACTGTATGGGATAAGATACAATAGGAAAGTATCTCGAAAAAGATTAGTTTTACTGAATCAAATAAAATATAGTAATGTTTAAGTCAATAATTGTATATACATATTACATGTACATATGTGAAATGATAAACATCGTGCAGTGAATATACATTTTCCCGTTCGAGTCTATTTTATACGCTTAGTTATAGTAATGCTTCATCTACACGATAAAAATAATCAGTTCCACGTGTAATTTTTTTTTAATATTACTATTGCATGTAAATGAATAATTCTCCACGTTACTCAACATTCGTGAGCTTTACGGCACAAGCTGCGGTGTCCGAGTGGTTAAGGAGTTGGACTCGAAATCCAATGGGTTTTTCCCGCATAGGTTCGAATCCTATCCGCAGCGATTCTTTTTTCTCACTTTTTCTAATTTTTCAAATATCTTATTCTAGCCAAGAAATATATTTTCTATAAGCAACTACCAATGTTATCAAATATGTATATGAGTCAGATACTGAGAAAAAGTAGATAAAGAATTGGCAATAAAGTGTGTGACGGCTGATGTTGACTCATGAGACATAATTGTTAGCAATAACTTAAATGTATTAATAAGATAGAAAATAAATCTGGAAATTCATAATAAGTGCAATGCGTTCTACAGGATTTTCTACACGATTTTGAAATTAATGTTTCTCGTGGACAAAATTTATTTTTAGGTTCAATAAAGTATAATTGGTAAGTTTTTCATCTGTATTTTAGTCAACTTCGAAATGAATACAGTAAACTCACAGACTTATTGCTTTTGCTTATAGTTTCTATTAAGATTAAAATATGTAGTGTGTAGCGAAAAATGTAGAGCATAAATAAAAACAGAACTTTAGTGACTACGCCTGACAGGTTTCCAAGATGTTTCTCTCGATGCTATACATTTTTATACATTTACAATTTCTAACAAAACTATCTGCTCACTCCAGACACGTAACATATTTTACTTATTTAAGTAATGTTAAATGCAGAATTACACATTATAATATACATTAGTATAAACCTGGATTAATAAAGAAGTGATCAAAGAAATTTTGATAGAAGAATGAAATAAGACGTAGCTGAAATTTCACAGAGAAATAGTTGTCTATATGCATAATAGATTAAAGCTTCTAATAAAATAGCATGGATATTTGAAGAATATGAAATTATTGTAATTGCGTTTATAAATTAAATATTTAATTTGGGCGAATATGTTTTTGCACGGACATTTTTTTACTTCCACGGATAATAATGTTTGAATATTATATGTTTGATTTATATTTTTGTCATGTTCCTTTCTTACTTCGCGTGTATCCGGGTGAGGGCGCTGCTGTGGAGATAGTCTTTTCGCTGTGCAGTGGAAGCGTGCTTCCGGTAAGCACTGTGAAGAGGACTATGGGCAGGGTTGCCAGATCAGGCCTGATCTTTTGCCGGAGATTTTAATTTCACGAAGTGGGGTTGAGTGGAGGAGGGGTTGGGGGAATGTTAGATAATAAGGGCCAATAGAAAAACAGGCATCTAAAATTCATTATAATGAATTATTATAAAGGAGTAATCATAATAATTGTAATAAAAGTATTATGAATATTTATTTGAATTTAGTACAGATTTGAATAGTTTTTTATTTTTTATTGGCATGCAATGGCATCCTGCAACATACTCTCTATTCGGTCGGAGATTTTTATTGTGTCTGCCTGAGGCCGGAGACAACACTATAAAACCTGAGACTCCGGCTGAATGCCGGAGATCTGGCAACCCTGACTATGGGTAAAAGGATTGTATTGTGATGAACCACACGACACTTACCCCAGAACCTTGGAATTCTGGTCATTCCAAAATATTTCTCACGTATATTTTTCTTTAGAACTAAAAATACAAACGAATCAACGAGCAATAGGAAAAGCTTGGGTTAGGTTTTTATTGCGTTTATTCAATTAAGTTATCAAATCGTGAATTACAATTAATTAAGCGCCATGGGAAGATGAATCACATACAGTTAATGTTATTTTACGATTTTAGTTTGAATCATAAAACAGCATTCCTGTCCCTGCTCGTTCCACATTTTCCATTTGAGGTTATACATTCTCTGAAACAAGAACAATAAGAAAATATATAAAACAATTGGGTTGCATAAAATTCAATACCTACTTCCCATATTTTTTTAATCAACAGAGCCGAAATAACTCAATACTATGTTTAACACAGTATTATTAAACTTACGTTTTGTGTTCCTGCGATTTCTCAAAAAGTCTTGTATCTAATAAAAGTTGTATCTTTCAAAATTTTGAGAAATATGTTTCCACTCATAAATTGCAGATAATAACAGGGAAATACAAAAAAAACACGAATTCGAACCAGTATTATATTTCAGTATTTTGATTATTCGATGTTAGAACACAGGTTTTTTACGAAGATCTTTTACTTTTTAATATAAGAAATTAACCTTTTCTTTTAATAGAAAAAATTATATTAGAATTAATTTACTCACAATAGGGTATTTTTTCAAAATTGTTATGTGCGCCAAGTAGGTGCCCCTTTGTCCTTCCACGAGTGGACACGTAGTTGCTAAACAAGCATCAGGGTCCATGCCCAAAAATGGAATGTCCATTACTTCACTTGCCCAAAAAACTCGACCCTGCATTTTGTCTGACGAGAAACCTGGAACATAAAATTACATTTGTTACACAATTGCAGCACAATATTTATAGGATTGTAAGATGTACTTTAAAATTTTGAATCACAAAGAACTAATTTTTTTCAACAATTCAATAACAAATGTTGATTTAATTACTTTTTATTCTCAATTCTACGACTTTACCTGCGCTTCTAATACATTTATATAATACTAGCTTAAAACACCCGGCACGCCCGGGTAAAACTTTGGTTATCACAGTGTGTCGAGGGGGTGAAATAAAGGGGAAGAGGTGGGAGCTCTAGATTTCATGGTAGTCCATATTTTCCGCAGAGGTCTAGAGAGTAATTATGCAAAATTTGGTCCAGATCGGTCAGAAAAATTGAAATAAAAAGTATCCTATATGTTATTCTCGGTCCTAAACTACATGTATACAAAATTTCAGAAAGATCCGTTGCGTAGTTGCGACATGAGTGAGCAACAAACATCCAAACACACTTTCGCATTTATTATATTAGTATGATTATATTGCGAGGAGAGAAAAGTAGGATTGTTTTACATGTAGTAGTTATAAAATTCGAGGAAATAGAAAGTGTACCTATAACAAAGAATGTATAATAATAATATTTTTAACCGACTTCAAAAAGAAAGTCGTTCTCAGATGTGTATATATGCATGTTATACTGGATCGATTTTCATGAAACTTATTGCATTTAGTTTAGCTTCAATCAATTTAGGTCATGGACAAAGAATTATCAAAATGGGTTAAGTGGTTTTGATGTTACACTAAAAATTATAAATCTGTTTCATTATTATTATCAAGTCGCTTATTTTTGGAATCTTCTGTCTCTACCAAACGTTTCTTTTTTTACGAGCAGTTCTTTGTGCAGGCGTACCCATATTTTTTAAAATAAATGTAGTTATATAACTTAAATAACTGAAAAGTGAAGAATAAAAAATTTAAAACTGAAAAGCGACTTCAAAAAAATAAAAATGCACTGAGTGTCACATTACATATTTGTTTTTATTACCAAAAGTATGTTCTTTATGTATTTTCTTCCTTGTAGAAAATCTTACAGTAGCTTAGGTAACTCACCAGGTGTATAATGGTAAGTCAAATTTCCAGTAATGCCTCTCTTGAGTTTACATGGTTTTCCCTCTGCAGCCTCTTTACACGGATCTAAGTATACTTCATGTATAGTACAGTTGGATGGAGGACTGGCTGAAAACGAAATAAGTGCCTTTTAATTCAATTTTTACAATACATGATTAACTTACTTAAATATACTGATTTTGTCGGCGTTCAGTTATAAATTAATTTCAAATGTGCTGCTGTCTTATTAATTTATTGCACCAATATTTCTATGAAGAGAGTCCTTTCGTGGAATCTGTAGTAGCAGCTTCTGGTTCGATTTACTATTCTTACATAAATGACTTAGACATAAAAGACCAACTTATTTTTAAGTGCCGTCAGCGGAGATGAGTTTGTGACTAATGAAGAGACTTTGTGAAAATCAAAAATTCGTATCGTAAGCTTTGGGGTCACTTTGCGACACTTTTTGATGTTTCTCAAATATCACACGAAAACTATACATTATAATTCTGAACCAATGCATCACTTTAACCCCTCGTGGTCACACGGAGTGTATCGCACCCTAGGCAATTTGTTTTTCTTTGCCCATATTTCTGTAAATTTTTAGACCTTAACATTGAAATTTAAAAATTTTGCGAATTTTAATACAAAAATCGCTTTCTTCCACAACTATTTTTTTAACTACAAATTTCATCATATAAAAATTTATATTTCTAGAAAAAGATTATTAGAGCATGATTGCATCAGTATTACGAATGGACAATTCTCACTCAAAAGTTAAAAGATTCAAAAATACGAAAATGGTACCTCAAAAATGACGCTGGGGTGCCATCATGTGAACCCCGTGTGAACAATTTGTGATTATAAGACGAAGGGTTAAGACAAATCAATGATTACTTTTATAGTTAAGTGAGAAATAAAATTTGAAATTGTCACAAAATCACCCCGCATTGAGGGTGACTTAGTGTTAACTTTGTGACGATATCTTTCACCGTAGGAATCACACAGGGAAATAAAGAAGTACGAAGTAACACCGGCTTATGATATGACATGAACTTTGCGCTTACTATTAATACATTTACTACCATTTATCTTAAATCCTCCCTTATTCCCCATTACCCGCCTTACTCCACATTCTTGTAGAATTCTGACATTAAATACAATGCCATGAATAATATATACTTACAGTAGTTTGGATCGACAAAACTGTTTTCCCGTATTTTTTAACAAAATTTTAAGACATGTTTTATACATCTGTGAAACAATTTTTTTTATATATCTGCTTAACTAGATTCTGATATATTCAATATTTCCCAGATGTGTATTTTGTTACTTTTAATGCAAAATTAATAACAAAAGGGAATGCAGTCACTTGGAACTCAATAAACATTCATAATACCTATCATAATTCTTGGATTTTAATTTATTTATATAATAATTATCGATACCTTCATACAAGTATCGAAGGAGAACAATTGTAATTCTACAACTACATAAGTACTTTTAATAAAATATTAGTATAGTCAGCGTTAGTAAAAACTGTATCTTACTAACTGTATATTAATTATTAGAGAACGGAAACTGGCATTAAAATGAAATACAAAATAAATTTCCATTAATAAACATTTTCAGAATTTTATATATTTCAAAATGTTTAGAATTCTTCGGTCATACTTTTCCCGGTAAAGGAATGAAATTAAATGTAGAATGATATAGCATTGTCTCATACCAACGGGTGAATAACATACCTACTATCTACACTGCAAGTTTCTGACAGAACTCGTCAACATCGTAAACACTTTCTCTATGAAAACTACAATATTAATTTTGCAGAATCAATTCATAGTTTCGTGGTTTATTATAAGGAAACTTTTAATTCCTCTAACAGGGCAGGGTCCGTGTTTTTCTAATTTTTAAATAAATACAACTTTAATATTTTTCTATGTAACAGGACGTAGTAACTAATCACCTCATGAATTGAAATGTATATTAATAACGTTAATTTATGAAAATTGTAAGTACCATGGTGTTTTTATACAGTGGAACATTTAACAATTTCTAATCTGTACGGAAACTATATATTATCACTCCTGTAGAATAACTTCAAAATTACTTCACTTCAAACTGTAGATTTTTGTAAATCACAGATATGACAAATTCTAAGAAATCGATTGCAACTTAGAAGATATGATCGGTATGAAAATACTTCAAAATGTCTAATATGTATAAAGCCTCTATCATCGCTCTTCCAAAATTACTTCGTTTTTGGGGAGGAACTAAATGCAATGACATGAAAGGTGAATAATATCTCAAAGGAACATTACAGCAAGTGTTGTGATGTTTGTGCTTTAAGTGAACATTTCCTGAAGTGGCTAATTGTTTTGCAATAATTTCATAAATTACATTGATACATAGATTTCTGTATAAAAGAGGTAACCAATCAGCAAACTTCACTCCTATTTATTTTTTAATAGTATAAACTTCATCTTGCACGATAGAATAGGACGATAAAATCACCGTTTCTGTTAATGCACTTGTCTACGCAGTAAAAGTCGACGAAAATAATCCCTGGAAGCACATTTGGGAACCACTTTTTATATCCCTCCCACCTTGGCCAAAAAGTTTCATTGTGTCAAAAACACGAGTGCTGCATGTAAACACGAAGCAAACTTTCTACAGTTTTCATATTCTACTTCATCCCTTCAACCAACAATAAATATACATAGTGTATTCCGGGGTATATAACACTCTGCCTTGGGGATAGACTGGATAAAAAATATTGATTCAGACAATAAAATCTGAGAAAGCTAAGTAACACTAATTTAAAATTTGTCTCATTTATTGCTCCACAGCCGTGTAACTGTGTAACTGAATTCACTTACAATATTAAGTGAGAAAACGCGTCCAAATACCAAAATGATTTATACGAAAGTAATTACAAATTGGACTCAGTAATCGCGTAATTACTATATAATTTCAAACAAATTTAATTGCATGTACTTCAAGTATCAAGAACAAGTATCTCATCTAAACAAAATATGGAATTCTGTAAATAGCCAAGACTCGTGTAATTTCGTAAATAAATTCCGAAAAACATTCCTGTGGCTCCCAATAAACTGTCTCATTACAAGAACTTTGTGCACAATGCTTCAGTGATTGTCTAGTGATTCACCGATTCTTAATTTTTTTCTCGCCGATCATGGCTCAAGTAATCGAACATCGATCGATACTCACAATCAGGATAAGGACACGGTCGCCATGGCACCTGTTCCGCGTAGATCATGGACAGCGCTGCCAGCAGGAAGGCGAAGAGGAGTTTACTGTTTCGGTTCATCCTCGGTGGATGGTCGTTGCGGAATGAGGAGAAGACTTGGCTCTCTGGTCAGAAGGCAAACTATGTACGACCAACAGGAGGGCATAGAGCGGGGCCATAAGTCAATTGAGATTGTGTCTTAACAGCGAGAGATCTGTATGCGTCACTTCAGGGAATCGTGCTGGAGCTTCTACATTCGTATCTACTAAGTTCTCCCATAAGACTATGTATCTTCACGTGTTTAAAAACGAATCAATGAAATACAGAAGAATACAATTAAAGGATAATCTAAAAGGGGGCCTTGTAACTGATGGTGCAATTCGAAAAGTGGTGATTCTATATGAAAAATAGTTAAAAATGTGAAATAACACTTTTCGATTTGGGGATTCTTTTTTGGAAAAGATGATGTTGAATGTTTGGACTTGATCAAGAATTGGGAATACATGTGAGGTGTATAAGTTTAGCAACACCTACATTTTCAAATGATTGGGATTTTTCAGTAAGATTGCATATATATATATATATCATACAGGCTGCAGGGGCATGATAAACAATGAGTTAATGCAGAACTTCATTGAAGTCTCGTGTGAATACAGAGAAATGTATTAAGAAATGTGATTGATTATTGTTGCACAACTAAATAACTATATAAAATTATATAAAACTATAACAGTAAAAGTAAATTATAATAAAAATATAATTAAGCTACAACAAAGAGATTTTCATAACCAGTAGCCATCTTTGTACATTATAAGTTGGAAAATACGATCCGACATGCTACCAATGAGTGTTCGAATAATTTATTCACAGATTTCACTGCACGCTGCAGTAGTTATCGCATCTTTTAATTCTGGAACCTTTTGAAAAGTTGCTTTTTCAGCATACACGTGCCTAACAATAATTCCCCGGATATTTCCCATGGGATTCTTGATCAGATGAACATGCTAGTCATTTGGTAATACTAATTTGGTTTATGACAATGTTATCCTGTTGAAATGTCTATTCAACTTTTTATGGGAAAGTTAATTCTAACATGACGTGGAATTTCTTTTCGGAAAATATCACGGATCTATAGGGAGATCGCCAATATGAGTTAAATAAACTCATCAGGTCCATCAAGATTAAACATTTTTTAATCGGAAAATATCAGCCGGATGCCAGGAAGAGGAATTCAAGTTCCCTCAAATTGAAAAAACATTTCAATATTTAAAATTAATTTTAAGTTCTTCCAATCTCGATGCATGTTTACTCATGCGTAAATACTCAAGTTTACTTATTTTATATCTTGCTAAAAAGGTGCGAACATTGCCTGGGGCTTGGACCATTCCAATATCTTATAAGTATTGGAATCTACGCATAAACTACGAATACCCCAGTATTCCAATATTATTACTGAAGTGATCGAATATTATTACTGAAGTATTCGAAGTACACTGAAATATTCGAATATTATTCCCTAAATATTTGAGAATTCAAATACTGTTACTTGACTGTTATTACTCAAATATTATTATTCGGCTAAGAAAATGTTTATTCATATATTCCTAATATTTGAATAATGCGGATAACGGAGATGTATTTAAATATTATATCTGTAATGCCTTGTGGGCACTAGCAATAAATTGCGACATTTCTTGCGCGATAAACTTGCAGCAGCGTTTACATTGCAGCAATTTTTTCCCGCGAATTATTGCCTGCAAGCAGTTACGACAGAAATCTCGGTTAGTCTTGCGGAAAATACGTCACGTATGTCTACACTGCAGTGCTCTTCCAGAGTTGACATTAAAGTAAAGTATGTAATAAAATGTCGGTCCGAGAAACTACTTAGATATGCTTCTGCATGCACAGTGCGGTCCTCATTTTTGAACTTCCGACTTTTTTGTCTCAGCTCCTCCTCCCCCCGCCTAAATTGTCACACTTGGTGAGGAAATGAAATTTGCAAAACTTCTGAGTAATTCGACCACGGAAATCCGTGCTGCATTTGAATTAAACTTTTGAAATTTTAGTGATTTTAATATTTTTAGATAAAAGTACAGTTTGTTAAATGTATAATAGTAACATTTGTGTATTACTTCCAACAATTTACTCAAAATCCTTGAATTGGACTTTGCATAGAAAGCAGGGTCTGAGTCACGCTACTACGTGAGCCAGCTATTAAGCTGCAAAATCCAGACATCTATTTAGCGACCCTTACCGGTTTTTCCCTGCGAAGGCCATGCTATTATAATAAAAACACAGTGGCTAGACGGTATGTTGTACTCTAGATTTAATGGTAAAATTCAGATTTGTAGTATATTGTTGGAAGTCATACACAAATATTATTATTATACATTTAATAAATTGTGCTTCTATTAAAAAGTATTCACTAATAATTTAACAAATTATGTTCGAAATTGACGTGAAATGCGGTACGAGATCCCCTTGTCCAATCACTTTGAAATTTTTCAGGTATCATTTTCTCACCAAGTGTCACAATTTAGGTGGATAACACAAAAAAGAAATAGAAAAAATATTTGGACCTCTATAGCTAAGAACAATCCTAATGCACAATGCACTTTTAAAGGCCTGGGCACATGTATCAGTTCCGTCTCATTGTCAGTGGCGCTGCACAATGGTTGGAGTCGCCGAAAACGTGATAAAAAATCCGTACGTTCATATTTCACCACTTATCATTATGAAGATGGTTATTCTGGAGGTTTTGGGGTCGTAATATCTGGATTCGAGGTCAAAATTTTTATTAGATTGAAACTAAGTCCTGTAAAAGT